>OZ025253.1:8802664-10002664 GCA_964019135.1 Arenicola marina | reverse complement strand
TCATGTGTACACCCTACCTAACTACCTAACTACCTACCTACCTACCTACCTACCTACCTATATAGATATCCTGCCACTGACGTTATTGTCAGATGTTTATTGATTGCGGCACTCCATGCTACACCGAATCACGTATATTTCATGTGCAATACTTCTGACGCCATTGAATGAGGTGTATTTCGGTTGTTTCACCTCTGACGTCACTGACTCAGGTGTATACCATATGTCCTACCTCTGACGTCACTGACTCAGGTATATGCCGTATTTCGCACCTCTGACGTCACTGAGTCAGGTGTATGCCATATGTCTTACCTCTGACGTCACGGTATCAGGTGTATGCCATATGTCCCACCTCTGACGTCACTGACTCAGGTGTATGCCATATGTTCCACCTCTGACGTCACTGACTCAGGTGTATGCCATATGTTCCGCCTCTGATGTCACTGACGCAGGTGTATGCCATATGCCCTACCTCTGACGTCACAATGTCAGGAGTATATCATGCGTCGTACCTCTGACGTCACTGAGTCCGTCTCATTATAGATCACGTTGCTTCCGGCTGCCGTGTATCGTCGGATGTTGGTCGTCAGTTCCAGGACAGGACTAAAGACCGAGTCCAGAGAGCTTCCGACCACAGTGAGGAAGACACCGCCTCTGTTCAAATAATCAAGACAAAAAATAACAACACTCCCCGTGAGCTTTGACGCGGTCGGGACAAAAAAGCATTAGGAGCGGATCCAGAAAATCTGGATAGGGCGGCCGGTTTCAGCTTCGGATCCAGATATGCTGGATAGGGGGGGGGGCTTCAGTTTTCATATGTTAAATGGTATAAAGTTCGGTCTGTCCACCAACTGAGCTAGGGTCAGCTTCAACCTATCAATGTCGATGTCATTAGTACTTATAATATCCCTACCCTTTATGATTTATTAGCCCCTGAATACGTACTCTACTATTGTGATCGATGGGGAAATGTCCGAAATATTGGGGTTGAGCCTGTAGGTGAATGTGACGTTAGCGGCTACTGGGATCAGTCTCCCGCTGGCCAACCGGAGCCGCATGCCTAACATCCTGTCGATGTCTGCATCCAAGCCAACGCCAGTCTCGGCCTCCACGCAACTGTCGTTTCTATGGAGAATGGTAAACAGAACGGTGATGCATAAAATTATGTGTGTATAAATGTATCACATGGCATGTAGAAAATGATTATTCCCTGCTTGGCCCTGATATATCTTTACTTAACGCTTCTATTATTACACATTTGGTGCTGGAATGATTCAGTGAATATATGTCGGTTGGGCGGGAGGGACGAGTGGCGGGAGGGGGGGGGGGGGTTGTGGGACTGAGCTGTTCAAAGAACCGTTAACAGTATGTTAATATTAACCCACCGAAACTCTCGCAACATGATCCATGTAAATGTCGCTCTCCGTTCTTTCTCTTACACTTGGCACTTGCCTGGAGCGATATGCATGGACTTGGTGAGTGGCATCTTTCTGTTTTTCACCGATGATATGATATGCACCCATTCTTATCATTAACCTGATTCCCCATGAACTTAAAGTTACTATTACAACAAAAAGTAAACATTCATTGTGATCCAAATCTTGCGGAGAAAAAACGTGTGTACAGTGACGGTGATGTGCTGGTGACGTAACACGCATGAAGTAATCTCCGCCAGGGCGAGCGCCAACGACTAACTTTCGTTATTGGCCAGGATTCGCGACTGGCAGCGCCTCCTTGAGGCAGAGTGTTATACAGTGTTTACAGCTGTTCCAACAGCCGCGGCGCCTCACGTGATCTGACGGAACACCCCCGCCGCAAAATTTGTTGAAATAGTAACTTTAACAAGGAATAAACTTCAATCGCATTCAACAAAAGAACCAGACCAACCAGTTACTCACATATATCGGACCGTTGCCTGTGAGTTGTTGCCTATGACGACGGCTGTGACAGGGTCTGGCTGGTTCATATCACTACCGTGTAAGGTGATGTTAGTACCTCCCGCCAGAGGGCCATGACCCGGGAAGAGGGAATACACGGCTTAAATAGAAACAAGTACGTTAAATAAATATCGTTGTATACATCGGTGTCAGATATTATTAATTACAAAGCAGGGATTTCAGCAAATGGCGGCATTTTTCAACCAGGTGATAAAGACGATAGTGTTGGACACGTTGGTCAATATATCATCGCTCTGCGCGAGACAATGGGGTTTTCATCAAACAATAAGGAATGGGAAACAGTTATTTTGAAGGAAAAGAAAGATGAGTTGATAACTTGTATATATTGTGACTATGTAGTGCAAGAATAGACGTCTGCCGCAAGATCGCTCCATGAACATATCGTAAAGTAAATATTAATTTACTGTCTTCACTGTACTTCCTGTCTTCACTTAGAATAGGAGTGTTTGTTTACATCTTGGCTTAGTTTTGAAGAACAATTGGTTTAAGCCAGGGTCATGGCTTACACATCCTGAAGCACTGCTTCACCCCTCATCACCATCCACCGTCAGCCCATATCTGGGTAGACCCCCGCCTCTGCCCCCCTACCTCAACCCCCCAACCAACCGCCTCGCCCCAGGCTCTATCTATTGATGCATGACTAATTAATGTTGATGTGTCTTTTCCAAACCTGGTCCTATGCTGGCCGTAGTTGTGATTTCCATAGCCGTAGATGAAGCTGTCACTGTTGTAAATGGCGTCGTTGTCAGTGGCGATGTAGTTTCTGACGTTAAAGTTGTCAGGCTTGTGGGTTCGGTGGATGTAGTTGTCAACGTTGTCGTGTCTGTGGCTGTGACTGTCTGCGTTGTGGCCCCCATGGCCGTAGCCGTCAACCATGGTGAGCTTATCAGGAACGTAACCGGTACCGAGATGCAAACACTGCTTGCGTCACATCTAGATATCACAAAGCCCGCCCAAATATATATCCAGACGATTCTTTCTAAGATGGCGCCCATCCCTAGCCACGCTTGCTCCGCTCTGTAACAGCCTTCTGCCACGATGTTCCGTTGTTGCAAGTGGCAGCAATGTATTTTATCCAAGATGTGTGCATGCCATGCTCAACTGGTCTAGAGTATGCGTTGCCGTTGCGTATTGACTGGCTGTGCTTCAACAGTAATTTCCTGCCGAGTCACCGGCAATTCCTCAGGGACCGACCAGTTGATATATCACGGGGTGTGGGGTGGGGGGCGGGGAGGAGGGGGGGGGGGCTGAGTTTTTTGGGCGAATGCTGAAAAAGCGATTTTGAGGGTAAAAACTGCATTATTTCTGATCGCTTGATTTTTTTGTTTTTGTGCAAAATGTATTCAGTTTTAAAAAGAAATAGCGGTCATTATTTTTTCAGTAACCGCTTATAAAAACAAGATTGCGATTTTGATTACAAAAAACATAGCACCGGACCCCCTTCCCCTGGATCAAATGATCCGTTCCTCATACCCTATGTGTACCGTATATGTGCGCTATGTCCCCCAGTCGTGACTCTGTCGTCTGGGGCCTTTCCAGTGCTACACATATAAACAGGTTTTCTTGACTTCATTGTACTTGATTCGACATCTTGCCAGTCGTAAGCAGAGCATAAATCCTCTTTTTCGTATGGCGCCTGCCACATAACGTATTCATCAGGCGTCGTGTGAGCAGCCATGCATGACGGCATGATGTAGTCTCGCTCTGACTTAATAGGGTGGAGTGACTGTCGGTCCTCACAATCAGCGACATCAGCCGCACCCATTTCCCCAAAAAGGGCGCAGATTTTGGAAGTTGGCATGAATGGACTTCATGTACAACAGGCAGAACACAATTTTGTGGCCAAACGCTATGTATGATATAGGTGGAGAAGGACGTGGTGAGATGTGTCTTGGGCGAAGAACGATGGCCGTGGCGGAGTCTCGGGCAGGTGAGGGGGGGGGTCGGACGCCCACGCTATATCGTGTGTGGTGAGAGGGGCGGCTCGTGCTGGGTGCGTCTGGGATTCCCCTCAGACACCCAGCCACATCGGTGGACCAATCATCGCTATCCTCGTCTGTCACCTACACATAATATATATAAAATTAAGAATATATATATATATACTGGCTTCGGCAACGGTGTCTCTTTTATTCTTGAACCCGACCGATAAAGAAGCTATGTCCAACCCTCAAATGTAATGATTGCCCTCTAATGTTAAAAATACCGCATGTAGCAAATTTGTCCTCTCTAATGTAGTAACTTTTTGTCCACAAATGTAAAACCGCCCTTAAATGTAACAGCATATTTCCCTTAAATGTAACAACATATTTCACTTCAATGTGCTAAGACGTCAACCGCAAATTTAAAACTTTTTCTTCCTACACTAATGTAGGTAACTTTCTTAACAACAATTGCAACAACCATGTTTCCCTCTAATTTAACCATCCATCTTCAAGAGTCTTAATTTTGGACAATTGCATATATTAGAAAACCCTCGAATGGGTGTCCGAGGTTCCTGCGTGGGCTGGTTCTAACTTTGTCAATTGGTTTGGTTTGTTTGTGTGCTTTCACGGTCTTAATTCAACAGCTACAGCTGTAAACCTTAACCAAGTGATATATATATATATACGAGACCGTCAAGCGTAGCTTAAAAGGGATGACAGGACTGGCTGGTGCAACTTGAACATTTTAAGACCGACTGCGGCTCGACAGGCAGTATCAATCGAGTAATAGGCCGATACGTTATCCCGCGCAGATCTCAAATTGACCGATATTTGAACAACTCAGATTGGGATTGAACTAATAGGATCCGGCGTGGAACCTTCAGATCCGGATTGGACCGTGAGATCCGGATTGACCCTTTAGTTCCAGATTTGACCCTTCAGATTCCGATTTGACCCATTGGAACCCGATTTGACCCTTCTGATCCATATTCGAGCCCTCTGATCATGTGAACATTGGTTTTATTCGGCCTGTCTCTGATCATTGCAACATTGAATTTAGTTGGTGGTCTCTGATTATGTGAGCATTGGTCTTAGTTGCCTGTCTCTCATCATGTGAGCATTGGTTTTAGTGGCCTGTCTCTGATCATGTGAGCATTGGTTTTAGTGGCCTGTCTATGATCATTAGAACATTGGATTTAGCGGGTGGTCTCCGATTATGTGACCATTGGTCTTAGTTGCCTGTCTCTCATCATTTGAGCATTGGTTAGTGGCCTGTGTCTGATCTTGGCAACATTGGTTTTAGTGGCCTGTCTCTGATCATGTGAGCATTGGCTTTAGTGGCTTTAATCTGATCACATGAACATTGGTTTTAGTGGCCTGTCTCTGATCATGTGAATATTGGTTTTAGTGGGGTGTCTCCGATCACGTGAACATTGGTTTTAGTGGCTTTAGTCTGATCATGTGAACATTGGTTCTAGTGGCCTATCTCTGATCATGTGAGCATTGGTTATAGTGGCTTTAATCTGATCATGTGAGGATTGGTTTTAATGGCCTGTCTCTGATCGTGTGAACATTGGTTTTAGTGGCTTGTCTCTGATCAGGTGAATATTGGTTTTAGTGGCTTTAATCTGATCATGTGAGCATTGGTCTTAGTGGCCTGTCTCTGATCTTGTGAACATTGGTTTTAGTGGTTTGTCTCTGATCATGTGAACATTGGTTTCAGTGGCTTTAATCTGATCATGTGAACATTCGTTTCAATGGCCTGTCTCTGATCCTGTGAACGTTGGTTATAGTGGTTTTAATCTGATCATGTGAGGATTGGGTTTAATGGTCTGTCTCTGATCGTGTGAACATTGGTTTTAGTAGCTTGTCTCTGATCATGTGAGCATTGGCTTTAGTGCTCTGCCTCTGATTATGTGAACATTCCTTTTAGTGGCCTGTCTCTGATCATGTGAACATTGGTTTTAGTGGCCTGTCTCTGATCATGTGAACTTTGGTTTTAGTGGCTTGTCTCTGATTATGTGAACATTGGTTTTAGTGCCTGTGAATCTGATCATGTGAGCATTGGCTTTAGTGCTCATAGGTACATTGTTTTTAGTGGCCTGCCTCTGATCCTGTTAAGATTGGTTCTAGGGACCTGTCTCTCATCTTGTGAAAATTCGCTCTCGGTCTCTCATCAAGAATTGAATCGTTATTATAAAATATTCAATTGTTGATATTGAATTGTTAATATCAATAATGAAATTGTTATTGTCGATAATTCAATGGTTAATATAAATAATTCAAGTGTTATGATCAATGATTCAATTGTTATCAGCAATAATTTAATTGCGTATATCAATAATTCAATTGTTTATATCAATATTCCAATTTCCAATTCCCGTTCGCAGACGGACAGATGCCAACGTCAAGAATTGACATGCTCATGTCAAAAACTAAAGTGTTGATATTAAGATGTGAATGGTTGATATCAATAACAGATTTTGTTGGTATTCACAAATCTATCATAAATACCGCGATATACCATCCAATTCTACACCTATCTATGCATCGGAATATATTTGGGACGACATGAATGCGTTCGGAGTATATATAATCCTTCAGAGAAAGATGGGACGGTAATCACTTCTTGAGATAATCGTCCAAACTTTACATATGCGAAAACTCGCAGACGAAGAATGTTGTCGCAGACGCCGACTTTTTTCTGGCCAGCCAAACTACAAAACTACTCTACCATGCGCATCCTTATATAATTTATATCCTACTTTGCAACAGTAACTAGGAGGGGGGTGGTTGTGTTCCCAAGTCACTACGAATTAAATGGAGAACTGCCTGTATGCAATGGAAGGGCGGATACGTGATATATATTGGCAATTTCCCAATTCACGGTTATTTAATATTACAATATTCAGTTCATGATGAATGAAAATGCTCAAGACGATCGGCTTGATATCATTCTCAGTTCACGGTGAAATGAAAAGCCCATTCCCGAGGTACGGAAATATCCCTTGCCACCGCCCCCCCCCCCACCTCCCCTCCCCCCAACAATATATGCTGCATCAGAATCTGGAGATCCTTTTAACCTTGAAACACAAAAGACAAAAGGCTGCAACGTCAATGTAAGGGCAAACTAGTGTTACAGTATGGCTCACTTATTACTCAGGCCTGCCATTTACAACGATAACGAGACAGAATCAAGCATAGTCGGAGAAGGAAGACGAAAATCAGGGTTATGGGATTGCCCGTTGTAAGCCATATTTAGCGTCGATCCTAGGGTACGGATGGGATACCTAGCATCCGGTTTGGACCCATGGGATCCGGATTGGCCCCTAAGATCTCAGTTTGACCCTTCTAATCCATATTTGAGCTCTAAGATCCCGATTGACCCCTAAAATCTGGATTGTGGTTAAACTCAGATTCAGATTCCAATTTGGCACCTATGATCCCGATTTGATCCCACAGATTACAATATGATCCATCAGATCCGATTTAACCCTATTGATCCATATTTGAGCCCTCAAATCCGGATTGGACCCATAGATTCCGTATTGGACCCTAGAATCCGGATTGGAACCCTAGAATTCGGATTCGACCCCTAGAATTCGGATTCGACCCCTATTATCTGTTATGAAGTCAATCATCAGTCTGCGAGATGAGTGATGCTTACGATGATCTGCTCTAATTGTCACATTAGTTCTCGGATAGGCCGGGATGTTAACTTCATGACTGGCCGAGTTGGTCGCCGGGACCCTGTTCGAAGTGTCAACTCTTATTGATCTGCTCGGCCCTGCTAATCGTAAAAAATTCGGTCGCTGGGGACCAGATCCCCATTGGATGCTGCCAACGCTAAGTCTGCTGGGGACCAGATCCCCCTCGGATGCTGCCAGCGCTGTGGTCGCTGGGGACCAGATCCCCCTAGGATGCTGCCAGCGTTGAGGTCACTGGGGACCAGATCCCCATTGGATGCTGCCAGGGTGGCAGTTGCTGGGGACCAGATCCCCCTTGGATGCTGCCAGCGCTGAAGTCGACGGGGACCAGATCACCATTGGATGCTGCCAGCGCTGAGGTCACTGGGGACCAGATCCCCCTTAGATGCTCCCAGCGCTGTGGTCGCTGGGGACCAGATCCCCCTTAGATACTGCCAGCGTTGAGGTCACTGGGGACCAGATCCCCATGGGATGCTGCCAGGGTGGCAGTCGCTGGGGACCAGATCCCCATTGGATGCTGCCAGCGCTGAAGTCGACGGGGACCAGATCACCATTGGATGCTGCCAGCGCTGAGGTCACTGGGGACCAGATCCCCCTTAGATGCTGCCAGCGCTGTGGTCGCTGGGGACCAGATCCCCATTGGATGCTGCAAGCGTGGCAGTCGCTGGGGACCAGATCCCCCTCGAATGCTGCCAGCGCTGTGGTCGCTAGGGACCAGATCCCCCTTAGATGCTGCCAGCGCTGCGGTCGCTGGGGACCAGATCCCCCTCGAATGCTGCCAGCGCTGTGGTCGCTAGGGACCAGATCCCCCTTAGATGCTGCCAGCGCTGCGGTCGCTGGGGACCAGATCCCCCTCGAATGCTGCCAGCGTTGAGGTCGCTGGGGACCAGATCCCCCTCGGAATGCTGCCAGCGCTGAGGTCGCTGGGGACCAGATCCCCCTCGAATGCTGCCAGCGCTGAGGTCACTGGGGACCAGATCCCCCTTAGATGCTGCCAGCGCTGTGGTCGCTGGGGACCAGATCCCCCTCGAATGCTGCCAGCGTTGAGGTCGCTGGGGACCAGATCCCCCTCGGAATGCTGCCAGCGCTGAGGTCGCTGGGGACCAGATCCCCCTCGAATGCTGCCAGCGCTGTGGTCGCTAGGGACCAGATCCCCCTTAGATGCTGCCAGCGCTGCGGTCGCTAAGGACCAGATCCCCCTCGAATGCTGCCAGCGCTGTGGTCGCTAGGGACCAGATCCCCCTTAGATGCTGCCAGCGCTGCGGTCGCTGGGGACCAGATCCCCCTCGAATGCTGCCAGCGTTGAGGTCGCTGGGGACCAGATCCCCCTCGGAATGCTGCCAGCGCTGTGGTCGCTGGGGACCAGATCCTCTTCGGATGCTGCCAGCGTTGAGGTCAATTTGTGAACATTATATTCATCAAACCCGATAAGCCATAGGGCCTGCCACGAGCAATATATGTGATCAGAACGGTAATACTTGTGCACTTGGGCATTAATTATACCCTAAAGCAATTGTCATATGTGTGTAGGCTTTGTAATATCTGTTTCTTATGTCACATCATACGTTAAATTATATTACATAAATATGTTATTTATTTACAAACCATATATCCATGGATTTTGACTTGGTGGCAGTGTCCTGATTAACCCTTCAGATCCAGATTTGATCCCTAGGAACCGGATTTGATCCCTAGGAACCGGATCCGGATTAACCATTAGGATCTGGATAGCACCCCTAGGAACCAGATTGACCATTAGGATCTGGATATCATCTCTAGGATCCGGATTGACCACAAGTATCTGGATAGCACCCCTAGGAACCAGATTGACCATTAGGATCTGGATAGCACCCCTAGGAACCAGATTGACCATTAGGATCTGGATATCACCCCTAGGATCCGGATTGATCACGAGGATCTGGATAGCACCCCTAGGGGCCGGATTGACCATTAGGATCTGGATATCACCCCTAGGATCCGGATTGATCACAAGGATCTGGATAGCACCCCTAGGATCCGGATTGACCACAAGGATCTGGATAGCACCCCTAGGAACCAGATTGACCATTAGGATTTGGATAGCATCCCTAGGAACCAGATTGACCATTAGGATCTGGATATCACCCCTAGGATCAGGATTGATCACAAGGATCTGGATAGCATCCCTAGGACCCGGATTGACCATTAGGATCTGGATATCACCCCTAGGATCCGGATTGATCACAAGGATCTGGATCGCACCCCTAGGATCCGGATTGACTATAAGGATCTGGATAGCACCCCTAGGATCCGGATTAACCATAAGGATCGGGATAGCACCCCTAGGATCCAGTTTGGTCCTTCTGATTCATATTTGAGGCCTCAGTTCCGGTTCCCATATGACCGGGTTCGATTCATAGGATCCAGATTCGACCTCTAGGATCCAGGTTCGACCCGTAGGATCCGGATTGATCTTTAGAATAAGGATTCGGTCCCTCAAATCCCGCATTGACGCCTAAAATACGGCTCCCGAAGATCCTGATTTGATCACGCAGGTCCGGTTTGGACCCCGGTGATTAAATTGGGTCCACAAGATCAGTATTGGACCAATAGGATCCCGATGGACACATTAGATCCCGATTGACCCCTAAGATCACGATTTCAATCTTCAAATCCCGCAGTGACCTTGACCTAACCCTAAACCTAGTCAGTGACCCTAGTAATTTTCCCGCCAAAATCCTCCCATTGGGTTTATTGTGAAAGTCTGGGATTCTTTTTGCAGAAAACCTGCTTGGGCGAAAAATTTAAAGACGCGATACAAGGTACACATGAGCCCAATACGTGATAAAATTGGCAGCGTGGTTACAAGAAAACGATTTGTGGTCCTATATTTCATTGGTTAAGCGAATTTCGAAAAAAAAATCATGTGACCTTGACCTTTGACATAAATGGCCCATCTACGAACTTAGCCTGACGATGGCTTTTCCGCATTTTTTGTGTAAATTGGGAAGTCGATATCGTAAGGCATTCGACAGATAATGCGTGACAAGACAGACAGACAGACAGACAGACAAACGCAGACACAGACATGCACACACAAACAGATAAACCGAACATGCCGATATCGGACCAAGATCTAGGATTTTCGTCTAAATAATGTCGTGGGAAATAACGGGAGAGACGTGTGACCTCGCAGAGCCCATAGTCGCCCTCAGGTGTCCGCTCACCCTCATGTCAAGGTTTTCGCTGTTTGTTTAAAGAATCACTTGCAAACTAGCAGTGGCACTTGCGGCAAAGCATGTCAAAAACCAACGTGTATGTTTAATGTGTACGTGTACGTCTATGGTAGCCGCGACACTGTCACCACAGAGTTCCTCAACAAACAATTCATAAATAGGACGGCAAATTGACTTTCCTGCGAAGCCTGTGCGACCAAATATCAAGAAAAGTGTATGGCATTAAAACCGGCATCCACGCTAAACATACTGCAGTCGCTCTGAGACCCTCGACACCAAAGTAGAGTAAAGTGGGTATAAGTGAAAAAAAAAGCCTGGGAGGTATGACAAACGGGTGTAAAGGTACTCGCTGTCGAGTAAGTATTTCACGAATAAGCTTATGATGTAATGTGACAGATCGGCCGCGTGCTATCGGTGAATACAATGGGTGGAGCACTCCGTTCGGCCAGGACGGGTATACCGCACGGCATGCTCAATCTGTGGGGCTGCTCAGCCAGGCGTGCCGATAGGGCTGCGCCGTGCCGTTTGAAAAGAGATACGATCGGAATGCCGAATGTGAAAGCGCGAACGTGATCTGGGTGAAAGTAGCGGTGTAGCAATGACTAATTATTCGTACACATTCGGTTTACCTTGGGGATATCCCCGAGCTACCAAAAAAATGCACCAATGTCAGTATATGAGACGTCCACGCGGAGCCACATTTGATATTGTTACTCACACGATGTGATGCTGTTACTCACACGATGTGATATTGTTACTCACACGATGTGATGTTGTTACTCACACAATGTGATATTGTTACTCACACGATGTGATGTTATTACTCACACAATGTGATATTGTTACTCACACGATGTGATGTTGTTACGCACACAATGTGATATTGTTACTCACACAATGTGATATTGTTACTCACACGATGTGATGTTATTACTCACACAATTTATGTTGCTAGTCACAAAATGCGATGTTGTTACTCACACAATGTTATATTGTTAGTCACAATATACGATGTTACTCACGCAATGTGATGTTACTCACACAATGTGATGTTGTTACTCACAAAATGCGATGTTGTTACTCACACAATGTGATGTTGTTATTCACACAATGTGATGTTGCTAGTCACAAAATTAGATGTTGTTACTCACACAATGTGATGTTGTTAGTCACAAAATGCGATGTTGTTACTCACACAATGTGATGTTGTTAGTAACAAAATGCGACGTTGTTACTCACACAAAATGCGACGTTGTTACTCACACAATATGATGTTGTTACTCACATAATTTGATTTTGTTCATCACACATTAGAAGGAATCATACAGCGATATATATCACTCACACAAATGAATATGTTAGTCAGCAATTAAAAGTCTAATTTGCATTTTAAATATTAGTCAGACAATCATATATTTCATTCATACAATTACATATTTCCGTCATACAATGAGATATTTTTGTCACACAAGTCAAACATTCTAGCTACAGCACGCAAAGCGTTTATTTCACACGGTTGATGGGTTTAAAAGCATAATGCTATAGTTTTCCTCGTCACAGGTTTTGTTGCCTCTAGTGATATATTCATATTTATAATCGCAACACGGAATAATTATCGTTATATAATGCGTCAGTTCTGGCCATACAGTTTGATATACACAGTAGCACAATCCCACATTGCTAGTCGTACGAAGTGATGCCTCTAATCACATAGTGAGATGTTTCTAGCCACAATGAGACATTGACAGCCATACCATGAGACATTGACACAGCCATATAATGAGACATTGACACAGCCATAAAATGAGACATTGACACAGCCATACAACGAGACATTGACACAGCCATACAATGAGACATTGACACATCCATACAACGAGACATTGGCAGAGCCATACAATGAGACATTGACAGAGCCATACAATGAGACATTGACAAAGCCTCACAATGAGACATTGACACAGCCATATAATGAGACATTGACACAGCCATACAATGAGACATTGACACAGCCATACAACGAGACATTGACACAGCCATACAACGATCCACTAACAAAGCCATACAATGAGACATTGACGCAGTCATACAATGATCCATCGACACAGCCATACAACGAGACATTGACACAGCCATATAATGAGACATTGACAAAGCCACACAATGAGACATTGACAGAGCCATACAATGAGGCATTGACACAGTCGTACAATGAGACATTGACACAGCCATACAATGAGACATTGACACAGCCATACAACGAGACATTGACACAGCCATACAATGATACACTATCATAATTGACAACAACTGAGACAATTGACATTGCCAAACCATGACACATATTGACATAATGAAACACATTGACACCGTTTAGCATCGTGTTAACCACACGCTGGGTTGTGTTCACACGTTAATATATGCATAGTGACACAGTCAGATTCATCCATCACACACATTATATAGCGTATCATATGATTGTAATTCACATATGATATATCTGCTTGAACACAAGCGTTAGTCAACATATTACATCTAATCAATCGTTCCATAGGTATCTGTCGTCATCGAGCAGGGCGGCCAGTCTGCGGTTATGGGGCGTGTAAAACTCATGCAAGGCCCTCTTTGTGTCTGCTTTCATTGCTGGATAAACTTTTCTGTTGTACACAGATGCACGTAACTTTTCCGGGGGCATCGAGGTATCTGGAATATACAAAGGCAAAGTCGGCATACAGCATGCATACATACATACCATAGCTATCTATAGCTTGTGGTTTACCCTGTGCCCGTGCATTTTTTTTTACACACATACATACGGAACCAGTGCCTGCTTGTATGGTAAGCCTTTACGTTCATATTCCAGGACAACATTTCACCTATGGTAAGTACGAATTGGTTTGTCGGCTCTGGGCATATACAGTCGATTGACATTCAGGCCAGTGTGTGTATCATGATGCCTAATCTAGGCCCCGATATGGTAGTTATTGCCTGAATATATTGTCGAGTTACCGGGAGTAGCATCTGTCAGAAACACTCCTGTTAGCATCCAACTGGGAGCTACAGGTTGACTTCACCAGCCTTTTTTACTTTTAAGGCTCACCGACGTTTTTGACCATTCGACGCATTTTGGCTATTGGCGGGCCACGCGTACCTAAATTATTTTGTGTGGGGTTCCCGTCAACTCATAGTCTGAGACTCCGATCCAATATCGGACGGTATTTACCTGGTAAGTAAATAATACGCCTCGCCTTCTATATTATCGCCACTTCGTCTGTAGTCGGTCCTTTGTTGACCGAGCGACTGCATTCCCAAACCCAGCTTGTACATAACCATTGTTTTAGACCTTATTCCTCACCGCGACCACTCCTTGGTTTGGCCTTTTCAATCTATTCTCACATTTTGGCTGTGAATTACTCATTTGAAGTCTTCGTTTTGCGTGTAAAGAACACACGGTGGGTGGGTATAAACGGCCATAGCCGTCTTAGCGACTTCACTTGATGTCCCCGCCACGCCAGGTTACCAAGACTCTATATGTTCGCTGAACTAGTATTTTCACCAAGCCTATTGCTATCAGAGTCTGGTAGATCGCTGTTGGACCATTTCGCCCTCATGCGGGGCCGCCTTCGCGACTGGTGTTTGTTATGAATCCCATGTTGCTGGGCGACCACTTGATCGGCTAGTTTGGTGTGCGATCAGAAACAGCGATAATATGTGAACGGCTCCTGATGACGACACGTCTTACTCGGTCCCCTGAAACCTTGGTTTCAATGTTCATCTCGTATTCACCCTTACGGGGTATCCATTGCCATTCATAAGTGTGCAATGTGGCAATTGTTCACGATTGTTCACTGTTGTTTTGGCCTATTTTTGTTTTGGCCTGTTTTGATCCATTTCATCTTCCCGGACGTTTTTATCTATTATATTTTTCTCCAGATCTGTTTTTGGCCTGTTTTGATCGATTATATTTGTATCCTAGGGCTATCTACAGCTGGTGGTTTACCCTGTGCCCGTGCATTTCTTTTATGCACAAATACATATGATGTCATTTCACTTTGACGCGCCAGATAAGGTATCGAACTTCCCTTCAGCCCGAAACGGGGTCATGGCCTTTACGTGTCCCAGATACAGGTTACCACCTTCACGTGCCCCAGATACAGGATGACGACCGTGACACCCATCCAACACGATCACGACCTTTACACCCACCAAGAGGGTCACGACCCTAACACCACCCAACAGGGTCACGACCTTTACACCCACCAACGGGGTCACGACCTACATACCAGCCAAAAGGGTCACGACCTTTACACCCACCAAGAGGGTCACGACCTTAACACCAGCCAACAGGGTCACGACCTTCACACCCATCAACAGGGTCACGACCTTAACACCAGCCAACAGGGTCACGACCTTCACGACGTCATTATAAGACGTCGGCACGATGTCCAGGGTGCTGTGAGATTAACATACCTCGTGGTCTCAACTGCCTTTTCGTATATTATGGGAAATTAATATATATTGCTAACAAAACTTAAAACGGAAGCATTGTGATATCAGACATAGTGAGAATGAACCGAAGTGCCTGATCAGTAAGTCACATTCTGGTACTAGATAACGTCACAGTCCGTGACTAGATAATGTCGCAGTCTGGTATAATATAACGTCACAGTCCGTAACTAGATAACGTCGCCCTCCGGTACAATATATCGTCGCATTCCAGAACTAGATGACGTCCCTGTCTGGAAGTAGATAAGGTCGCATCCCGAGACTAGATAACGTCGCATCCCGTGACTAGATAACGTCGCATTCCAGGACTAGATAACGTTGCAGTCCAGTACAATATAGCGTCACATTCCGAGATAAGGTAACGTCGCTGTCCGAGACTAAATGACGCGCCAGTCCGGCACTATATAAAGTCGCATTCTGGGACAATATAACGTCGTCGTCCGGGACAATGTAACATCGCAGTCCTGAACAATATAACGTCGTCCTGGACTGTCACAATATAACTTCGCAGTCCGGGACAATACAACATCGTATTCCGGGACAATATAACGTCGCAGTCCGGGACAATAAAACGTCGCAGTCCAGGATAGTATAACGTCGTTTGTGACTTGAAGCATCTCACCAACTCCCAGGAAGTTGAGGATGTCACCAACAGGCTGCGTCCGATTGGCGTAGTAATCCTCAGACCGCAAGATGATGACTTGCTTCCTGGGGAATACCTTCAGCCAGTCCTCTATGTAGTAAGCGTACATCCCGGCTCGCAAAATAACCTGCATAGATATCATATAATCAAGATTAGGTCCAGGATGCCTAAATGTCATGAGCGGGTCAGGATATACGTGGATGAGCGTGTGGTTGAAGTGTGTGTCGCGGGGTGGGGGGGGGGGCGTGGTTCAGTCGTGCGTGGGTGTGATTGGCTCTTCGAAGCACCGACTCCGTCTACGTCACAATTTGGAGTTTTGTAATTGCATTTTTGAGACTCTAAGATAATAGAAGTGCGGGATATGTATCGCATATCAGCCAATGCACAAACATAGCAATGCCGGGGAATTAAGTCGAGCAACTGACGCAGGAACCGGCTTGTTAAAAAAACTAAGAAACAGTTTGCCGACGGACGGTAATTCCACCTTGCAATATTTCCTCTACTGCCGTACATTTGGTTATTAAAAATAGCCTACCTGGATATAGAAAGCCAAAGAGTTACATTAACTTGCATGTTGTCATGTATCTATGAGATGGCGGGAGGGCGCAGCGTTTATATGGCACATACCGGGTGTTCAGCGCAGCGTGTATATGGCACATACCGGGTATTCATCGCAGCGTGTATATGACACATACCGGGTATTCAGCGCTGCGTGTATATGGCACATACCGGGTATTCAGCGCAGCGTGCACATAGCACATACCGGGCGTTCAGCGCAGCGTGTATATGGCACATACCGGGTATTCAGCGCAGCGTGTAAATGGCACATACCGGGTATTCAGCGCAGCGTGTACAAGGCACATACCGTATATTCAGCGCTGCGTGTATATGGCACATACCGGGTATTCAGCGCTGCGTGTATATGGCACATACCGGGTATTCAACGCAGCGTGTACATGGCACATACCGGGTGTTCAGCGCAGCGTGTATAAGGCACATACCGGGTATTCAGCGCAGCGTGTACATGGCACATACCGGGTGTTCACCGCAGCGGGTATATGGCACATACCGGGTATTCAGCGCAGCGTATATATGGCACATACCGGGTATTCAGCGCAGCGTGTACATGGCACATACCGGGTATTCAGCGCAGCGTGTACAAGGCACATACCGGGTATTCTGCGCTGCGTGTATAAGGCACATACCGGGTATTCAGCGCAGCGTGTACATGGCACATACCGGGTGTTCAGCGCAGCGTGTATATGGCACATACCGGGTATTCAGCGCAGCGTATATATGGCACATAACGGGTATTCAGCGCAGCGTGTACATGGCACATACCGGGTATTCAGCGCAGCGTGTACAAGGCACATACCGGGTATTCTGCGCTGCGTGTATATGGCGCATACCGGGTATTCATCGCTGCATATATATGGCACATACCGGGTATTCAGCGCAGCGTGTACATGGCACATACCGGGTATTCAGCGCAGCGTGTACAAGGCACATACCGGGTATTCAGCGCTGCGTGTATATGGCACATACCGGGTATTCAGCGCTGCGTGTATATGGCACATACCGGGCACTCAGCGCAGCGTGTATATGGCACATACCGGGTATTCTTCGGCCGTTTTATCGTAGGAATAAAGGCAGGTCCTCAGACTGTTGTACTGCAAGCAGTCCCTCATGCCGGCCAACGCATCCATGACCATGGCGTGGAAGTCCTCGGGGGTTGGCTTCTTCCCTCTCAAGAAGTAGTTATACATGGAATGAAGCCTGCAATAGCATCAAATTCCACCCATTGACGGTCAGCGCTTGCGGAAGTATATGCCATTAAATCTGATGAATATTAATAACAGGTTGGCCAGAGGTATGTTCGGCGCGCTGCGTGTCTGACGCTGGGTGGTATATGGCTCCGCCTTACATCAGCCCAGCCATTAGCATACGGTCCATCCCAGCTTCACATGTATATATATATTGACCTACATACTGAAGTAAAGCAGAACTAAGCTTCCGAAAGTGTGCGCTCCCATCGCATATTATAATAGTCTCTGTTCAATTATTTAACATTCCAAACTGGTACTTCCTTTACGGTCAATGCTCTACACAAGCATATTCCCGATTCGACATTTTGACATAATTGTATCGCTTATACACAGCTATATCCTTTGGTATTGTAACCGACACATAGAGTGGTTAGTAATCATTCCAAGTCATGTTTATTTCAACACGAGAATTGTGTCTTATGACAACGACATATTTTGTTTAATTATCCGTAAGAAACTGTTGTTGAATAGGCACAATGTGCTAATTGTAGCGTCAGAATAAACACTTAAATGTTAAATTAATATATACTTTCTGCCTTATAATGTCGTTCGTGCAAAACGGTTATTTATAATTCCAATCGTAGTCGATACATATATGCGCAGAGGAGCTGTTTATGCTCTTATTTAATATGTCCTGTCTCACATACTGTCACTTTCTGCAATCATAACGCACTTGACCATTGTCTCTTTAATTTCATTTCGTACTTGATTGTAACTTTCCTCATGCAATGTAACCAGTAAACTTAAGACATGATACAATAATACGACGTAGTCGCACATATATTAACATTTTACTTCAATATTTAGGAGAGCTGTGTTACATTAACCTTTTCACGGGGTCCCTCAAGATGAAGATGAATCGAGCTGCTGGTGTGATACGGTACAGGGTATCGGCCACAATGTATGGAGGCTCGGTATAGTTCTCAGCACCCGGTAACCGACTCCACAGCGTGAATTCCCACAGATATCTCGGGGATTTTTCAACTGATAAGAAACGAATAAGAACAAAATTTAAATAATCCATAAAATTAACAAAAGGAACGTGTCAAGGATCAATTGTTTTTCCAGAATTCTACTAGTCTCGGGGTGGGAAGGTTTGGTCGGGACATAAGAGCACATCGACCAATATAAGGCATCGATGGTCCTGCTTTCAAATATTATTCAGCAAATATTAAACAGAAACAATGACCTACAAAGGTCAACATGCAACTGTTGAACCGTCAGGCGCCACCCCCCCCCCGCCTCTCTCCGCCCAGTCACAATATATACTTCTAAATTGACCGTTAAGTAGCCAACAAGAAAACTGGTGTATTCACGCGTTACTAGTAAATTGGTCTACTTTAATTCAAATGGTGATCGCGCAATCCACCTCTCCCCCCTCCCCCTCCCACCCCATCTCGGGTTTCTACCGCCCTGATATATGTGACCCAATCGCTTTGCCCCGACCCTCTCAGCCCAACTCTGGTTCCTACCGCCCTGATAGATGTGATGCAATCCCTCTCCCCCCGCACCCTCCCACCCCAACTCTGGTTCCTACCGCCCTGATAGATGTGACGCAATCTCTCTCCTCGGCCTCTCCCACCCCAACCCGGGTTCCTACCGCCCTGATAGATGTGACACAATCCCTCTCCCCCACCCCATCCCACCCCAACTCGGGTTCCTGTGACCGTGATAGATGTGATGCAGTCCCCCTCTCCCCCCGCCCCCTGCCACCCCAACTCTGGTTCCTACCGCTCTGATAGATGTGACGCAATCACTTCCCCCCCCGCCCCTCTCACCCCAACTCTGGTTCCTACCCCCCTGATAGATGTGACTCACATATTAGGCCTTGGTGCACATTGGCACCATCACCCTGGCGATTTCGTTGTCTTTTCATGTTGGTCGCCGCATTATCGAAATATTTCAGGAACGAAGACAGCGATACTTTATCTGGAACATACCATGGTCGTCATCTGAGAGTAGGCCTCTTGATAATCAAAACATGTATTTACTTTGAGTTCCAAAAATTCTAAGAGTATTAACTATAATATCAATATTGGACGTCATTGTCATAAAGGAATGTTTGACATAGCACGATGATTTATATAGCTGACGGCATACGTATAAGATTATTCAAAATCTGTTATGGTCAAGATCACAAAGATCCGATGATTAAATCACAACCACCGACATTACTATTTCGATGCAGCCCTTTCAGCAAACATCAGTAGGTTGATAAATAGGGCGAATCATGGGATGAATCATGTCATTGACGTGTCTCCGTACTTTCGAGTCTATTTGTGTTCCAGTACATCGGTCTGATGGTGGAGCAGTGGTGCAGGTCAGGGTGGCCGCCTAACACCTGGGCCAGGTCGCTCGTACCCGACTTTGTCACGCCTGCGATGTAGAAGTGTGGCAAACAACGGAGGCGACTGCCAACCTGGAATAACGATAACGATAACGATAACGATAACGATAACGATAGCGATAACTATAACGATAACGATAACGATAACGATAACGATAACGATAACGATAACGATAACGATAGCGTTAGCGATAACGATAACGATAACGATAACGATAACGATGACGATGACGATGACGATGACGATGACGATGACGATGACGATGACGATGACGATGACGATGACGATGACGATAACGATAACGATAACGATAACGATGACGATGACGATAACGATGACGATGACGATAACGACAACGATAACGATAACGATAACGATCACGATAACGATAACGATGACGATAACGATAACGATCACGATAACGATGACGATAACGATAACGATAACGATAACGATAACGATAACGATGACGATAACGACAACGATGACGATGACGATGACGATAACGATGACGATGACGATAACGATAACGATCACGATAACGATGACGATGACGATAACGATGACGATGACGATAACGACAACGATAACGATAACGATAGCGATAACTATAACGATAACGATAACGATAACGATAACGATAACGATGACGATGACGATAACGATAACGATCACGATAACGATAACGATAACGATAACGATAACGATAACGATGACGATAACGATAGCGATAACGATAACGATAACGATAACGATAACGATCACGATAACGATAGCGATAACTATAACGATAGCGATAACGATAACGACAACGATAACGATAACGATGACGATGACGATGACGATGACGATGACGATAACGATAACGATAACGATAACGATAACGATGACGATGACGATAGCGATAACGATAACGATAACGATAACGATAACGATCACGATAACGATAACGATGACGATAACGATCACGATAACGATGACGATAACGATAACGATCACGATAACGATAGCGATAACTATAACGATAACGATAACGATAACGATAGCGTTAGCGATAACGATCACGATAACGATGACGATAACGATAACGATAACGATAACGATAGCGATAACGATGACGATAACGATAACGTTAGCGATAGCGATAACGATAACGATAGCGTTAACGATAACGATAACGATAACGATAACGATGACGATGACGATGACGATGACGATGACGACAACGATAACGATGACGATGACAATGACGATGACGATGACGATGACGACAACGATAACGATGACGATGACGATGACGATGACGATGACGATAACGATAACGATAGCGATAACGATAACGATAAAAACACTGATAGAGATATAGATAACGATATACTACATGGGGCAAAACGGCAAAGCAACTGCTTCACGAACAATATAAACGAAGGTGACATATGTAAGTCAAATGAACAAAATAAGAAGAACCGATAAGGAAGTCATAGCCTCCTACGTGGATACTGTCGTTTCCTTTTAACAATATGTTCGCGCCCTATGTTGGTTGGGGACGAACGCATTGACGCTGGGATACTTGCAGTTTGATTGTTTATTTTCTGACCCGTGCTGATGTCACCTTCCGCCGCCAACCAACATGGATTCTTGTATTCCGGAAGATAATTTCCCAAATTCTGAAAGTCGTTATTGATTAAATCAATGAGATATACACCGTTTGAAGCTACTATTCCGACACAAAGTAAACAAGCGAACCGGCGGGTCAATTTTTAAACTGATAGTCTTAGAATAAGGTATTCCAATTCGATTCGAGGGTTATTCTATTTAGAACGTAACCACCATGTGCACGATCATATTTCGCTGCGTAAATAGGTGTTTGGTATCATAAGTAAACGTAAAAAAGACAATGTTGCCCTGTCGGGAATTGACATGCAACCATGCGTCGATCAGAACTCCTACGTACGGCTGGTGTTTGGGTAGGCGGTAAGGCTTACATTGTTAACAGCGGCCTTTAGCGAATTGCGGCAGTGTATATAGAGATAGGTAGAAGGGGACTTGCTATGGGGGAGCAGGGTTTTTCTACAGGAAGTAGGACGGTAACTCGGTAGGGGTCTTGGGTGAGATTGATTCGTACATTTCTGCCAGAATACAAAAGAGGGAAAGGCAAAGTAGGGACAGCGAAGAACACAGAATTCTAAACTTTCATCATGAATATCTTTGCGAATGGTTTAGCTATCCATTTATGTACGTTTATTTAGCAGATTTCTCTAATGCATTGCAATGCAGTCAGGCGTATTTAGGTTCTAAGTTTTAAGTTTTATTTTTAGGCGTTAGGGAAACAGTTAGAGTACTCAACTTTGATTATCGTTCATTGACAGCTCTTGCCTTACTACTTACTACGAGGCAGCCACTAATCTATTAATACGGTGAGGTAGCCCCTACACTATAAATACGGTGAGGTAGATCCTACCCTATTAATACGGTTTGGTAGCCCCTACCCTATTAATACAGTTTGGTAGCTTCTACCCTATTAATACGGTTTGGTAGCCCCCACCCTATTAATACGGTTTGGTAGCCCCTACCCTATTAATACGGTTTTGTAGCCCCTACCCTATTAATACGGTGAGGTAGCCCCTACCCTATTAATATAGTGAGGTAACCCCTACCCTATTAATACGGTGCGGTAACCCCTACCCTATTAATACGGTGAAGTAACCCCCAACCTATTAATACGGTGAGGTAAGCCCTACCCTATTAATGCGGTGAGGTAGCCCCTACCCTATTAATGCGGTGAGGTAGCCCCTACCCTATTAATACGGTGAGGTAGCCCCTACCCTATTAATGCGGTGAGGTAGCCCCTACCCTATTAATATGGTGAGGCAGCCCCTACCCTATTAATACGGTGAGATAGCCCCTACCCTATTAATAAGGTGAGGTATCCCCTACCATAATAATACGGTGAGGTGTCCCCTACCTTATTAATACGGTGAGGTAGCCCCCACCTTATTAATACGGTGAGGTAACCCCTACTCTATTAATACGGTGAGATAGCCCCTACCCTATTAATACGGCGAGGTAACCCCTACCCTATTAATACGGTGAGGTAGCCCCTACCCTATTAATACGGTGAGGTAACCCCTACCATATTAATATGGTGAGGTAGCCCCTACCCTATTAATACGGTGAGGTAACCCCTACCCTATTAATATGGTGAGATAGCCCCTACCCTATAAATACGGTGAGGCAGCCCCTACCCTATTAATACGGTGAGGTGTCCCCTACCCTATTAATACGGTGAGATAGCCCCTACCCTATTAATACGGTGAGGTAGCCCCTATCCTATTAATAAGGTGAGGTATCCCCTACCATATTAATACGGTGAGGTAGCCCCTACCATATTAATACGGTGAGGTAGCCCCTACCATATTAATACGGTGAGGTAGCCCCTACCATATTAATACGGTGAGGTAGCCCCTACCCTATTAATACGGTGAGGTAACCCCTACCCTATTAACACGGTGAGGTAGCCCCTACCATATTAATACGGTGAGGTAGCCCCTACCATATTAATACGGTGAGGTAGCCCCTACCCTATTAATACGGTGAGGTAACCCCTACCCTATTAATATGGTGAGATAGCCCCTACCCTATAAATACGGTGAGGCAGCCCCTACCCTATTAATACGGTGAGGTGTCCCCTACCCTATTAATGCGGTGAGATAGCCCCTACCCTATTAATAAGGTGAGGTATCCCCTACCATATTAATACGGTGAGGTAGCCCCTACCATATTAATACGGTGAGGTAGCCCCTACCCTATTAATACGGTTTGGTAGCCCCTACCCTATTAATACGGTGAGGTAGCCCCTACCCTATTAATACGGTTTGGTAGCCCCTACCCTATTAATACGGTGAGGTAGCCCCTACTATATAAATACGGTGAGGTGACCCCATCCTATTAATACGGTGAGGTAGCCCCTACCCTATTAATACGGTGAGGTAGCCCCTACCATAATAATACGGCGAGGTAACCGCTACCCTATTAATACGGTGAGGTATCCCCTACCCTATTAATACGGTGAGGTAACCCCTATCATAATAATACGGTTTGGTAGCCCCTACCCTATTAATATGGTGAGATAGCCCCTACCCTATTAATACGGTGAGGTAGCCCCTACCCTATTAATACGGCTTGGTAGCCCCTACCCTATTAATATGGTGAGATAGCCCCTACCCTATTAATACGGTGAGGTATCCCCTACCCTATTAATACGGTGAGGTAACCCCTACCCTATTAATACGGTGAGGTGTCCTCTACCCTATTAATACGGTGAGATAGCCCCTACCCTATTAATACGGTGAGATAGCCCCTACCCTATTAATACGGTGAGGTAACCCCCATCCTATTAATACGGTGAAGTATCCCCTACCATATGAATACGGTGAGGTGACCCCCATCCTATTAATACGGTGAGGTAGCCCCTACCCTATTAATACGGCGAGGTAACCCCTACCATATTAATACGGTGAGGTGACCCCCATCCTATTAATACGGTGCGGTAGCCCCTACCCTATTAATATGGTGAGATAGCCCCTACCCTATTAATACGGCGAGGTAACCCCTACCATATTAATACGGTGAGGTGACCCCCATCCTATTAATACGGTGCGGTAGCCCCTACCCTATTAATATGGTGAGATAGCCCCTACCCTATTAATACGGCGAGGTAACCCCTACCATATTAATACGGTGAGGTGACCCCCATCCTATTAATACGGTGCGGTAGCCCCTACCCTATTAATATGGTGAGATAGCCCCTACCCTATTAATACGGTGAGATAACTCCCATCCTATTAATACGGTGAGGTATCCCCTACCATATGAATACGGTGAGGTGACCCCCATCCTATTAATACGGTGAGGTAGCCTCTACCCTATTAATATGGTGAGATAGCCCCTACCCTATTAATACGGCGAGGTAACCCCCATCCTATTAATACGGTAAGGTAGCCATTACCCTATTAATACGGTGAGATAGCCCCTACCCTATTAATACGGCGAGGTAACCCCTACCCTATTAATACGGTGAGGTGTCCCCTACCATATTAATACGGTGAGATAGCCCCTACCCTATTAATATGGTGAGATAGCCCCTACCCTATTAATACGGCGAGGTAACCCCTACCCTTTTAATGCGGTGAGATAGCCCCTACCCTATTAATATGGTGAGATAGCCCCTACCCTATTAATACGACGAGGTAACCCCTACCCTATTAATACGGAGAGATAGCCCCTACTCTATTAATATGGTGAGATAGCCCCTACCCTATTAATACGGTGAGGTAGCCCCTACCCTATTAATACGGCGAGGTAACCCCTACCATATTAATACGGCGAGGTAACCCCTACCCTTTTAATGCGGTGAGATAGCCCCTACCCTATTAATATGGTGAGATAGCCCCTACCCTATTAATACGGCGAGGTAACCCCCATCCTATTAATTCGGTGAGGTGTCCCCTACCCTATTAATACGGAGAGGTGACCCCTACTCTATTAATACGGCGAGGTAACCCCTACCCCATTAGTACGGTGAGGTGTCCCCTACCCTATAAATACGGTGAGATAGCCCCTACCCTATTAATACGGTGAGGTGACCCCTACTCTATTAATACGGCGAGGTAACCCCTACCCTATTAATACGGTGAGATAGCCCCTACCCTAATAATATGGTGAGATAGCCCCTACCCTATTAATACGGCGAGGTAACCCCTACCCTATTAATACGGTGAGGTGTCCCCTACCCTATTAATACGGTGAGATAGCCCCTACCCTATTAATATGGTGAGATAGCCCCTACCCTATTAATACGGCGAGGTAACCCCTACCCTATTAATACGGTGAGGTGTCCCCTACCCTATTAATACGGTGAGATAGCCCCTACCCTATTAATAAGGTGAGGTATCCCCTACCATATTAATACGGTGAGGTAACCCCTACCCTATTAATACGGTGAGGTGTCCCCTACCCTATTAATACGGTGAGATAGCCCCTACCCTATTAATAAGGTGAGGTATCCCCTACCATATTAATACGGTGAGGTAGCCCCTACCCTATTAATACGGTTTGGTAGCCCCTACCCTATTAATACGGTGAGGTAGCCCCTACCCTATTAATACGGTTTGGTAGCCCCTACCCTATTAATACGGTGAGGTAGCCCCTACTATATAAATACGGTGAGGTGACCCCCATCCTATTAATACGGTGAGGTAACCCCTACCATATTAATACGGTGGGGTAGCCCCTACCCTATTAATACGGCGAGGTAGCCCCTACCCTATTAATACGGTGAGGTAGCCCCTACCCTATTATTACGGTGAGGTAGCCCCTACCCTATTAATACGGTGAGGTAGCCCCTACTATATTAATACGGTGAGGTAGCCCCTACCCTATTAATACGGTGAGGTAGCCCCTATCCTATTGATATGGTGAGATAGCCCCTACCCTATTATTACGGTGAGGTAGCCCCTACCCTATTAATACGGTGAGGTAGCCCCTACTATATTAATACGGTGAGGTAGCCCCTACCCTATTAATACGGTGAGGTAACCCCTACCATAATAATACGGTGGGGTAACCCCTACCCTATTAATACGGTGAGGTAATCCCTACCATAATAATACGGTGGGGTAACCCCTACCCTATTAATAGGGTGAGGTAACCCCTGCCCTATTAATACGGTGAGGTGACCCCCATCCTATTAATACGGTGAGGTAGCCCCTACCCTATTGATATGTTGAGATAACCCCTACCCTATTAATACGGTGAGGTAGCCCCTACCCTATTAATACGGTGAGGTAACCCCTACCATAATAATACGGTGGGGTAACCCCTACCCTATTAATACGGTGAGGTAATCCCTACCATAATAATACGGTGGGGTAACCCCTACCCTATTAATACGGTGAGGTAACCCCTACCATAATAATACGGTGGGGTAACCCCTACCCTATTAATAGGGTGAGGTAACCCCTACCCTATTAATACGGTGAGATAGCCCCTACCCTATTAATACGGTGGGGTAACCCCTACCCTATTAATACGGTGAGGTAATCCCTACCATAATAATATGGTGGGGTAATCCCTACCATAATAATACGGTGGGGTAACCCCTACCCTATTAATAGGGTGAGGTGTCCCCTACCCTATTAATACGGTGAGATAGCCCCTACCCTAGTAATACGGTGAGGTGACCCCTACTCTATTAATACGGCGAGGTAACCCCTACCCCATTAATACGGTGAGGTGTCCCCTACCCTATAAATACGGTGAAATAGCCCCTACCCTATTAATACGGTGAGGTGACCCCTACTCTATTAATACCGCGAGGTAACCCCTACCCTATTAATACGGTGAGATAGCCCCTACCCTATTAATATGGTGAGATAGCCCCTACCCTATTAATACGGCGAGGTAACCCCTACCCTATTAATACGGTGAGGTGTCCCCTACCCTATTAATACGGTGAGATAGCCCCTACCCTATTAATATGGTGAGATAGCCCCTACCCTATTAATACGGCGAGGTAACCCCTACCCTATTAATACGGCGAGGTGTCCCCTACCCTATTAATACGGTGAGATAGCCCCTACCCTATTAATAAGGTGAGGTATCCCCTACCATATTAATACGGTGAGGTAGCCCCTACCCTATTAATACGGTTTGGTAGCCCCTACCCTATTAATACGGTGAGGTAGCCCCTACCCTATTAATACGGTTTGGTAGCCCCTACCCTATTAATACGGTGAGGTAGCCCCTGCCATATTAATACGGTGGGGTAGCCCCTACCCTATTAATACGGCGAGGTAGCCCCTACCCTATTAATACGGTGAGGTGACCCCCATCCTATTAATACGGTGAGGTAGCCCCTATCCTATTGATATGGTGAGATAGCCCCGACCCTATTAATACGGTGAGGTAGCCCCTACCCTATTAATACGGTGAGGTAGCCCCTACTATATTAATACGGTGAGGTAGCCCCTACCCTATTAATACGGTGAGGTAACCCCTACCATAATAATACGGTGGGGTAACCCCTACCCTATTAATACGGTGAGGTAATCCCTACCATAATAATACGGTGGGGTAACCCCTACCCTATTAATAGGGTGAGGTAACCCCTACCCTATTAATACGGTGAGGTGACCCCCATCCTATTAATACGGTGAGGTAGCCCCTACCCTATTGATATGGTGAGATAACCCCTACCCTATTAATACGGTGAGGTAGCCCCTACCCTATTAATACGGTGAGGTAACCCCTACCATAATAATACGGTGGGGTAACCCCTACCCTATTAATACGGTGAGGTAATCCCTACCATAATAATACGGTGGGGTAACCCCTACCCTATTTATACGGTGAGGTAACCCCTACCATAATAATACGGTGGGGTAACCCCTACCCTATTAATAGGGTGAGGTAACCCCTACCCTATTAATACGGTGAGGTAGCCCCTACCCTATTAATACGGTGAGATAGCCCCTACCCTATAAATACGGTGAGGCAGCCCCTACCCTATTAATACGGTGAGGTGTCCCCTACCCTATTAATGCGGTGAGATAGCCCCTACCCTATTAATAAGGTGAGGTATCCCCTACCATATTAATACGGTGAGGTAGCCCCTACCATATTAATACGGTGAGGTAGCCCCTACCCTATTAATACGGTTTGGTAGCCCCTACCCTATTAATACGGTGAGGACTACGTAGAACAAAAGAATGTCATGTTTTCATTGTTCTACGCCAATGTAACTATGGCAACGATTGTCTATTGAAAGGGCCAAAGGGTTGTTTGGGACAGATTACAGGATTTGAGCAGCCTTCAGATTTAATGCTATTGTACTAGTTAACAGGACCACCAACTCGTAATAATAACAATTTTGGATGATTTCCAAAATATACTTTTATTCATGCGGCTATCGTGTGATACTGTAAGAAAATTGATAAATAACCGCTGGGTGTTCAGGTAATTGTCTGATGAACTGCCACTCATTTATTATCCTCGTGTAAAGACCTATTTCCATGACATGTGTTATATATCTATAAAACAGGTGAAAATACCGGAAAATCCCATTGGCCGCCATGTTAAAGTGTAATAGGAGGGTGCGGGGCACTTACCTCACTTTTTAGAAAAAGTAGTCAAAGAACACATGTTTTTATTACTGCGTTGTCGTAAGCATGTAAAAAGATGTATCTGGTGAAAATTTCACTTTTTTTTACCTTAAGTTTTGAAAAGTAGCATACTACCTTAAGTGACATGTAAAAGTTTTATGAATAAATTCATCGCTTTGACCAGCACAATGCTCACCAGTATTCTTTGCCTTTTTGTACCTTTTTCAGTATACTAGTGCAAACCATGCATTATATATTTTGTAATAAAGCATATATTTTGGGAATGTGAACACATTTATGGCACAGATCGTTGGGTGTATCTTTAGATGAAGAGCTCAAACATTGATAGGCGAAATGGCAGCTTAAAACATTTTTGCTATTTGTTATGCTGTATGGGCAACCATGAAACTAAAGCTGGTTTGCCCAAATTGACCGTTTGACATGACGATAACTCAAGTTGATATGCTCAACACCGTGACACGCCTCAGAGAGCAGGCTTGACGGTTTTGGATTCGAAGGTCTGTTTATATGGTCGAAACTAGATTTTTGTAGTATAATTTGAGTACAATTTGAGTACAAGATAGTGATTAATTTTATTCATACAATAAAGTGAAAGACATTCTTCACCGATGTAACAAATAAAAATGCTGAACCAGAAATGATGGCGGACATCACACCGACCTGTTATATATTGTTAGTCTCATAGCAACCTTGTTCTGCAAATGTAATATACTTATGATGGAAAACAAGTAGTAAAACGCAGGCAGAAATGGTGAATAAAATATTTTATCTGTACATATATATTATTGCATACAATCATGCACGTCGATATAAAGTTGTACATGTTGTTATAAAGTGTATACATAATAAATTACCTGTGATCTTTAATTTCTTATCACGTACCGTTATGGATGTATAAACGCTAAAGGCTATGACTGACTGATGTCAGATACAATAATTCATGTATCTGTTTTTTAGTATCACTTCACAAAAACATTTCATCTCTCGGTTTGTCCTAAAGGACCGCTAAACACAACATCATGATTGACCCACAGATCAGTCTGGTACACTATCATTCAGACTCAGCAGACAGAAGACCCTGAATACTGCATTACATACCCCATTATCGCCCACGCTATTCGGTTTCATGATCAGCTAATGAGCTACGGCATTGTTCGCTACTGTAGCAGCATGTCCGTCAAATCTCCATTAATCAGTAAAACCTTCTACTGAATGATCCGAAAAACGTACTGCCCGTTAAGTATCGTAACTAAGAGATCGCAACCCAGAAAGACTGAGAGGCAACGGGGAGATGAGGAGGGGGTGGGGGGCTTAGAATTAAAAACTTTTATTATATCGTGTCTTATATATATGGTGTCCGCGAATCCTATCCTGACGACGATATCGCGATGCTCGAGAAGGGTGCACACATTCTGCTAGCAACGCTCACAAAAATACCGTTCTCGCATACAATGAACTTGTAACACTCAAACCAAGGGTATTGTATTGTTGCAGTCCTTGCTTAAGCTCCAGCTCTCGCAGTCGTGAGAGTTTTCATTTCTTGAAAGTTGAAATGTATCTCATTTGTGGAACTAGTTCATCAGACTTCTGCGTCGTGTCAGAACTGACGACTTTGAGGTCGTCTGATTGGTTACTTTTTCCTGCCCTTGTCTTTTTTTCGCGCCTTTTCCTTGGCATCCGAGAGGTCGTAGCGGAATCCCTCCTTCTTCATGTCTTGTTCCCTCTTTCGCACGGAGCGCATGGCTTTGTGAATCAGCTCGTTCCGAGTGAACGGACGGTTGTCCTCGTCCGAAAGCTCGCTGCCCTCGCTGTCGTACTCGTCACTACAGGAGAAGAGATCAATGCATGGAAAGGTCAATGTCATTGTTTCCATTATTAGCTCCTCCCCACTCGAACCCTGAGTAAACCTATGTCCTGTGATATCGTTATGCTAGCTTCTGACGTAGAGACCATTATCAATTCAAGCTGTTTTTAAATTCAAATATCTAGCTCAGTTCAAAGTAGATTGGATTTATAGAGGTTCTAATGTACCTCAACTGTTCTTATAATTTACACCAGCAACACAAACAAACATGTACAGTAGAACCGCCCCGTATCGATCCCTGAGTAAACCGAAGTTCTGTTCATGTCATGTTCATGTTCATTGTTCCGATCCTACTCTAAATAACATGGATACATCTAATATCATTTAAGGTAAGGCAAGAGGAAGGTATTTTGTTCTTAATTCGATGGTAGCTCTGTTTGTTTTGCTTGTCCCTTGACTTTGTATTTATCTTGGAGTCTACTACTACTATGTCCCAATTTGTTTGTTTTATTCGGATATGTGAACCTTTATCAATAATATGGAGATCGCTAGGTACGGCTGTACTTACCCCACGGTGGGTGCTGGGATGGCGGGTGTTTGCTGGGGCGGCTCGGGACCGGTGCCTAACAACGTCAGCTGCTTCCGAGCATATTCCTCGTAATCCTGCAGAGAGGAATCGACACACATTGTTATCGCATTTAACTTTCTTTTTTTTTTTTTAGAACGCTAGTACATACCACAAATTGCAAGTCATATATCTTAACAACGGCGCCGCAGACTTATTTGTTCTTGGACAGCTGTTTAAACCACGAACGCCCAGCAATATTGGTGGACATGCTCAAATCACATCGATAACTACAAAAGTCGAAACTGCCGAAACATTACAAGAGATAACCAGCTGGCGTCATCCACGCCACGCCAGCAAACCAGGAACAAAAGTGAAATATTGAGGAAGAGAAGGACAAAGTGAAGGTCACAACATGGTAAAATTATCAAATAAACAACATGTCGTTACGAACGCTTAATTGATAAATGCAAACTTAAGACTTTACTTTGTTCCAAAGTGCAAAAGAGAGAGAAGAGTCAGTGCAAACACCCATGCACTATATAAAAACCCAGCGACCAGACAGTTGATGTGCAAAGATGATATTGAAAACTATACTCGCACAAAACTTGCGCGAATGAAGAGTTACGCGCACTAAAGTAAGACCCATAAACACACTTTGTTTATAAGCGCCACAATGCTTTAGGCCAGTGCCTGTGGACATTTACAGAGGCATCACACTGCAAACTTAAAATTGCTGGTGAATCGTTACAAGTAAGGGTTTAGAAACTTCAACGTCACAACTACCACAACCACCACCTCCCGACACGCATTCACACCGCAAACTACTACAACACATTATTATATATGAAAGGAAGTTTATAATATACATGTTTTTCAATGTATTTTATGTAATTACCAGAGAGCAGAGAGACACCATTACATGTATGAAACTTAATTATAGCTAGTGTTATGATATACATAGTTATTGAACTGTATTCATTTGCTATGAGTTTAGGTAAAATTTGTTTATGTACATGTACCGGTAGGTATGCACACCCTTTTAATATGCGAACGTCAAAAATCCTTCATTATTTGGTGTAAGCTGTGGAAATTGACATCTGTTAAATGAAGCTGTGTAACTTGAACACAGTGCAATGTTGTCCAAAGCTCTAAATAAACAATATACACTTCATGAGAATTATCTGGTTTATCTTGTGTTATATACCAGACCATAACAGCTCATTACACCTCTGCACAGGTTGCTATGGATCATGACCTATACACGAGACAAATGAAATTCAAGTTTTTGTTCAATAGTGCTGTCATATCTGCACTTTTTGTCATATTTGTATGCATGTGTGTTAACTGTGTAAACTATATGTGTATTCATGTAGTGCCAATACATACCGTACATGAATTAGATAACCATAAACATGTCATATCGAAAGATCATATGGTATATATTTGCTACATACTACAAATTGGGGGCAAGCTAATAATGCTAATGTGGACCTCCCCCCCCCACCCCTCCCTACTTCTAGTTGTCTTGAAACAAGCTTCTGCCTCTTGCTTTGTGAAGTGTGACTTTCTGGAGAGAAAAGGAGGGGTATTTAAAGACACTAACACATCAATTTTGCTGTGAATATTAAACCTTTATTGTCCAAATTGAATCCCTGGGCACAAACTCTTATAGCATTGATCAATGTTCAACAATGGCTGTGTCAGAAGTAGATCCTGGATATAATGGGAAACAAAAGACCAGTGCCCTATTAGGTGTGACAAATGTTAAAGCTTAACCCCTCACATTTCAACTGACTGGGCATGCCATTGGACATAATACCATTATAAAGAATTTAATACAAGGCTAAAATAAATGTATGCAAAACTTTTGAAATTGTCACTCGACTGGCCGCGAACCTTTCCAAGGTATTTATATGGTTTTGATAAGAACTTAAAATACATCAACCAGGAAGAATGTGTAGAACAGCATCTGGAAATTCAAAATAATTCCCACATCAATCATAAAATTAGATTTACATTCAATTGAAATAGATCTACTCTATATGTCTATATCAGTGATCTGGTGATTGCGCAATGGGCAAAGGATGTTAAAAATAATATGCAGATCTTTTACAATGTTCTAAATAGATATGAAGCTGGCTATAACACATCCTGCATGAGCAGAGTGGCATCATCTAAAATGCTGGGCTAAATAAAATGTTATAGACTTATATACTAGGAATGAAGGAAAATATTTAAAATCGAAATATTACTGAAACAAGTAAGTTTTGTCCTGCCTTAAAAATAGGCGTTCCTTACACTTCTCTACATTTTATCTCAAATACACTATCCGCTATTCTGAAAGTTTAGAAAACAAACACTGTTAGACACACAAACTGACAGGGACAGTGTCAGTGAGTGTGACGCAGTAACAACGTCAACGTGACAGTGACAGATCAGATTAACCCGAGCCGAGGCCCGAGGGGGGCGTTGCCTTCATCAGTTCATCGCTCCATCGGCTTGTGAATATCAACCTACCTGCATAAATGTATCCATTTCTTCCCTTTCTTCTTGTCCAGTGGGAAGGGAAATAAACTGATTTTTTTTTAAAGAACAGCAGTCCCGTGGTTGCACCCAAAGAAAGCAATGCACCATTTTAGCGTTTAAAACACTGTCGCTTGCCGCACAGTAAACAAGCGAGCAGCCCGGAAGTGCTGCGTGCATGGGTAAAACACGACGCATGACCGTAATAACCGCGCGAGACTTACATAGCCTATTAGCTCACAGGCCGTGCGGCCCCCCCCCCCAACCCCCCCCCTCTGTGTCGGTCGATTTACTGTGCCTGTGGTGGAGATATAGGGCACAGCTATGCGGTGTGCTGACCTGCACTCGCTTTCTCCACGGGGAGCGAGCGTGACTTGCTTGTCGTGAAAAATGCGAGACCACTACACTACTACCAGCCGTGAAATATGCGAGACCGCGGCACTGTGTGGTACAGAGAGAGAACGGACTCGCCTTTACAACGGGGGATGGGGGGGGGGCGTCTCGCTTTCTCCACGGGGAGCGAGCGTGAAAGTCCCGGGACTTTCACGACTTGCTTCTCGTGAAAAATGCGAGACCACTACACTACTACAAGCCGTGAAATATTCGAGACCGCGGCACTGTGTGGTACAGAGAGAGAACGGACTCGCCTTTACAACGGGGGGGGGGGGGGAGGGGGGCGAGCCTGGAGAAATAGAGCACAGTCATTGGGTAGGGTGTCCCGGGGTTTTCACAGCAGGCAAGCCGTGAAATAAGCGAGGCAGCTGCTCTATGTGGTATAGAGAGAGTACTGACTCGCATTTACAACGGGGGCGAGCGTGGAGAAATAAAGTACAGTCATTGGGTAGGGTGTCCCGGGCTTCGCACAGCACCCCCCTGCACTGTAGAGAGGGAGTTGAACTCGCCTTCTCCACGACGAGTGAGCGTGAAAGTCCAGGGCGAGACCACTACACTGTGTAGGGGGTCGTGCGTGGAGAAATAAATCACAGTCGTTCGGTTGCGTGTCCCGGCCTTTTCACGGCAGGCAAGCCGTAAAATAAGCGAGACCACTGCACTACCGATCCCTGTGGGTTAAGGGACCTGGGGGTGGGGGGGGGGGAGTAATAGGATGAAGATTTCCCCCATTTCCCATTTCCCCCATTGCTATTAACATGAGAGAGAGCTATCCCTATGCGTGAGCGACAGGATCATCGCCATATTCAGTCTATGACAATCTGTCCCCCCCACCCCCATCCCCATGTCCCTATGCCAAACAGCAATGATCTCTTTCAGATTCTCTGTTCTCCGAGCAAAATTTGTACTATAGGTGTCACTGGCGTCTAACGAATATGTCACTTCCGATTTCTTTATTCAAGGGCGATAATATGGACTTTGGAGGCAGTGTGGGCGATAACAGATGAAGCTTCTGATTTTCACGTGAGAAACTCGGGATTTTCACGTTAAGAACTCGGGACTTTCACAAGCGGTAGCGCTGTAATCCCGGTATTTTCACGAGGAGTTTCGTGAAAATACCGAGACTTTCACACGCTCTCTGTCTCTACGTTTTTACGCGACTCTCGCGTGAAAAAATGAAGTCCGTGAAAACAGCGAGACGGCACTCAGAACTCGCTTTTTTTTACGTGAAGAACTCGGGTTCTCCACGGAGTAAATTTGGGTGGTCTCGCACTTTTCACGTAAAAGTCCCGGGCTTTTCACGAACTCGCGAGTATCATGCAACAGCGGGGGGGGGGGGCCTCCCTGGTGTAGTGGTTAGCGCACTAGACCGCAGATCAATAGGTCCTGGGTTCGAATCCGGGCTCGGGCACCTAATCTGGGGCATGTTTCATTCCTTCATCCTTCATCGTCTCGGGAGGTTCCTTGGCCCAATTTAGCCTGTATGTGCACAAAAGTGGCCTAAAACACCAACATTCCTCATGCAACAGCGTCCAGATTAAATAGGATTCATGTGTGGTGAAGTGTGGTGAAGTGTGGGGGGGGGGGTCGCACGTGAGAAGGCGTATCGCCTTCAATGACAAAACAAACATCCCTGCTCAAATAAGGGGGGGGGGTGAAGTTCGGACCGCCCCCCCCCCGCCACCACCTCCCCCCCAATCCCCCCTAGCTGGGTCCGATGCAAGAAAACATACATAACGATGGCATGTGGACTTAGACTGTTTATTACCATCCAGGCCAAGAACGGGTTCAACACGACGCTGACTGCTGACGAACACACTCAGCGGGCCTCACGCTTCACAACACATACATATGTAGCCAGTTGTTATGCAGTCCATGTCAAACCGTAAAAGCATTCAGTCGGATGTTTTATATACGCTCTGGCACTATCACCGCGGTGTAAGTGAGTCAGACGGGCCGGGTGGAGAGAAACATTTCATGGCTATTTCGCCACTTGTCGCGAGTATAGTGGCCTGTCGTTTTATATTAGCCATTGTTGACTGAACACTTACTATAACAGCCACAAGTGGGTCAGCTATGGAATATCGCCTCGCTGTGGTTCTTTAGTTGGCACAGCGATCACCGTGCACGCTTAATCTTGTCAACACTTAACCTATAGTAGACATGTTAATTTTTAAACTTACAAATTACGGTATGTATAGAGGCCGCGACATGCGTGTTAATAGGGCGCCTAGATTGTGACACAAGAAAAAAATGGTATACAAGGAAAAATAATCACCTGAAGTGGTTGTACCAACCGTACCTGGATGGTGATGGAGCTATCAGTGTTACTGACAACATACGCATGTTCTGTTGTGCAAATCATTGAGACCGCAAACAGATGAATGATGTTCTTGTAGAGAACATATTTTCGGTGATTTGGCCCCTGGCCATGCTACTTCCGGTCATTGTACATCTCACTGAAGACGAGCCATTTGCCGGCCTCCTTCTTCCAGACGACCATGCCGCTGCAAAATTAAAGACAAAAGATATAATAGATTTAAAATATATAGAACTGGTGAATCGTACTGAAGGACTATCAAACGAATAATTATATTAGCATAAACCGGTACGTTCACAATTTTTCGAAACTCTCCACCTCAAACCCATAAAACTGGTCGCGATTTCCAGATGGATTGACCGCAATCCAGACAAGAACTCACACCAGAACATAATATGGCAGTAAAGGGTTGGGCTAGCTGGCCTAACGGAGTACGCTCGACAGTGGGAGAGCGCCGCCCCCACCCGCCTCCAACAACTTCTGTACATCCTACACGAATCGTCTCTTTTACTCATCCTCTCGCCTCCTGGGCTGCTTCCCCCTCATGAGAGATACGGACTTGGTCGACACATTTCCATCGATAGGAAGTACTGTTAAAATATGTTGAGACCTACTTAGACCAATTTAGATATGTTTTAGGCCGTTTCTGTGCACATATGGGCTAAAGTGGGCCAAGTAACCTACTGGGACAATGTTGTGAAAGAGTGACACGGTCCCCAGTGACCGGGATTGGGCTCGCCACTTGCCGGTCTGCAGTGAAGCGCGCTAACAACTGGACCACGGCGGCTCACTGCTTGGACGAGGAAAATGTGGACACCGCTGGACTCACGTGTAGCGAGCGACGACTTTGCCGTCGCCGTTGAAGGCGTCGGCCTCCGAGGTAGTGAGGACATAGGAGTCCCCCAGTGGCGTCACGGCTTCCATCTTGCTGTTGGCCATCTTGGCCACGCCCTGCTCCTTCATGGCTTGTAGCACTGGCTTGATCGCTGTGCATGGGAGAAGATTTATCTGTTTAACTTTGGCCACTTGTCTGCACATGGAGGCTAAATTGGGCCAAGAAACCTCACTGGATAATGAAGATCAACGACATGTTGATCTGCAACTCGGCCCGTTAACGGGCTAAGCTGGTACTGGGCCTGCCAACGGGCTAAGCTGATACTCGGCCTGCCAACGGGCTAAGCTGGTACTCGGCCCGTTAACGGGCTAAGCTGGTACTCGGCCTGCTAACGGGCTAAGCTGGTACTCGGCCTGCCAACGGGCTAAGCTGATACTCGGCCTGCCAACGGGCTAAGCTGGTTCTCGGCCTGCTAATGGGCTAAGCTGGTACTCGGCCTGCTAAAGGGCTAAGCTGGTACTCGGCCCGTTAACGGGCTAAGCTGGTACTCGGCCTGCCAACGGGCTAAGCTGATACTCGGCTTGCTGACGGGCTAAGCTGGTACTCGGCCTGCTAACGGGCTAAGCTGGTACTCGGCCCGTTAACGGGCTAAGCTGGTACTCGGTCCGTTAACGGGCTAAGCTGGTGCTCGGCTTGCCAACGGGCTAAGCTGATACTCGGCTTGCTAACGGGCTAAGCGGGTACTCGGCCTGCTAACGGGCTAAGCTCGTAATCGGCCTGCTAACGGGCTAAGCTGGTACTCGGCCTGCTAACGGGCTAAGCTGGTACTCGGCCTGCTAACGGGCTAAGCTGGTACTCGGCCTGCTAACGGGCTAAGCTGGTACTCGGCCTGCTAACGGGCTAAGCTGGTACTCGGCCTGCCAACGGGCTAAGCTACTCGGCCTGCCAACGGGCTAACCTGGTACTCGGCCTGCTAACGGGCTAAGTTGGTAGGCTCCCCATATCGTCAATAAACATTTACCAAAGCGTGATTACAATCATTTTCTGGAACATTAGATCGTGATATATACTATGATACGGATCCATGAGATCGTATTTAAACATCACAGGCGATATCCGGCATTATTGCATACTGAGCCGGTTGGAGAATGGACCTTCAACATGAGTTTCAGTCGCTGTATTTTCGTTTCAACCTAAGATCAGGGTGATCAAGTTATAGTTTACCTGCCTTCCCATTTACAATGGCCCCATCTGGCCCAATGGATTTGCACTGTTCGTGATACAAATCCGCGCACTTATCCAGATCTCCGTTCGTGTAGTCGGCGAACCCTGACTTGAGAAGTGCATCAAAATCTGCAAAATATCGATCATTACACCATAACCATATCATGACATGGTGGGGCAAATAATGCGATATATGTAACACATTTGGTTACACAGCACGCAATTCACGTGCTCCCTGGTGTAATGTGTTGCACACAATGCCATTTAATTTACTGGCATCTTCCTAAAGCGCATGTTAAAACTTAACTCAAAATTCAGATCACCAAAATGTTAGTGTTCCTCATTTGACGTACCTGCCATTGTCCGAAATATTCAACAGATGTCGCGGAAGTCTGCGTCTGCGTCTGCGTTTCAACCCAGTCTGGACGGCAATTGCTTAATATTCCATTACGATGCCGCCCGACATATATAGGGTATCCCTCAAGTGGTCTGAATAGTCACACAGAGTGTTACATGGCTAGACGTGAGCGTTTTTGTGAAGCGTAAAACATCCCTCCTTGGTGGTGCTGTAGTGTCCGGGCGTGACATGTGCAGGACGGGGTGGCGGCGGCTGGTCCTCCCGTCACCGGTCGCTAAGCCCCGCCCCCTGTCTCCTGATTGGCTGGCTCGGCTGAGCCAGAGATCGGGTGGCACTGTCGCCCGGACTCGCGCTCCCCTACGTGATCCAGACGGGGAGAATAGTGAAGGAGAGTAGCAAGGAGAGTAGTGTAGAGCAGTTACCTCTTTGTAACTTAGAAAATAAATTGATCGCTGGAAATAATCAACGTGTTACGATGTGAACGCCAATATCGGCGGACCCGGATGGGTACGTAGGTGGGGCAAGGACGGGAGTCCACACCCCCACCCATGGACACCACAGTGCGACCCTCGCGTCTTTGTATTTTATGCCGTTATCAAAGCGAAGCGGATTCTGGACTGTGGAATGGATTCTAGACTGTTGAGACCGTCTTGAGGGTGTCTTTTTGTGCCAACACAGCTCGCGGCGTGACAATTAACACACAACGTGGCTATTGACCCAATAACGCGTCAAGTATTCGTGTAGATTTAGTCCTGGACATCATCCAATTACATTGTATACATTAACTATCACGCATGGGTGGAAGCACGTGGACAGGGAATGGGTCTTGGCTTGTCAGACCGTCGAAACGTGTAGTAGACTGTTGGCCAAATTAGACAGCTTGGCTGACCCAACGGTCATTATTATTAAATTTCACCATTAGAAGTGTAGCCTTCGCGGGAAACGCGGAAACCGAGAGATCAGAGCCAGGATTTGTGGATAAATTGTGGGGGTTTCAAGCGCATTAGACCATCATTTTAGTGTTTCATGGAAAAATAACATGGACACATATTGATATATCTCTTGCAACTATTGTCTCCGCAAAAAACCCATGATTGTAGTTATAATCGCAGCTATTTATATAAGCGATAATCACGCGCTCTTGTTTTGCTTGCGCCATTTTTGGTTTGCTTAATAATTAGAGCATCGCCTCCTGATTGGTCAATCGCCGACACACCTCCAAAAAGGGCGGTATCTGGTTAAGCGTATGGGCCGCCGTGACCGCCAAAAATACAAACACGCACTGACTTAATGAAAGTTCAAATCAAACAGACAACAATCACCAAGCCAAACATACTATTTCGGGACCAAGTATGGTAACTTCAAATGAAACAGACATCATTTACCATTCAAAGTGTACAATATAGTAACGTACAAGTCAACGATGAATTGGAGAGGTAAGACTACAAGTCGTCTAATCTACTTCCATTTGAACAATGATCGAATTGCCAATCAATCGAAGCTACTTTCAAACCAACGAGGGAAAACCATATCCAACAATACAGTTCCCAAATCATTTCACGCTAACCCAGATCATACAGTCATCGCATGCCACACTAGTCAAACGCCGAATGAATGAGCGACGCGCAAATCATAACGTCGTTTTCCAAGCGAACACCCTTTGCCAAACCAGACGATCAAACTCCAAGTGAAACAAGCTAACTTCGAATAGACAAGAGAGGGCGCTGCCAGCTGCGGGTATTCTTGGGCACGCATGCGCACATCTGTAACACTGAAACTCCAGAAAGTCCATTCGAAGCAGGTCCCACGCGGGGGCCCAGGCACTGGGCTAGTGACATTTATATCTGTAAGTTGTTAGTTGTATCGCCCAAAGTTATCTCTTGCGCATAATTATGTCGTTGGTAATAAAGCAATACGTTAACAAGAGATATTCGACCATAGGTCGAGGACGAAAATATATAAGTACATTTGGAAGCTGTATTGGGCGACGTTACGAGTCGTCAGGGCCAATTTCGGCTAAAGGGCTTTATAGGGGCAATTTGGGCTAAATGCTGCCTTCGACAGGCAGTGTGGCAATGTAGGCGGAGCTTAATGGGACATCCAGTTTCAAGGCAAGGCGCTTCTCTTGAAGCAATATTAACGGTACTTTCGTATCTTTTATTTATTATGTCTTCGTGACTTCACGAACTTCATTTGACGATCACGACAATATTCGGGATGGTTTCTATTTTGTTAAGCATACCTACTTACGAAATCATGGGTGAACTCATGAACTTGTGGGTGATGGTAGCTATTGCAAAATTAGCTGAACATCAAGCAGGCCCAAACTAGGAGCACGTAAGCTATGACGTTGACGCACACTTAGCCCCCTCGCCATAGATGTCTCTGAAGACGACGAGTTTAGGTGAACATGAAATGTTGTTCTCAAGAGCGATTGCTTGACTCATTATGAATGGCGCTACGAATTTTACTTTTTATCTAAAAATACGTCATCGTGACGTGACATGACGTCATTTGACGTTCGCAAAAATGCTCAAGATGGCTTCTATTTCTTTAATATGCCTACTTATTAACTCGGGTTATGACAGCTATTGCCAAAGTGACTGAACATAAAGCAAACCCAACATTTCGTAGGAGCACGTTAGCTATGACGTCATTTTTGACGCATACTTATCCCCTGCGCCAAAAAAGCTACACCCGGCACAAACTGTCCCTGAACACGACCTGCAACGTCAAGCGACCCGAAAATCGCCATACGTTATAATAGCTGAGTAATAGCTTACTAAAGATGTGTGACGTCATGACGTCATCCAAGTGGCAATACGCCATGGTTTACTGCCAAAACTTGTTCGATTAAAGAGCTAGGCGATAGAAAGAATAGTCCTTCAGCTATGGATTGACGTAATGGCCAAAAGTTGCATTAGTTCATCATTGCGGAGACACGGAGACCTAGGACAAGAACAAAGAACACTGCAGGCGAAGTGATATAGCAACTCATTTGTTTCTTTTACTAGGTTTCTGCCGATCAATGGTCCCTACCATTTGGCCTAAAGATCACAGCTCTGGCATGTTTTTCTTAATTTTGACGTTGTTTAAAAGATGGACACAATCTCCATTCACTCATCATTGGTGGCCCCGCAAAGGTGTCGTCCCACTTTGAAGCGCTCTAGCGCCATAACTGAGCAACATCCGCCTGATTGAAGCATTAAGTGATCTGTAGATGCTTATTGGCAACTAGTTGGCGAAAATAATGCAATTTTAGCATTTTTATCTCATTGTTGACGATTTTTCTTTCAATGGCAAGAATCTGTATGTTTACCATTAGGCCAGTGGCTTCGTTGCCATGGAAACAAAAAGCAATATAGAGATCGCCGTGTTTTTCTTATAACTTGCTTTAAGGTGATATTACCTCACTGTGTGGCGAAGGAGACTGAAATAGCTCGAGCGGAAGTAGGTCATATTCGATCAAGTTCATTTTTCCCCATAGGATCCCATGTTAAACGATTTCGACTATATACCGAAAAGTAATGTGGCTATGGAACCATGTTGACAGATTATGACTCAGCTTAGTATTATCCATCCACAACTGCAAGCATTGAGTGATGGCTTGAATAGGACCCCCGTGGGAGCCTCTGCTAACACCAAAAAGCCGTATCTTTCACCATTGGCCAAATTTCAAAAAATTCCTGTGACGTCACTATTTGCTCCAATCGCATGCGATAAGCACTGAGGCTACTATGTATCATGTTTAACTAAGAGAAAAATGCCGGTGTTGCTTGATGGAGGCACTTGTGAAATACACGACAAAACATTTTCCCAGCCTAAAGATACAGCGCTTTAACATGGGAGGTCCCATAGAGAACTGCCGTCGGCCCTGGAACCGGAAGTAAGATAGGAACATATTGTTTTTAGTTTGCAGCTATACGAGGAACGACGTTTCCTACAATATGATGCTACTCACTCATTTTTGGGGATTTTTTTCTGATTTTTTCTGATTTTTTTTATGTACCAAAAGTGACGTCATCGTGACGTCACGTGACGCATCAGAGAACTGAAAGATTCGACAAAACTCATCACAATTTATATTTCTATGGCATATTAGAACGTCATAGCGATAGCTTGATGGCAAATGTGCCCAAAAGCGAGAAAACTGACAGAGGTCATTTAGTGCGTTTTACGCAAAACTTACGACCTCATTTTATTCGAAAATAAGTGTTACGCATCAAAAAGTGGACAATACCTGAAAATTGCGCCTCGAACGCTAGCACATTTTGAAACTGATCAGAGATCTCTAGGGTCGATATTAACGGAGATATAAGCGTTTTTAGTATTTTTTTCAAAAAATCGCTGGGACCTTGACCTTTGAACTTTTGATGTGCGCAACAAATATGTTGTAGCCCTACTGCGTAGCTATTAGGTACTAAAGACTTCGAATCGATGTATGTAGGTATTAGGCCGTAAGAAGACTATCCGTTTTTGCGTGAAACAGACATACAAACGGACAAACAAACACGACCAACTGACATATGACGAAAATTGAAAATTTTCGTCATAATAATGCTCAACATTTCGGTCTAAGACTAGATAGTATATGGCCTGGAGTAGAGATACACTAATGTTTCAAGTCAGTGTCATTTCTCACACTGACACGTCTGAGGCTATATAATGCATGCCGGTTGGTGTTTCGGTACGCGCTGTCCCTCACTCGTCTGGTACGAGCGCGGATGCCAACTGAGAGCCATGTATTTATCGTGTGATGTGCTCGCAGCAGGCTTCGCTCTACTTAATAACTTGCCATGGTACAATCCGGGCTGGTACCGCCCCTCTCCTGGCCTGGTGTCCCCGGTTGGTGTTCCCGCTAAAGATGTACCGCCTCCAACCCAGGGGGGTCTTCCTCTCAAGCGGATGGGGCCCTCCCCCCCCCCCCTTCCACCGCTCGGGGACCACCCTGACTCCACCCCACTCGGACCCGCGCACTGGGCGACCTCGCTGGACTACTATCCCCGCGGGTGCCTTACCAAAAATTACCAGACACGCTAACCATGCTAACACCCCACCAACAAATGTTGCACGTTGTATATGACGTGCGCTGGCGGAGATGTGGACTGCTGAGGGGGTGAAGGGGTGGGGGTAGAGATCAATGCAGAGTTGACAATGATAATATCATGTTTCTCGCTGAAGGGGTTACCGGATCCCAGTTCTGAAACCATGGGTAGAGTTGCCAACTGACACCTATTTCTTCGGTCTTCTTTGCATTCCCGTACCCCTTTAGAGTGGTCTGGAAGGAGAGGGGGGGGGGGGGATCCAGTGTTGATTTCTCAAATATTCTCAGTGTCGAATGTCTATTTTTCACGGCGTTTTGGCTAAGTTCAGTGTCTTTTTTTCCTAAAATGCCAATATCTGTGTTAATGTCGCTTTTTCAGATCCTCGGTGACGGAATTTGGGGTCAATGTCGAATGTCGATTTTTCAAATATGCGTGTTCCCGTCCAGACCTCTTTTTATATATCCCTAAAATACTCTTCTCGTTTTCCCCCCACTGCCAAACTAATCCCAGCACGTGCAACGTGTTCGTCCAATTTATCTTTTTACCAGCCCCCCTCGTGTTTAAATAAACTGCATGTTGACCGCCCTCGCTAGCGCTAAACATACGCGGCCTGCATCTCTGAATCCAGATCACCTCGTTAAGCACCGGACGACCCCCCGCTGGTCAGCGGTCGTAAACCCTACCGGCCAGTAGTTACTATCTCGGTATAGCTCTCCACCCATCGACCTAGCCCCAGTTCTGTGGCTGTAGGACGGGCAAAAATCTGACAGGGCCCGTCTACAGCCACAGAGCCAGGCAAGCCTGTGACCGCGGAACGCCTTGGGTTGCCGTCTAACCGCATCTCTGTGAAACAAACTAAGCATCACTCACCGCCAAATCCAGTATTTTTTAACTCCATAGATGTTATGTTACTGGGTAGCACCGTTGATATCGTTCAACAGACTCGATGTTCCATGACATGTCCATCTTTTCCCACACAACAAATTTCGAATCGCCCGCTCACTCGCCGCTTGTCTTGGCGGAAGTTGTTAACTGCTCGCGTCGCGCGCAGAGCCACAGCGAATATTTATCAACAATCACACGTGGACCGGCAACTCAGCCACCTTCCGCATGTGGAGTGCATTTGACATTTCAACAGTGCGCAATTATTACTCCCTTTAGTGGCGGATCCAAGGGGGTGGGGGGGGGGGGGGACGAGCCAACTACTGTTAAATTAGTTGTTTTAAGTAAAATATTCGCACACGGGGTCTGGCGCGCCCCGCCCCCCCCCCCCCCCCCCCCACACTTTCACAAATTTCTGGAGCCGCCACTGTTGCACTTTCATGTTTATATTGTGGCAGTTCACATGCACGGACCCCCCCCCCCCCCCCACCTCTCTCTCAAAATGAAAATTGGAGGCAGATCGACGCAGCTCAACAACTGACAGGGGGCTCTCAAAATGTGTAACGGAGGGGGAGGGGGACAATGTGCGTTTTTCATTGAGGGGGGGGGGGCAAGGGGTTGTGATTTTGTGCTGGCTTGTCACTTATTTTTACGTACATTGTATTTACGTTTACGAGGCAGTCTAAACTTAGACCGTTTGTCGATCTTCCTTTACACACATTTCTTTAATGGAACCCCCGGTCCACGTGCCACGCTGTGATACACTGGCCGCAGACAAATCTAGATACTCGCCGAAGATGGGGTGGTGATTTTTAGTAGGGTAAATCGCCCTTTTACGTTTTTGCAGGTCTGAAGGTTTACGGTTTGAACCTCAGGTGACAATTCGAAATCACACGCCATGGGGGAAGGGCGGGGGGGGGGGGGGGTGCAAGGCGGCGTCGTGTTCCCAGATCACGAAAAATTAATTTCTTTACTCCCAGGCCACGATAAAAAAACCTCCCCGCGTACAATCAAAGGGCGTAAAAAGGAAGCATGATACAAAATTTACGATTTCCCGATTCACGGTTATTTTATATGAAAAGTCTCAATTCACGATTCATGAAAATCCTTGATCACGCCGTCAGCCAATGCTTCCACCCCCACCCCCCCCCCCCCCCCCCACCATGACTGCAGGCCCACGTGTGATTGTTGACTATATTCGCTGTGGCTCTGCGCGCGACTCGAGCAGTTCACAACTTCCGCCAAGACGAGCGGCGAGTGAGCGGGCGATTCGAAATTTGTTGTGTGGGAAGAGATGGACATGTCATGGAACATCGGGTCTGTTGAAAGATACCAACGATGCTATCCAGTAACATAACATCTATGGAGTTAAAAAATACTGGATTTGGCGGTGAGTGTTGCTTAGTTTGTTTCACAGAGATGAGGTGAGACGGCAACCCAAGGCGTTCCGCAGTCACAGACTTGCTTGGCACTGTGGCTGTAGACGGGCCCTGTCAGATTTTTGCCCGTCCTACAGCCACAGAACTGGGGCTACCATCGACCCTGGCCCTACGCCCCCGGGGTGACTTACTCGCTATAGCTAACTAAGTAAACACTGTGCGCTACTGGGATCCGGGGATCCATATTAAATTCTGGGTTTCCTACAATAAACAATATTGACTCATATCCCATACTTTCATAATAATAACAACATAATTTGGATTAAACTGGATATGTCAATACACCACGCGGGAATGATGAATCGATAATCAGAACCCGGCTACATATATACAGGCACCAACCCAGGATTGTAAGTTATAAAAACTATCGACCAAGAGCATTTTGTCATTGAAAACGACGTATAAAGGCACCCTCCTTCAAAACATGCGGGGAAGGGGGAGGGGGGGGGGGTCTTGTTCAACAGATATATCTTAAGGGGTATATCTCTTAAGCTCTTAACCTTAAGGGGCCGTTTAGCCGTGATAATGACCCATTGAAGTTTTGGTTTTACAACGGCAAGTCATTAAGTAGTGCGAAGACTTTTGACAAAAATTAATGACCTCATTAACTCGTGACCGGCAATTTCAAATCGATATTTCAAAATTTTCGGTCGCGCGACCACGGGGGGGGGGGGGGGGGGGTGAGGGGGTCATGGGGGTAGCTAATCCCTCAGCTCTCACTACTGACAGAAAATGTGTAATTTGCATTCAAGCACGATTGGTACCACCGGTGTCGGATTATAATTTTTCCCTGCGTAACAATCTAAGACGCCATATACACACGCATGTTCCGACCTCAATATTGACCGTTGTTTGTTAATATAACAATGAGTACGACATGCATATATATACTATAGGTTCAGTGTGCATTGTGATCGCTGTGTGAACTGCAGACCTACAGCGAGGCGGTACCCCATAGCCGAGCATTGTCAACTACAATATGACTGATGTAAAAACAGAGACCACTACACTCGATCCAAGTAGGCAAAAATGTGAGATATCTCACCCACTCTCACTCGCTCCCAGCGTGGCGATAGTGTCTGCTAGTATATAAAACATATGACTAAATGCCATCCGCGGTTTGGCTTGGACTGGATAAAAGAGGTCAAACAGGAGGCCAGCTGAATATATTCGTCAGAAGCCAGAGTTGAGTCTTTATGTTAAGCCTGTTCGTGGCGTGAATGGTAATAAACAGCCTGAGACCACGTGTTGTTGTTATGTATGTTTCTGGCAGTAGTGGACCTAGGAAGGAGGGATGGCGGTCAGACGATACTACGCCATCGTAAGTGCCCTCCCCGCCCCCTCACCCCTACATATTATCGTATTTGATCTTTACCCTTATTTTCGGGTTCACTAGCTATACCTCCCTTCCCATAACATGTTTTAGCCTTGTACCAAAGTACACCACTTCCCTTTCCACACCCTGGATCGGCGCCTGTCAAGAGCTCACGAACAGCAGAATGACTCACAGGATCTCGCCGCTTGCTACGGTCCCAACACGACGTCGTTATTTACGACCAATCAATCTCGCCGCTTGTTGTTATGAAGTTGCGAAGATGACGTCATTTTGGGAGCCCGTTATGATAAACAATTATTTTCATGGGACATGACGCCCGGGATATGACGTCGTAAATAACGATGTCGTTTTCGGAGCGTAACTAGTCGCGAGAATGATTGAGCACAGAGTGTACAGACTGATTGAGCACAGAGTGTACAGACTGATTGAGCACAGAGTGTGCAGACTGATTGATCACAGAGTGTACAGACTGATTGAGCACAGAGTGTACAGACTGATTGAGCACAGAGTGTGCAGACTGATTGATCACAGAGTGTACAGACTGATTGAGCACAGAGTGTACAGACTGATTGAGCACAGAGTGTATACATGTACATGTAACAGGACCTACGGTACACAAGCAACAGAAACGTATCTCAGATATGCTGGCTGGTTGCGATGGTTTTATTAGCGATGGTTTCATTAGCGGTCTATAAAAACGAAAACGAACACGTGGTTACGTAAAATGTAAAGAACACCTAGAGAAAACCCTCGTTGTTTCAAGGTAGCACAGGCACAAAGACACAACTGATACCGTAAATGAATATAGGATAATAAGTCCTGTTAAATAGAAAAAAAATGAAACGCTTATGCCACCTCAAATACTCAAAACTGACAATTAATAACACACTATTAATGGTATCACACCTAAAGCGAACTAGTTAAGCAATACAATGGTAATTAGATGCGACACGTATCGATAAAAGGCCCAATCATGTCATGCATCTCAACGTCACAGGAGGAGAAGGTTCCGGGTAACTGGAGCACTCCTGTGAGGACCGAGTTGAGAGAGCGACGAGAAACCCGCGCGCACCGGCTTATATTCGGAGGAAACGGACTCCCGACATCCTCTGCTCTGACCTAATTATAACGCTTTGATTGGTTCTGTGTGAAAACAAGCAAACACCACATGGCGACAGACTGCAAAACAAATCTTTTAAGGCAAAAACCTGAGAATACTAAATGGGTAGTTACTGGTATGATAAAAAGTAAATACAAAGGGTAAGAGTTGGTTTACTAGAATATAAACATACAGATTGATGGCGGCGGGAAGGATATTTCACTCTGTTACATACAATTACAACCTGTTTTCGTGTCCATCTGACAATTCTCCTCGGCGTCCCCGAGGCAAGCTCCCTGCCTATTTATCTTTGCAGCGGAAACATTAGCCACAAAAATACGCAGTAACCAGGATACTATTGCCATCAAATATACGAATCATTATGCAGGCGATATGGGATTGTTCCTGAAGTATTCTGAAAAAAGTGCTTAGAAACGTCATTAATATTTTTAACAAACTTTACCAATAATCAGGACTGCGAAAGGTAAAGTAGGATAAGACGGTGATACTTCCGTTGGGGAAAATACGGGGCAACTACCCGAGCCTCTCTTTTTTTGCTCTCGGAGGTATGAATGTGACTAACATTGCTGTGAAGTATAGTGCGCTACAGGTCTTCTGAGTGAAACGATTATGTCCCATGAAGCTCTCGTTTCTTGGTCGATTATTATAATACCCACATATGGCTATCCTGCAAATTACACATTTTCCGTCCTGTCTGTAGCTCACAATTTAGAAGTGACCGCCAGTCCCGATTTCGCCGCTTAACCAGATACCGCCCTTTTTGGAGGTGTGTCGGCGATTGACCAATCAGGAGGCGATGCTCTAATTATTAGGCAAACCAAAAATGGCGCAAGCAAAACAAGAGCGCGTGATTATCGCTTATATAAATAGCTGCGATTATAACTACAATCATGGGTTTTTTGCGGAGACAATAGTTGCAAGAGATATATCATTATGTGTCCATGTTATTTTTCCATGAAACACTAAAATGATGGTCTAATGCGCTTGAAACCCCCACAATTAATCCACAAATCGCGGCTCTGATCTCTCGGTTTCCGCGTTGCCCGTGAAGGCTACACTTCTACTGGTGAAATTTAATAATAATGACCGTTGGGTCAGCCAAGCTGTCTAAACCCCGATTTGGCCAACAGTCTATTACACGTTTTGACGGTCTGACAAGCCAAGACCCATTCCCTGTCCACGTGCTTCCACCCATGCGTGATAGTTAATGTGTACAATGTGATTGGACAATGTCCAGGACTAAATCTACACAAATACTTGACGCGTTATTGGGTCAATAGCCACGTTGTGTGTTAATTGCCACGCCGCGAGCTGTGATGGCACAAAAAGACACCCTCAAGATGGTCTCAACACTCTAGTATCCATTTCACAGTCCAGAATCCGCTTCGCTTTGATAACGGCATAAAATACAAAGACGCGACCGTCGTACCACCAAGGAGGGATGTTTTACGCTTCACGAAAACGCTCACGTCTAGCCATGTTACGTAACACTCTGTGTGACTATTCGGACCACTTGAGAGATACCCTATATATGTCGGGCGGCATCGTAATGGAACATTATTAAGCAATTGCCGTCCAGACTGGATTGAAACGCAGACGCTTAACTTCCACGACATCTGTTGAATATTTGGGACAATGGCAGGTACGTCAAATGAGGAACACTAGCATTTTGGTGATCTGGATTTTGAGTTAAGTTTTAACATGCGCTTGAGGAAAATGCCAGTAAATTAAATGGCATTGTGTGCGACACATTACATCAGGGAGCGCGTGAATTGCGGGCCGTGTAACCAAATGTGTTACATATATCGCATTATTTGCCCCACCATGTTATGATATGGTTATGGTGTAATGATCGATATTTTGCAGATTTTGATGCACTTCTCAAGTCATGGTTCGCCGACTACACGAACGGAGATCTGGATAAGTGCGTGGATTTGTATGACGAACAGTGCAAATCCATTGCGCCAGGGGAGGCCATTGTAAATGGGAAGGCAGATAAACTATAACTTGATCACCCTGGTCTTAGGTTGAGACGAAAATACAGCGACTGAAACTCATGTTGAAGGTTCATTCTCACACCAGCTCAGTATGCAATAATGCCGGATATCGCCTGTGATGTTTAAATACGATCTCATGGATCCGTATTATAGTATATATAACGATGCCTTTGTTCCAGACAATGATTGTAATCACGCTTTGGTAAATGTTTACTGACGATATGGGGAGCCTACCAGCTTAGCCCGTTAGCAAGCCGAGTACCAGCTTAGCCCGTTGGCAGGCCGAGTACCAGCTTAGCCCGTTAACGAGCCGAGAACCAGCTTAGCCCGTTAACGGGCCGAGTACCAGCTTAACCCGTTAACAGGCCGAGTTGCAGATCAACATGTCGTTGATCTTCATTATCCAGTGAGGTTTCTTTGTCCAATTTAGCCTCCATGTGCAGACAAGTTGCCTAAGTTAAACAGATAAATCTTTCACGTGCACAGCGATCAAGCCGATGCTACAAGCCATAAATGAGCAGGGCGTGGCCAAGATGGCCAGCATCAAGATGGACGCCGTGACGCCACTGGGGGACTCCTATGTCCTCACTACCTCGGAGGCCGACGCCTTCGACGGCGACGGCAAAGTCGTCGCTCGCTACAATTGAGTCCAGCGGTGTCCACATTTTCCTCGTCCAAGTAGTGAGCCGCCGTAGTCCAGTTGTTAGCGCGCTCCACTGCAAAACCGACAGGTGGCAGGCCCAATCCCTGTCACTGGGGACCGTTTCACTCTTTCAAAACATTGTCCCAGTAGGTTACTTGGCCCAGTTTAGCCCATATGGGCACGGAAGCGGCCTAATTATAACATATCTAAATTGGTCTAAGTAGGTCTTAACAGGTTTATCAGTACTTCCTTGCGACGGAAATGTGTCGACCAAGTCCGTATCTCTCATGAGGGAGAAGCAGCCCAGGAGGCGAGAGGATGAGTAAAAGGGAGGATTCGTGTAGGATGTACAGGAGTTGTTGGAGGCGGGGGGGGGGGGGGGGGGCTCTCCCCCTGTCGAGCGTACTCCGTTAGGCCAGCTAGCTCAACCCTTTACTGCCATATTATGTTCTGGTGTGAGTTCTTGTATGGATTGCGGTCAATCCATCTGGAAATCGCGACCAGTTTTATGGGTTTGAGGTGGAGAGATTCGAAAAATTGTGAACGTACCGGTTTATGCTAATATAATTATTCGTTTGATAGTCCTTCAGTACGATTCACCAGTTCTATACATTTTAAATTTATTATGTGTTCTGTCTTTAATTTTGCAGCGGCATGGTTGTCTGGAAGAAGGAGGCCGGCAAATGGCTCGTCTTCAGTGAGATGTACAATGACCGGAAGTAGCATGGCCAGGCGCCAAATCTCCGAAAATGTGTTCTCTACAAGAACATCATTCATCTTCTTGCGGTCTCAACGATTTGCACAACAGAACATGCGTATGTTGTGAGTAACACTGATAGCTCCATCACCATCTAGGTACGGTTGGTACAACCGCCTCGGGTTATTATTTTCCTTGTTGTCCTTGTATCACAATCTAGGACGCCCTATTAACACGCATGTCGAGGCCTCCATACATACCGTAATTTGTGCATTAAAAAATGAACATGACTACTATAGGTTAAGTGTTGACAAGATTAAGCGAGCACGGTGATCGCTGTGCCAACTAAAGTACCACAGCCAGGCGTATTCCATAGCCGACTCACTTGTGGCTGTTATAGTAAGTGGTAAGTCAACTATATGGCTAATATAAAACGACAGGCCACTATACCCGCGACAAGTAGCGAAAAAAACATGAGATGTTTCTCTTCCCCCGGCCCGTCTGACTCTCTTACACCGCGGTGATAGGGCCAGAGCGTATATAAAACATCCGACTGAATGCTTTTACTGTTTGACATGGACTGCATAACAACAGGTAACATATATATGTCTTGTTAAGCGTGAGTCCAGCCGAGTATGTTTGTCAGCAGTCAGAGAACCCGTTCTTGGCCTGAATGGTAATAAACACTCTAAGACCACATGCCGTCGTTATGTATGTTCTTGGCCTGAATGGCAATAAACACTCTAAGACCACATGCCGTCGTTATGTATGTTTTCTTGCATCGGACCCAGGAAGGAGGGATTGGGGAGGGGTGGCGGGGGGCGTTGGGGGGTGTGGGGTAATGGTTCAAACTTCACCCGCCCCCCTTATTTGAACGAGGATATTTGTTTTGTCATTGAAAGCGATACGCCTTCTCACGTGCGACCCCCCGCCCCCCCCCCCCCACCCCCCGACTCCACCACACATGAATCCTATTTAATCTGGACCCCCTCGTTGTTCGAGTTCATCTTCTCAACCGTTGAACCTGGCCAAAGTGCGCCCATTGTCTATTCCCAACCGTAGATCGGCGCCTGTCAAGTGGTCACGAACAGTAGACTGATTGTATATGTACAGCGAAACTCCGCTGTTAAGACCATCTACGGGACTGAACAAAAGTTGTCTCGTTGGCGGGGTGTTATTATCATTGGGATTATCATTGGCGCTTACAATGAGGCGGTAAGATGTAGGGGGGGGGGGGGGGGTAGATGGCGGTGATGTAGTAAAAAAACTAGTGTAGTCTTTGGAACACAATGCATATATGATAACCCTTCCAATTGTCGCGCCCTTTTATACACATCCTGGTATTAAACTGTGAACACATTCGGCATCAATCAGAATCACGTCAGGTATAAATCAACAAAGCCGAACGGCTTGGCCAGTTCACAAGAAGTTGATTACTATTTCCATGCGTTTTGAGCGCAATCAGTGTTTAATCTGGAAGATAAGCATGTCACTAAGAGACAGAGACTGATACAACAGATCATGTAACTATGTGTATTACTGTCTTTGTAGGCATCATGACACGATATAGCCTTACGGGCTGAAAGTGCCGTTAAACCCTAATCCCCACTGGGCACACGACCAGATTTCAACGTCGTTTTCTGGTTGAATTCTCGTAAACTGGTTGATCAACAAGATTTCGACGACATTTCAACGTCATATTGCGACGAGCCCTGTTGAAAAAAACTGGTTGTACCCATGACTAGCTTATGACGTAGTATATTATTATATTATGACGTAGTCAATTTTCAATTTGATTTGACCAGAAAGTCACAGCAACGCACTTGCTGATAAAACTGGTTGACCACGAAACGAGAATGTAACACATCACACCTAGAACCATAGTCCGGACCCCGGTTCCCAGGGCACAATCCGGAGCCCGGCTCCCACAGCCATAGTCCGGAGCTCGGCTCCCAGAGCCATAGTCCCGAGCCTGGCGCCAAGACCCATAGTCAGGAGCCCGGCGCCTAGAGCCATAGTCTTGAGCTCCGCTCCAAGAGTCATAGTCCAGAGCCCGGCGCCCAGAGCCATAGTCTGGAGCTCCGCTCCATGAGTCATAGTCCGGAGCCCGGCGCCCAGAGCCATAGTCCGGAGCCTGGCTCCCAGGGTCATAATCTGGAGCTCCGCTCCAAGAGTCATAGTCCGGAGCCCGGCTTCCAGAGCCATAGTCCGGAGCCCGGGTCCCAGAGCATAACCCAGGGCCCTGCGCCCAGAGCCATAGTCGGGAGCCCGCCGCCAAGACCCATAGTCGGGAGCCTGGCTCTAAGAACCATAGTCCGGAGCCCGGTGCCAAGACCCATATTCCGAAGCCCGGCTCCCAGAGCTATAGTCCGGAGCCCGGCTCCCAGAGCATACTCAGGAGCCCGGCGCTCAGAGCCATAGTCCGGAGCCCGGTTCCCAAAGCATAGTCCGGAGCCCTGTGCCAAGAGCCATAATCGGGCGCCCGGCGCCAAGACCCATAGTCCGGAGCCCGGCTCCCAGAGTCATATTCCGAAGCCCGGCTCCCAGAACCATAGTCTGGAGCCCGGCGCCAAGACCCACAGTCAGGAGCCCGGCGCGTAGAGCCATAGTCCGGAGCCCGGTTCCCAGAGCATAGTCCGGAGCCCGGAGCTCGGCTCCCAGAGCCATGCAGTCAGCACAGACTGCAACCGCCACACAGTTAGGACAGTGGAGGAAGGAGAGGAGGGCGGGGGGGGGGGCTAGCCCCCCCCCCGCCCCCGCCGCACACCAAGCGTATGCTTTTCGCGGCTCTTATATTAAATTATGTTGGTTTTCCTTCAACGACAACAACAACTGCTCCTAAATATACCGTTGGGGCTTTCAAAAATAACTTTGAGAGAGAGGTATTCAGCAAATCATATTTTGCGACTCTTATGTCGCAAAGTCCCGTGCCGCACGCATTTTTGGCGCCATTTTGCGTCGACGTTTGAGGGAGGCAGGGCAGACGCTCTCGATCTTCGGCCAAAATGCGTCGAGTTACCTGAGTATTCGAGCATATGCAACCAACTTTGGCGTCCTTTCTCTTCATAGATCAGGTAGTCTCGACATCATATCTCATTTTCACTCAGGTTCAAGCATTTTGTTGTGGGCGATTTCAAAAATATGGCTTGTTCCAGGACTGTAGTGATTGAAGGCTAGACGTCCGTAAGGTTTGAAGTTTTATTCCGCAATGCCAAAGCCGGCACAAACAAATTAATTCTACAGCGCATTACCAATTAATCACGTGAGACTCACGGAAGAGAGGCTAGGGTTAAAGGGCAAATAGTCATTACCAATAAGTGGGTTGGTCACGGAGTCTTGCACGTTTACATTATGACATCTGTGACGTCTCTCTTCTTACGAAACTTGAGCGTGATCTCATATGATATCTTATTGCTTAGGGATACAATCTAGTCCATGGAATACGTAATCAGTTCATGTGATAGTCACGGAATTTTGCAGGCAGCTTGATTGTTCTGCCGCGGGACGTGATACGAGGCTGCAGTGTTTCAGCAGATTGACGATCTGGGTTTCGCACATCGTGCTGAGGTTGGAAGTGCTTCTGGTGTGGGTAGCAGTGTGGGTAGTAGTCTGTTTTGGCGATAATCGCGACCCTCGTGGTGCACAAGGTAGGAGCGAGGACTTTCGTGCAGCTTGGTGATCACTGCCGGCTTCCATGTGTTGTTTCGACGGATTCTCACTACATCACCCGGTTGCAACTCAGTGGTTGGGCTGTCCTGTCATAGTGATATTTTTGCTTAATCTGTCGTTGTTGCAGTTGTGTCCGAGCTTGTGAAATTCTGGGATCCAAGGATTCGGGGTGAACCGGTAATTTTCCCCGCAACGTTCTACTCACCAGAAGCTCAGCTGGAGACTGCTTCATACCTGTAATCGGGGTATTCCTTTGAGCGAGGAGGGCCAAATATAGATCCTTACCATCAGCTTCGGCTTTCCGCAGCAGTTGCTTCAGTATCTGCACATGTCTTTCCGCCAACCCGTTTGATTGTGCGTACCTGGGGCTGGATGTTGTGACCTTGAAGCCCCATTCTTTGGAGAAGGTGGCGAATGCGTGACTACTAAACGGCATATTGTCACTGACAAGTTCTTCTGGAATGCCGTGTCGTGCATATATGGACTTCAAACAGGTAATAATGGATCCCGCTGTCTTGTCTTGAAGTATGCTCGTCTCGATACACTTTGAAAAGTAGTCCACTACAAGGAGCTACAATGGCTTCGATATCACGTGTCATTCCTGGCCAGTACACGACAACACGTGCTCGTTCTTTGCACTTCTCCGCACACATGTGACCTTCGTGTATTACTTGCAGTATTTCCGGTCGAAGATTTGCCGGGACTATGATCTTCCGTCCTGGGACAAATACCGCTTCCGCTTCGTAGATGTCTTCTTGCATGTTCCAGTAAGGTTTAAGACATTCTGGTAGATTTTTGATGCTATCCGGCCAACCTGTCATTACCACGTGTATCAGCTGTTGTAGCGTTGAGTCATTAGCTTTAGTACGCTGAATGTCCTCCATTTTGCACGCACTGACCGGAAGTTCACTGATGAAGGAATGAATCATGACGGCGATATCATCTTCCTAATCAGTCTGGGGATCTCCCTCGATGTATGCGCGTGACAGTGCATCTTGTTTCCAGGTATGTACGTTACGTGCAAAGTGTAGCGCTGTAATTGCAATAGCATCCGTTGGAGTCTGGGTGGAGCTCAACTCAGTGGCTTCTTTAGGATGACTTATAACGGCTTGTGGTCACTCTCCACGTTCGTTGGCTTGCCGTATATATGTGAATGGCATTTGGCGCACGCAAAGCATATTGCTAATAGTTCCTTCTCGATTTGAGCGTAATTACGCTTTGCTTGCGTCAATGTTCTCGAGGCATACGCAACAGGCTTACCTTCCTGGAGAAGACAGGCACCTAATCCTGTTGATGACGAGTCTCCCGTCACAGGCTTTGTCACGTCGTAATAACGTAAGACAGGCTAGGTGGTGAGAATATCCCTCACGCGTTCCAGACCTTGGTTATGGGATGGCTGCCAATTCCACATAACGTCGTCCTTCAACAACTCTCGGAGTGGTGCTGTGACGTCATTCGGGATGTAGCTTGCTAAGTATTTCACCATGCCAAGAAGTCTTTGTAGGCCCGTTTTGTCCGTTGGTGTTGGCATCTGGGTGATGGCTTTGATCTTTTCCGGATCCGGTTGCAGTCCTTCACTAGAGACAATGTTGCCCATGTACATCACTTCTTTGACTTTGAACTGGATCTTGTTGGCACTGAATTTGACGTCGTGTTGACGCGCCCTATCGAGGACTCTCCGGAGTGTTGCGTCATGTTCCGGGTCGTCCCTTCCGGCGATAATGAGGACATCGGCGATAATATGGACGTTCGGTACGTCACCGAATGTTTGGTCGTTTCGCTGCTGTAGCACCTCACTGGCCGAACATATACAGAAAGGCATTCGTTTAAATCTGTGTCTGCCCCACGGCGTATGGAAGGTGCACAGGTAGGAAGATTCTTCGGTTAGTTTCACCTGCCAAAATGCGTCACGCATCTCAACAACGGTGAACACTTTCATTCCCGCGAGCTTGCTTTGAACGTCTCCTGGAGTGGGGATGTTGTAATTGTTCACGTTTGATCGCTTCGTTTAGTGGCCTTGGGTCCAAGCAAATTCTCAACGCACCATTCTTCTTTTCCGTGATGACAAGGTTGTTGACCCAATCTGTAGACTTATTTACGCTGGCTATGACGTCATCATCTTCCAGCCTCTGCAGCGTCTCCTTCAACTTTTGCTGCTTAGCGTACGGCTCGGTGCGACTTGCTTGCACCACCGGTTTGAATCCTGGTTTCAGCTCTATATTGTACTCCTTGTCGTATTGACCAAGGCCTTGAAATATATCACTATAATCCTTGAGCAGCTCATCCTTGGAGGCGATGTGAAGCTCGGTCTCAGTAACCACGGCATTAACTCGACGCAGCAGTCCCAGGCTGTCACAGGCTGTACGTCCTAATATGGAGAGCTTCTCATCTGTGATGTAGAATAACAGCTGTTGTCGATTACCGTCATTGCGGCGTGTTACTGAGCAGCTCAGATAGGCGCAACCTCTGGGCTTGATTTTTCCATTGCCAATACCTGCCAATACCTGAATAGGACATTGGTGGCTTTCATTGAATTCTCGACTTGAATTTCACGATATTTGTCAAAGAGAATGACATTGGCTCTGGCGCCGGTATCCAATTTAAATCTCACGCTTGCACTTTCTGGACCAAAAGAGAATTCTTCAGTCCAATCAATATCCTCCTTCAGGTTTCCAATGAACAATTCACCAATGAACAACTCACTTTCCTTCTCATCTTCTGAGTCATGTAACACGTGGACGGGTCTTTGATTCTTCTTTCTGTTTTGTCCGCCTCCCCGGCACACATTGGCAAAGTGGTTTCTTCCTTGACAGTTATGACAAACTTTGCCATATGCTAGGCAATTGCGCGGCTCGTGTCTATGTCCGCAGTATTTGCAGGATGAATTAAATGTCTTTTTCCTGGTATGACATGCGGTGACCTTGCTGTCCTTAACCTTGTTGTGGACGGCGTCCATAGAGACGTGTGACGTACTGTCTGCGGCTGACGTCATGGCTTGTAACTGCGTTTTACACTCCTTAGCAGCTATGGCAATAGTTAATGCTTTCACCAGCGTAAGATCTGTTTCTCTCAAGAAACGTTCTTTTACACGTTCATTACGTATTCCGAACACTAGTTTGTCTCTGATTATTAAGTCAGTTTGTTCTCCGAACTCACACGTTGACGCTCGGGTCTTTAACTCAGTCGTCCACTGATCGATTGACTCGCCTTCCTCCTGATCGCGGCTCCAAAACCTATGTCTCTCGTACACCGTGTTCTTTTGCGGCATACAATAATCCTTGGATTGCTTCAGAACTTTCTTAATGTCATTTTTGTCATCTTCTGCCTCAAATACAAATGTTTCATGTATTTGAATGCTTTCAGGGCCAACCAGATTGAGCAAAATGGCTACCTGTGTAGCTTTCGACTTTTTGTTCAACTCTGCTGCCACGAAATACACATTGAACAATTATTCCCATTTACGCCAGGCTTCTGCAAGATTGACAGCATCAAATTGCATATATCGAGGGGTTCTGAGGTTCTCCATATTCCTTAAATGTCTGACATGTAGTGATTGAAGGCTAGCCGTCCGTAAGGTTTGAATCTGACAAGTGACAAGGACTCTCCAAAAGGCAAAAGCAAGGCTAGTGCCACTGAAGGCTAGCTCGCTCTCACGCCAGAGGGCGCTCATCCTTTCGTCACTAAAGCCATACAAGCAACTGAGTTCCCGTTGCTGTGAGAGTGGAACCAACCTTGTTTTTGGGAAGTCCGGAACGAGCGAATTTTTAGTTGTCGGTAAGTGGCAGAAGGTTGGTTTTGGTGGATAACTTGTGAGCTGATGAATTCGCAACTGGAGTATGGTGCCTCCAATCTTTTTTCCTAACTGTTTATAAATGTATCCTGGACATGAATATGTCACATATATGTGGCATCTTCATAATTTTTTTGAGGAATCCAGAAATCTTTGTCACCACCCCCTGCTATCGCTGTACCGGATGACAGACCAAGATAGATACGCCATTTACCTTTGGTCAGCCTTGCAGGTGGTAAGCCATGTTACAGGACTACATAGAGTATGTACATATGTTTATTGCTATTACACTGTATATTCAGGATGATAAGGTGTATCCAAAGTGAATATAATAGCCTTTTTCCAACCAACCAGGCATTTTTGTGCGATCCAGCCGCTATGACACTTTTTGATTAGTGTCCTAGCAGTTGGCAAAAGGCTTTAATATTCACCATAGCATCCTAAAAACGGAGTATAATAGCAATGAACATGTACTCTATACATAAGTCACTTTTTTTAAATCACCTCATTGTAAACTGTAGATCGATCAGAAGTACATCAGTGATTTAAATTACCCTCAGCTGTCCAACTCCTGCTGGAATTGAGTGACAGGCTCCAACTTCAGCACCCAATATTACGCCTTTACCACACTTGACAGGCCCTATAAATGCATAATTCCGATTTCTAACGACAACAACTAACTCTGAAACAGATTGAATAAGCTGTGAGATCTCAGACACAGTGAGTGAGATGTATATAATATGTCACGAGACATGAGGGGGTGCAACCTCAACATATATTAAAATTTACATAGCATCTCTCTATGATGTATCAAATTACAATGACAAATTTTAATAGTAGCTCCCCACATGAGCGTCAAGAGAAAGCGGACCATAATTGTCATCTCTAGCATTGTACCTGAGATATCGTAAGCCAATTCTTGCGATGTCAGCCATCCTTGCTCAATCGGTTCTGGAGTTGGTTGTTGTCTTGCAGAATTCTTTATTTGTCGTGACTAGATGGCAGTACAGGTCTTGTTTACTCATAGATGAAATAAAAAAATTACTTAGAAATCGGGCCCCATCAAGTGAAGTAAAGATGCGATATTGTGGGTTGAAGCGGGTGCCTGTCGCTCAGTTCCAGCGGGAGTTGGACACCTTATGTATTTAGTATACATTGTCGGGCCCCCTGACTGGATGTCAGTTCAGTAATAGGTCTAGTCAAGGCATAGCTGGCTTATCCGGTATATAGATCGTTTGACAGTCAGCGCATCAATTTTTGATTTATTGGTGTTATATTTTGTAAGTTATTTTGTTCATTATTTTCGTGAAGGCTGAGAGTTGATAATTCTGATGACGAGCTCAATGGGATCTAGTTTATGACTGTAATCGAAGCTACACTCATAGGGCACTTAAATTATAAAACAAAGGCTATAACACGCCGCACCCATATTGTGCCAACCTAATAAAATAAATTTGTATACATAGACATACTGATATTTAAGCGCTTTTTGATAGTATGTCTAAAGAATATGTTTTATTGTCAGCTTGTGACGTTGAGAGAATGATTAAGCCAGCAATAAATGCCAGAGTCTGAACAAGGGAAGAAGGTAAGCTAAAAACTTAAGTTTTTTTTATTGATGTGTATCATGTTATCAAGTCATTATGCTAACAACTAGCATGTATTTTGCAAGGCCGTTTTTTAATTCAAGCAGATGGATGGGGTCGCCCACTTAGTGATCATGAATAATTGTGGTATTTATCGAAGGTCACAGAACCGTGTCCCTGAGGTAGCCGTACAGGACCATTACACAAAGCAGTCAGTGTAATGGCATAGCTGCAAGTGCACGCACCTAAAGTACCCACCGCTCTGTGAGGGAAGAGCTGAATTTTAATTGTTTATTACTTTGGCGGTAATTATAGCTTAATTCTACTGTCATTGTCATGTAGAAACCACATTATTGTGAATTTTTGTCACTCTTTAAAGGCCCTATGAGAGTATTGATAGATCTGAAAAGATCTACATTCAAACATACTGGAAAACCAGAGCATTTATGTTTATATTTTTGACAATTAATAGAAAGTAATATTGTTATCACCATTTTAAGCGTTCTCGCATTGGAGCCCTTGTCTCATATATGACGTTTTTTACTGGATGAAGGTCCTAAGTGTGTAACTAGATTAAAAGTCAAGGCCAGATGTAGTCTGCTCCCGTTTGCCTTTTGCCGGAACATTTTCTTTGGGTGTTGCAACAAGAGTCGCTGGGTAAAATCTCCCACCCACCCTTGCGTACCCATTTTGCGTGCACCCAGTACATGACATCATATTTGAATATTCAGAAGTTGTGAAATATTAAAATGTCGTGTGGCACCCATTTTAAGTATGGCAATGCTTGTTACAGACTTCTTAAAAAATCAACAGGTCATATTTGCTATTACTTATCTTATAGTAACTGAGTTTTGCTCTTACTTATCTTATAGTAACTAATATATGCTTTTTTGGTTTTAAAGGATTTATACTGTCATTATTATGTGCTTTGGTTTTTAAAAAAAATTAAGATTGTACCTTGACTCGGTTAATTGTAAATATTGTAGTTACCACATTTGTGAAATCTTGTCACCCTTGAAGATTGGTCATTCGTTTCAAAGCCTGGTTGTGTTAATGTTTTTCATACACTGATGGCACAATTGTAATAACTGGTATGTTACTGGTCTACAGTGAATGATAAATGGTCATTTCCATGTCTTTATACTGTCGTTATGATATGGATTTTTTTTGGCGTTTTGTATAGTGAATAAATGTGCTTACTGCAAAGCATATTACAAGTTTGTGTTGACTTTCAACGAGATCGCAACGTGATATAAACGTGCAGCACGTTGATACCAGGTCACCAAAAAAGGCTTTTAACGCGTTTATAATTGACGTTTAGAACCGTGTGGAAACTGACGTCTTGAAGACGTCGACAATACATGTTGATAGGACGTCTAAAACTGACGTCGGATCAATTGGCGCATGCAACCGGATATGGAACAAATTTCAACGTCTGGGATCTTCGTCATGCGAACGAGTTTCCAACCACTCCAAAACGCTCCTTATAGGGCTGTACAGTTCTCGCGGGTTCTATATCCGGTCTAGGTCTTTTGGGGACCAACAAAAAAATACGTGCTCTTAGAACGAGTGCGCATCACGCTGGTGCTTTGCTGCAACTGCGTGACACGCACTCATTGTAGTCAACGTTTTAGTGTTGGGAACCGGCCGGCTGCGCGGTTTGTGCGTGAAGAATCGAGTGGGTCTGAAACTATTTTTTGTTTGCTTGGCTAACTATAAAATCATAATAAAGTGAAAGATAAGACATTTATCTCTCCATAATGCATGTGGTCTGTTCGATGAGACTGTTGGAAGCGTTGAATTTTGAGCCAAATCATCGATGTTTACAGTTCTACGACAAACGGAGCACTTTGCCCTTCGTGCTCAGTCCATATAAGGAGCGTCGTTACGTAAACATAGATACCGCGCGCAGACATACGAGTCATGATGAGTATTACGTCATACGACATGGAAAACCCCGCGCAGCATGTTAGATGGCCTGACATTGACAGTCACTCATGAGACAACCGCATTCTGGTTTGTCAACTGCCTAACCGCTCATACATTACATAAGTCTACTCGGATGGTTATAATTCAGATATGCACATAACTTCAGTGGTTATGTGTGCTTCCAAGGACAGCTTTAGCCGATCTTGTGTGTGAGGCGAGTGAAGGCAAACAACCGGAAGGTAGGCAGCACGTACATGCCGTTGATGCTAGGCATTAACATAGAGCATAGGTCTTCCTATGCGTGGGGTCTCGATAAGATCCCGAAGTGACTGTACTGCCCTATATGCACGGAGAAGTTGAGGACAATCGTGCTCGGTTGGCAAACACCAATAATTCGCCTCCAAAGACAACGCTTCCGCCAGTCTCATCAAACGGACCACATGCATTTTCGAGAGAGAAATGTCTTATCTTTAACTATATTATGATGTTATAATTAGGAATGCCCGGACCAAAGGAAACAAAGAATAGTTTCACACCCACTCGATTCGTCACGCACAAACCGCACAGCCAGCCGGTTCCCAACACTTAAATGTTGACTACAATGAGTGCGCGTTACGCAGCTGTTGCAAGCAACCAGCGGGATGCGCACTCGTTCTTAGAGCATGTGTTGTTTTGTTGGTCTCACGCGCCTTGCTAACGCTTTAATGGCAAATTACCGGGTGTGAAATTTTAAAGTAATATATTCTGCATTTTTTAGTATTACCAACCTCCTCTCTATGTCAAATAAATATATTCTGTCTTGAATTTAAATCCTGAAAGCCTATGGGTTATCCGGAGAGAAGCAAATTTGTTTAAAGGAGCAGAAGTTGGTGGCCGGCTTTATATCCATGCGTGCCTGTTTCTGTGTGATGTCGCGACCGCGGCTTGCTAGGACGTCCGCTCGATATAAATGAACCGCGCATTTTTATGCTGAAATTGTTGTTTTACAGACTCAAAGAGATATCAAACATATGCATCATCATTGTGAGATACTATTAGATTTTGTTCTAAAATGTAAAAAATCTAAGATGGCGCATGTAAGTATGCTGCTTTAAGCCCCTCCGATCTGATGCAATGCTCCCCCGCAAAACTTGTTGAGAATAGTCACTTTACGTGACGGATTTTTATTACGGATACCGCTATTTCGCAGAATAGTGCCTTGGGCCATGTGTATACACGTAAAAGGTTAGTTGGAGAAACAAAACTCTCCAGTGACGATTGATATGTGAATGTGGTCGGATGTGCCATGCCCAAGATACATGTACCAGCGCACGAACCTAGGACCTGCTTATCGGCAGTTCAGCATGCTCATCAACTGCATGCATCAATTGTACGCGTATGATTTATATATACATGTATATATCGCCAAATAAAGTCGTCTGATTAAATTATGCCGCTATTTGTTGCCACCTAATTGACTCTTGACAAGTGTGAAGGCGCTTGTAACGTTGTCAGTCCAGTTAAAACTGTCACTGATGCTAAACGTTTAGCAGCATTTTGATAACACAACTGTTCCATATAATGAAATATGGGTCAACATTAAACAGTTTGAAGTCGTTTCAAATTGGTAACTGTTACAATGAATGGAACCTGGGCCATATTATCGTTTCGTTCTGACATGACCAATTAATTTCAAATATGTTGTATCTTCAGAACGTTTACTCCGCCATATATGAAGCAGCGGCGCTATATTCGTATGTGGTATCAGGCTTAATCAATACGTCCATTGATAGATTTTTGTATTTACTTCAGTTGCCGAAGATTTACATGATAAAGAAAACTGATTAAACAGCTCAGCAAATTATATCAGAAATATTTCAGCTGAGTCACTTATACAGCAACCTTGCGGCACACTGTGCGTTTTGGTATCAAATTGACGGAAACACTGCGAAGACAGCCTTTGCCAATTTAGTATGTTCAATGCGGCATAGACTAGCCCCTTTGGAATCAGTTTGGCACAGTATGTCTTTTTCGTTAAACATGCACAGGGTTATTGATATGTGTCAAAAATATAGTGGGTTACTCGGTCGATGTGTACTAACATTGGCTTCCATGTCAAACCCAAATGATCACCCAACCGTTATTATGTAACACCAGTCTTCTACTCATTCGCATGAGCAACTGTAATACGGCCGTGAGTGTAATTATCGTGTCGCTAATAGTTTGTGGAGTACAGTCGACCATTCTTTATAGCCCATGAGTTGACCACGATGATCCCGTTCGACGAGGGTTAATATACATGTACATTATTCCCCACTGGAAGTTAGTTTGCAGCATTAGTAACATTGCCCCGTGCAGAACCGCTTTCCTCAGAACCAAGGCTTACTTTCAGCACGCCCCCCCCCCCCCCCAACAAAAAAAATGTGGCCAAAGGGTGAGAATAGTAGCCACACAGTAGACCCAGCCCCAGTGCTATGGACTCTACCTAGCCCTAGCTATATGGATGCGGCCCTAGCCCTAGGTCTATGGACTCGGCCCTAGTCAACGTTCTGCATTGGGGATAAGGGGTCTTGCGGGTCTTTTTTATGGTAACTATACGCTTTAATCTTTAATCTTTAATCTGGACACGTAAGACCAAGTGGGCCGCCCCGTCCGCAGAGTACGGGTTGAGTATAATACAGTTCCCTTGTTTGCGCTGCATGCGTGAACATTGATGCGTATAAAGATTTGATTAGCTAAGGGTTTAACGGTACTTTCAGCCTGTCAGGCTATATCGTGTCATGATGCGTACAAAGACAGTAACACACATGGTTACTTGATCTGTTGTATCAGTCGCTGTCTCTTAGTGACATGCTTATCTTCCAGATTAAACACTGATTGCGCTCAAAACGCATGGTAATAGTAATAAACTTCTTGTAAACTAGCCAAGCCGTTCGGCTTTGCTGATTTATACCTGACGTGATTCTGACTGATGCTGAATGTGTTCGCAGTTCAATACCAGGATGTGTATAAAAGGGCGTGAAAATTGGAAGGGTTCTCATATATGCATTGTGTTCCAAAGACTACACTAGTTTTCTTACTATATCACCGCCATCTACCTGCCCCCCAACATCTTACCGCTTCATTGTTAGCGCCAATGATAATCCCAATGATAATAACACCCCGCCAACGAGACTACTTTTGCTCAGTCCCGTAGATGGTCTTAAGAGCGGAGTTTCACTGTACATATACAATCAGTCTACTGTTCGTGACCATTTGACAGGCGCCGATCTACGGTTGTGTATAAACAATGGGCGCACTTTGGCCAGGTTCAACGGTTGAGAAGATAAACTCGAACAACGAGGGGGTCAAGATTAAAAAAATTGGATTCATGTGTGGTGGAGTGGGGGGGGGCGGTCGCACGTGAGAAGGCGTATCGCTTTCAATGACAAAACAAACATCCTCGCCTAAATAAGGGGGGCGGGTGAAGTTTGAACCCCCCCCCCCCGCCACCCCTCCCCAATCCCTTCTTCTTGGGTCCGATGCAAGAAAACATACATAACAACGGGATGTGGTCTTAGACTGTTTATTACCATTCAGGCCAAGAACATACATAACGACGGCATGTGGTCTTAGACTGTTTATTACCATTCAGGCCATGAACATACATAACGACGGGATGTGGTCTTGGAGTGTTTATTACCATTCAGGCCAAGAACGGGTTCTCTGACTGCTGACGAATATACTCGGCTGGACTCACGCTTAACAAGACATATATATGTTACCTGTTGTTATGCAGTCCATGTCAAACAGTAAAAGCATTCAGTCGGATGTTTTATATACGCTCTGGCACTATCACCGCGGTGTAAGTGAGTCAGACGGGCCGGGGGGAGAGAACCATTTCATATTTTTTCACTAAATGTCGCGAGAATAGTGGCCTGTCGTTTTACATTAGCCATTGCAGTTGACTTACCACTCGAGATGCTATAACATCTGCACGTGGGTCTGCTATGGAGTACCGCCTCGCTGTGGTACTTTAGTTGGCACAACGATCACCGTGCACGCTTAATCTTGTCAACACTTAACCTACAGTAGTCATGTTCATTTTTAAACCAACAAATTACGCTAAGTATAGAGGCCGCGACATGCGTGTTAATAGGGCGCCTAGATTGTGACACAAGAAAAAAATGGTATACAAGGAAAAATAATCACCTGAAGTCGTTGTACCAACCGTACCTGGATGGTGATGGAGCTATCAGTGTTACTGACAACATACGCATGTTCTGTTGTGCAAATCATTGAGACCGCAAACAGATGAACGATGTTCTTGTAGAGAACATATTTTCGGTGATTTGGCCCCTGGCCATGCTACTTCCGGTCATTGTACATCTCACTGAAGACGAGCCATTTGCCGGCCTCCTTCTTCCAGACGATCATGCCGCTGCAAAATTAAAGACAGAAGACATAATAAATTTAAAATGTATAGAACTTGTGAATCGTACTGAAGGACTATCAAACGAATACTTATATTAGCATAAACCGGTACGTTCACAATTTTTCGAATCTCTCCACCTCAAACCCATAAAACTACTCGCAATTACCAGATGGATTGACCTCAATCCAGACAAGAACTCACACCAGAACATAATATGGCAGTAAAGGGTTGGGCTAGCTGGCCTAACAGAGTACGCTCGACAGTGGGAGAGCCCGCCCCCCCCCCACCCGCCTCCAACAACTCCTGTACATCCTACACGAATCCTCCCTTTTACTCATCCTCTCGCCTCCTGGGCTGCTTCCCCCTCATGAGAGATACGGACTTGGTCGACACATTTCCGTCGATAGGAAGTACTGCTAAACCTGTTAAGACCTACTTAGACCAACTTAGATGTGTTATAATTAGGCCGCTTCCGTGCACATATGGGCTAAACTGGGCCAAGTAACCTACTGGGACAATGTTGTTAAAGAGTGACACGGTCCCCAGTGACCGACATTGGGCTCGCCACCTGTCGGTCTGCAGTGGAGCGCGCTAACAACTGAACCACGGCGGCTCACTACTTGGACGAGGAAAATGTGGACACCGCTGGACTCACATGTAGCGAGCGACGACTTTGCCGTCGCTGTCGAAGGCGTCAGCCTCCGAGGTAGTGACGACATATGAGTCCCCCAGTGGCGTCACGGCGTCCATCTTGCCGCTGGCCATCTTGGCCACGCCCTGCTCCTTCATGGCTTGTAGCATAGACTTGATCGCTGTGCACGGGAGAAGATTTATCTGTTTAACTTAGGCCACTTGTGTGCACATGGAGGCTAAATTGGGCCAAGAAACCTCACTGGACACTGAAGATCAACGACCTGTTGATCTGCAACTCGGCCCGTTAACGGGCTAAGCTGGTACTCGGCCCGTTAACGGCCAAGCTGATACTCGGCCTGCTAACGGGCTAAACTGGTACTCGGCCTGCTAACGGGCTAAGCTGGTACTCGGCCTGCTAACGGGCTTAGCTGGTACTCGGCCTGCTAACGGGCTAAACTGGTACTCGGCCTGCTAACGGGTTAAGCTGGTACTCGGCTTGCTAACGGGCTAAGCTGGTACTCGGCCTACTAACGGGCTAAGCTGGTACTCGGCCTGCTAACGGGCTAAGCTGATACTCGGCCGGCTAACGGGCTAAGCTGCTACTCGGCCTGCTAACGGGCTAAGCTGATACTCGGCTTGCTAACGGGCTAAGCTGGTACTCGGTCTGCCAACGGGCTAAGCTGGTACTCGGCCTGCTAACGGGCTAAGCTGATACTCGGCCGGCTAACGGGCTAAGCTGGTACTCGGCCTGCTAACGGGCTAAGCTGATACTCGGCTTGCTAACGGGCTAAGCTGGTACTCGGTCTGCCAACGGGCTAAGCTGGTACTCGGCCTGCTAACGGGTTAAGCTGGTACTCGGCTTGCTAACGGGCTAAGCTGGTACTCGGCTTGCTAACGGGCTAAGCTGGTACTCGGCCTGCTAACGGGCTAAACTGGTACTCGGCCTGCTAACGGGCTAAGCTGGTACTCGGCCTGCTAACAGGCTAAGCTGATACTCGGCTTGCTAACGGGCTAAGCTGATACTCGGCTTGCTAACGGGCTAAGCTGGTACTCGGCCTGCTAACGGGCTAAGCTGGTACTCGGCCTGCTAACGGGCTAAGCTGGTACTCGGCCTGCTAACGGGCTAAGCTGATACTCGGCTTGCTAACGGGCTAAGCTGGTACTCGGCCTGCTAACGGGCTAAGCTGGTACTCGGCCTGCTAACGGGCTAAGCTGATACTCGGCTTGCTAACGGGCTAAGCTGGTAGGCTCCCCATATCGTCAGTAAACATTTACCAAAGCGTGATTACAATCATTGTCTGGAACAAAGGCATCGTTATATATACTATAATACGGATCCATGAGATCGTATTTAAACATCACAGGCGATATCCGGCATTATTGCATACTGAGCTGGTGTGAGAATGAACCTTCAACATGAGTTTCAGTCGCTGTATTTTCGTTTCAACCTAAGACCAGGGTGATCATGTTATAGTTTACCTGCCTTCCCATTTACAATGGCCTCCCCTGGCGCAATGGATTTGCACTGTTCGTCATACAAGTCCACGCACTTATCCAGATCTCCGTTCGTGTAGTCGGCGAACCATGACTTGAGAAGTGCATCAAAATCTGCAAAATATCGATCATTACACCATAACCATATCATAACATGGTGGGGCAAATAATGCGATATATGTAACACATTTGGTTACACGGCCCGCAATTCACGCGCTCCCTGATGTAATGTGTCGCACACAATGCCATTTAATTTACTGGCATTTTCCTCAAGCGCATGTTAAAACTTAACTCAAAATCCAGATCACCAAAATGCTAGTGTTCCTCATTTGACGTACCTGCCATTGTCCCAAATATTCAACAGATGTGGTGGAAGTTAAGCGTCTGCGTTTCAACCCAGTCTGGACGGCAATTGCTTAATATTCCATTACGATGCGGCCGACATATATAGGGTATCCCTCAAGTGGTCCGAATAGTCACACAGAGTGTTACGTAACATGGCTAGGCGTGAGCGTTTTTGTGAAGCGTAAAACATCCTTGGTGGTGCGACGGTCGCGTCTTTGTATTTTATGCTGTTATCAAGGGGAAGCGGATTTTGGACTGTGGAATGGATTCTAGACTGTTGAGAACGTCTTGAGGGTGTCTTTCTGGGCCATCACAGCTCGCGGCGTGGCAATTAACACACAACGTGGCTATTGACCCAATAACGCGTCAAGTATTCGTGTAGATTTAGTCCTGGACATCGTCCAATCACATTGTACACATTAAGCATGGGTGAAGCACGTGGACAGGGAATGGGTCTTGGCTTGTCAGACTGTCGAAACGTGTGGTAGACTGTTGGCAAAATCGGGGTTTAGACAGGCTTGACTGACCCAACGGTCATTATTATTAAATTTTACCAGTAGAAGTGTAACCTTCGCGGGAAACGCGGAAACCGAGAGATCAGAGCCGCGATTTGTGGATAAATTGTGGCAGTTTCAAGCGCATTAGACCATCATTTTAGTGTTTCATGGAAAAATAACCTGGACACATATTGATAAATCTCTTGCAACTATTGTCTCCGCAAAAAAAAACATGATTGTAGTTATAATCGCAGCTATTTATATAAGCGATAATCACGCGCTCTTGCTTTGCTTGCGCCATTTTTGGTTTGCTTAAAAATTAGAACATCGCCTCCTGATTGGTCAATCGCCAACACACCTCCAAAAAGGGCGGTATCTGGTTAAGCGGCGAAATCGGGACTGGCGGTCACTTCTAAATTGTGAGCTACAGACAGGACGGAAAATGTGTAATTTGCAGGATAGCCATATGTGGGTATTATATTAATCGGCCAAGAAACGAGAGCTTCATGTGACATAATCGTTTCACCCAGGAGACATGTAGCGCACTATACTTCACGGGCAATATTAGTCACATTCATACCTCCGAGAGCAAAATAGAGAGGCTCCGGTAGTTGCCCCGTATTTTCCCCAACGGAAGTATCACCGTTTTATCCTACTTTACCCTACGCAGTCCTGATTATTGGTAAAGTTTGTTAAAAATATTAATGACGTTTCTAAGCACTTTTTTAGAATACTTCAGGAACAATCCCATGTCGTCTGCATACTGATTCGTATGATATTTGATGGCAATAGTATCATGGTTACTGCGTATTTGTGTGGCTAATGTTTCCGCTGCAAAGATAAATATGCAGGAGAATTATCAGATAGACACAAAAACAGGTTGTAATTGTATGTAACAGAGTGAAATATCCTTCCCGCCGCCATCAATCTGTCTGTTTATATTCTAGTAAACCAATTCTTACACTTTGTATTTACTTTATATCATACCAGTAACCACCCATTTAGTATTCTCAGGTTTTTGTCTTAAACGATTTGTTTTGGAGTCTGTCGCCATGTGGTGTTTGTTTGTTTTTACACAAGACCAATGAAAGCGTCATAATTAGGTCAGAGCAGAGGATGTCGGGAGTCCGTTTCCTCCGAATATAAGCCGGTGCGCGCGGGTTTTCTCGTCGCTCTCTCAACTCGGTCCTCACAGGAGTGCTCCAGTTAGCTAGAACCGTCTTCTCATGTGACGTTGAGATGCATGACATGATTGGGCCTTTTATAGGTACGTGTCGCATCTAATTACCATTGTATTGCTTAACTAGTTCGCTTTAGGTGTGATACCATTAATAGTGTGTTATTAATTGTCAGCTTTGAGTATTTGAGGTGGCATATGCGTTTCATTTTTTTTCTATTTAACAGGACTTATTATCCTATATTCATTTACGGTATCAGTTGTGTCTTTGTGCCTGTGCTACCTTGAAACAACGAGGGTTTTCTCTAGGTGTTCTTTACATTTTACGTAACCACGTGTTCGTTTTCGTTTTTATAGACCGCTAATAAAACCGTCCACTGGACTGACATATGCAACATCAACCTCGTCGAAGTGACTTTCCTTGCTATTGCTTAAAAGCATTTGTATGAATCTGTTCAAGTGGTTATTGGAAATGTTTAATTCTGTCCTATGTGTTATTGTAATGCCATTTTCGAGATGTCTTAGGGGTCGGGATGTTACGGACAGAACCAACCGCATCATAACGTCATATCATATCAGAGCATATCATAACGTAGCAAGTTATGTCTATGTCATAGGTCCCTCGTTATTCCATAGATGTCACCACTATTTGTTCATGGGCTCATGCCAGTATCCATGTACTTTACTTGCATGTATCGGTAATGGAATGACATATTTCAGACAACTTTCCAGCCTGTTTCAATGATGGCCCGAAGATCTGTGGTGTCCGTGGGTGGGGGTATGGATTCTCGCACTCTGTTGTCAGTGGCCAATGTTGACACCAGTTCCGGGAAAAACCCATCCCGGTATACGTGTCAGAAATTGAGATTTTATCATATTATGCTACAGTTTGACAAATTAGTTTATGTGGCGAAGTTTGGCGGCTTAAAAGCTGAAACTTACTGTGTAAGATCCATTTTAGTTTTCCAATGGTGCGTTGTTTTGCTGCCGCCATTCACGTTACAGATCTTGTCACTCAGTGGTTATCGCGGTATCAATGCGCGTAACTGATATTTACATAAATAGTTCCAACAAACCAACCGAACTTAATAGCTATAGACCTGAATCATATGAACTCCAACTATAGAAATAGAGCCACATTTTACGAAAACAAAAGGTTCATTTAACAAATAGATACCATTTTGCCTAAAACAATATGTTCGTTAGACCTATCTCCGCCGCAGAGGCGTAATCACTTTGACGACGTCATATCTCCAAGGAAACACGTCACGCGAACACTTAGTTACAGATGCTATTGAGCGCCACTGTTATGATTTCGACCAAATATTTAGGTGCAGTTGTGAGTATCATTGTCATCGTTAGATCTCCGTGTTGACTTAATGGGTGGGGTGAAGGTGGCTCGCTCGGGTCACGCCGCTGTGGTGTCCCTCTCCAGTTCATGACAACGCAGTGGTCGCTTCACAATTCAAAGTTACAAAATAAGTCATTCACCGGGCAGTCTGGGAAAACTGGGATGGCCGGAGAGAGGATGAACGGAGGATGAACGGAGGTTCCGTCTCTAAAACTATGCTGTAGGTTTGGCCTATCCATCGCATAGAGTTACCACTTGAGATCCCGGACAAGCCCCCAAAGTTTGTGGTGTCCGTGGGTGGGGATATGGATGTGTGTGTCCTGGCCCCTCCCACGTACCCTTCCGGGTCCGGTAATCTTTGCTGGATGGTCACAAACAAAACATAGTTCTCAGGTATACTTTATTTCTAGGGTCAATGTTAACTATGTCAGTACAGCATAAATGTATACTCTCCTCGGCCCGCCTCTCGCTTCTCCGCAATTCACCCCTCCACTCTGGATCATCCCCGGGAAGCCCTGGTCCGGGGAGACAGTCGCGCCCGATCACTGGCTCACCCGAGCCAGCCAATCAGAAGACAGGGGGCGTGGCTTAGTAACCGGTGACGGGAGGACCAGCCGCCGCCACCTAATCCCGCACATGTCACGCCCGGACACTGCAGATCGACGAATTACGAGTGTTTCTACTTCTTGAATTGTCACCCCCGTCCCCCCTTATTACTCTAAAAACAATCCGTGTGCCTGCATTTAAGTTCATTCCATCGTCTCGTGATGTTCTTGACCCAGGGGTGTTGCCATGAGCGGCCTGACAGGTGCACTATGAGCGGTCTCACTGGTACACTGACCACTGTCCGCTATGAGCGGGTTGACTGGTACACTGACAACTGTCCGCTATGAGCGGATTGACTGGTACACTGACCACTGTTCGCTATGTTCGGGTTGACTGGTACACTGACCACTGTCCGCTATGAGCGGATTGACTGGTACACTGACCACTGTCCGCTATGTTCGGGTTGACTGGTACACAGACCATCTGTCCGCTATGGGCGGCCAGACTGGTACGCAGACCATCTGTCCGTTATGAGCGGCCAGACTGGTATACTGCAGACTGTCCGCTATGGTCGGGATGACTGGTACACTGACCACTGTCCCCTAGGAGCGGGTTGACTGGCACACTGACCACTGTCCGCTATGTTGGGGTTGACTGGTACACTGACCACTGTCCGTTATGAGCGGCCAGACTGGTACACTGACCACTGTTTGCTATGATCGGGTTGACTGGTACACTGACCACTGTCCGCTATGAGAATCCTGATTGGTACACTGACCACTCTCCGCTATGAACGTTCATGAAATAACAGGACAGCAGCGGATCCCCTATTTAATGGAATGAGCGAGGATGCCCCAATTCAGTTAATGAGCGAGGATGCCCAAATTAATGGAATGAGCGAGGATGCCCCAATTCAGTTAATGAGCGAGGATGCCCCAATTCACTGAATGGGCGAGGATGCCCCAATCCATTGAATAGGCGAGGATGCCCCAATTCATTGAATGAGCAAGGATGCCCCAATTCACCGAATGGGCGAGGATGCCCCAATTTATTGAATGGTTGTTGAGCTCCCCATCCCCCCAGACCCCCCTGTCAATCACAATCTATTCGTAACATTGCGTAAAAGTCTTTCTATTTACAAAACGTGGATGCACGCCCCAGGCATATAATTTGTTCATTGAACTATGATTTCATTGTTCTAACTTTACAGTTTGTGGACTGAAATACCAGTTTATACCATATCGACACGCATGTGTGTCGATACATGGCGCGGACACGCCGTGCAACAGTGGCAGCGTGGATTTATTTTAACAGCTTGAAAACAAAACAATAGTGGGGGTTGTAAAAACTGGCATTTAGTTATTCAAATGGATCAACGGTATGGTTTAGACAGCAGGACAAATCACTAAGTATTTTCGGCAGGGTCCCCTACTGATCCGTGTCCTTGTGCCCTGTTTTCGGGAATTCCGAGCCCACGCTCGGAGCCATAGCCCACGCTCGGATCCATAGCCTGCGCTCGGAGCCATAGTCTACGCCCGGAGCCATAGTCTACGCCCGGAGCCATGGTCTACGCCCTGAGCCATAGTCTATGCCCGGAGCCATAGTCCACGCCCGGAGCCATAGTCCACGCTCGGAGCCATAGCCCGGAGCCATAGCTCACGTTTGGAGCCATAGCCCACGCTCGGAGCCATAACCCGCGCTCGGAGCCATAGTCTAAGCCCGTAGCTATAGCCCACGCTCGGAGCCATTGCCAGCGCTCGGAGCCATAGTCTACGCCCTGAGCCATAGTCTGCGCCCGAGGCCATAGTCTACGCCCGGAGCCATAGCCCCCGCTCGGAGCCATAGCCCGGAGCCATAGCTCACGCTCGGAGCCATAGCCCACGCTCGGAGCCATAGCCCGAGCTCGGAGCCATAGTCTACGCTCGGAGCCATAGCTCACGCTCGGAGCCATAGCCCGGAGCCATAGCCCACGGTCGGAGCCATAGCCCACGCTCGCAGCCATAGCCTGCGCTCGGAGCCATAGTCTACGCCCGGAGCCATAGTCTGCGCCCGGAGCCATAGTCTACGCCCGGAGCCATAGTCTACGCCCGGAGCCATAGTCTACGCCCGGAGCCATAGTCTACGCCCGGGGCCATAGTCTACGCCCGAAGCCATTGTCTACGCCCGGAGCCATAGCCCACGCTCTGAGCCATAACCCGGAGCCATAGCCCACGCTCGGAGCCATAGCCCACGCTCGGAGCCATAGCCCGCGCTCAGAGCCATAGTCTACGCCCGGAGCCATGGTCTACGCTCGGAGCCATAGTCTACGCCCGGAGTCATTGTCGACGGCCGGAGCCATAGTCTACGCCCGGATCCATAGTCTACGCCCGGAGCCATAGCCCGGAGCCATAGGCCGGCGACCGGAGCAACAGCCTCCGTACGGAGCCATAGTCCAGCACACAGAGCCACAGCCCGCGAATGGAAGCCATAGGCCGCGAATGGAAGCCATAGCCCGGGAGCTATAGTACACCACGCAGAGCCTGAAGCAATAGTCCAGCGCACGCACCCATAGCCTGCGCCTTGAACTACTGGAAATGTTCCTAATATACACCGTAGATTTATGTCTGTAAAGTGTACCTTAACCCTGCTGTTCCTAACGTCCTATATCTAAGACGCCCAAAAATGTCTTGTTAAAATAAAAAACTTTTTGTCATTCTTGATGATAATAAACGGCATAAGAATTAAAACTTTGTCGACGCGGTCTATGCCGGGGCATTAATGGGTTGAACGGATTTTGTCGGAGCTCGAGCATGATCATTATCACCTGTATAGATATACATGTCAGTGTGTTTTTGACTTAAGGAGGTTCCCGGCATCACTGTGGCGCCATCTGGTGGACTATGCCGCTGCGATCTAGCGATAAGCTGGTACCGTCGCTCATACTCATATTTGTAAGTGAGCGAGCGAGCGAAGTTGGGCCGCGAAACCAGCCTAATTTGGCGAATGCTCTATTGTCCAGCGCGTCATAGTTTATTTCTTGTTTATGTAACAAAGTCACGAAACTGATGCGCTGTAATGGGAAATTGATAGGCAAACGCAAATGCAAGCAAACGAAAGAACTTATTGGGATGTATGAATATATCTTTGCACGAACTGAATAGAAACAAGCCGGCAAATTACATAGCGTTGGCCACATGCACAGGCACAGTAAATCAGTGGGGGAGGCTGGGGGGGGGGGGGGGGCGGGGGGTTAGGGATCCCCCACATCATCGTAGGCATATATGCTTACACGTTTGGTTGCTTAAATGCGTTTATGTAAACTTGATAACACCAATTATCTTATTCAATCTTGTGAGTACTTGTCGTACATGTTCAGCATGTTTCCTATTCCGACCCTCAGAATTACCGCCACAATTTCCATTATCAGAGTCATTTTACGAAAAAACGAGGTAAAAGACCCATATATTTTTTTCTCCTATTTGAACAAACAAGGAGCAAGCTTGTTACAGACAATTTTTATTAACTTTGTCTTAGCCGTTTTTTTCTGTGGAATATGTCGTGTCGAAATTCAAAAATTCTCCATTGAGAACCATTATAAAATTAGATGTGACCCCCTACCTATTCAACGTCATTTTGGTAGGTAGAAGACATTTCTTTTTTATGTTATTTTATCGTTTTGGATACACATTACTATAAGATGAAAAAATGTCAAGAAGTTTGTCTGAAGAAAATGTAATCTATGCATCTACCTTAAGTTCTGTTGCTATTATTGAACCAGCAATGACGTTCTGAAAAGGTTCACAACGGGGGGGGGGGGGGGCGTTTCCCTGTAATGTTAAACTTTGGGGAGAGTGGGTACGCTAATGGGTCCGCCCCATTTCCAAGCTGGAAAGAGGCCGATACTAAGGATTTTCTTTGCAGTAGATTTTGCAGATAGTCAATCAAACCAAGCATTCCAATTTGACAGTACAACGTTAACGTTACACGATTCTATACATTCTATACAGTCAACCATAGCTGTAGCATTTCACTTAACGGTGTGAATAACGTCCGTAATCGGCATGGTCGATGAGACTTCGCGGGCCACACCGATCAGCATTCACCATATTATACTGCGCCTTGGGTGTGACCACGTGGTATCCCAGGCACGTAGGATAATTCACATACTTATATATATATAGCATTGCACTATATATTATATATTTGAAGAATGACGTTATTCACCCAAAATGGCCTGGCAGTTAGCGTGTTTGGCTATTGCCGAGTTTGTTCACCTAGGCCAGCCCACGCAGGCGGTGTGTGGTTCGAGCCCCACCTGTGCACATGTCTATGTCTCAGGCTGACCGACCTTCCTTCCATCCCTTAGCTTGTGTTTACCTTCACCCGAGCCGCCCCTGCCCCCCCCCCCCCCCACACCCCCCTCCCAAGCGCGACCACACCTCACAGGGTCAATCATTACCCCCTGTACCACCGGTACCACCCCACCTCATATACCCCCGGGGGGCTACGTCACCCCCGCCGAGCCCCCGTACAGCATGCTGTCAGGCCTCGGCACCCGGCGGTCCTAGAGGTCTGGTAACTCTCCCAGGCTGATCTCGGCGTCCGGATCGCTCATATTGGCCATGTGAGCCCTGTGCCGGCGGAGGTCTGGTAACTCCCCCAGGCTGATCTCGGCGTCCGGATCGCGCATCTTGGCCATGTGAGCATTCCTTGTCCTCTTTCTGGCTCTGTGGCGCCGGACAAGGATAACCGTAACGATGGTGACGCCCAGAAGCAGCACAGCGCCGCCTATTGAGACACCGATGATCAGGAAGAGATCGGTCCTGTACGTGATTTGCCCGACGTTGTAGGCCAATTTTTTTCCCGGGCGAACCTGCGAAAACACAAGATGGCGTTTCAAAACAGGACTACGAATAAATTAAGTTTATAGGCACATATAGTACAGACATTTTATGGCACATGTTCTTCTTCTGTTCATATCGTCCTATTCTATTGTTTTTATCTGTCCCTAAATGGCCGTCCCCTGAGGCCTCGCGGCCAAATTTAGCTTACATGGGAGCAAAGATTATCTAAAATATGTGTCCACTTGTCATTATAATACCCCGATAATTGCATCAATTATTAATTCGATACCACATACCACCAATTCAATTCCAGATATCACTAATTCAATTCCGCATATCATTAAATCAGCTTCAGATATCATTAAATCAGTTTCAGATATCATTAAATCAGTTTCAGATATAACTAAATCGATTCTACATATCATTAGAATCAGAAACATCATCAGAATATTCTGTTAATATTTGGAGATATGCATAACGTAGAGATATGTTTAAATTAATCAATAATATGTTGAAAGTATTTGCACATGGTATGTACAGTTACTGTACAGTATGCACGGATACAGCGTCAAAGTCACGATACGGACTTGATTTGACACATAAGTATATATAGATGGCAAAAATATATCTCGGAGAGAACTACCCCTCGCTCTGCGCCCACACACATCCGTGGTTCACAACCTGGTCTGTGCGATCTGTCACGGTCCAATCATTCATCTCTCCCTATTGGCCCAAGAGACCGATCCAGGATGTCAATTATTCACTGACGTCACTTTTGCTCTTATCTAATAATGTGGTGAAAAGAAGCCCACGTGCATTATGTCGGACAAACAAAGCAGCACGTCACGTTTGTCAGTTTCAAAGCAGTTTTGTCAGTTTTCGGTCTTAGTGCCGGGGTATGGATCGGTCCATTTAGCCATTGAGTGTTAAATACAATGAAATGGTGTGGTGTTTTAGACCGTTTGCGTGCACACAATGCCTAAGCTGGGCCATTGAACGCTCGGGTGCCGAGCCGAGGACGTACTGACATGCGGTCCACTGCGCTAATCAAGATACCAGGCAGTGTACAAAGCGGCCACAGACAGCAATAATGTCCCTGTCCTTCCAGCCCCCATCCCGCCCCCCCCCTCTCTCTCTACCACCCCCCCCCCACTCCACGCGCATCTATTCCACTCCCTCCTTCTTCTGTTCGGCGCGAGTAACTCACCGTGACCGCGTAATTCACGTCCCTGTCCCTAGAGACGTTGATATCGTCACGTGATGGTGGCCAGCAGATCAGAAGCTTACTCGAGATCTCCACCATCTGGCACACGCCCGCCCCGACGTCCACTACGTAGTTACTGTGGTCAATGGCATCCACGAAGTAACCCTGAAACCCCGTCATTCACAGACTTAACGTACCGGAGATTAATAACAATATCCTTATAATGCTAAACTAATACATACATAAATAGGGAACATTCATCATACAAAAATCAGAGTATGTTAACCGACGTTAATAGCACCAGCAGCTGTATTTGCTACTGTAGTGTCCAGTTAACGCACAGTATATATATCTAGGTCCACGACGACATCTGATTAAAGCCAGCTAACATTGGCATGTGAACGTAATAAATATATACATGTGACGATTACATGTCACATTTATGTTCACATTTTCTTTGAATAAGCGTTTCAAAATAAAATAAATAAACCGCATTTGCGATTTGATGAACAAGGTTGAGACCTGAATACATATATATATATTACCGGAATGTTAAGCGGTGTCCCCTCGTCGTAGGCGGCCTCCAGAGTGACGTTGAAGAACGGAGTGACGACGATTTCCAGGACACCCTTGCGGGCCAGCGCCTCATCCGTGACGTTGCTGATGTTGGTGTACGCCAAGTAGCCGTCAAACTTGAAGCCGATGTACAGCGTGACGACGGCCAGGTCTGTGTCGTACGATAGGCCGTACGTTTCATTTGGTGCTCGGGGATCTGGTTGCGAGGGAAGTTGGTTCACAGAAGCCCGGATGTCGCCGGGAATGTCGCTAGGGGGCGTTGGACACAGGAGGCGTGTTCCGCTGCTGTTTGCCACGTGCTCGCATACCTGGGTAGTTAGCGAATGAAAGCGGAGATTGAAGAATTGACCTGTCTGACCTGTCCGGGAGTCAGTATGCGTGAACCATACTCTGGCGATATGCAAATTACTTAGCGTCAAGTACCATATTTGTGGAACGTTAATATAGTCTAACATATAGTAGTCACCCAGGAGTATGGAGTAACATAACCGTTGCAGCTAGCCGAGCAGTCACATAACATTGTAATATTTTGCGATCGGTAAACGTGAACCCATCCATGAAGTGTTTGCCAAAGCGATCAATGCTGGCTGTGAAACTTAATTAACGTTCTGTTCTGCAAGTGATGTTTTTTTTTACATTTACCAGATGGTCGATGGGCCCTGGTCGACGAAAACTGTGGCAGTAGTATGGGAATCTATTTAGGAATATATGGCTGTCATTTTTCTCAGCACGAGATATGTCATTAAATAACTGGTTTGACGTAACTAAATTAGGGGAAGGGGGATATATATGGTGTGCTTAACTAACGGCTATCCAGAATCTTGTTGTCTCAAGGTTCTGTCTGTGACGTCATTGTATCAAGCATATCTCGGGTGTGAGGCTTCTGACGTCACTGATTCCTGGGTATGTCTAATGACGTCATGGCATCAGTTGTATATACCTCGGCTATTTTTATGGTACTGAATCATGTGTCCAACCTCGAACGTCGCTAAATCATGTGTACATCCTACCTACCTACCTACATATATAGATATCCTGCCAATGACGTTATTGTTAGATGTATATGGATTGCGCAACTCCATGCTACGCAGAATCATGTGTATTTCATGTGCTACACTTCTGACGCCATTTAATGAGGTGTATTTCGATTGTTTCACCTCTAACATCACTGACTCAGGTGTATGCCATATATCTTACCTCTGACGTCACGGTATCAGGTGTATGCCATATGTCCCACCTCTGACGTCACTGAGTCAGGTGTATGCCATATGTCTTACCTCTGACGTCACGGTATCAGGTGTATGTCAAATGTCCCACCTCTGACGTCACTGACTCAGGTGTATGCCATATGTTCCACCCCTGACGTCACTGACTCAGGTTTATGCCATATGTCCCACCTCTGACGTTACTGACTCAGGCGTATGCCATATGTCCTACCTCTGACGTCACAGTGTCAGAAGTATGTCATGCGTCGTACCTCTGACGTCAATGAGTTCGTCTCAGAGGAGATCACGTTGCTTCCGGCTGCCGCGTATCGTCGGATGTTGGTCGTCAGTTCCAGGACAGGACTAAAGACCGAGTCCAGAGAGCTCCCGACCACAGTGAGGAAAACACCGCCTCTGTTCAAATATTCAAGACAAAAAATAACAACACTCGCCCCCGTGAGCTTTGACGCGGTCGGGACAAAAACGCATCAGGAGCGGATCCAGAAAATCTGGATAGGGCGGCCGGTTTCAGCTTCGGATCCAGATATGCTGGATAGGGGGGGGGGGTGGGGGGCTTCAGTTTTCATATGTTAAATGGTATAAATTTCGGCCTGTCCACCAACTGAGCTAGGATCAGCTTCAACCTATCAATGTCGATGTCATTGGTACTTATAATATCCCTACCCTTTATGATTTATTAGCCCCTGAATACGTACTCTACTATTGTGATCAATGGGAAAATGTCCGAGATATTGGGGTTGAGCCTGTAGGTGAATGTGACGTTAGCGGCTACTGGGATCAGTCTCCGGCTGGCCAACCGGAGCCGTATGCCTAACATCCTGCCCATGTCTGTATCCAAGCCAACACCAGTCTCGGCTTCCATGTAGCTGTCGTTTCTATGGAGAACGGTAAACAGAACGGTGATGCATAAAGTTATGCGTGTATAAATGTATCACATGACATGTAGAAAATGATTATTCCCTACTTGGCCCTGATATATTTTTACTTACAGCTTCAATTATTACACATTTGGTGCTGGAATGGTTCAGTGAATATGTGTGCGTCGGGAGAGAGGGGTTGGGGGGTGGGGGTGTTGTGGGACTCAGCTGTTTAAAGAACCGTTAACAGTATTTTAATATTCACCCACCGAAACTCTCGCGACATGATCCATGTAAATGTCGCTCTCTGTTCTTTCTCTTACACTTGGCACTTGCCTGGAGCGATATGCATGGACTTGGTGCGTGGCATCTTTCTGTTTTTCACCGATGATATGATATGTACCCATTCTTATCATTAACCTGATTCCCCATGAACTCAACAAGGAATAAACTTCAATCGCATTCAACAAAAGAACCAGATCAACCAGTTACTCACAAATATCGGACCGTTGCCTGTGAGTTGTTGCCTATGACGACGGCTGTGACCCGGTCTGACTGGTTCATATCACTACCGTGGAGGGTGATGTTAGTACCTCCCGCCAGAGGGCCATGACCCGGGAAGAGGGAATACACGGCTTAAATAGAAACAAAATACGTTAAATAAATAACATGGTATACATAAGTGTCAGATATTATTAATAACAAAGCAGAGATCTCAGCAAAATCCGGCATCTGCCCATCAAGTGACCAAAGGGACTCGAACAGTGTTGAACACGTTGATCAATATGTCATCGCTCTGCGCGGGACACTGCATTTGTCATCAAACAATAAGGAATGAGAAACAGTCATGTTAAAGGAAAACAAGGATGATTTGACAAATTTTATACATCGTGACTCTGTAGCGCAAGAATAAACGTATGCCACAAGATCGCTCCCTGAACATATCGTAAAGTAAATATTAAGTTACGTTCTCATAAATATATTATAAACATTAATTTGAGTAAAATCGTTGTGGAAAAAAAAGCAAATCATTCATCTGGCATATAATTATTTCGTTAATTTCGGTGAAGAAAATATATAATATATATATGTATATATACATTTACATATGCAGCTAGTGAACAGTTACTCTATATTCCCTCCAGGATGACTTTTGGGTCACAGTTATGTATTATTAGTCAATTATGCTAGCTCTTGTCACACAAAAACGATTAATTTCATGGTCTGAATTGGTACTTCTTGTCTTAACTTACCTCAGTTTAATATAGGGGTGTTTGTTTAGACCGCCTATGTTTTGCAGAACAATTGGTTTAAGCTAGGGTCATGGTTTACACATTTTGGCATCACTGCTTCGCACCTCATCACCATCAACCGTCAGCCGCATACTATCTGGGTAGACCCGCCCCCCCCCACCCCGGGCATTATCTACTGATGCATAAACTAATGTTGATGTGTCTTTTCCAAACCTGGTATTATGCTGGCCGTAGTTGTGGTTTCCGCAGTGGTAGTTGTCAGCGTTGTGCTGTCCGTGGTTGGAGCTGTTGATGTAAGTTCCGTCGTTGTCAGTTGCGTTGCAGTTTCCATCGATGTGGGTGCCGTGGTTGACTTTGATGTAGTTGTCACTCTTGTGTGTGTTGAGGGTGACGCTAGTTGTGTAGTTTCTGTCAACGTTGTGATGGCTGTCGTGGTTCTACTTGTCGGTATCGATGTAGTTTCTGACGTAGTTTCTGAAGTTGTCAGGCTTGTGGTTGTAGGTGTTACAGTTGTGGTCCCCATGACTGTAGCTGTCAACCATGGTGAGCTTATCAGTAAAGTAACCGGCATCGAGATGAAAACACTGCCTGCGTCACATCTAGATATCACAAAGCCCGTCCAAATATATATCCAGACGAGTCTTTCTAAGATGGCGCCCATCCCTAGCCACGCTTGCTCCGCTTTGTAACACCCTCCTGCCTTGATGTTCCGTTGTTGGAAGTTACAGCAATGTATTTTATCCAAGATGTGTGCATGCCATGCTCAACTGTGCTAAAGTACGCGTTGCTGATGCGTACTGACTGGCTGTGTGAGAGTAATCTCCTGCCGAGTCACCGGCAACTCCTCAGGGACCGACCATTTGATATATCAAGGGGTGGGGGGGGGGGGGGCTTATGTTGTTGGCTGAATGCTCCAAATAGATTTCGAGGGTAAATACTGCATTTGTTCTGTAGCCATGAGGAGGTCAGAAGGGTTCTTTCTTGTGATGGTTTCATTTTTTTATGTGCCAAAGGTATTCCGTTTAATTCTGCTATTTTTCCACAAAAGCCGTAGCCCCCCCCCCTCCGCCTCCCCTCGATATCAAATGATCCGTTCCTCATACCCTATGTGTACCGTATATGTGCGCTATGTCCCCCAGTCGTGACTCTGTCGTCTGGGGCCTTTCCAGTGCTACACATATAAACAGGTTTTCTTGACTTCATTGTACTTGATTCGACATCTTGCCAGTCGTAAGCAGCGCATAAATCCTCTTGTTCGTATGGCGCCTGCCACATAACGTATTCATCAGGCGTCGTGTGAGCAGCCATGCATGACGGCATGATGTAGTCTCGCTCTGACATAATATGGTGGAGCGACTGTCGGTCCTCACAATCAGCGACATCAGCCGCACCCATTTCCCCAAAAAGGGCGCAGATTTTGGAAGTTGGCATGAATGGACTTCATGTACAACAGGCAGAACACAATTTTGTGGCCAAACGCTATGTATGATATAGGTGGAGAAGGACGTGGTGAGATGTGTCTTGGGCGAAGAACGATGGCCCTGGCGGAGTCTCGGGCGGGTGAGGGCGGGGTCGGACGCCCACGCTATATCGTGTGTGGTGAGAGGGGCGGCTCGTGCTGGGTGCATCTGGGATTCCCCTCAGACACCCAGCCACATCGGTGGACCAATCATCGCTATCCTCGTCTGTCACCTACACATAATATATATAAAATTAAGAATATATATATATATACTGGCTTCGGCAACGGTGTCTCTTTTATTCTTGAACCCGACCGATAAAAAAGCTATGTCCAACCCTCAAATGTAATGATTGCCCTCTAATGTTAAAAATACCGCATGTAGCAAATTTGTCCTCTCTAATGTAGTAACTTTTTGTCCACAAATGTAAAACCGCCCTTAAATGTAACAGCATATTTCCCTTAAATGTAACAACATATTTCACTTCAATGTGCTAAGACGTCAACCGCAAATTTAAAACTTTTTCTTCCTACACTAATGTAGGTAACTTTCTTAACAACAATTGCAACAACCATGTTTCCCTCTAATTTAACCATCCATCTTCAAGAGTCTTAATTTTGGACAATTGCATATATTAGAAAACCCTCGAATGGGTGTCCGAGGTTCCTGCGTGGGCTGGTTCTAACTTTGTCAATTGGTTTGGTTTGTTTGTGTGCTTTCACGGTCTTAATTCAACAGCTACAGCTGTAAACCTTAACCAAGTGATATATATATATATACGAGACCGTCAAGCGTAGCTTAAAAGGGATGACAGGACTGGCTGGTGCAACTTGAACATTTTAAGACCGACTGCGGCTCGACAGGCAGTATCAATCGAGTAATAGGCCGATACGTTATCCCGCGCAGATCTCAAATTGACCGATATTTGAACAACTCAGATTGGGATTGAACCAATAGGATCCGGCGTGGAACCTTGAGATCCGGATTAGACCGTGAGATCCGGATTGACCCTTTAGTTCCAGATTTGACCCTTCAGATTCCGATTTGACCCATCGGAACCCGATTTGACCCTTCTGATCCATATTCGAGCCCTCTGATCATGTGAACATTGGTTTTATTCGGCCTGTCTCTGATCATTGCAACGTTGAATTTAGTTGGTGGTCTCTGATTATGTGAGCATTGGTCTTAGTTGCCTGTCTCTCATCATGTGAGCATTGGTTTTAGTGGCCTGTCTCTGATCATGTGAGCATTGGTTTTAGTGGCCTGTCTATGATCATTAGAACATTGGATTTAGCGGGTGGTCTCCGATTATGTGACCATTGGTCTTAGTTGCCTGTCTCTCATCATTTGAGCATTGGTTAGTGGCCTGTGTCTGATCTTGGCAACATTGGTTTTAGTGGCCTGTCTCTGATCATGTGAGCATTGGCTTTAGTGGCTTTAATCTGATCATGTGAACATTGGTTTTAGTGGCCTGTCTCTGATCATGTGAATATTGGTTTTAGTGGGGTGTCTCGGATCACGTGAACATTGGTTTTAGTGGCTTTAGTCTGATCATGTGAACATTGGTTCTAGTGGCCTATCTCTGATCATGTGAGCATTGGTTATAGTGGCTTTAATCTGATCATGTGAGGATTGGTTTTAATGGCCTGTCTCTGATCGTGTGAACATTGGTTTTAGTGGCTTGTCTCTGATCAGGTGAATATTGGTTTTAGTGGCTTTAATCTGATCATGTGAGCATTGGTCTTAGTGGCCTGTCTCTGATCTTGTGAACATTGGTTTTAGTGGTTTGTCTCTGATCATGTGAACATTGGTTTCAGTGGCTTTAATCTGATCATGTGAAGATTCGTTTCAATGGCCTGTCTCTGATCCTGTGAACGTTGGTTATAGTGGTTTTAATCTGATCATGTGAGGATTGGGTTTAATGGTCTGTCTCTGATCGTGTGAACATTGGTTTTAGTGGCTTGTCTCTGATCATGTGAGCATTGGCTTTAGTGCTCTGCCTCTGATTATGTGAACATTCCTTTTAGTGGCCTGTCTCTGATCATGTGAACATTGGTTTTAGTGGCCTGTCTCTGATCATGTGAAATTTGGTTTTAGTGGCTTGTCTCTGATTATGTGAACATTGGTTTTAGTGCCTGTGAATCTGATCATGTGAGCATTGGCTTTAGTGCTCATAGGTACATTGTTTTTAGTGGCCTGCCTCTGATCCTGTTAACATTGGTTCTAGGGACCTGTCTCTCATCTTGTGAAAATTCGCTCTCGGTCTCTCATCAAGAATTGAATCGTTATTATAAAATATTCAATTGTTGATATTGAATTGTTAATATCAATAATGAAATTGTTATTATCGATAATTCAATGGTTAATATAAATAATTCAAGTGTTATGATCAATGATTCAATTGTTATCAGCAATAATTTAATTGCGTATATCAATAATTCAATTGTTTATATCAATATTCCAATTTCCAATTCCCGTTCGCAGACGGACAGATGCCAACGTCAAGAATTGACATGCTCATGTCAAAAACTAAAGTGTTGATATTAAGATGTGAATGGTTGATATCAATAACAGATTTTGTTGGTATTCACAAATCTATCATAAATACCGCGATATACCATCCAATTCTACACCTATCTATGCATCGGAATATATTTGGGACGACATGAATGCGTTCGGAGTATATATAATCCTTCAGAGAAAGATGGGACGGTAATCACTTCTTGAGATAATCGTCCAAACTTTACATATGCGAAAACTCGCAGACGAAGAATGTTGTCGCAGACGCCGACTTTTTTCTGGCCAGCCAAACTACAAAACTACTCTACCATGCGCATCCTTATATAATTTATATCCTACTTTGCAACAGTAACTAGGAGGGGGGTGGTTGTGTTCCCAAGTCACTACGAATTAAATGGAGAACTGCCTGTATGCAATGGAAGGGCGGATACGTGATATATATTGGCAATTTCCCAATTCACGGTTATTTAATATTACAATATTCAGTTCATGATGAATGAAAATGCTCAAGACGATCGGCTTGATATCATTCTCAGTTCACGGTGAAATGAAAAGCCCATTCCCGAGGTACGGAAATATCCCTTGCCACCGCCCCCCCCCCCACCTCCCCTCCCCCCAACAATATATGCTGCATCAGAATCTGGAGATCCTTTTAACCTTGAAACACAAAAGACAAAAGGCTGCAACGTCAATGTAAGGGCAAACTAGTGTTACAGTATGGCTCACTTATTACTCAGGCCTGCCATTTACAACGATAACGAGACAGAATCAAGCATAGTCGGAGAAGGAAGACGAAAATCAGGGTTATGGGATTGCCCGTTGTAAGCCATATTTAGCGTCGATCCTAGGGTACGGATGGGATACCTAGCATCCGGTTTGGACCCATGGGATCCGGATTGGCCCCTAAGATCTCAGTTTGACCCTTCTAATCCATATTTGAGCTCTAAGATCCCGATTGACCCCTAAAATCTGGATTGTGGTTAAACTCAGATTCAGATTCCAATTTGGCACCTATGATCCCGATTTGATCCCACAGATTACAATATGACCCATCAGATCCGATTTAACCCTATTGATCCATATTTGAGCCCTCAAATCCGGATTGGACCCATAGATTCCGTATTGGACCCTAGAATCCGGATTGGAACCCTAGAATTCGGATTCGACCCCTAGAATTCGGATTCGACCCCTATTATCTGTTATGAAGTCAATCATCAGTCTGCGAGATGAGTGATGCTTACGATGATCTGCTCTAATTGTCACATTAGTTCTCGGATAGGCCGGGATGTTAACTTCATGACTGGCCGAGTTGGTCGCCGGGACCCTGTTCGAAGTGTCAACTCTTATTGATCTGCTCGGCCCTGCTAATCGTAAAAAATTCGGTCGCTGGGGACCAGATCCCCATTGGATGCTGCCAACGCTAAGTCTGCTGGGGACCAGATCCCCCTCGGATGCTGCCAGCGCTGTGGTCGCTGGGGACCAGATCCCCCTAGGATGCTGCCAGCGTTGAGGTCACTGGGGACCAGATCCCCATTGGATGCTGCCAGGGTGGCAGTTGCTGGGGACCAGATCCCCCTTGGATGCTGCCAGCGCTGAAGTCGACGGGGACCAGATCACCATTGGATGCTGCCAGCGCTGAGGTCACTGGGGACCAGATCCCCCTTAGATGCTCCCAGCGCTGTGGTCGCTGGGGACCAGATCCCCCTTAGATACTGCCAGCGTTGAGGTCACTGGGGACCAGATCCCCATTGGATGCTGCCAGGGTGGCAGTCGCTGGGGACCAGATCCCCATTGGATGCTGCCAGCGCTGAAGTCGACGGGGACCAGATCACCATTGGATGCTGCCAGCGCTGAGGTCACTGGGGACCAGATCCCCCTTAGATGCTGCCAGCGCTGTGGTCGCTGGGGACCAGATCCCCATTGGATGCTGCAAGCGTGGCAGTCGCTGGGGACCAGATCCCCCTCGAATGCTGCCAGCGCTGTGGTCGCTAGGGACCAGATCCCCCTTAGATGCTGCCAGCGCTGCGGTCGCTGGGGACCAGATCCCCCTCGAATGCTGCCAGCGCTGTGGTCGCTAGGGACCAGATCCCCCTTAGATGCTGCCAGCGCTGCGGTCGCTGGGGACCAGATCCCCCTCGAATGCTGCCAGCGTTGAGGTCGCTGGGGACCAGATCCCCCTCGGAATGCTGCCAGCGCTGTGGTCGCTTTGGACCAGATCCCCCTTCGATGCTGCCAGCGCTGCGGTCGCTGGGGACCAGATCCTCTTCGGATGCTGCCAGCGTTGAGGTCAATTTGTGAACATTATATTCATCAAACCCGATAAGCCACAGGGCCTGCCACGAGCAATATATGTGATCAGAACGGTAATACTTGTGCACTTGGGCATTAATTATACCCTAAAGCAATTGTCATATGTGTGTAGGCTTTGTCATATCTGTTTCTTATATCACATCATACGTTAAATTATATTACATAAATATGTTATTTATTTACAAACCATATATCCATGGATTTTGACTTGGTGGCAGTGTCCTGATTAACCCTTCAGATCCAGATTTGATCCATAGGAACCGGATTTGATCCCTAGGAACCGGATCCGGATTAACCATTAGGATCTGGATAGCACCCCTAGGAACCAGACTGACCATTAGGATCTGGATATCACCTCTAGGATCCGGATTGACCACAAGTATCTGGATAGCACCCCTAGGAACCAGATTGACCATTAGGATCTGGATAGCACCCCTAGGAACCAGATTGACCATTAGGATCTGGATATCACCCCTAGGATCCGGATTGATCACGAGGATCTGGATAGCACCCCTAGGGGCCGGATTGACCATTAGGATCTGGATATCACCCCTAGGATCCAGATTGATCACAAGGATCTGGATAGCACCCCTAGGATCCGGATTGACTACAAGGATCTGGATAGCACCCCTAGGAACCAGATTGACCATTAGGATTTGGATAGCATCCCTAGGAACCAGATTGACCATTAGGATCTGGATATCACCCCTAGGATCCGGATTGATCACAAGGATCTGGATCGCACCCCTAGGATCCGGATTGACTATAAGGATCTGGATAGCACCCCTAGGATCCGGATTAACCATAAGGATCGGGATAGCACCCCTAGGATCCAGTTTGGTCCTTCTGATTCATATTTGAGGCCTCAGTTCCGGTTCCCATATGACCGGGTTCGATTCATAGGATCCAGATTCGACCTCTAGGATCCAGGTTCGACCCGTAGGATCCGGATTGATCTTTAGAATAAGGATTCGGTCCCTCAAATCCCGCATTGACGCCTAAAATACGGCTCCCGAAGATCCTGATTTGATCACGCATGTCCGGTTTGGATCCCGGTGATTAAATTGGGTCCACAAGATCAGTATTGGACCAATAGGATCCCGATTGACACATTAGATCCTGATTGACCCCTAAGATCACGATTTCAATCTTCAAATCCCGCAGTGACCTTGACCTAACCCTAAACCTAGTCAGTGACCCTAGTAATTTTCCCGCCAAAATCCTCCCATTGGGTTTATTGTGAAAGTCTGGGATTCTTTTTGCAGAAAACCTGCTTGGGCGAAAAATTTAAAGACGCGATACAAGGTACATATGAGCCCAATACGTGATAAAATTGGCAGCGTGGTTACAAGAAAACGATTTGTGGTCCTATATTTCATTGGTTAAGCGAATTTCGAAAAAAAAATCATGTGACCTTGACCTTTGACATACATGGCCCATCTATGAACTTAGACTGACGATGGCTTTTCCGCATTTTTTGTGTAAATTGGGAAGTCGATATCGTAAGGCATTCGACAGATAATGCGTGACAAGACAGACAGACAGACAGACAGACAAACGCAGACACAGACATGCACACACAGACAGATAAACCGAACATGCCGATATCGGACCAAGATCTAGGATTTTCGTCTAAATAATGTCGTGGGAAATAACGGGAGAGACGTGTGACCTCGCAGAGCCCATAGTCGCCCTCATGTGTCCGCTCCACAGGCACAGTAAATCAGTGGAGGGGGGAGGCCGGGGGGGGGGGGGGGGTAGGGGGCCCCACAACGCATACTAAACACACAAGGTGTCCAACTCCCGCTCGAACTGAGCGACAGGCACCCGCTTCAACCCCCAATATCGCACCTTAATCGCGCTTGACGGGCCCCGTAAATGCCTAAGTCCGATTTCTAAGTAATTTATTTATTTCATCAAAAAGTAAATGAGACGTGTATTGCCGTCTAGCCGCGACAAATAAAGAATTATGCAACGACAACAACCAACTCCGGAACAGATTGAGCAAAAATGGCTGACATCGCGAGAATTCGCCTGCGAGATCTCAGGCACAGTGCATGATATGACGATTGGTCAGCTTTCACATGACGCTCATGTGGGGAGGTACTCCTAAAATGTGTCATTTTGATTAATCACATCATAGGGAGATGCTATGCTAATGTTCGTCCCGATTCAACAAATTTTGAAGTTGCATCCCTTGTGTCACGTGACACATTTTTCGACTGCCAACCAATCAGATTCATCTCGCTGACTGATGTCAGCCATTTTTGCTCAATCTGTTCCGGAGTTGGTTGTTGTCGTTGCATAATTCTTTATTTGTCGCGACTACACGGCAGTACAGGTCTCGTTTACTTACTGATAAAATAAATAATTGACTTAGATCTCGGACTTAGGCATCTATGGGGCCCGTCAAGCGCGGTAAAGGTACGATATTGGGATTTGAAGCGGGCGCCTGTCGCTCAGTTCGAGCGGGAGTTGGACACCTTGTGTGTTTAGTATGCGTTGAGGGACCCCCTACCCCCCCCCCCCCCGGCCTCCCACCTCCACTGATTTACTGTGCCTGTGGTCCGCTCACCCTCATGTCAAGGTTTTCGCTGTTTGTTTAAAGAATCACTTGCAAACTAGCAGTGGCACTTGCGGCAAAGCATGTCAAAAACAAACGTGTATGTTTAATGTGTACGTGTACGTCTATGGTAGCCGCGACACTGTCACCACAGAGTTCCTCAACAAACAATTCATAAATAGGACGGCAAATTGACTTTCCTGCGAAGCCTGTGCGACCAAACATCAAGAAAAGTGTATGGCATTAAAACCGGCATCCACGCTAAACATACTGCAGTCGCTCTGAGACCCTCGACACCAAAGTAGAGTAAAGTGGGTATAAGTGAAAAAAAAAGCCTGTGAGGTATGACAAACGGGTGTAAAGGTACTCGCTGTCGAGTAAGTATTTCACGAATAAGTTTATGATGTAATGTGACAGATCGGCCGCGTGCTATCGGTGAATACAATGGGTGGAGCATTCCGTTCGGCCAGGACGGGTATACCGCACGGCATTCTCAATCTGTGGGGCTGCTCAGCCAGGCGTGCCGATAGGGCTGCGCCGTGCCGTTTGAAATGAGATACGATCGGAATGCCGAATGTGAAAGCGCGAACGTGATCTGGGTGAAAGTAGCGGTGTAGCAATGACTAATTATTCGTACACATTCGGTTTACCTTGGGGATATCCCCGAGCTGCCAAAAAAATGCACCAATGTCAGTATATGAGACGTCCACGCGGAACCACATGTGATATTGTTACTCACACGATGTGATGTTGTTACTCACACGATGTGATATTGTTACTCACACGATGTGATATTGTTACTCACACGATGTGATGTTGTTACTCACACAATGTGATATTGTTACTCACACAATGTGATGTTATTACTCACACAATGTGATATTGTTACTCACACGATGTGATATTGTTACTCACACGATGTGATATTGTTACTCACACGATGTGATGTTATTACTCACACAATGTGATGTTGCTAGTCACAAAATGCGATGTTGTTACTCACACAATGTTATGTTGTTAGTCACAAAATACGATGTTACTCACACAATGTGATGTTGTTACTCACAAAATGTGATGTTGTTAGTCACACAGTGCAATGTTACTGGTCAGAAAATGCGATGTTGTTACTCACAGAATGCGATGTTGTTACTCACACAATGTGATGTTGTTACTCACACACTGTGATGTTGTTACTCACACAATGTGATGTTGTTAGTCACAAAATTATATGTTGTTACTCACACAATGTGATGTTGTTAGTCACAAAATGCGATGTTGTTACTCACACAATGTGATGTTGTTAGTAACAAAATGCGACGTCGTTACTCACACAAAATGCGACGTTGTTACTCACACAATATGATGTTGTTACTCACATAATTTGATTTTGTTCATCACAGATTAGAAGGAATCATGCAGCGATATATATCACTCACACAATTGAATATGTTAGTCAGCAATTAAAAGTCTAATTTGCATTTTAAATATTAGTCAGACAATCATATATTTCATTCATACAATTACATATTTCCGTCATACAATGAGATATTTTTGTCACACAAGTCAAACATTCTAGCTACAGCACGCAAAACGTTTATTTCACACGGTTGATGGGTTTAAAAGCATAATGCTATAGTTTTCCTCGTCACAGGTTTTGTTGCCTCTAGTGATATATTCATATTTATAATCGCAACACGGAATAATTATCGTTATATAATGCGTCAGTTCTGGCCATACAGTTTGATATACACAGTAGCACAATCCCACATTGCTAGTCGTACGAAGTGATGCCTCTAATCACACAGTGAGATGTTTCGAGCCACAATGAGACATTGACAGCCATACCATGAGACATTGACACAGCCATACAATGAGACATTGACACAGCCATACAATGAGACATTGAAAGAGCCATACAATGAGACATTGAAAGCCATACCATGAGACATTGACACAGCCATACAATGAGACATTGACACAGCCATACAATGAGACATTGACATAGCCATACAATGAGAGATTGACACAGACATATAATGAGACATTGACACAGCCATTCAATGAGACATTGACATCCATACAATGAGACATTGACACAGCCATACAATGAGGGATTGACACAACCATAAAATGAGACATTGACACAGCCATACAATGAGACATTGACACAGCCATACAATGAGACATTGGCAGAGCCATACAATGAGACATTGACACAGCCATACAATGAGACATTGACAGAGCCATAAAATGAGACATTGACACAGTCATACAATGAGACGTTGACACAGCCATACAATGAGACATTGACAGAGCCATACAATGAGACATTGACATATCCATGCAACGAGACATTGGCAGAGCCATACAATGAGACATTGACAAAGCCTCACAATGAGACATTGACACAGCCATATAATGAGACATTGACACAGCCATACAATGAGACATTGACACAGCCATACAACGAGACATTGACACAGCCATACAATGAGACATTGACACATCCATACAACGAGACATTGGCAGAGCCATACAATGAGACATTGACAGAGCCATACAATGAGACATTGACAAAGCCTCACAATGAGACATTGACACAGCCATACAACGAGACATTGACACAGCCATACAATGATACACTATCATAATTGACAACAACTGAGACAATTGACATTGCCAAACAATGATACATATTGACATAATGAAACACACTGACACCGTTTAGCATCGTGTTAACCACACGCTGGGTTGTGTTCACACGTTAATATATGCATAGTGACACAGTCAGATTCATCCATCACACACATTATATAGCGTATCATATGATTGTAATTCACATATGATATTTCTGCTTGAATACAAGCGTTAGTCAACATATTACATCTAATCAATCGTTCCATAGATATCTGTCATCATCGAGCAGGGCGGCCAGTCTGCGGTTATGGGGCGTGTAAAACTCATGCAAGGCCCTCTTTGTGTCTGCTTTCATTGCTGGATAAACTTTTCTGTTGTACACAGATGCACGTAACTTTTCCGGGGGCATCGAGGTATCTGGAATATACAAAGGCAAAGTCGGCATACAGCATGCATACATACATACCATAGCTATCTATAGCTTGTGGTTTACCCTGTGCCCGTGCATTTCTTTTTTTACACACATACATACGGAACCAGTGCCTGCTTGTATGGTAAGCCTTTACGTTCATATTCGAGGACAACATTTCACCTATGGTAAGTACGAATTGGTTTGAGGTCGGCTCTGGGCATATACAGTCGATTGACATTCAGGCCAGTGTGTGTATCATGATGCCTAACCTAGGCCCCGATATGGTAGTTATTGCATGAATATATTGTCGAGTTACCGGGAGTAGCATCTGTCAGAAACACTCCTGTTGGCATCCAACTGGGAGCTACAGGTTGACTTCACCAGCCTTTTTTACTTTTAAGGCTCACCGAAGTTTTTGACCATTCGACGCATTTTGGCTATTGGCGGGCCACGCGTACCTAAATTATTTTGTGTGGGGTTCCCGTCAACTCATAGTCTGAGACTCCGATCCAATATAATCGGACGGTATTTACCTGGTAAGTAAATAATACGCCTCGCCTTCTATATTATCGCTACTTCGTCTGTAGTCGGTCCTTTGTTGACCGAGCGACTGCATTCCCAAACCCAGCTTGTACATAACCATTGTTTTAGACCTTATTCCTCACCGCGACCACTCCTTGGTTTGGCCTTTTCAATCTATTCTCACATTTTGGCTCTGAATTACTCATTTGAAGTCTTAGTTTTGCGTGTAAAGAACACACGGTGGGTGGGTATAAACGGCCATAGCCGTCTTAGCGACTTCACTTGATGTCCCCGCCACGCCAGGTTACCAAGACTCTATAGGTTCGCTGAACTAGTATTTTCACCAAGCCTATTGCTATCAGAGTCTGGTAGATCGCTGTTGGACCATTTCGCCCTCATGCGGGGCCGCCTTCGCGACTGGTGTTTGTTATGAATTCCATGTTGCTGGGCGACCACTTGATCGGCTAGTTTGGTGTGCGATCAGAAACAACGATAATATGTGAACGGCTCCTGATGACGACACGTCTTACTCGGTCCCCTGAAACCTTGGTTTCAGTGTTCATCTCGTATTCACCCTTACGGGGTATCCATTGCCATTCATAAGTGTGCAATGTGGCAATTGTTCACGATTGTTCACTGTTGTTTTGGCCTATTTTTGTTTTGGCCTGTTTTGATCCATTTCATCTTCCCGGACGTTTTTATCTATTATATTTTTCTCCAGATCTGTTTTTGGCCTGTTTTGATCGATTATATTTGTATCCTAGGGCTATCTACAGCTGGTGGTTTACCCTGTGCCCGTGCATTTCTTTTATGCACAAATACATATGATGTCATTTCACTTTGACGCGCCAGATAAGGTATCGAACTTCCCTTCAGCCCGAAACGGGGTCATGACCTTTACGTGTCCCAGATACAGGTTACCACCTTCACGTGCCCCAGATACAGGATGACGACCGTGACACCCATCCAACACGGTCACGACCTTTACACCCACCAAGAGGGTCACGACCCTAACACCACCCAACAGGGTCACGACCTTTACACCCACCAACGGGGTCACGACCTACATACCAGCCAACAGGGTCACGACCTTTACACCCACCAAGAGGGTCACGACCTTAACACCAGCCAACAGGGTCACGACCTTCACACCCATCAACAGGGTCACGACCTTAACACCAGCCAACAGGGTCACGACCTTCACGACGTCATTATAAGACGTCGGCACGATGTCCAGGGTGCTGTGAGATTAACATACCTCGTGGTCTCAACTGCCTTTTCGTATATTATGGGAAATTAATATATATTGCTAACAAAACTTAAAACGGAAGCATTGTGATATCAGACATAGTGAGAATGAACCGAAGTGCCTGATCAGTAAGTCACATTCTGGTACTAGATAACGTCACGGTCCGTGACTAGATAATGTCGCAGTCTGGTATAATATAACGTCACAGTCCGTAACTAGATAACGTCGTCCTCCGGTAGAATATTGTAAAGGCTTTGCTCTTCACGCCTTTAATTATTTTTAATTATCTTTGAATATCTTTAATCATATTCATTAAGCCTTTACTTAATTTAAGATTTATTAATCTGATTTGTTTCATATTTAATAGACTTTATTAATTATGCGAAAAGCCTTATGTATGATTTTCCACTTGTAGTAGCTACGGTGCTTTCTGGTAATTCCCTCACGCTCTGTCTGTAAGAACTTGCTCGGTACCACCCAGGCGGACTGCCGGTTGTTTACCACATAGAAACGAACTGAATGATTGACCCATGGTAACCTCCAAGATTAACCCCGACGCACGACGGATTGTGCCACCCCCACGGTGGAACCGCTTATCGATGATGCCATTAATAATGAAGGTCCCGGAACCGTTTATCGCGGATACCATTAATAATAATGAAGGTCCCGAGACCGCTTGTCGATGATGTCATTAATAATGAAGGCCCCGAGAAGATTAAGCCTTCACTTGAGAGAACTAAGCAAATATGTGAGTAGTGAAGTGAAACATGCTGTGATTTTGTGCCATGGGTTGGTCCGTGAAAGTGTAGGGAGAGAGTGGGAGCGGAGCGCGCCACCTGCGAGTGGGCGGATCGTTTCCATATACAGAGGGAGAGAAGGAAGGATCGTGGCCAGTCGGGGAGAGACCATCGTGACTGCCGGTTGGACCGCGGGAGTATATCGCGCCACCTGCGAGTGGGCGAATCGCTTCCATATGATATTTTATATTATATTATATATCTGTAAACTACGAAGACAAATAAACACCATATAGAGACCGGACATTGTCATCACTAAAAGACCAGACGCCGGTGCACGCCCTGGCCGGGCCTGGAAACCATACAACGAGAAGTACGGCACCACTTAGTGGTGTTTATTATTTTATTAACTTTAATTTAATTAATTCATTTTCATCTAAAGTCAATGGATGACGACTTTACACTGGTGCCGTGACCAGGATTAAGGATAACCGGATGTATTCACACCCACAGAAGATTATGATGGTACTCAGAATGTTATGTCGGACGCCACTCCACCCTGCACGGGATCGGCACCACCGCAGGACCCCCATTAAAGCGCTACAGACTGTAGTGCACCCACAGGTGAGTGATCCTGGTGGTGGTAATGAGCGTGGCTTGTCCTATTGTTGTATTTATGGCAGTCCCGACTATTTTATGCGTGATTGGGTTCAGCAGCGGCAGACTGAGCCATTAAACTTCACTCAGCAGCCTAACCCTGGCGGCCAATTTCGTGGCGCTCGTCCACGTTTCCGCTCAAAACAATTTCAGGTGAAATATTAGACCCCGTTCGTTAAGGAATTATCGAAATAGATCAGGTCATACAGTCACAAGATGTAATTTAGTTCAAGATCATCAGATAAATCGTGAAATGATTTTAGGCCAATATGTGTTAGAGGGACCTCAATATAGATATAAAAAAGAAAGAGTTAACATGGATCATAAACCCCTTTCTTCCCTATTCACTAAAAAGATGGGAACCACTAAAATACAACGTTGGTCAGTACTCCTTGCTGAGTACGGAGCAAAAATCGAGTACCGTAAAAGGAAAAATAACATAAGAGCAGGTATGTTATCGCGAGTAACCCCTGAAAATAGCCATGAAAGGGAGGTTGCTCTGATCGATGTAGATGAATGGGTAGACCCCAATGCGTTTAGTGATGAATCTAGTGATGAAAGGCTACCCCTGGAACTAGATGACTTACATCGAAATGACGTAAACAAAGCACAACAACAAGAGTTTCCTGAGTTGCTAGAACAAAGTAAGGATGACGACAGTCAGTATGTATTGTTGGGGGACCTATTATATAGCATATATAAACCTACCCCGACGGCTGAAGTATATCCACGATTAGTATAGCAGACGCCTTATGGGCGTATAGAATCACAACTATCTCGGTAACGGGTTATAGTCCGTTTTTCCTGGTGTATGGTAGACAGCCCCGCGTCCCCTTATCGCGCTGTCTAGAAAGCGGCGACGCTGCTTTTGGCAACCGCCTAGATAATCTGGCAACCGCCCTGAAGCAAACACGTCAATTAACGTCGGAAAGCCGTAAATACAACAGGAAAAGGTTAGCTCAAAAAGCAACCGCTAAGGACATTCAGGTGGGTGATACAGTCCAGATGCTGAACAGCGCGAGACTGCCCCTGACAACCCACTGGGACCCGAGATATGTTGTGGTACGTATATCCGGTACGACTCACTGGATCCAACACCAGCTTAGTGGTAAGATTAAAGTGATTCATAGGGAGCGTCTAAAGCTGGTCGACCCTGACACTTGCTGGGATCAAGTCCCAGATAAACCTCTACTGCGTCATCGACACCGGGCGGGTATCGATGACGCACCAGCATTGGGAATAAATGACGCGCAAGCAGCGGCTGATGTGCAGGCACAAACGCCTGATAACAGCCACCCTAGTGATCCGGAAGGATCGCTGAACTCCGGCCCAGACGATTGGACGGCCGCACCAGACGAGCAAGCTGCCGCCCCACCCGTTGGCGTGGAGCCAATGGATGACGACGCCTCCCACGCAGCTGATAACCAAGGAGCCCAGGGCCTGGCTCCTAGTCAGCGGAAGCGGAAGCGTAGTGACGACATCGACCCCCCTCTGCAACCTGCAGTTGTACACCCAGGACCCAGCCAGTACACACGTACTGAACTCTTACCGCATACGCTGAAGCTGCGCTTTATGAAAGGCCGTCCAACACGACAGGCCACTCGCAGAACTTTACTTTTTGATGCAGATATTGAGTCAAAGCGGTTGAAGCTACAAGACAACAAGCGGTTCTTCACTCCTTCACAGGAAGACGTAGACTGGGAAGAAGAACGCAGCAAAAGAAGATGGCGACCAACCCACGAGCAGATGGATGCAATTCAGTCGGTGGCTTCACTTTGCTACTGATTGGATTGTCAACAGTGACAGCGTTTCGAGAGTTGAACATTACATCGTTACCTGATGGTGTGTTACTTACAAGTACTCCTGACGTCCGCCATCAGGCGGGTGAATGGACAATACTTATGGGTTTCGACGCACCTCCAAGCCAGGCGCAGATCCAGAATCTGTTGCAGACGCTGCGGTTCATCCTTCGAGATTATCGTGATAGCCCACAAATCTTGTCAAATCAATCGGCAGTGATGTGGCTAAGACGATTAGACGATTTGACTTTCTTATCGCAACCCTACGCTCTTCACCGGGAGAAGAGAGGTATCTTCAACTTCGGCGGTGACGTGCTGAATTTCCTGTTCGGCACAGCAACGGAAGACCAGGTCAACCAAATGAATGAGATGATGCGACACACTGCTGAACAGCAACAAGCGGTCATCCACGTCGTCGACAACCTGGTGACAGTCGTCAACAAGACTCAACAAGACGTCCTCGAGAACCGGAAGCAACTCAACCGACTGCAGAAGTATGTAAACAAAATCGCTACCTATGTTAATGAACAGTTGGCTCGAAAAATTAATCGTATCGAAGAGAGAGTTGAACAATTGGAGTTCGATTTCCAGATTGAGTTAACTTTAGGTGTTATTGAAGAGTTGGTATTAATATATCAAACACAACAGCATGATTTTAATCGTTTACGCACTGCTGTTGAAATGGGTAGATTAACTGATGCCAATTTACCTGTGAAGGAATTGAATGTTATCGCGCAGGCTGTCCGACAATACGATTTGGAAGTGATGCCTGAACTGTGGTATTATTCTAATGTAATCGTTTATCCTGTATTTGTCAGTGAGTCGCGAGTATTATTTAAAGCCTCGTTACCACTATCAGACCGTAATAGTTATCGCCTATTTCATGTCAAAACGTGGCCTGTACCCTATAGTCCGATTTCAAACCTCACAATTGAGTTGAAGGTACCTGAGAAGTTTGTGATGCATACAGGTACAGGTGATGTCATTGAACCCACAAAGTGTACAGGTCAACGCCCTATAATCTGCCATTTAACTCCAGTATTTCGGCATCCAATCAATTCTTGTCTACGTGGCCTGATCAACCGTAATAACGTAGAGATTGATAAATGCCCCTTCCAGATCAGACCTGTCAGTTCTACTACAACTATTGATGAAATTGGTCCAAATCGTTATGCTGTAACCACACAGGGTGAACTAACTCGCTATCATTGCCCCGGTCAGAATGAGAGAATTGTCGATCTCACTCGAGGCACACATGTGGTCACCCTTGATAGTCCTTGTGTGTTACGCGGACAGAACTGGTTAATTCACTCGATATTTTACGCCAGTTCAAATGCTTCATACTCATACCCGGATCGCACGCTCGATTTAAATCTGACTATAAAGATCCCTGAGCATATTGCTCTCCAAATTCTAGACAATATTGATGGCGGTTTATTGCCCGAAAATGCTCTCCTCCCTCTGGACAAAGTTCCACTTGTTCCATCATATGCTTTCGGCCGTAACAAAGTAACTTATGCCTTTAGCTTGACCTTGGCTACCCTTCTTGTCACCTTCATTGTGGCCTGTTACTGTTACAAAACACGCCGTTGTCCATCCCCCCCAATTTGGCTTCAAAAACGAATGACCAGACGTGCAGACAAGGGATATCACTCCTCTCCGCCTAGCCCACCACTCCGTGCGCACTATAATGATATGACTGGCGATGAAATGGTAACCGATGCTAAGAAAGTGATTTTGCCCTGTCAATCCGTTGAACCAATTGCTGAGAGTAAACCTCTCAAGGTACAGTCGAAACAATATGTGTTGGGTACCGATATCGAGATACCTACCACAAGTATCGCTTGATGACGCATCTCACACATTAAGTACAGGTGTTGCTGTACATATGGTAGTCTTACAAACAAAGTTTGCTATGGGTGAACGCCCCGCTTACTTAAGGTATCATAATGATGGTTGGTGCTTTATTTATCATGATACCAGCTCGCTATGGGCGAACGCCCTGTTGCTTAAGAGTTCATGATGATTATTGATACTTTATTTACCCTGGTATACTATGATAAACTTTGGAATTGGATATATGTTACCAGTTCGAGTTCAATTAATGATTACTTATTTGCCTTATTTTTTAACATGCTCTGCATTTATGTTACGCGAACGCGTTATGACTATTTATCTTATATGGACTTGTTTGCTGTTAACGTTGCGATACTTATTTATTATATCCGTTTGTGGTGATATTTACCTTTGCGGTGCTTAGTTTATTGATATAAGTTTGATGATTGTGGTCGATTGTTTTGATGATAAAAACCCTAGTTTTTATCTTAAGTATGGGAGGTGTGTAAAGGCTTTGCTCTTCACGCCTTTAATTATTTTTAATTATCTTTGAATATCTTTAATCATATTCATTAAGCCTTTACTTAATTTAAGATTTATTAATCTGATTTGTTTCATATTTAATAGACTTTATTAATTATGCGAAAAGCCTTATGTATGATTTTCCACTTGTAGTAGCTACGGTGCTTTCTGGTAATTCCCTCACGCTCTGTCTGTAAGAACTTGCTCGGTACCACCCAGGCGGACTGCCGGTTGTTTACCACATAGAAACGAACTGAATGATTGACCCATGGTAACCTCCAAGATTAACCCCGACGCACGACGGATTGTGCCACCCCCACGGTGGAACCGCTTATCGATGATGCCATTAATAATGAAGGTCCCGGAACCGTTTATCGCGGATACCATTAATAATAATGAAGGTCCCGAGACCGCTTGTCGATGATGTCATTAATAATGAAGGCCCCGAGAAGATTAAGCCTTCACTTGAGAGAACTAAGCAAATATGTGAGTAGTGAAGTGAAACATGCTGTGATTTTGTGCCATGGGTTGGTCCGTGAAAGTGTAGGGAGAGAGTGGGAGCGGAGCGCGCCACCTGCGAGTGGGCGGATCGTTTCCATATACAGAGGGAGAGAAGGAAGGATCGTGGCCAGTCGGGGAGAGACCATCGTGACTGCCGGTTGGACCGCGGGAGTAGATCGCGCCACCTGCGAGTGGGCGAATCGCTTCCATATGATATTTTATATTATATTATATATCTGTAAACTACGAAGACAAATAAACACCATATAGAGACCGGACATTGTCATCACTAAAAGACCAGACGCCGGTACACGCCCTGGCCGGGCCTGGAAACCATACAACGAGAAGTACGGCACCACTTAGTGGTGTTTATTATTTTATTAACTTTAATTTAATTAATTCATTTTCATCTAAAGTCAATGGATGACGACTTTACAATATATCGTCGCATTCCAGAACTAGATGACGTCCCTGTCTGGAAGTAGATAAGGTCGCATCCCGAGACTAGATAACGTCGCATCCCGTGACTAGATAACGTCGCATTCCAGGACTAGATAACGTTGCAGTCCAGTACAATATAGCGTCACATTCCGAGATAAGGTAACGTCGCTGTCCGAGACTAAATGACGCGCCAGTCCGGCACTATATAAAGTCGCATTCCGGGACAATATAACGTCGTCCTGGACTGTCACAATATAACTTCGCAGTCCGGGACAATACAACATCGTATTCCGGGACAATATAACGTCGCAGTCCGGGACAATAAAACGTCGCAGTCCAGGATAGTATAACGTCGTTTGTGACTTGAAGCATCTCACCAACTCCCAGGAAGTTGAGGATGTCACCAACAGGCTGCGTCCGATTGGCGTAGTAATCCTCAGACCTCAAGATGATGACTTGCTTCCTGGGGAATACCTTCAGCCAGTCCTCTATGTAGTAAGCGTACATCCCGGCTCGCAAAATAACCTGCATAGATATCATATAATCAAGATTAGGTCCAGGATGCCTAAATGTCATGAGCGGGTCAGGATATACGTGGATGAGCGTGTGGTTGAAGTGTGTGTCGCGGGGTGGGGGGGGGGGGCGTGGTTCAGTCGTGCGTGGGTGTGATTGGCTCTTCGAAGCACCGACTCCGTCTACGTCACAATTTGGAGTTTTGTAATTGCATTTTTTAGACTCTAAGATAAAAGAAGTGCGGGATATGTATCGCATATCAGCCAATGCACAAACATAGCAATGCCGGGGAATTAAGTCGAGCAACTGACGCAGGAACCGGCTTGTTAAAAAAACAAAGAAACAGTTTGCCGACGGACGGTAATTCCACCTTGCAATATTTCCTCTACTGCCGTACATTTGGTTATTAAAAATAGCCTACCTGGATATAGAAAGCCAAAGAGTTACATTAACTTGCATGTTGTCATGTATCTATGAGATGGCGGGAGGGCGCAGCGTTTATATGGCACATACCGGGTGTTCAGCGCAGCGTGTACATGGCACATACCGGGTATTCAGCGCAGCGTGTATATGGCGCATACCGGGTATTCATCGCAGCGTGTATATGACACATACCGGGTATTCAGCGCTGCGTGTATATGGCACATACCGGGTATTCAGCGCAGCGTGCACATAGCACATACCGGGCGTTCAGCGCAGCGTGTATATGGCACATACCGGGTATTCAGCGCAGCGTGTACATGGCACATACCGGGTATTCAGCGCAGCGTGTACAAGGCACATACCGTATATTCAGCGCTGCGTATATATGGCACATAACGGGTATTCAGCGCTGCGTGTATATGGCACATACCGGGTATTCAACGCAGCGTGTACATGGCACATACCGGGTGTTCAGCGCAGCGTGTATAAGGCACATACCGGGTATTCAGCGCAGCGTGTACATGGCACATACCGGGTGTTCAGCGCAGCGTGTATATGGCACATACCGGGTATTCAGCGCAGCGTATATATGGCACATACCGGGTATTCAGCGCAGCGGGTACATGGCACATACCGGGTATTCAGCGCAGCGTGTACAAGGCACATACCGGGTATTCTGCGCTGCGTGTATATGGCAAATACCGGGTATTCAGCGCTGCGTGTATATGGCGCATACCGGGTATTCATCGCTGCATATATATGGCACATACCGGGTATTCAGCGCAGCGTGTACATGGCACATACCGGGTATTCAGCGCAGCGTGTACAAGGCACATACCGGGTATTCAGCGCTGCGTGTATATGGCACATACCGGGTATTCAGCGCTGCGTGTATATGGCACATACCGGGCACTCAGCACAGCGTGTACATGGCACATACCGGGTATTCAGCGCTGCGTGTATATGGCACATACCGGGTGTTCAGCGCTGCGTGTATATGGCACATACCGGGCACTCAGCACAGCGTGTTTATGGCACATACCGGGTATACAGCGCTGCGTGTATATGGCACATACCTGGTATTCAGCGCAGCGTGTATATGACACATACCGGGTATTCAGCGCTGCGTGTATATGACACATACCGGGTATTCAGCGCAGCGTGTATATGGCACATACCGGGTATTCTTCGGCCGTTTTATCGTAGGAATAAAGGCAGGTCCTCAGACTGTTGTACTGCAAGCAGTCCCTCATGCCGGCCAACGCATCCATGACCATGGCGTGGAAGTCCTCGGGGGTTGGCTTCTTCCCTCTCAAGAAGTAGTTATACATGGAATGAAGCCTGCAATAGCATCCAATTCCACCCATTGACGGTCAGCGCTTGCGGAAGTAAATACCATTAAATCTGATGAATATTAATAACAGGTTGGCCAGAGGTATGTTCGGCGCGCTGCGTGTCTGACGCTGGGTGGTATATGGCTCCGCCTTACATCAGCCCAGCCATTAGCATACGGTCCATCCCAGCTTCACATGTATATATATATTGACCTACATACTGAAGTAAAGCAGAACTAAGCTTCCGAAAGTGTGCGCTCCCATCGCATATTATAATAGTCTCTGTTCAATTATTTAACATTCCAAACTGGTACTTCCTTTACGGTCAATGCTCTACACAAGCATATTCCCGATTCGACATTTTGACATAATTGTATCGCTTATACACAGCTATATCCTTTGGTATTGTAACCGACACATAGAGTGGTTAGTAATCATTCCAAGTCATGTTTATTTCAACACGAGAATTGTGTCTTATGACAACGACATATTTTGTTTAATTATCCGTAAGAAACTGTTGTTGAATAGGCACAATGTGCTAATTGTAGCGTCAGAATAAACACTTAAATGTTAAATTAATATATACTTTCTGCCTTATAATGTCGTTCGTGCAAAACGGTTATTTATAATTCCAATCGTAGTCGATACATATATGCGCAGAGGAGCTGTTTATGCTCTTATTTAATATGTCCTGTCTCACATACTGTCACTTTCTGCAATCATAACGCACTTGACCATTGTCTCTTTAATTTCATTTCGTACTTGATTGTAACTTTCCTCATGCAATGTAACCAGTAAACTTAAGACATGATACAATAATACGACGTAGTCGCACATATATTAACATTTTACTTCAATATTTAGGAGAGCTGTGTTACATTAACCTTTTCACGGGGTCCCTCAAGATGAAGATGAATCGAGCTGCTGGTGTGATACGGTACAGGGTATCGGCCACAATGTATGGAGGCTCGGTATAGTTCTCAGCACCCGGTAACCGACTCCACAGCGTGAATTCCCACAGATATCTCGGGGATTTTTCAACTGATAAGAAACGAATAAGAACAAAATTTAAATAATCCATAAAATTAACAAAAGGAACGTGTCAAGGATCAATTGTTTTTCCAGAATTCTACTAGTCTCGGGGTGGGAAGGTTTGGTCGGGACATAAGAGCACATCGACCAATATAAGGCATCGATGGTCCTGCTTTCAAATATTATTCAGCAAATATTAAACAGAAACAATGACCTACAAAGGTCAACATGCAACTGTTGAACCGTCAGGCGCCACCCCCCCCCCCCCGCCTCTCTCCGCCCAGTCACAATATATACTTCTAAATTGACCGTTAAGTAGCCAACAAGAAAACTGGTGTATTCACGCGTTACTAGTAAATTGGTCTACTTTAATTCAAATGGTGATCGCGCAATCCACCTCTCCCCCCTCCCCCTCCCACCCCATCTCGGGTTTCTACCGCCCTGATATATGTGACCCAATCGCTTTGCCCCGACCCTCTCAGCCCAACTCTGGTTCCTACCGCCCTGATAGATGTGACGCAATCCCTCTCCCCCCGCACCCTCCCACCCCAACTCTGGTTCCTACCGCCCTGATAGATGTGACGCAATCTCTCTCCTCGGCCTCTCCCACCCCAACCCGGGTTCCTACCGCCCTGATAGATGTGACACAATCCCTCTCCCCCACCCCATCCCACCCCAACTCGGGTTCCTGTGACCGTGATAGATGTGATGCAGTCCCCCTCTCCCCCCGCCCCCTGCCACCCCAACTCTGGTTCCTACCGCTCTGATAGATGTGACGCAATCACTTCCCCCCCCGCCCCTCTCACCCCAACTCTGGTTCCTACCCCCCTGATAGATGTGACTCACATATTAGGCCTTGGTGCACATTGGCACCATCACCCTGGCGATTTCGTTGTCTTTTCATGTTGGTCGCCGCATTATCGAAATATTTCAGGAACGAAGACAGCGATACTTTATCTGGAACATACCATGGTCGTCATCTGAGAGTAGGCCTCTTGATAATCAAAACATGTATTTACTTTGAGTTCCAAAAATTCTAAGAGTATTAACTATAATATCAATATTGGACGTCATTGTCATAAAGGAATGTTTGACATAGCACGATGATTTATATAGCTGACGGCATACGTATAAGATTATTCAAAATCTGTTATGGTCAAGATCACAAAGATCCGATGATTAAATCACAACCACCGACATTACTATTTCGATGCAGCCCTTTCAGCAAACATCAGTAGGTTGATAAATAGGGCGAATCATGGGATGACTCATGTCATTGACGTGTCTCCGTACTTTCGAGTCTATTTGTGTTCCAGTACATCGGTCTGATGGTGGAGCAGTGGTGCAGGTCAGGGTGGCCGCCTAACACCTGGGCCAGGTCGCTCGTACCCGACTTTGTCACGCCTGCGATGTAGAAGTGTGGCAAACAACGGAGGCGACTGCCAACCTGGAATAACGATAACGATAGCGATGACGATGACGATAACGATAACGATGACGATAACGATAACGATCACGATAACGATGACGATAACGATAACGATGACGATAACGATAACGATGACGATAACGATAACGATGACGATAACGATAACGATGACGATGACGATAACGATGACGACAACGACAACGATAACGATAACGATAACGATCACGATAACGATAACGATCACGATAACGATGACGATAACGATAACGATAACGATAACGATAACGATAACGATCACGATAACGATAACGATAACGATAACGATAACGACAACGATAACGATAACGATCACGATAACGATGACGATAACGATAACGATAGCGATAGCGATAACGATAACGATAACGATCACGATAACGATGACGATAACGATAACGATAACGATAGCGATAGCGATAGCGATAGCGATAACGATAACGATAACGATAACGATAACGATAACGATCACGATAACGATAGCGATAGCGATAACTATAACGATAACGATAACGATAACGATAACGATAACGATAACGATAACGATAGCGATAACTATAACGATAACGATAACGATAACGATAGCGTTAGCGATAACGATAACGATCACGATAACGATGACGATAACGATAACGATAACGATAACGATAACGATAACGATCACGATAACGATAGCGATAACTATAACGATAACGATAACGATAACGATAACGATAGCGTTAGCGATAACGATCACGATAACGATGACGATAACGATAACGATAACGATAACGATAGCGATAACGATGACGATGACGATGACGATGACGATGACGATGACGATAACGTTAGCGATAGCGATAACGATAACGTTAGCGATAGCGATAACGATAACGATAGCGATAACGATAGCGTTAACGATAACGATAACGATAACGATAACGATGACGATGACGATGACGACAACGATAACGATGACGATGACGATGACGATGACGATGACGATGACGACAACGATAACGATGACGATGACGATGACGATGACGATGACGATGACGATAACGTTAGCGATAGCGATAACGATAACGTTAGCGATAGCGATAACGATAACGATAGCGATAACGATAGCGTTAACGATAACGATAACGATAACGATGACGATGACGATGACGATGACGATGACGACAACGATAACGATGACGATGACGATGACGATGACGATGACGACAACGATAACGATGACGATGACGATGACGATGACGATGACGATAACGATAACGATAGCGATAACGATAACGATAAAAACACTGATAGAGATATAGATAACGATATACTACATGGGGCAAAACGGCAAAGCAACTGCTTCACGAACAATATAAACGAAGGTGACATATGTAAGTCAAATGAACAAAATAAGAAGAACCGATAAGGAAGTCATAGCCTCCTACGTGGATACTGTCGTTTCCTTTTAACAATATGTTCGCGCCCTATGTTGGTTGGGGACGAACGCATTGACGCTGGGATACTTGCAGTTTGATTGTTTATTTTCTGACCCGTGCTGATGTCACCTTCCGCCGCCAACCAACATGGATTCTTGTATTCCGGAAGATAATTTCCCAAATTCTGAAAGTCGTTATTGATTAAATCAATGAGATATACACCGTTTGAAGCTACTATTCCGACACAAAGTAAACAAGCGAACCGGCGGGTCAATTTTTAAACTGATAGTCTTAGAATAAGGTATTCCAATTCGATTCGAGGGTTATTCTATTTAGAACGTAACCACCATGTGCACGATCATATTTCGCTGCGTAAATAGGTGTTTGGTATCATAAGTAAACGCAAAAAAGACAATGTTGCCCTGTCGGGAATTGACATGCAACCATGCGTCGATCAGAACTCCTACGTACGGCTGGTGTTTGGGTAGGCGGTAAGGCTTACATTGTTAACAGCGGCCTTTAGCGAATTGCGGCAGTGTATATAGAGATAGGTAGAAGGGGACTTGCTATGGGGGAGCAGGGTTTTTCTACAGGAAGTAGGACGGTAACTCGGTAGGGGTCTTGGGTGAGATTGATTCGTACATTTCTGCCAGAATACAAAAGAGGGAAAGGCAAAGTAGGGACAGCGAAGAACACAGAATTCTAAACTTTCATCATGAATATCTTTGCGAATGGTTAAGCTATCCATTTATGTACGTTTATTTAGCAGATTTCTCTAATGCATTGCAATGCAGTCAGGCGTATTTAGGTTCTAAGTTTTAAGTTTTATTTTTAGGCGTTAGGGAAACAGTTAGAGTACTCAACTTTGATTATCGTTCATTGACAGCTCTTGCCTTACTACTTACTACGAGGCAGCCACTAATCTATTAATACGGTGAGGTAGCCCCTACACTATAAATACGGTGAGGTAGATCCTACCCTATTAATACGGTTTGGTAGCCCCTACCCTATTAATACAGTTTGGTAGCTTCTACCCTATTAATACGGTTTGGTAGCCCCCACCCTATTAATACGGTTTGGTAGCCCCTACCCTATTAATACGGTTTTGTAGCCCCTACCCTATTAATACGGTGAGGTAGCCCCTACCCTATTAATATAGTGAGGTAACCCCTACCCTATTAATACGGTGCGGTAACCCCTACCCTATTAATACGGTGAAGTAACCCCCAACCTATTAATACGGTGAGGTAAGCCCTACCCTATTAATGCGGTGAGGTAGCCCCTACCCTATTAATGCGGTGAGGTAGCCCCTACCCTATTAATACGGTGAGGTAGCCCCTACCCTATTAATGCGGTGAGGTAGCCCCTACCCTATTAATATGGTGAGGCAGCCCCTACCCTATTAATACGGTGAGATAGCCCCTACCCTATTAATAAGGTGAGGTATCCCCTACCATAATAATACGGTGAGGTGTCCCCTACCTTATTAATACGGTGAGGTAGCCCCCACCTTATTAATACGGTGAGGTAACCCCTACTCTATTAATACGGTGAGATAGCCCCTACCCTATTAATACGGCGAGGTAACCCCTACCCTATTAATACGGTGAGGTAGCCCCTACCCTATTAATACGGTGAGGTAACCCCTACCATATTAATATGGTGAGGTAGCCCCTACCCTATTAATACGGTGAGGTAACCCCTACCCTATTAATATGGTGAGATAGCCCCTACCCTATAAATACGGTGAGGCAGCCCCTACCCTATTAATACGGTGAGGTGTCCCCTACCCTATTAATACGGTGAGATAGCCCCTACCCTATTAATACGGTGAGGTAGCCCCCACCTTATTAATACGGTGAGGTAACCCCTACTCTATTAATACGGTGAGATAGCCCCTACCCTATTAATACGGCGAGGTAACCCCTACCCTATTAATACGGTGAGGTAGCCCCTACCCTATTAATACGGTGAGGTAACCCCTACCATATTAATATGGTGAGGTAGCCCCTACCCTATTAATACGGTGAGGTAACCCCTACCCGATTAATATGGTGAGATAGCCCCTACCCTATAAATACGGTGAGGCAGCCCCTACCCTATTAATACGGTGAGGTGTCCCCTACCCTATTAATACGGTGAGATAGCCCCTACCCTATTAATACGGTGAGGTAGCCCCTATCCTATTAATAAGGTGAGGTATCCCCTACCATATTAATACGGTGAGGTAGCCCCTACCATATTAATACGGTGAGGTAGCCCCTACCATATTAATACGGTGAGGTAGCCCCTACCATATTAATACGGTGAGGTAGCCCCTACCCTATTAATACGGTGAGGTAACCCCTACCCTATTAACACGGTGAGGTAGCCCCTACCATATTAATACGGTGAGGTAGCCCCTACCATATTAATACGGTGAGGTAGCCCCTACCCTATTAATACGGTGAGGTAACCCCTACCCTATTAATATGGTGAGATAGCCCCTACCCTATAAATACGGTGAGGCAGCCCCTACCCTATTAATACGGTGAGGTGTCCCCTACCCTATTAATGCGGTGAGATAGCCCCTACCCTATTAATAAGGTGAGGTATCCCCTACCATATTAATACGGTGAGGTAGCCCCTACCATATTAATACGGTGAGGTAGCCCCTACCCTATTAATACGGTTTGGTAGCCCCTACCCTATTAATACGGTGAGGTAGCCCCTACCCTATTAATACGGTTTGGTAGCCCCTACCCTATTAATACGGTGAGGTAACCCCTACCCTATTAACACGGTGAGGTAGCCCCTACCATATTAATACGGTGAGGTAGCCCCTACCATATTAATACGGTGAGGTAGCCCCTACCCTATTAATACGGTGAGGTAACCCCTACCCTATTAATATGGTGAGATAGCCCCTACCCTATAAATACGGTGAGGCAGCCCCTACCCTATTAATACGGTGAGGTGTCCCCTACCCTATTAATGCGGTGAGATAGCCCCTACCCTATTAATAAGGTGAGGTATCCCCTACCATATTAATACGGTGAGGTAGCCCCTACCATATTAATACGGTGAGGTAGCCCCTACCCTATTAATACGGTTTGGTAGCCCCTACCCTATTAATACGGTGAGGTAGCCCCTACCCTATTAATACGGTTTGGTAGCCCCTACCCTATTAATACGGTGAGGTAGCCCCTACTATATAAATACGGTGAGGTGACCCCATCCTATTAATACGGTGAGGTAGCCCCTACCCTATTAATACGGTGAGGAAGCCCCTACCATAATAATACGGCGAGGTAACCGCTACCCTATTAATACGGTGAGGTATCCCCTACCCTATTAATACGGTGAGGTAACCCCTATCATAATAATACGGTTTGGTAGCCCCTACCCTATTAATATGGTGAGATAGCCCCTACCCTATTAATACGGTGAGGTAGCCCCTACCCTATTAATACGGCTTGGTAGCCCCTACCCTATTAATATGGTGAGATAGCCCCTACCCTATTAATACGGTGAGGTATCCCCTACCCTATTAATACGGTGAGGTAACCCCTACCCTATTAATACGGTGAGGTGTCCTCTACCCTATTAATACGGTGAGATAGCCCCTACCCTATTAATACGGTGAGATAGCCCCTACCCTATTAATACGGTGAGGTAACCCCCATCCTATTAATACGGTGAAGTATCCCCTACCATATGAATACGGTGAGGTGACCCCCATCCTATTAATACGGTGAGGTAGCCTCTACCCTATTAATATGGTGAGATAGCCCCTACCCTATTAATACGGCGAGGTAACCCCTACCATATTAATACGGTGAGGTGACCCCCATCCTATTAATACGGTGCGGTAGCCCCTACCCTATTAATATGGTGAGATAGCCCCTACCCTATTAATACGGTGAGATAACTCCCATCCTATTAATACGGTGAGGTATCCCCTACCATATGAATACGGTGAGGTGACCCCCATCCTATTAATACGGTGAGGTAGCCTCTACCCTATTAATATGGTGAGATAGCCCCTACCCTATTAATACGGCGAGGTAACCCCCATCCTATTAATACGGTAAGGTAGCCATTACCCTATTAATACGGTGAGATAGCCCCTACCCTATTAATACGGCGAGGTAACCCCTACCCTATTAATACGGTGAGGTGTCCCCTACCATATTAATACGGTGAGATAGCCCCTACCCTATTAATACGGTGAGATAGCCCCTACCCTATTAATACGGCGAGGTAACCCCTACCCTTTTAATGCGGTGAGATAGCCCCTACCCTATTAATATGGTGAGATAGCCCCTACCCTATTAATACGACGAGGTAACCCCTACCCTATTAATACGGAGAGATAGCCCCTACTCTATTAATATGGTGAGATAGCCCCTACCCTATTAATACGGTGAGGTAGCCCCTACCCTATTAATACGGCGAGGTAACCCCTACCATATTAATACGGCGAGGTAACCCCTACCCTTTTAATGCGGTGAGATAGCCCCTACCCTATTAATATGGTGAGATAGCCCCTACCCTATTAATACGGCGAGGTAACCCCCATCCTATTAATTCGGTGAGGTGTCCCCTACCCTATTAATACGGAGAGGTGACCCCTACTCTATTAATACGGCGAGGTAACCCCTACCCCATTAGTACGGTGAGGTGTCCCCTACCCTATAAATACGGTGAGATAGCCCCTACCCTATTAATACGGTGAGGTGACCCCTACTCTATTAATACGGCGAGGTAACCCCTACCCTATTAATACGGTGAGATAGCCCCTACCCTATTAATATGGTGAGATAGCCCCTACCCTATTAATACGGCGAGGTAACCCCTACCCTATTAATACGGTGAGGTGTCCCCTACCCTATTAATACGGTGAGATAGCCCCTACCCTATTAATATGGTGAGATAGCCCCTACCCTATTAATACGGCGAGGTAACCCCTACCCTATTAATACGGTGAGGTGTCCCCTACCCTATTAATACGGTGAGATAGCCCCTACCCTATTAATAAGGTGAGGTATCCCCTACCATATTAATACGGTGAGGTAACCCCTACCCTATTAATACGGTGAGGTGTCCCCTACCCTATTAATACGGTGAGATAGCCCCTACCCTATTAATAAGGTGAGGTATCCCCTACCATATTAATACGGTGAGGTAGCCCCTACCCTATTAATACGGTTTGGTAGCCCCTACCCTATTAATACGGTGCGGTAGCCCCTACCCTATTAATACGGTTTGGTAGCCCCTACCCTATTAATACGGTGAGGTAGCCCCTACTATATAAATACGGTGAGGTGACCCCCATCCTATTAATACGGTGAGGTAACCCCTACCATATTAATACGGTGGGGTAGCCCCTACCCTATTAATACGGCGAGGTAGCCCCTACCCTATTAATACGGTGAGGTAGCCCCTACCCTATTATTACGGTGAGGTAGCCCCTACCCTATTAATACGGTGAGGTAGCCCCTACTATATTAATACGGTGAGGTAGCCCCTACCCTATTAATACGGTGAGGTAGCCCCTATCCTATTGATATGGTGAGATAGCCCCTACCCTATTATTACGGTGAGGTAGCCCCTACCCTATTAATACGGTGAGGTAGCCCCTACTATATTAATACGGTGAGGTAGCCCCTACCCTATTAATACGGTGAGGTAACCCCTACCATAATAATACGGTGGGGTAACCCCTACCCTATTAATACGGTGAGGTAATCCCTACCATAATAATACGGTGGGGTAACCCCTACCCTATTAATAGGGTGAGGTAACCCCTGCCCTATTAATACGGTGAGGTGACCCCCATCCTATTAATACGGTGAGGTAGCCCCTACCCTATTGATATGTTGAGATAACCCCTACCCTATTAATACGGTGAGGTAGCCCCTACCCTATTAATACGGTGAGGTAACCCCTACCATAATAATACGGTGGGGTAACCCCTACCCTATTAATACGGTGAGGTAATCCCTACCATAATAATACGGTGGGGTAACCCCTACCCTATTAATACGGTGAGGTAACCCCTACCATAATAATACGGTGGGGTAACCCCTACCCTATTAATAGGGTGAGGTAACCCCTACCCTAATAATACGGTGAGATAGCCCCTACCCTATTAATACGGTGGGGTAACCCCTACCCTATTAATACGGTGAGGTAATCCCTACCATAATAATATGGTGGGGTAATCCCTACCATAATAATACGGTGGGGTAACCCCTACCCTATTAATAGGGTGAGGTGTCCCCTACCCTATTAATACGGTGAGATAGCCCCTACCCTAGTAATACGGTGAGGTGACCCCTATTCTATTAATACGGCGAGGTAACCCCTACCCCATTAATACGGTGAGGTGTCCCCTACCCTATAAATACGGTGAAATAGCCCCTACCCTATTAATACGGTGAGGTGACCCCTACTCTATTAATACCGCGAGGTAACCCCTACCCTATTAATACGGTGAGATAGCCCCTACCCTATTAATATGGTGAGATAGCCCCTACCCTATTAATACGGCGAGGTAACCCCTACCCTATTAATACGGTGAGGTGTCCCCTACCCTATTAATACGGTGAGATAGCCCCTACCCTATTAATATGGTGAGATAGCCCCTACCCTATTAATACGGCGAGGTAACCCCTACCCTATTAATACGGCGAGGTGTCCCCTACCCTATTAATACGGTGAGATAGCCCCTACCCTATTAATAAGGTGAGATAGCCCCTACCCTATTAATATGGTGAGATAGCCCCTACCCTATTAATACGGCGAGGTAACCCCTACCCTATTAATACGGTGAGGTGTCCCCTACCCTATTAATACGGTGAGATAGCCCCTACCCTATTAATATGGTGAGATAGCCCCTACCCTATTAATACGGCGAGGTAACCCCTACCCTATTAATACGGTGAGGTGTCCCCTACCCTATTAATACGGTGAGATAGCCCCTACCCTATTAATAAGGTGAGGTATCCCCTACCATATTAATACGGTGAGGTAACCCCTACCCTATTAATACGGTGAGGTGTCCCCTACCCTATTAATACGGTGAGATAGCCCCTACCCTATTAATAAGGTGAGGTATCCCCTACCATATTAATACGGTGAGGTAGCCCCTACCCTATTAATACGGTTTGGTAGCCCCTACCCTATTAATACGGTGAGGTAGCCCCTACCCTATTAATACGGTTTGGTAGCCCCTACCCTATTAATACGGTGAGGTAGCCCCTACTATATAAATACGGTGAGGTGACCCCCATCCTATTAATACGGTGAGGTAACCCCTACCATATTAATACGGTGGGGTAGCCCCTACCCTATTAATACGGCGAGGTAGCCCCTACCCTATTAATACGGTGAGGTAGCCCCTACCCTATTATTACGGTGAGGTAGCCCCTACCCTATTAATACGGTGAGGTAGCCCCTACTATATTAATACGGTGAGGTAGCCCCTACCCTATTAATACGGTGAGGTAGCCCCTATCCTATTGATATGGTGAGATAGCCCCTACCCTATTATTACGGTGAGGTAGCCCCTACCCTATTAATACGGTGAGGTAGCCCCTACTATATTAATACGGTGAGGTAGCCCCTACCCTATTAATACGGTGAGGTAACCCCTACCATAATAATACGGTGGGGTAACCCCTACCCTATTAATACGGTGAGGTAATCCCTACCATAATAATACGGTGGGGTAACCCCTACCCTATTAATAGGGTGAGGTAACCCCTGCCCTATTAATACGGTGAGGTGACCCCCATCCTATTAATACGGTGAGGTAGCCCCTACCCTATTGATATGTTGAGATAACCCCTACCCTATTAATACGGTGAGGTAGCCCCTACCCTATTAATACGGTGAGGTAACCCCTACCATAATAATACGGTGGGGTAACCCCTACCCTATTAATACGGTGAGGTAATCCCTACCATAATAATACGGTGGGGTAACCCCTACCCTATTAATACGGTGAGGTAACCCCTACCATAATAATACGGTGGGGTAACCCCTACCCTATTAATAGGGTGAGGTAACCCCTACCCTATTAATACGGTGAGATAGCCCCTACCCTATTAATACGGTGGGGTAACCCCTACCCTATTAATACGGTGAGGTAATCCCTACCATAATAATATGGTGGGGTAATCCCTACCATAATAATACGGTGGGGTAACCCCTACCCTATTAATAGGGTGAGGTGTCCCCTACCCTATTAATACGGTGAGATAGCCCCTACCCTAGTAATACGGTGAGGTGACCCCTATTCTATTAATACGGCGAGGTAACCCCTACCCCATTAATACGGTTAGGTGTCCCCTACCCTATAAATACGGTGAAATAGCCCCTACCCTATTAATACGGTGAGGTGACCCCTACTCTATTAATACCGCGAGGTAACCCCTACCCTATTAATACGGTGAGATAGCCCCTACCCTATTAATATGGTGAGATAGCCCCTACCCTATTAATACGGCGAGGTAACCCCTACCCTATTAATACGGTGAGGTGTCCCCTACCCTATTAATACGGTGAGATAGCCCCTACCCTATTAATATGGTGAGATAGCCCCTACCCTATTAATACGGCGAGGTAACCCCTACCCTATTAATACGGCGAGGTGTCCCCTACCCTATTAATACGGTGAGATAGCCCCTACCCTATTAATAAGGTGAGGTATCCCCTACCATATTAATACGGTGAGGTAGCCCCTACCCTATTAATACGGTTTGGTAGCCCCTACCCTATTAATACGGTGAGGTAGCCCCTACCCTATTAATACGGTTTGGTAGCCCCTACCCTATTAATACGGTGAGGTAGCCCCTGCCATATTAATACGGTGGGGTAGCCCCTACCCTATTAATACGGCGAGGTAGCCCCTACCCTATTAATACGGTGAGGTGACCCCCATCCTATTAATACGGTGAGGTAGCCCCTATCCTATTGATATGGTGAGATAGCCCCGACCCTATTAATACGGTGAGGTAGCCCCTACCCTATTAATACGGTGAGGTAGCCCCTACTATATTAATACGGTGAGGTAGCCCCTACCCTATTAATACGGTGAGGTAACCCCTACCATAATAATACGGTGGGGTAACCCCTACCCTATTAATACGGTGAGGTAATCCCTACCATAATAATACGGTGGGGTAACCCCTACCCTATTAATAGGGTGAGGTAACCCCTACCCTATTAATACGGTGAGGTGACCCCCATCCTATTAATACGGTGAGGTAGCCCCTACCCTATTGATATGGTGAGATAACCCCTACCCTATTAATACGGTGAGGTAGCCCCTACCCTATTAATACGGTGAGGTAACCCCTACCATAATAATACGGTGGGGTAACCCCTACCCTATTAATACGGTGAGGTAATCCCTACCATAATAATACGGTGGGGTAACCCCTACCCTATTAATACGGTGAGGTAACCCCTACCATAATAATACGGTGGGGTAACCCCTACCCTATTAATAGGGTGAGGTAACCCCTACCCTATTAATACGGTGAGGTAGCCCCTACCCTATTAATACGGTGAGATAGCCCCTACCCTATAAATACGGTGAGGCAGCCCCTACCCTATTAATACGGTGAGGTGTCCCCTACCCTATTAATGCGGTGAGATAGCCCCTACCCTATTAATAAGGTGAGGTATCCCCTACCATATTAATACGGTGAGGTAGCCCCTACCATATTAATACGGTGAGGTAGCCCCTACCCTATTAATACGGTTTGGTAGCCCCTACCCTATTAATACGGTGAGGACTACGTAGAACAAAAGAATGTCATGTTTTCATTGTTCTACGCCAATGTAACTATGGCAACGATTGTCTATTGAAAGGGCCAAAGGGTTGTTTGGGTCAGATTACAGGATTTGAGCAGCCTTCAGATTTAATGCTATTGTACTAGTTAACAGGACCACCAACTCGTAATAATAACAATTTTGGATGATTTCCAAAATATACTTTTATTCATGCGGCTATCGTGTGATACTGTAAGAAAATTGATAAATAACCGCTGGGTGTTCAGGTAATTGTCTGATGAACTGCCACTCATTTATTATCCTCGTGTAAAGACCTATTTCCATGACATGTGTTATATATCTATAAAACAGGTGAAAATACCGGAAAATCCCATTGGCCGCCATGTTAAAGTGTAATAGGAGGGTGCGGGGCACTTACCTCACTTTTTAGAAAAAGTAGTCAAAGAACACATGTTTTTATTACTGCGTTGTCGTAAGCATGTAAAAAGATGTATCTGGTGAAAATTTCACTTTTTTTTACCTTAAGTTTTGAAAAGTAGCATACTACCTTAAGTGACATGTAAAAGTTTTATGAATAAATTCATCGCTTTGACCAGCACAATGCTCACCAGTATTCTTTGCCTTTTTGTACCTTTTTCAGTATACTAGTGCAAACCATGCATTATATATTTTGTAATAAAGCATATATTTTGGGAATGTGAACACATTTATGGCACAGATCGTTGGGTGTATCTTTAGATGAAGAGCTCAAACATTGATAGGCGAAATGGCAGCTTAAAACATTTTTGCTATTTGTTATGCTGTATGGGCAACCATGAAACTAAAGCTGGTTTGCCCAAATTGACCGTTTGACATGACGATAACTCAAGTTGATATGCTCAACACCGTGACACGCCTCAGAGAGCAGGCTTGACGGTTTTGGATTCGAAGGTCTGTTTATATGGTCGAAACTAGATTTTTGTAGTATAATTTGAGTACAATTTGATTACAAGATAGTGATTAATTTTATTCATACAATAAAGTGAAAGACATTCTTCACCGATGTAACAAATAAAAATGCTGAACCAGAAATGATGGCGGACATCACACCGACCTGTTATATATTGTTAGTCTCATAGCAACCTTGTTCTGCAAATGTAATATACTTATGATGGAAAACAAGTAGTAAAACGCAGGCAGAAATGGTGAATAAAATATTTTATCTGTACATATATATTATTGCATACAATCATGCACGTCGATATAAAGTTGTACATGTTGTTATAAAGTGTATACATAATAAATTACCTGTGATCTTTAATTTCTTATCACGTACCGTTATGGATGTATAAACGCTAAAGGCTATGACTGACTGATGTCAGATACAATAATTCATGTATCTGTTTTTTAGTATCACTTCACAAAAACATTTCATCTCTCGGTTTGTCCTAAAGGACCGCTAAACACAACATCATGATTGACCCACAGATCAGTCTGGTACACTATCATTCAGACTCAGCAGACAGAAGACCCTGAATACTGCATTACATACCCCATTATCGCCCACGCTATTCGGTTTCATGATCAGCTAATGAGCTACGGCATTGTTCGCTACTGTAGCAGCATGTCCGTCAAATCTCCATTAATCAGTAAAACCTTCTACTGAATGATCCGAAAAACGTACTGCCCGTTAAGTATCGTAACTAAGAGATCGCAACCCAGAAAGACTGAGAGGCAACGGGGAGATGAGGAGGGGGTGGGGGGCTTAGAATTAAAAACTTTTATTATATCGTGTCTTATATATATGGTGTCCGCGAATCCTATCCTGACGACGATATCGCGATGCTCGAGAAGGGTGCACACATTCTGCTAGCAACGCTCACAAAAATACCGTTCTCGCATACAATGAACTTGTAACACTCAAACCAAGGGTATTGTATTGTTGCAGTCCTTGCTTAAGCTCCAGCTCTCGCAGTCGTGAGAGTTTTCATTTCTTGAAAGTTGAAATGTATCTCATTTGTGGAACTAGTTCATCAGACTTCTGCGTCGTGTCAGAACTGACGACTTTGAGGTCGTCTGATTGGTTACTTTTTCCTGCCCTTGTCTTTTTTTCGCGCCTTTTCCTTGGCATCCGAGAGGTCGTAGCGGAATCCCTCCTTCTTCATGTCTTGTTCCCTCTTTCGCACGGAGCGCATGGCTTTGTGAATCAGCTCGTTCCGAGTGAACGGACGGTTGTCCTCGTCCGAAAGCTCGCTGCCCTCGCTGTCGTACTCGTCACTACAGGAGAAGAGATCAATGCATGGAAAGGTCAATGTCATTGTTTCCATTATTAGCTCCTCCCCACTCGAACCCTGAGTAAACCTATGTCCTGTGATATCGTTATGCTAGCTTCTGACGTAGAGACCATTATCAATTCAAGCTGTTTTTAAATTCAAATATCTAGCTCAGTTCAAAGTAGATTGGATTTATAGAGGTTCTAATGTACCTCAACTGTTCTTATAATTTACACCAGCAACACAAACAAACATGTGCAGTAGAACCGCCCCGTATCGATCCCTGAGTAAACCGAAGTTCTGTTCATGTCATGTTCATGTTCATTGTTCCGATCCTACTCTAAATAACATGGATACATCTAATATCATTTAAGGTGAGGCAAGAGGAAGGTATTTTGTTCTTAATTCGATGGTAGCTCTGTTTGTTTTGCTTGTCCCTTGACTTTGTATTTATCTTGGAGTCTACTACTACTATGTCCCAATTTGTTTGTTTTATTCGGATATGTGAACCTTTATCAATAATATGGAGATCGCTAGGTACGGCTGTACTTACCCCACGGTGGGTGCTGGGATGGCGGGTGTTTGCTGGGGCGGCTCGGGACCGGTGCCTAACAACGTCAGCTGCTTCCGAGCATATTCCTCGTAATCCTGCAGAGAGGAATCGACACACATTGTTATCGCATTTAACTTTCTTTTTTTTTTTTTAGAACGCTAGTACATACCACAAATTGCAAGTCATATATCTTAACAACGGCGCCGCAGACTTATTTGTTCTTGGACAGCTGTTTAAACCACGAACGCCCAGCAATATTGGTGGACATGCTCAAATCACATCGATAACTACAAAAGTCGAAACTGCCGAAACATTACAAGAGATAACCAGCTGGCGTCATCCACGCCACGCCAGCAAACCAGGAACAAAAGTGAAATATTGAGGAAGAGAAGGACAAAGTGAAGGTCACAACATGGTAAAATTATCAAATAAACAACATGTCGTTACGAACGCTTAATTGATAAATGCAAACTTAAGACTTTACTTTGTTCCAAAGTGCAAAAGAGAGAGAAGAGTCAGTGCAAACACCCATGCACTATATAAAAACCCAGCGACCAGACAGTTGATGTGCAAAGATGATATTGAAAACTATACTCGCACAAAACTTGCGCGAATGAAGAGTTACGCGCACTAAAGTAAGACCCATAAACACACTTTGTTTATAAGCGCCACAATGCTTTAGGCCAGTGCCTGTGGACATTTACAGAGGCATCACACTGCAAACTTAAAATTGCTGGTGAATCGTTACAAGTAAGGGTTTAGAAACTTCAACGTCACAACTACCACAACCACCACCTCCCGACACGCATTCACACCGCAAACTACTACAACACATTATTATATATGAAAGAAAGTTTATAATATACATGTTTTTCAATGTATTTTATGTAATTACCAGAGAGCAGAGAGACACCATTACATGTATGAAACTTAATTATAGCTAGTGTTATGATATACATAGTTATTGAACTGTATTCATTTGCTATGAGTTTAGGTAAAATTTGGTTATGTACATGTACCGGTAGGTATGCACACCCTTTTAATATGCGAACGTCAAAAATCCTTCATTATTTGGTGTAAGCTGTGGAAATTGACATCTGTTAAATGAAGCTGTGTAACTTGAACACAGTGCAATGTTGTCCAAAGCTCTAAATAAACAATATACACTTCATGAGAATTATCTGGTTTATCTTGTGTTATATACCAGACCATAACAGCTCATTACACCTCTGCACAGGTTGCTATGGATCATGACCTATACACGAGACAAATGAAATTCAAGTTTTTGTTCAATAGTGCTGTCATATCTGCACTTTTTGTCATATTTGTATGCATGTGTGTTAACTGTGTAAACTATATGTGTATTCATGTAGTGCCAATACATACCGTACATGAATTAGATAACCATAAACATGTCATATCGAAAGATCATATGGTATATATTTGCTACATACTACAAATTGGGGGCAAGCTAATAATGCTAATGTGGACCTCCCCCCCCCACCCCTCCCTACTTCTAGTTATCTTGAAACAAGCTTCTGCCTCTTGCTTTGTGAAGTGTGACTTTCTGGAGAGAAAAGGAGGGGTATTTAAAGACACTAACACATCAATTTTGCTGTGAATATTAAACCTTTATTGTCCAAATTGAATCCCTGGGCACAAACTCTTATAGCATTGATCAATGTTCAACAATGGCTGTGTCAGAAGTAGATCCTGGATATAATGGGAAACAAAAGACCAGTGCCCTATTAGGTGTGACAAATGTTAAAGCTTAACCCCTCACATTTCAACTGACTGGGCATGCCATTGGACATAATACCATTATAAAGAATTTAATACAAGGCTAAAATAAATGTATGCAAAACTTTTGAAATTGTCACTCGACTGGCCGCGAACCTTTCCAAGGTATTTATATGGTTTTGATAAGAACTTAAAATACATCAACCAGGAAGAATGTGTAGAACAGCATCTGGAAATTCAAAATAATTCCCACATCAATCATAAAATTAGATTTACATTCAATTGAAATAGATCTACTCTATATGTCTATATCAGTGATCTGGTGATTGCGCAATGGGCAAAGGATGTTAAAAATAATATGCAGATCTTTTACAATGTTCTAAATAGATATGAAGCTGGCTATAACACATCCTGCATGAGCAGAGTGGCATCATCTAAAATGCTGGGCTAAATAAAATGTTATAGACTTATATACTAGGAATGAAGGAAAATATTTAAAATCGAAATATTACTGAAACAAGTAAGTTTTGTCCTGCCTTAAAAATAGGCGTTCCTTACACTTCTCTACATTTTATCTCAAATACACTATCCGCTATTCTGAAAGTTAAGAAAACAAACACTGTTAGACACACAAACTGACAGGGACAGTGTCAGTGAGTGTGACGCAGTAACAACGTCAACGTGACAGTGACAGATCAGATTAACCCGAGCCGAGGCCCGAGGGGGGCGTTGCCTTCATCAGTTCATCGCTCCATCGGCTTGTGAATATCAACCTACCTGCATAAATGTATCCATTTCTTCCCTTTCTTCTTGTCCAGTGGGAAGGGAAATAAACTGATTTTTTTTTAAAGAACAGCAGTCCCGTGGTCGCACCCAAAGAAAGCAATGCACCATTTTAGCGTTTAAAACACTGTCGCTTGCCGCACAGTAAACAAGCGAGCAGCCCGGAAGTGCTGCGTGCATGGGTAAAACACGACGCATGACCGTAATAACCGCGCGAGACTTACATAGCCTATTAGCTCACAGGCCGTGCGGCCCCCCCCCCCCCCAACCCCCCCCCCTCTGTGTCGGTCGATTTACTGTGCCTGTGGTGGAGATATAGGGCACAGCTATGCGGTGTGCTGACCTGCACTCGCTTTCTCCACGGGGAGCGAGCGTGACTTGCTTGTCGTGAAAAATGCGAGACCACTACACTACTACCAGCCGTGAAATATGCGAGACCGCGGCACTGTGTGGTACAGAGAGAGAACGGACTCGCCTTTACAACGGGGGATGGGGGGGGGGGGCGTCTCGCTTTCTCCACGGGGAGCGAGCGTGAAAGTCCCGGGACTTTCACGACTTGCTTCTCGTGAAAAATGCGAGACCACTACACTACTACAAGCCGTGAAATATTCGAGACCGCGGCACTGTGTGGTACAGAGAGAGAACGGACTCGCCTTTACAACGGGGGGGGGGGGGGGGGGAGGGGGGCGAGCCTGGAGAAATAGAGCACAGTCATTGGGTAGGGTGTCCCGGGGTTTTCACAGCAGGCAAGCCGTGAAATAAGCGAGGCAGCTGCTCTATGTGGTATAGAGAGAGTACTGACTCGCATTTACAACGGGGGCGAGCGTGGAGAAATAAAGTACAGTCATTGGGTAGGGTGTCCCGGGCTTCGCACAGCACCCCCCTGCACTGTAGAGAGGGAGTTGAACTCGCCTTCTCCACGACGAGTGAGCGTGAAAGTCCAGGGCGAGACCACTACACTGTGTAGGGGGTCGTGCGTGGAGAAATAAATCACAGTCGTTCGGTTGCGTGTCCCGGCCTTTTCACGGCAGGCAAGCCGTAAAATAAGCGAGACCACTGCACTACCGATCCCTGTGGGTTAAGGGACATGGGGGTGGGGGGGGGGGGGGGAGTAATAGGATGAAGATTTCCCCCATTTCCCATTTCCCCCATTGCTATTAACATGAGAGAGAGCTATCCCTATGCGTGAGCGACAGGATCATCGCCATATTCAGTCTATGACAATCTGTCCCCCCCACCCCCATCCCCATGTCCCTATGCCAAACAGCAATGATCTCTTTCAGATTCTCTGTTCTCCGAGCAAAATTTGTACTATAGGTGTCACTGGCGTCTAACGAATATGTCACTTCCGATTTCTTTATTCAAGGGCGATAATATGGACTTTGGAGGCAGTGTGGGCGATAACAGATGAAGCTTCTGATTTTCACGTGAGAAACTCGGGATTTTCACGTTAAGAACTCGGGACTTTCACAAGCGGTAGCGCTGTAATCCCGGTATTTTCACGAGGAGTTTCGTAAAAATACCGAGACTTTCACACGCTCTCTGTCTCTACGTTTTTACGCGACCCTCGCGTGAAAAAATGAAGTCCGTGAAAACAGCGAGACGGCACTCAGAACTCGCTTTTTTTTACGTGAAGAACTCGGGTTCTCCACGGAGTAAATTTGGGTGGTCTCGCACTTTTCACGTAAAAGTCCCGGGCTTTTCACGAACTCGCGAGTTTCATGCAACAGCGGGGGGGGGGGCCTCCCTGGTGTAGTGGTTAGCGCACTAGACCGCAGATCAATAGGTCCTGGGTTCGAATCCGGGCTCGGGCACCTAATCTGGGGCATGTTTCATTCCTTCATCCTTCATCGTCTCGGGAGGTTCCTTGGCCCAATTTAGCCTGTATGTGCACAAAAGTGGCCTAAAACACCAACATTCCTCATGCAACAGCGTCCAGATTAAATAGGATTCATGTGTGGTGAAGTGTGGTGAAGTGTGGGGGGGGGGGGGGGTCGCACGTGAGAAGGCGTATCGCCTTCAATGACAAAACAAACATCCCTGCTCAAATAAGGGGGGGGGGGTGAAGTTCGGACCGCCCCCCCCCCGCCACCACCTCCCCCCCAATCCCCCCTAGCTGGGTCCGATGCAAGAAAACATACATAACGATGGCATGTGGACTTAGACTGTTTATTACCATCCAGGCCAAGAACGGGTTCAACACGACGCTGACTGCTGACGAACACACTCAGCGGGCCTCACGCTTCACAACACATACATATGTAGCCAGTTGTTATGCAGTCCATGTCATACCGTAAAAGCATTCAGTCGGATGTTTTATATACGCTCTGGCACTATCACCGCGGTGTAAGTGAGTCAGACGGGCCGGGTGGAGAGAAACATTTCATGGCTATTTCGCCACTTGTCGCGAGTATAGTGGCCTGTCGTTTTATATTAGCCATTGTTGACTGAACACTTACTATAACAGCCACAAGTGGGTCAGCTATGGAATATCGCCTCGCTGTGGTTCTTTAGTTGGCACAGCGATCACCGTGCACGCTTAATCTTGTCAACACTTAACCTATAGTAGACATGTTAATTTTTAAACTTACAAATTACGGTATGTATAGAGGCCGCGACATGCGTGTTAATAGGGCGCCTAGATTGTGACACAAGAAAAAAATGGTATACAAGGAAAAATAATCACCTGAAGTGGTTGTACCAACCGTACCTGGATGGTGATGGAGCTATCAGTGTTACTGACAACATACGCATGTTCTGTTGTGCAAATCATTGAGACCGCAAACAGATGAATGATGTTCTTGTAGAGAACATATTTTCGGTGATTTGGCCCCTGGCCATGCTACTTCCGGTCATTGTACATCTCACTGAAGACGAGCCATTTGCCGGCCTCCTTCTTCCAGACGACCATGCCGCTGCAAAATTAAAGACAAAAGATATAATAGATTTAAAATATATAGAACTGGTGAATCGTACTGAAGGACTATCAAACGAATAATTATATTAGCATAAACCGGTACGTTCACAATTTTTCGAAACTCTCCACCTCAAACCCATAAAACTGGTCGCGATTTCCAGATGGATTGACCGCAATCCAGACAAGAACTCACACCAGAACATAATATGGCAGTAAAGGGTTGGGCTAGCTGGCCTAACGGAGTACGCTCGACAGTGGGAGAGCGCCGCCCCCACCCGCCTCCAACAACTTCTGTACATCCTACACGAATCGTCTCTTTTACTCATCCTCTCGCCTCCTGGGCTGCTTCCCCCTCATGAGAGATACGGACTTGGTCGACACATTTCCATCGATAGGAAGTACTGTTAAAATATGTTGAGACCTACTTAGACCAATTTAGATATGTTTTAGGCCGTTTCTGTGCACATATGGGCTAAACTGGGCCAAGTAACCTACTGGGACAATGTTGTGAAAGAGTGACACGGTCCCCAGTGACCGGGATTGGGCTCGCCACTTGCCGGTCTGCAGTGAAGCGCGCTAACAACTGGACCACGGCGGCTCACTGCTTGGACGAGGAAAATGTGGACACCGCTGGACTCACGTGTAGCGAGCGACGACTTTGCCGTCGCCGTTGAAGGCGTCGGCCTCCGAGGTAGTGAGGACATAGGAGTCCCCCAGTGGCGTCACGGCTTCCATCTTGCTGTTGGCCATCTTGGCCACGCCCTGCTCCTTCATGGCTTGTAGCACTGGCTTGATCGCTGTGCATGGGAGAAGATTTATCTGTTTAACTTTGGCCACTTGTCTGCACATGGAGGCTAAATTGGGCCAAGAAACCTCACTGGATAATGAAGATCAACGACATGTTGATCTGCAACTCGGCCCGTTAACGGGCTAAGCTGGTACTGGGCCTGCCAACGGGCTAAGCTGATACTCGGCCTGCCAACGGGCTAAGCTGGTACTCGGCCCGTTAACGGGCTAAGCTGGTACTCGGCCTGCTAACGGGCTAAGCTGGTACTCGGCCTGCCAACGGGCTAAGCTGATACTCGGCCTGCCAACGGGCTAAGCTGGTTCTCGGCCTGCTAATGGGCTAAGCTGGTACTCGGCCTGCTAAAGGGCTAAGCTGGTACTCGGCCCGTTAACGGGCTAAGCTGGTACTCGGCCTGCCAACGGGCTAAGCTGATACTCGGCTTGCTGACGGGCTAAGCTGGTACTCGGCCTGCTAACGGGCTAAGCTGGTACTCGGCCCGTTAACGGGCTAAGCTGGTACTCGGTCCGTTAACGGGCTAAGCTGGTGCTCGGCTTGCCAACGGGCTAAGCTGATACTCGGCTTGCTAACGGGCTAAGCGGGTACTCGGCCTGCTAACGGGCTAAGCTCGTAATCGGCCTGCTAACGGGCTAAGCTGGTACTCGGCCTGCTAACGGGCTAAGCTGGTACTCGGCCTGCTAACGGGCTAAGCTGGTACTCGGCCTGCTAACGGGCTAAGCTGGTACTCGGCCTGCTAACGGGCTAAGCTGGTACTCGGCCTGCCAACGGGCTAAGCTACTCGGCCTGCCAACGGGCTAAGCTGGTACTCGGCCTGCTAACGGGCTAAGTTGGTAGGCTCCCCATATCGTCAATAAACATTTACCAAAGCGTGATTACAATCATTTTCTGGAACATTAGATCGTGATATATACTATGATACGGATCCATGAGATCGTATTTAAACATCACAGGCGATATCCGGCATTATTGCATACTGAGCCGGTTGGAGAATGGACCTTCAACATGAGTTTCAGTCGCTGTATTTTCGTTTCAACCTAAGATCAGTGTGATCAAGTTATAGTTTACCTGCCTTCCCATTTACAATGGCCCCATCTGGCCCAATGGATTTGCACTGTTCGTGATACAAATCCGCGCACTTATCCAGATCTCCGTTCGTGTAGTCGGCGAACCCTGACTTGAGAAGTGCGTCAAAATCTGCAAAATATCGATCATTACACCATAACCATATCATAACATGGTGGGGCAAATAATGCGATATATGTAACACATTTGGTTACACAGCACGCAATTCACGTGCTCCCTGGTGTAATGTGTTGCACACAATGCCATTTAATTTACTGGCATCTTCCTAAAGCGCATGTTAAAACTTAACTCAAAATTCAGATCACCAAAATGTTAGTGTTCCTCATTTGACGTACCTGCCATTGTCCGAAATATTCAACAGATGTCGCGGAAGTCTGCGTCTGCGTCTGCGTTTCAACCCAGTCTGGACGGCAATTGCTTAATATTCCATTACGATGCCGCCCGACATATATAGGGTATCCCTCAAGTGGTCTGAATAGTCACACAGAGTGTTACATGGCTAGACGTGAGCGTTTTTGTGAAGCGTAAAACATCCCTCCTTGGTGGTGCTGTAGTGTCCGGGCGTGACATGTGCAGGACGGGGTGGCGGCGGCTGGTCCTCCCGTCACCGGTCGCTAAGCCCCGCCCCCTGTCTCCTGATTGGCTGGCTCGGCTGAGCCAGAGATCGGGTGGCACTGTCGCCCGGACTCGCGCTCCCCTACGTGATCCAGACGGGGAGAATAGTGAAGGAGAGTAGCAAGGAGAGTAGTGTAGAGCAGTTACCTCTTTGTAACTTAGAAAATAAATTGATCGCTGGAAATAATCAACGTGTTACGATGTGAACGCCAATATCGGCGGACCCGGATGGGTACGTAGGTGGGGCAAGGACGGGAGTCCACACCCCCACCCATGGACACCACAGTGCGACCCTCGCGTCTTTGTATTTTATGCCGTTATCAAAGCGAAGCGGATTCTGGACTGTGGAATGGATTCTAGACTGTTGAGACCGTCTTGAGGGTGTCTTTTTGTGCCAACACAGCTCGCGGCGTGACAATTAACACACAACGTGGCTATTGACCCAATAACGCGTCAAGTATTCGTGTAGATTTAGTCCTGGACATCATCCAATTACATTGTATACATTAACTATCACGCATGGGTGGAAGCACGTGGACAGGGAATGGGTCTTGGCTTGTCAGACCGTCGAAACGTGTAGTAGACTGTTGGCCAAATTAGACAGCTTGGCTGACCCAACGGTCATTATTATTAAATTTCACCATTAGAAGTGTAGCCTTCGCGGGAAACGCGGAAACCGAGAGATCAGAGCCAGGATTTGTGGATAAATTGTGGGGGTTTCAAGCGCATTAGACCATCATTTTAGTGTTTCATGGAAAAATAACATGGACACATATTGATATATCTCTTGCAACTATTGTCTCCGCAAAAAACCCATGATTGTAGTTATAATCGCAGCTATTTATATAAGCGATAATCACGCGCTCTTGTTTTGCTTGCGCCATTTTTGGTTTGCTTAATAATTAGAGCATCGCCTCCTGATTGGTCAATCGCCGACACACCTCCAAAAAGGGCGGTATCTGGTTAAGCGTATGGGCCGCCGTGACCGCCAAAAATACAAACACGCACTGACTTAATGAAAGTTCAAATCAAACAGACAACAATCACCAAGCCAAACATACTATTTCGGGACCAAGTATGGTAACTTCAAATGAAACAGACATCATTTACCATTCAAAGTGTACAATATAGTAACGTACAAGTCAACGATGAATTGGAGAGGTAAGACTACAAGTCGTCTAATCTACTTCCATTTGAACAATGATCGAATTGCCAATCAATCGAAGCTACTTTCAAACCAACGAGGGAAAACCATATCCAACAATACAGTTCCCAAATCATTTCACGCTAACCCAGATCATACAGTCATCGCATGCCACACTAGTCAAACGCCGAATGAATGAGCGACGCGCAAATCATAACGTCGTTTTCCAAGCGAACACCCTTTGCCAAACCAGACGATCAAACTCCAAGTGAAACAAGCTAACTTCGAATAGACAAGAGAGGGCGCTGCCAGCTGCGGGTATTCTTGGGCACGCATGCGCACATCTGTAACACTGAAACTCCAGAAAGTCCATTCGAAGCAGGTCCCACGCGGGGGCCCAGGCACTGGGCTAGTGACATTTATATCTGTAAGTTGTTAGTTGTATCGCCCAAAGTTATCTCTTGCGCATAATTATGTCGTTGGTAATAAAGCAATACGTTAACAAGAGATATTCGACCATAGGTCGAGGACGAAAATATATAAGTACATTTGGAAGCTGTATTGGGCGACGTTACGAGTCGTCAGGGCCAATTTCGGCTAAAGGGCTTTATAGGGGCAATTTGGGCTAAATGCTGCCTTCGACAGGCAGTGTGGCAATGTAGGCGGAGCTTAATGGGACATCCAGTTTCAAGGCAAGGCGCTTCTCTTGAAGCAATATTAACGGTACTTTCGTATCTTTTATTTATTATGTCTTCGTGACTTCACGAACTTCATTTGACGATCACGACAATATTCGGGATGGTTTCTATTTTGTTAAGCATACCTACTTACGAAATCATGGGTGAACTCATGAACTTGTGGGTGATGGTAGCTATTGCAAAATTAGCTGAACATCAAGCAGGCCCAAACTAGGAGCACGTAAGCTATGACGTTGACGCACACTTAGCCCCCTCGCCATAGATGTCTCTGAAGACGACGAGTTTAGGTGAACATGAAATGTTGTTCTCAAGAGCGATTGCTTGACTCATTATGAATGGCGCTACGAATTTTACTTTTTATCTAAAAATACGTCATCGTGACGTGACATGACGTCATTTGACGTTCGCAAAAATGCTCAAGATGGCTTCTATTTCTTTAATATGCCTACTTATTAACTCGGGTTATGACAGCTATTGCCAAAGTGACTGAACATAAAGCAAACCCAACATTTCGTAGGAGCACGTTAGCTATGACGTCATTTTTGACGCATACTTATCCCCTGCGCCAAAAAAGCTACACCCGGCACAAACTGTCCCTGAACACGACCTGCAACGTCAAGCGACCCGAAAATCGCCATACGTTATAATAGCTGAGTAATAGCTTACTAAAGATGTGTGACGTCATGACGTCATCCAAGTGGCAATACGCCATGGTTTACTGCCAAAACTTGTTCGATTAAAGAGCTAGGCGATAGAAAGAATAGTCCTTCAGCTATGGATTGACGTAATGGCCAAAAGTTGCATTAGTTCATCATTGCGGAGACACGGAGACCTAGGACAAGAACAAAGAACACTGCAGGCGAAGTGATATAGCAACTCATTTGTTTCTTTTACTAGGTTTCTGCCGATCAATGGTCCCTACCATTTGGCCTAAAGATCACAGCTCTGGCATGTTTTTCTTAATTTTGACGTTGTTTAAAAGATTCACACAATCTCCATTCACTCATCATTGGTGGCCCCGCAAAGGTGTCGTCCCACTTTGAAGCGCTCTAGCGCCATAACTGAGCAACATCCGCCTGATTGAAGCATTAAGTGATCTGTAGATGCTTATTGGCAACTAGTTGGCGAAAATAATGCAATTTTAGCATTTTTATCTCATTGTTGACGATTTTTCTTTCAATGGCAAGAATCTGTATGTTTACCATTAGGCCAGTGGCTTCGTTGCCATGGAAACAAAAAGCAATATAGAGATCGCCGTGTTTTTCTTATAACTTGCTTTAAGGTGATATTACCTCACTGTGTGGCGAAGGAGACTGAAATAGCTCGAGCGGAAGTAGGTCATATTCGATCAAGTTCATTTTTCCCCATAGGATCCCATGTTAAACGATTTCGACTATATACCGAAAAGTAATGTGGCTATGGAACCATGTTGACAGATTATGACTCAGCTTAGTATTATCCATCCACAACTGCAAGCATTGAGTGATGGCTTGAATAGGACCCCCGTGGGAGCCTCTGCTAACACCAAAAAGCCGTATCTTTCACCATTGGCCAAATTTCAAAAAATTCCTGTGACGTCACTATTTGCTCCAATCGCATGCGATAAGCACTGAGGCTACTATGTATCATGTTTAACTAAGAGAAAAATGCCGGTGTTGCTTGATGGAGGCACTTGTGAAATACACGACAAAACATTTTCCCAGCCTAAAGATACAGCGCTTTAACATGGGAGGTCCCATAGAGAACTGCCGTCGGCCCTGGAACCGGAAGTAAGATAGGAACATATTGTTTTTAGTTTGCAGCTATACGAGGAACGACGTTTCCTACAATATGATGCTACTCACTCATTTTTGGGGATTTTTTTCTGATTTTTTCTGATTTTTTTTATGTACCAAAAGTGACGTCATCGTGACGTCACGTGACGCATCAGAGAACTGAAAGATTCGACAAAACTCATCACAATTTATATTTCTATGGCATATTAGAACGTCATAGCGATAGCTTGATGGCAAATGTGCCCAAAAGCGAGAAAACTGACAGAGGTCATTTAGTGCGTTTTACGCAAAACTTACGACCTCATTTTATTCGAAAATAAGTGTTACGCATCAAAAAGTGGACAATACCTGAAAATTGCGCCTCGAACGCTAGCACATTTTGAAACTGATCAGAGATCTCTAGGGTCGATATTAACGGAGATATAAGCGTTTTTAGTATTTTTTTCAAAAAATCGCTGGGACCTTGACCTTTGAACTTTTGATGTGCGCAACAAATATGTTGTAGCCCTACTGCGTAGCTATTAGGTACTAAAGACTTCGAATCGATGTATGTAGGTATTAGGCCGTAAGAAGACTATCCGTTTTTGCGTGAAACAGACATACAAACGGACAAACAAACACGACCAACTGACATATGACGAAAATTGAAAATTTTCGTCATAATAATGCTCAACATTTCGGTCTAAGACTAGATAGTATATGGCCTGGAGTAGAGATACACTAATGTTTCAAGTCAGTGTCATTTCTCACACTGACACGTCTGAGGCTATATAATGCATGCCGGTTGGTGTTTCGGTACGCGCTGTCCCTCACTCGTCTAGTACGAGCGCGGATGCCAACTGAGAGCCATGTATTTATCGTGTGATGTGCTCGCAGCAGGCTTCGCTCTACTTAATAACTTGCCATGGTACAATCCGGGCTGGTACCGCCCCTCTCCTGGCCTGGTGTCCCCGGTTGGTGTTCCCGCTAAAGATGTACCGCCTCCAACCCAGGGGGGTCTTCCTCTCAAGCGGATGGGGCCCTCCCCCCCCCCCCCCTTCCACCGCTCGGGGACCACCCTGACTCCACCCCACTCGGACCCGCGCACTGGGCGACCTCGCTGGACTACTATCCCCGCGGGTGCCTTACCAAAAATTACCAGGCACGCTAACCATGCTAACACCCCACCAACAAATGTTGCACGTTGTATATGACGTGCGCTGGCGGAGATGTGGACTGCTGAGGGGGTGAAGGGGTGGGGGTAGAGATCAATGCAGAGTTGACAATGATAATATCATGTTTCTCGCTGAAGGGGTTACCGGATCCCAGTTCTGAAACCATGGGTAGAGTTGCCAACTGACACCTATTTCTTCGGTCTCCTTTGCATTCCCGCACCCCTTTAGAGTGGTCTGGAAGGAGAAGGGGGGGGGGGATCCAGTGTTGATTTCTCAAATATTCTCAGTGTCGAATGTCTATTTTTCACGGCGTTTTGGCTAAGTTCAGTGTCTTTTTTTTCCTAAAATGCCAATATCTGTGTTAATGTCGCTTTTTCAGATCCTCGGTGACGGAATTTGGGGTCAATGTCGAATGTCGATTTTTCAAATATGCGTGTTCCCGTCCAGACCTTTTTTTATATATCCCTAAAATATTCTTCTCGTTTTCCCCCCACTGCCAAACTAATCCCAGCACGTGCAACGTGTTCGTCCAATTTATCTTTTTACCAGCCCCCCTCGTGTTTAAATAAACTGCATGTTGACCGCCCTCGCTAGCGCTAAACATACGCGGCCTGCATCTCTGAATCCAGATCACCTCGTTAAGCACCGGACGACCCCCCGCTGGTCAGCGGTCGTAAACCCTACCGGCCAGTAGTTACTATCTCGGTATAGCTCTCCACCCATCGACCTAGCCCCAGTTCTGTGGCTGTAGGACGGGCAAAAATCTGACAGGGCCCGTCTACAGCCACAGAGCCAGGCAAGCCTGTGACCGCGGAACGCCTTGGGTTGCCGTCTAACCGCATCTCTGTGAAACAAACTAAGCAACACTCACCGCCAAATCCAGTATTTTTTAACTCCATAGATGTTATGTTACTGGGTAGCACCGTTGATATCGTTCAACAGACTCGATGTTCCATGACATGTCCATCTTTTCCCACACAACAAATTTCGAATCGCCCGCTCACTCGCCGCTTGTCTTGGCGGAAGTTGTTAACTGCTCGCGTCGCGCGCAGAGCCAGAGCGAGTATTTATCAACAATCACACGTGGACCGGCAACTCAGCCACCTTCCGCATGTGGAGTGCATTTGACATTTCAACAGTGCGCAATTATTACTCCCTTTAGTGGCGGATCCAAGGGGGTGGGGGGGGGGGGACGAGCCAACTACTGTTAAATTAGTTGTTTTAAGTAAAATATTCGCACACGGGGTCTGGCGCGCCCCGCCCCCCCCCCCCCCCCACACTTTCACAAATTTCTGGAGCCGCCACTGTTGCACTTTCATGTTTATATTGTGGCAGTTCACATGCACGGACCCCCCCCCCACCTCTCTCTCAAAATGAAAATTGGAGGCAGATCGACGCAGCTCAACAACTGACAGGGGGCTCTCAAAATGTGTAACGGAGGGGGAGGGGGACAATGTGCGTTTTTCATTGAGGGGGGGGGGGCAAGGGGTTGTGATTTTGTGCTGGCTTGTCACTTATTTTTACGTACATTGTATTTACGTTTACGAGGCAGTCTAAACTTAGACCGTTTGTCGATCTTCCTTTACACACATTTCTTTAATGGAACCCCCGGTCCACGTGCCACGCTGTGATACACTGGCCGCAGACAAATCTAGATACTCGCCGAAGATGGGGTGGTGATTTTTAGTAGGGTAAATCGCCCTTTTACGTTTTTGCAGGTCTGAAGGTTTACGGTTCGAACCTCAGGTGACAATTCGAAATCACACGCCATAGGGGAAGGGCGGGGGGGGGGGGGGGGGTGCAAGGCGGCGTCGTGTTCCCAGATCACGAAAAATTAATTTCTTTACTCCCAGGCCACGATAAAAAAACCTCCCCGCGTACAATCAAAGGGCGTAAAAAGGAAGCATGATACAAAATTTACGATTTCCCGATTCACGGTTATTTTATATGAAAAGTCTCAATTCACGATTCATGAAAATCCTTGATCACGCCGTCAGCCAATGCTTCCACCCCCACCCCCCCCCCCCCCCCCCCCACCATGACTGCAGGCCCACGTGTGATTGTTGACTATATTCGCTGTGGCTCTGCGCGCGACTCGAGCAGTTCACAACTTCCGCCAAGACGAGCGGCGAGTGAGCGGGCGATTCGAAATTTGTTGTGTGGGAAGAGATGGACATGTCATGGAACATCGGGTCTGTTGAAAGATACCAACGATGCTATCCAGTAACATAACATCTATGGAGTTAAAAAATACTGGATTTGGCGGTGAGTGTTGCTTAGTTTGTTTCACAGAGATGAGGTGAGACGGCAACCCAAGGCGTTCCGCAGTCACAGACTTGCTTGGCACTGTGGCTGTAGACGGGCCCTGTCAGATTTTTGCCCGTCCTACAGCCACAGAACTGGGGCTACCATCGACCCTGGCCCTACGCCCCCGGGGTGACTTACTCGCTATAGCTAACTAAGTAAACACTGTGCGCTACTGGGATCCGGGGATCCATATTAAATTCTGGGTTTCCTACAATAAACAATATTGACTCATATCCCATACTTTCATAATAATAACAACATAATTTGGATTAAACTGGATATGTCAATACACCACGCGGGAATGATGAATCGATAATCAGAACCCGGCTACATATATACAGGCACCAACCCAGGATTGTAAGTTATAAAAACTATCGACCAAGAGCATTTTGTCATTGAAAACGACGTATAAAGGCACCCTCCTTCAAAACATGCGGGGAAGGGGGAGGGGGGGGGGTCTTGTTCAACAGATATATCTTAAGGGGTATATCTCTTAAGCTCTTAACCTTAAGGGGCCGTTTAGCCGTGATAATGACCCATTGAAGTTTTGGTTTTACAACGGCAAGTCATTAAGTAGTGCGAAGACTTTTGACAAAAATTAATGACCTCATTAACTCGTGACCGGCAATTTCAAATCGATATTTCAAAATTTTCGGTCGCGCGACCACGGGGGGGGGGGTGAGGGGGTCATGGGGGTAGCTAATCCCTCAGCTCTCACTACTGACAGAAAATGTGTAATTTGCATTCAAGCACGATTGGTACCACCGGTGTCGGATTATAATTTTTCCCTGCGTAACAATCTAAGACGCCATATACACACGCATGTTCCGACCTCAATATTGACCGTTGTTTGTTAATATAACAATGAGTACGACATGCATATATATACTATAGGTTCAGTGTGCATTGTGATCGCTGTGTGAACTGCAGACCTACAGCGAGGCGGTACCCCATAGCCGAGCATTGTCAACTACAATATGACTGATGTAAAAACAGAGACCACTACACTCGATCCAAGTAGGCAAAAATGTGAAATATCTCACCCACTCTCACTCGCTCCCAGCGTGGCGATAGTGTCTGCTAGTATATAAAACATATGACTAAATGCCATCCGCGGTTTGGCTTGGACTGGATAAAAGAGGTCAAACAGGAGGCCAGCTGAATATATTCGTCAGAAGCCAGAGTTGAGTCTTTATGTTAAGCCTGTTCGTGGCGTGAATGGTAATAAACAGCCTGAGACCACGTGTTGTTGTTATGTATGTTTCTGGCAGTAGTGGACCTAGGAAGGAGGGATGGCGGTCAGACGATACTACGCCATCGTAAGTGCCCTCCCCGCCCCCTCACCCCTACATATTATCGTATTTGATCTTTACCCTTATTTTCGGGTTCACTAGCTATACCTCCCTTCCCATAACATGTTTTAGCCTTGTACCAAAGTACACCACTTCCCTTTCCGCACCCTGGATCGGCGCCTGTCAAGAGCTCACGAACAGCAGAATGACTCACAGGATCTCGCCGCTTGCTACGGTCCCAACACGACGTCGTTATTTACGACCAATCAATCTCGCCGCTTGTTGTTATGAAGTTGCGAAGATGACGTCATTTTGGGAGCCCGTTATGATAAACAATTATTTTCATGGGACATGACGCCCGGGATATGACGTCGTAAATAACGAGGTCGTTTTCGGAGCGTAACTAGTCGCGAGAATGATTGAGCACAGAGTGTACAGACTGATTGAGCACAGAGTGTACAGACTGATTGAGCACAGAGTGTGCAGACTGATTGATCACAGAGTGTACAGACTGATTGAGCACAGAGTGTACAGACTGATTGAGCACAGAGTGTGCAGACTGATTGATCACAGAGTGTACAGACTGATTGAGCACAGAGTGTACAGACTGATTGAGCACAGAGTGTATACATGTACATGTAACAGGACCTACGGTACACAAGCAACAGAAACGTATCTCAGATATGCTGGCTGGTTGCGATGGTTTTATTAGCGATGGTTTCATTAGCGGTCTATAAAAACGAAAACGAACACGTGGTTACGTAAAATGTAAAGAACACCTAGAGAAAACCCTCGTTGTTTCAAGGTAGCACAGGCACAAAGACACAACTGATACCGTAAATGAATATAGGATAATAAGTCCTGTTAAATAGAAAAAAAATGAAACGCTTATGCCACCTCAAATACTCAAAACTGACAATTAATAACACACTATTAATGGTATCACACCTAAAGCGAACTACTTAAGCAATACAATGGTAATTAGATGCGACACGTATCGATAAAAGGCCCAATCATGTCATGCATCTCAACGTCACAGGAGGAGAAGGTTCCGGGTAACTGGAGCACTCCTGTGAGGACCGAGTTGAGAGAGCGACGAGAAACCCGCGCGCACCGGCTTATATTCGGAGGAAACGGACTCCCGACATCCTCTGCTCTGACCTAATTATAACGCTTTGATTGGTTCTGTGTGAAAACAAGCAAACACCACATGGCGACAGACTGCAAAACAAATCTTTTAAGGCAAAAACCTGAGAATACTAAATGGGTAGTTACTGGTATGATAAAAAGTAAATACAAAGGGTAAGAGTTGGTTTACTAGAATATAAACATACAGATTGATGGCGGCGGGAAGGATATTTCACTCTGTTACATACAATTACAACCTGTTTTCGTGTCCATCTGACAATTCTCCTCGGCGTCCCCGAGGCAAGCTCCCTGCCTATTTATCTTTGCAGCGGAAACATTAGCCACAAAAATACGCAGTAACCAGGATACTATTGCCATCAAATATACGAATCATTATGCAGGCGATATGGGATTGTTCCTGAAGTATTCTGAAAAAAGTGCTTAGAAACGTCATTAATATTTTTAACAAACTTTACCAATAATCAGGACTGCGAAAGGTAAAGTAGGATAAGACGGTGATACTTCCGTTGGGGAAAATACGGGGCAACTACCCGAGCCTCTCTTTTTTTGCTCTCGGAGGTATGAATGTGACTAACATTGCTGTGAAGTATAGTGCGCTACAGGTCTTCTGAGTGAAACGATTATGTCCCATGAAGCTCTCGTTTCTTGGTCGATTATTATAATACCCACATATGGCTATCCTGCAAATTACACATTTTCCGTCCTGTCTGTAGCTCACAATTTAGAAGTGACCGCCAGTCCCGATTTCGCCGCTTAACCAGATACCGCCCTTTTTGGAGGTGTGTCGGCGATTGACCAATCAGGAGGCGATGCTCTAATTATTAGGCAAACCAAAAATGGCGCAAGCAAAACAAGAGCGCGTGATTATCGCTTATATAAATAGCTGCGATTATAACTACAATCATGGGTTTTTTGCGGAGACAATAGTTGCAAGAGATATATCATTATGTGTCCATGTTATTTTTCCATGAAACACTAAAATGATGGTCTAATGCGCTTGAAACCCCCACAATTAATCCACAAATCGCGGCTCTGATCTCTCGGTTTCCGCGTTGCCCGTGAAGGCTACACTTCTACTGGTGAAATTTAATAATAATGACCGTTGGGTCAGCCAAGCTGTCTAAAACCCGATTTGGCCAACAGTCTATTACACGTTTTGACGGTCTGACAAGCCAAGACCCATTCCCTGTCCACGTGCTTCCACCCATGCGTGATAGTTAATGTGTACAATGTGATTGGACAATGTCCAGGACTAAATCTACACAAATACTTGACGCGTTATTGGGTCAATAGCCACGTTGTGTGTTAATTGCCACGCCGCGAGCTGTGATGGCACAAAAAGACACCCTCAAGATGGTCTCAACACTCTAGTATCCATTTCACAGTCCAGAATCCGCTTCGCTTTGATAACGGCATAAAATACAAAGACGCGACCGTCGTACCACCAAGGAGGGATGTTTTACGCTTCACGAAAACGCTCACGTCTAGCCATGTTACGTAACACTCTGTGTGACTATTCGGACCACTTGAGAGATACCCTATATATGTCGGGCGGCATCGTAATGGAACATTATTAAGCAATTGCCGTCCAGACTGGATTGAAACGCAGACGCTTAACTTCCACGACATCTGTTGAATATTTGGGACAATGGCAGGTACGTCAAATGAGGAACACTAGCATTTTGGTGATCTGGATTTTGAGTTAAGTTTTAACATGCGCTTGAGGAAAATGCCAGTAAATTAAATGGCATTGTGTGCGACACATTACATCAGGGAGCGCGTGAAGTGCGGGCCGTGTAACCAAATGTGTTACATATATCGCACAATTTGCCCCACCATGTTATGATATGGTTATGGTGTAATGATCGATATTTTGCAGATTTTGATGCACTTCTCAAGTCATGGTTCGCCGACTACACGAACGGAGATCTGGATAAGTGCGTGGATTTGTATGACGAACAGTGCAAATCCATTGCGCCAGGGGAGGCCATTGTAAATGGGAAGGCAGGTAAACTATAACTTGATCACCCTGGTCTTAGGTTGAGACGAAAATACAGCGACTGAAACTCATGTTGAAGGTTCATTCTCACACCAGCTCAGTATGCAATAATGCCGGATATCGCCTGTGATGTTTAAATACGATCTCATGGATCCGTATTATAGTATATATAACGATGCCTTTGTTCCAGACAATAATTGTAATCACGCTTTGGTAAATGTTTACTGACGATATGGGGAGCCTACCAGCTTAGCCCGTTAGCAAGCCGAGTACCAGCTTAGCCCGTTGGCAGGCCGAGTACCAGCTTAGCCCGCTAACGAGCCGAGAACCAGCTTAGCCCGTTAACGGGCCGAGTACCAGCTTAACCCGTTAACAGGCCGAGTTGCAGATCAACATGTCGTTGATCTTCATTATCCAGTGAGGTTTCTTTGTCCAATTTAGCCTCCATGTGCAGACAAGTTGCCTAAGTTAAACAGATAAATCTTTCCCGTGCACAGCGATCAAGCCGATGCTACAAGCCATAAATGAGCAGGGCGTGGCCAAGATGGCCAGCATCAAGATGGACGCCGTGACGCCACTGGGGGACTCCTATGTCCTCACTACCTCGGAGGCCGACGCCTTCGACGGCGACGGCAAAGTCGTCGCTCGCTACAATTGAGTCCAGCGGTGTCCACATTTTCCTCGTCCAAGTAGTGAGCCGCCGTAGTCCAGTTGTTAGCGCGCTCCACTGCAAAACCGACAGGTGGCAGGCCCAATCCCTGTCACTGGGGACCGTTTCACTCTTTCAAAACATTGTCCCAGTAGGTTACTTGGCCCAGTTTAGCCCATATGGGCACGGAAGCGGCCTAACTATAACATATCTAAATTGGTCTAAGTAGGTCTTAACAGGTTTATCAGTACTTCCTTGCGACGGAAATGTGTCGACCAAGTCCGTATCTCTCATGAGGGAGAAGCAGCCCAGGAGGCGAGAGGATGAGTAAAAGGGAGGATTCGTGTAGGATGTACAGGAGTTGTTGGAGGCGGGGGGGGGGGGCTCTCCCCCTGTCGAGCGTACTCTGTTAGGCCAGTTAGCTCAACCCTTTACTGCCATATTATGTTCTGGTGTGAGTTCTTGTCTGGATTGTGGTCAATCCATCTGGTAATTGCGACTAGTTTTATGGGTTTGAGGTGGAGAGATTCGAAAAAATTTGAACGTACCGGTTTATGCTAATATAATTATTCGGTTGATAGTCCTTCGGTACGATTCACAAGTTCTATACATTTTAAATTTATTATGTGTTCTGTCTTTAATTTTGCAGCGGCATGGTTGTCTGGAAGAAGGAGGCCGGCAAATGGCTCGTCTTCAGTGAGATGTACAATGACCGGAAGTAGCATGGCCAGGCGCCAAATCTCCGAAAATGTGTTCTCTACAAGAACATCATTCATCTTCTTGCGGTCTCAACGATTTGCACAACAGAACATGCGTATGTTGTGAGTAACACTGATAGCTCCATCACCATCTAGGTACGGTTGGTACAACCGCCTCGGGTTATTATTTTCCTTGTTGTCCTTGTATCACAATCTAGGACGCCCTATTAACACGCATGTCGAGGCCTCCATACATACCGTAATTTGTGCATTAAAAAATGAACATGACTATTATAGGTTAAGTGTTGACAAGATTAAGCGAGCACGGTGATCGCTGTGCCAACTAAAGTACCACAGCCAGGCGTATTCCATAGCCGACTCACTTGTGGCTGTTATAGTAAGTGGTAAGTCAACTATATGGCTAATATAAAACGACAGGCCACTATACCCGCGACAAGTAGCGAAAAAAACATGAGATGTTTCTCTTCCCCCGGCCCGTCTGACTCTCTTACACCGCGGTGATAGGGCCAGAGCGTATATAAAACATCCGACTGAATGCTTTTACTGTTTGACATGGACTGCATAACAACAGGTAACATATATATGTCTTGTTAAGCGTGAGTCCAGCCGAGTATGTTCGTCAGCAGTCAGAGAACCCGTTCTTGGCCTGAATGGTAATAAACACTCTAAGACCACATGCCGTCGTTATGTATGTTCTTGGCCTGAATGGCAATAAACACTCTAAGACCACATGCCGTCGTTATGTATGTTTTCTTGCATCGGACCCAGGAAGGAGGGATTGGGGAGGGGTGGCGGGGGGCGTTGGGGGGTGTGGGGTAATGGTTCAAACTTCACCCGCCCCCCTTATTTGAACGAGGATATTTGTTTTGTCATTGAAAGCGATACGCCTTCTCACGTGCGACCCCCCGCCCCCCCCCCCCCCCCCCACCCCCCGACTCCACCACACATGAATCCTATTTAATCTGGACCCCCTCGTTGTTCGAGTTCATCTTCTCAACCGTTGAACCTGGCCAAAGTGCGCCCATTGTCTATTCCCAACCGTAGATCGGCGCCTGTCAAGTGGTCACGAACAGTAGACTGATTGTATATGTACAGCGAAACTCCGCTGTTAAGACCATCTACGGGACTGAACAAAAGTTGTCTCGTTGGCGGGGTGTTATTATCATTGGGATTATCATTGGCGCTTACAATGAGGCGGTAAGATGTAGGGGGGGGGGGGGGTAGATGGCGGTGATGTAGTAAAAAAACTAGTGTAGTCTTTGGAACACAATGCATATATGATAACCCTTCCAATTGTCGCGCCCTTTTATACACATCCTGGTATTAAACTGTGAACACATTCGGCATCAATCAGAATCACGTCAGGTATAAATCAACAAAGCCGAACGGCTTGGCCAGTTCACAAGAAGTTGATTACTATTTCCATGCGTTTTGAGCGCAATCAGTGTTTAATCTGGAAGATAAGCATGTCACTAAGAGACAGAGACTGATACAACAGATCAAGTAACTATGTGTATTACTGTCTTTGTACGCATCATGACACGATATAGCCTTACGGGCTGAAAGTGCCGTTAAACCCTAATCCCCACTGGGCACACGACCAGATTTCAACGTCGTTTTCTGGTTGAATTCTCGTAAACTGGTTGATCAACAAGATTTCGACGACATTTCAACGTCATATTGCGACGAGCCCTGTTGAAAAAAACTGGTTGTACCCATGACTAGCTTATGACGTAGTATATTATTATATTATGACGTAGTCAATTTTCAATTTGATTTGACCAGAAAGTCACAGCAACGCACTTGCTGATAAAACTGGTTGACCACGAAACGAGAATGTAACACATCACACCTAGAACCATAGTCCGGACCCCGGTTCCCAGGGCACAATCCGGAGCCCGGCTCCCACAGCCATAGTCCGGAGCTCGGCTCCCAGAGCCATAGTCCCGAGCCTGGCGCCAAGACCCATAGTCAGGAGCCCGGCGCCTAGAGCCATAGTCTTGAGCTCCGCTCCAAGAGTCATAGTCCAGAGCCCGGCGCCCAGAGCCATAGTCTGGAGCTCCGCTCCATGAGTCATAGTCCGGAGCCCGGCGCCCAGAGCCATAGTCCGGAGCCTGGCTCCCAGGGTCATAATCTGGAGCTCCGCTCCAAGAGTCATAGTCCGGAGCCCGGCTTCCAGAGCCATAGTCCGGAGCCCGGGTCCCAGAGCATAACCCAGGGCCCTGCGCCCAGAGCCATAGTCGGGAGCCCGCCGCCAAGACCCATAGTCGGGAGCCTGGCTCTAAGAACCATAGTCCGGAGCCCGGTGCCAAGACCCATATTCCGAAGCCCGGCTCCCAGAGCTATAGTCCGGAGCCCGGCTCCCAGAGCATACTCAGGAGCCCGGCGCTCAGAGCCATAGTCCGGAGCCCGGTTCCCAAAGCATAGTCCGGAGCCCTGTGCCAAGAGCCATAATCGGGCGCCCGGCGCCAAGACCCATAGTCCGGAGCCCGGCTCCCAGAGTCATATTCCGAAGCCCGGCTCCCAGAACCATAGTCTGGAGCCCGGCGCCAAGACCCACAGTCAGGAGCCCGGCGCGTAGAGCCATAGTCCGGAGCCCGGTTCCCAGAGCATAGTCCGGAGCCCGGAGCTCGGCTCCCAGAGCCATGCAGTCAGCACAGACTGCAACCGCCACACAGTTAGGACAGTGGAGGAAGGAGAGGAGGGCGGGGGGGGGGGGCTAGCCCCCCCCCCCGCCCCCGCCGCACACCAAGCGTATGCTTTTCGCGGCTCTTATATTAAATTATGTTGGTTTTCCTTCAACGACAACAACAACTGCTCCTAAATATACCGTTGGGGCTTTCAAAAATAACTTTGAGAGAGAGGTATTCAGCAAATCATATTTTGCGACTCTTATGTCGCAAAGTCCCGTGCCGCACGCATTTTTGGCGCCATTTTGCGTCGACGTTTGAGGGAGGCAGGGCAGACGCTCTCGATCTTCGGCCAAAATGCGTCGAGTTACCTGAGTATTCGAGCATATGCAACCAACTTTGGCGTCCTTTCTCTTCATAGATCAGGTAGTCTCGACATCATATCTCATTTTCACTCAGGTTCAAGCATTTTGTTGTGGGCGATTTCAAAAATATGGCTTGTTCCAGGACTGTAGTGATTGAAGGCTAGACGTCCGTAAGGTTTGAAGTTTTATTCCGCAATGCCAAAGCCGGCACAAACAAATTAATTCTACAGCGCATTACCAATTAATCACGTGAGACTCACGGAAGAGAGGCTAGGGTTAAAGGGCAAATAGTCATTACCAATAAGTGGGTTGGTCACGGAGTCTTGCACGTTTACATTATGACATCTGTGACGTCTCTCTTCTTACGAAACTTAAGCGTGATCTCATATGATATCTTATTGCTTAGGGATACAATCTAGTCCATGGAATACGTAATCAGTTCATGTGATAGTCACGGAATTTTGCAGGCAGCTTGATTGTTCTGCCGCGGGACGTGATACGAGGCTGCAGTGTTTCAGCAGATTGACGATCTGGGTTTCGCACATCGTGCTGAGGTTGGAAGTGCTTCTGGTGTGGGTAGCAGTGTGGGTAGTAGTCTGTTTTGGCGATAATCGCGACCCTCGTGGTGCACAAGGTAGGAGCGAGGACTTTCGTGCAGCTTGGTGATCACTGCCGGCTTCCATGTGTTGTTTCGACGGATTCTCACTACATCACCCGGTTGCAACTCAGTGGTTGGGCTGTCCTGTCATAGTGATATTTTTGCTTAATCTGTCGTTGTTGCAGTTGTGTCCGAGCTTGTGAAATTCTGGGATCCAAGGATTCGGGGTGAACCGGTAATTTTCCCCGCAACGTTCTACTCACCAGAAGCTCAGCTGGAGACTGCTTCATACCTGTAATCGGGGTATTCCTTTGAGCGAGGAGGGCCAAATATAGATCCTTACCATCAGCTTCGGCTTTCCGCAGCAGTTGCTTCAGTATCTGCACATGTCTTTCCGCCAACCCGTTTGATTGTGCGTACCTGGGGCTGGATGTTGTGACCTTGAAGCCCCATTCTTTGGAGAAGGTGGCGAATGCGTGACTACTAAACGGCATATTGTCACTGACAAGTTCTTCTGGAATGCCGTGTCGTGCATATATGGACTTCAAACAGGTAATAATGGATCCCGCTGTCTTGTCTTGAAGTATGCTCGTCTCGATACACTTTGAAAAGTAGTCCACTACAAGGAGCTACAATGGCTTCGATATCACGTGTCATTCCTGGCCAGTACACGACAACACGTGCTCGTTCTTTGCACTTCTCCGCACACATGTGACCTTCGTGTATTACTTGCAGTATTTCCGGTCGAAGATTTGCCGGGACTATGATCTTCCGTCCTGGGACAAATACCGCTTCCGCTTCGTAGATGTCTTCTTGCATGTTCCAGTAAGGTTTAAGACATTCTGGTAGATTTTTGATGCTATCCGGCCAACCTGTCATTACCACGTGTATCAGCTGTTGTAGCGTTGAGTCATTAGCTTTAGTACGCTGAATGTCCTCCATTTTGCACGCACTGACCGGAAGTTCACTGATGAAGGAATGAATCATGACGGCGATATCATCTTCCTAATCAGTCTGGGGATCTCCCTCGATGTATGCGCGTGACAGTGCATCTTGTTTCCAGGTATGTACGTTACGTGCAAAGTGTAGCGCTGTAATTGCAATAGCATCCGTTGGAGTCTGGGTGGAGCTCAACTCAGTGGCTTCTTTAGGATGACTTATAACGGCTTGTGGTCACTCTCCACGTTCGTTGGCTTGCCGTATATATGTGAATGGCATTTGGCGCACGCAAAGCATATTGCTAATAGTTCCTTCTCGATTTGAGCGTAATTACGCTTTGCTTGCGTCAATGTTCTCGAGGCATACGCAACAGGCTTACCTTCCTGGAGAAGACAGGCACCTAATCCTGTTGATGACGAGTCTCCCGTCACAGGCTTTGTCACGTCGTAATAACGTAAGACAGGCTAGGTGGTGAGAATATCCCTCACGCGTTCCAGACCTTGGTTATGGGATGGCTGCCAATTCCACATAACGTCGTCCTTCAACAACTCTCGGAGTGGTGCTGTGACGTCATTCGGGATGTAGCTTGCTAAGTATTTCACCATGCCAAGAAGTCTTTGTAGGCCCGTTTTGTCCGTTGGTGTTGGCATCTGGGTGATGGCTTTGATCTTTTCCGGATCCGGTTGCAGTCCTTCACTAGAGACAATGTTGCCCATGTACATCACTTCTTTGACTTTGAACTGGATCTTGTTGGCACTGAATTTGACGTCGTGTTGACGCGCCCTATCGAGGACTCTCCGGAGTGTTGCGTCATGTTCCGGGTCGTCCCTTCCGGCGATAATGAGGACATCGGCGATAATATGGACGTTCGGTACGTCACCGAATGTTTGGTCGTTTCGCTGCTGTAGCACCTCACTGGCCGAACATATACAGAAAGGCATTCGTTTAAATCTGTGTCTGCCCCACGGCGTATGGAAGGTGCACAGGTAGGAAGATTCTTCGGTTAGTTTCACCTGCCAAAATGCGTCACGCATCTCAACAACGGTGAACACTTTCATTCCCGCGAGCTTGCTTTGAACGTCTCCTGGAGTGGGGATGTTGTAATTGTTCACGTTTGATCGCTTCGTTTAGTGGCCTTGGGTCCAAGCAAATTCTCAACGCACCATTCTTCTTTTCCGTGATGACAAGGTTATTGACCCAATCTGTAGGCTTATTTACGCTGGCTATGACGTCATCATCTTCCAGCCTCTGCAGCGTCTCCTTCAACTTTTGCTGCTTAGCGTACGGCTCGGTGCGACTTGCTTGCACCACCGGTTTGAATCCTGGTTTCAGCTCTATATTGTACTCCTTGTCGTATTGACCAAGGCCTTGAAATATATCACTATAATCCTTGAGCAGCTCATCCTTGGAGGCGATGTGAAGCTCGGTCTCAGTAACCACGGCATTAACTCGACGCAGCAGTCCCAGGCTGTCACAGGCTGTACGTCCTAATATGGAGAGCTTCTCATCTGTGATGTAGAATAACAGCTGTTGTCGATTACCGTCATTGCGGCGTGTTACTGAGCAGCTCAGATAGGCGCAACCTCTGGGCTTGATTTTTCCATTGCCAATACCTGCCAATACCTGAATAGGACATTGGTGGCTTTCATTGAATTCTCGACTTGAATTTCACGATATTTGTCAAAGAGAATGACATTGGCTCTGGCGCCGGTATCCAATTTAAATCTCACGCTTGCACTTTCTGGACCAAAAGAGAATTCTTCAGTCCAATCAATATCCTCCTTCAGGTTTCCAATGAACAATTCACCAATGAACAACTCACTTTCCTTCTCATCTTCTGAGTCATGTAACACGTGGACGGGTCTTTGATTCTTCTTTCTGTTTTGTCCGCCTCCCCGGCACACATTGGCAAAGTGGTTTCTTCCTTGACAGTTATGACAAACTTTGCCATATGCTAGGCAATTGCGCGGCTCGTGTCTATGTCCGCAGTATTTGCAGGATGAATTAAATGTCTTTTTCCTGGTATGACATGCGGTGACCTTGCTGTCCTTAACCTTGTTGTGGACGGCGTCCATAGAGACGTGTGACGTACTGTCTGCGGCTGACGTCATGGCTTGTAACTGCGTTTTACACTCCTTAGCAGCTATGGCAATAGTTAATGCTTTCACCAGCGTAAGATCTGTTTCTCTCAAGAAACGTTCTTTTACACGTTCATTACGTATTCCGAACACTAGTTTGTCTCTGATTATTAAGTCAGTTTGTTCTCCGAACTCACACGTTGACGCTCGGGTCTTTAACTCAGTCGTCCACTGATCGATTGACTCGCCTTCCTCCTGATCGCGGCTCCAAAACCTATGTCTCTCGTACACCGTGTTCTTTTGCGGCATACAATAATCCTTGGATTGCTTCAGAACTTTCTTAATGTCATTTTTGTCATCTTCTGCCTCAAATACAAATGTTTCATGTATTTGAATGCTTTCAGGGCCAACCAGATTGAGCAAAATGGCTACCTGTGTAGCTTTCGACTTTTTGTTCAACTCTGCTGCCACGAAATACACATTGAACAATTATTCCCATTTACGCCAGGCTTCTGCAAGATTGACAGCATCAAATTGCATATATCGAGGGGTTCTGAGGTTCTCCATATTCCTTAAATGTCTGACATGTAGTGATTGAAGGCTAGCCGTCCGTAAGGTTTGAATCTGACAAGTGACAAGGACTCTCCAAAAGGCAAAAGCAAGGCTAGTGCCACTGAAGGCTAGCTCGCTCTCACGCCAGAGGGCGCTCATCCTTTCGTCACTAAAGCCATACAAGCAACTGAGTTCCCGTTGCTGTGAGAGTGGAACCAACCTTGTTTTTGGGAAGTCCGGAACGAGCGAATTTTTAGTTGTCGGTAAGTGGCAGAAGGTTGGTTTTGGTGGATAACTTGTGAGCTGATGAATTCGCAACTGGAGTATGGTGCCTCCAATCTTTTTTCCTAACTGTTTATAAATGTATCCTGGACATGAATATGTCACATATATGTGGCATCTTCATAATTTTTTTGAGGAATCCAGAAATCTTTGTCACCACCCCCTGCTATCGCTGTACCGGATGACAGACCAAGATAGATACGCCATTTACCTTTGGTCAGCCTTGCAGGTGGTAAGCCATGTTACAGGACTACATAGAGTATGTACATATGTTTATTGCTATTACACTGTATATTCAGGATGATAAGGTGTATCCAAAGTGAATATAATAGCCTTTTTCCAACCAACCAGGCATTTTTGTGCGATCCAGCCGCTATGACACTTTTTGATTAGTGTCCTAGCAGTTGGCAAAAGGCTTTAATATTCACCATAGCATCCTAAAAACGGAGTATAATAGCAATGAACATGTACTCTATACATAAGTCACTTTTTTTAAATCACCTCATTGTAAACTGTAGATCGATCAGAAGTACATCAGTGATTTAAATTACCCTCAGCTGTCCAACTCCTGCTGGAATTGAGTGACAGGCTCCAACTTCAGCACCCAATATTACGCCTTTACCACACTTGACAGGCCCTATAAATGCATAATTCCGATTTCTAACGACAACAACTAACTCTGAAACAGATTGAATAAGCTGTGAGATCTCAGACACAGTGAGTGAGATGTATATAATATGTCACGAGACATGAGGGGGTGCAACCTCAACATATATTAAAATTTACATAGCATCTCTCTATGATGTATCAAATTACAATGACAAATTTTAATAGTAGCTCCCCACATGAGCGTCAAGAGAAAGCGGACCATAATTGTCATCTCTAGCATTGTACCTGAGATATCGTAAGCCAATTCTTGCGATGTCAGCCATCCTTGCTCAATCGGTTCTGGAGTTGGTTGTTGTCTTGCAGAATTCTTTATTTGTCGTGACTAGATGGCAGTACAGGTCTTGTTTACTCATAGATGAAATAAAAAAATTACTTAGAAATCGGGCCCCATCAAGTGAAGTAAAGATGCGATATTGTGGGTTGAAGCGGGTGCCTGTCGCTCAGTTCCAGCGGGAGTTGGACACCTTATGTATTTAGTATACATTGTCGGGCCCCCTGACTGGATGTCAGTTCAGTAATAGGTCTAGTCAAGGCATAGCTGGCTTATCCGGTATATAGATCGTTTGACAGTCAGCGCATCAATTTTTGATTTATTGGTGTTATATTTTGTAAGTTATTTTGTTCATTATTTTCGTGAAGGCTGAGAGTTGATAATTCTGATGACGAGCTCAATGGGATCTAGTTTATGACTGTAATCGAAGCTACACTCATAGGGCACTTAAATTATAAAACAAAGGCTATAACACGCCGCACCCATATTGTGCCAACCTAATAAAATAAATTTGTATATATAGACATACTGATATTTAAGCGCTTTTTGATAGTATGTCTAAAGAATATGTTTTATTGTCAGCTTGTGACGTTGAGAGAATGATTAAGCCAGCAATAAATGCCAGAGTCTGAACAAGGGAAGAAGGTAAGCTAAAAACTTAAGTTTTTTTTATTGATGTGTATCATGTTATCAAGTCATTATGCTAACAACTAGCATGTATTTTGCAAGGCCGTTTTTTAATTCAAGCAGATGGATGGGGTCGCCCACTTAGTGATCATGAATAATTGTGGTATTTATCGAAGGTCACAGAACCGTGTCCCTGAGGTAGCCGTACAGGACCATTACACAAAGCAGTCAGTGTAATGGCATAGCTGCAAGTGCACGCACCTAAAGTACCCACCGCTCTGTGAGGGAAGAGCTGAATTTTAATTGTTTATTACTTTGGCGGTAATTATAGCTTAATTCTACTGTCATTGTCATGTAGAAACCACATTATTGTGAATTTTTGTCACTCTTTAAAGGCCCTATGAGAGTATTGATAGATCTGAAAAGATCTACATTCAAACATACTGGAAAACCAGAGCATTTATGTTTATATTTTTGACAATTAATAGAAAGTAATATTGTTATCACCATTTTAAGCGTTCTCGCATTGGAGCCCTTGTCTCATATATGACGTTTTTTACTGGATGAAGGTCCTAAGTGTGTAACTAGATTAAAAGTTAAGGCCAGATGTAGTCTGCTCCCGTTTGCCTTTTGCCGGAACATTTTCTTTGGGTGTTGCAACAAGAGTCGCTGGGTAAAATCTCCCACCCACCCTTGCGTACCCATTTTGCGTGCACCCAGTACATGACATCATATTTGAATATTCAGAAGTTGTGAAATATTAAAATGTCGTGTGGCACCCATTTTAAGTATGGCAATGCTTGTTACAGACTTCTTAAAAAATCAACAGGTCATATTTGCTATTACTTATCTTATAGTAACTGAGTTTTGCTCTTACTTATCTTATAGTAACTAATATATGCTTTTTTGGTTTTAAAGGATTTATACTGTCATTATTATGTGCTTTGGTTTTTTAAAAAAATTAAGATTGTACCTTGACTCGGTTAATTGTAAATATTGTAGTTACCACATTTGTGAAATCTTGTCACCCTTGAAGATTGGTCATTCGTTTCAAAGCCTGGTTGTGTTAATGTTTTTCATACACTGATGGCACAATTGTAATAACTGGTATGTTACTGGTCTACAGTGAATGATAAATGGTCATTTCCATGTCTTTATACTGTCGTTATGATATGGATTTTTTTTGGCGTTTTGTATAGTGAATAAATGTGCTTACTGCAAAGCATATTACAAGTTTGTGTTGACTTTCAACGAGATCGCAACGTGATATAAACGTGCAGCACGTTGATACCAGGTCACCAAAAAAGGCTTTTAACGCGTTTATAATTGACGTTTAGAACCGTGTGGAAACTGACGTCTTGAAGACGTCGACAATACATGTTGATAGGACGTCTAAAACTGACGTCGGATCAATTGGCGCATGCAACCGGATATGGAACAAATTTCAACGTCTGGGATCTTCGTCATGCGAACGAGTTTCCAACCACTCCAAAACGCTCCTTATAGGGCTGTACAGTTCTCGCGGGTTCTATATCCGGTCTAGGTCTTTTGGGGACCAACAAAAAAATACGTGCTCTTAGAACGAGTGCGCATCACGCTGGTGCTTTGCTGCAACTGCGTGACACGCACTCATTGTAGTCAACGTTTTAGTGTTGGGAACCGGCCGGCTGCGCGGTTTGTGCGTGAAGAATCGAGTGGGTCTGAAACTATTTTTTGTTTGCTTGGCTAACTATAAAATCATAATAAAGTGAAAGATAAGACATTTATCTCTCCATAATGCATGTGGTCTGTTCGATGAGACTGTTGGAAGCGTTGAATTTTGAGCCAAATCATCGATGTTTACAGTTCTACGACAAACGGAGCACTTTGCCCTTCGTGCTCAGTCCATATAAGGAGCGTCGTTACGTAAACATAGATACCGCGCGCAGACATACGAGTCATGATGAGTATTACGTCATACGACATGGAAAACCCCGCGCAGCATGTTAGATGGCCTGACATTGACAGTCACTCATGAGACAACCGCATTCTGGTTTGTCAACTGCCTAACCGCTCATACATTACATAAGTCTACTCGGATGGTTATAATTCAGATATGCACATAACTTCAGTGGTTATGTGTGCTTCCAAGGACAGCTTTAGCCGATCTTGTGTGTGAGGCGAGTGAAGGCAAACAACCGGCAGGTAGGCAGCACGTACATGCCGTTGATGCTAGGCATTAACATAGAGCATAGGTCTTCCTATGCGTGGGGTCTCGATAAGATCCCGAAGTGACTGTACTGCCCTATATGCACGGAGAAGTTGAGGACAATCGTGCTCGGTTGGCAAACACCAATAATTCGCCTCCAAAGACAACGCTTCCGCCAGTCTCATCAAACGGACCACATGCATTTTCGAGAGAGAAATGTCTTATCTTTAACTATATTATGATGTTATAATTAGGAATGCCCGGACCAAAGGAAACAAAGAATAGTTTCACACCCACTCGATTCGTCACGCACAAACCGCACAGCCAGCCGGTTCCCAACACTTAAATGTTGACTACAATGAGTGCGCGTTACGCAGCTGTTGCAAGCAACCAGCGGGATGCGCACTCGTTCTTAGAGCATGTGTTGTTTTGTTGGTCTCACGCGCCTTGCTAACGCTTTAATGGCAAATTACCGGGTGTGAAATTTTAAAGTAATATATTCTGCATTTTTTAGTATTACCAACCTCCTCTCTATGTCAAATAAATATATTCTGTCTTGAATTTAAATCCTGAAAGCCTATGGGTTATCCGGAGAGAAGCAAATTTGTTTAAAGGAGCAGAAGTTGGTGGCCGGCTTTATATCCATGCGTGCCTGTTTCTGTGTGATGTCGCGACCGCGGCTTGCTAGGACGTCCGCTCGATATAAATGAACCGCGCATTTTTATGCTGAAATTGTTGTTTTACAGACTCAAAGAGATATCAAACATATGCATCATCATTGTGAGATACTATTAGATTTTGTTCTAAAATGTAAAAAATCTAAGATGGCGCATGTAAGTATGCTGCTTTAAGCCCCTCCGATCTGATGCAATGCTCCCCCGCAAAACTTGTTGAGAATAGTCACTTTACGTGACGGATTTTTATTACGGATACCGCTATTTCGCAGAATAGTGCCTTGGGCCATGTGTATACACGTAAAAGGTTAGTTGGAGAAACAAAACTCTCCAGTGACGATTGATATGTGAATGTGGTCGGATGTGCCATGCCCAAGATACATGTACCAGCGCACGAACCTAGGATCTGCTTATCGGCAGTTCAGCATGCTCATCAACTGCATGCATCAATTGTACGCGTATGATTTATATATACATGTATATATCGCCAAATAAAGTCGTCTGATTAAATTATGCCGCTATTTGTTGCCACCTAATTGACTCTTGACAAGTGTGAAGGCGCTTGTAACGTTGTCAGTCCAGTTAAAACTGTCACTGATGCTAAACGTTTAGCAGCATTTTGATAACACAACTGTTCCATATAATGAAATATGGGTCAACATTAAACAGTTTGAAGTCGTTTCAAATTGGTAACTGTTACAATGAATGGAACCTGGGCCATATTATCGTTTCGTTCTGACATGACCAATTAATTTCAAATATGTTGTATCTTCAGAACGTTTACTCCGCCATATATGAAGCAGCGGCGCTATATTCGTATGTGGTATCAGGCTTAATCAATACGTCCATTGATAGATTTTTGTATTTACTTCAGTTGCCGAAGATTTACATGATAAAGAAAACTGATTAAACAGCTCAGCAAATTATATCAGAAATATTTCAGCTGAGTCACTTATACAGCAACCTTGCGGCACACTGTGCGTTTTGGTATCAAATTGACGGAAACACTGCGAAGACAGCCTTTGCCAATTTAGTATGTTCAATGCGGCATAGACTAGCCCCTTTGGAATCAGTTTGGCACAGTATGTCTTTTTCGTTAAACATGCACAGGGTTATTGATATGTGTCAAAAATATAGTGGGTTACTCGGTCGATGTGTACTAACATTGGCTTCCATGTCAAACCCAAATGATCACCCAACCGTTATTATGTAATACCAGTCTTCTACTCATTCGCATGAGCAACTGTAATACGGCCGTGAGTGTAATTATCGTGTCGCTAATAGTTTGTGGAGTACAGTCGACCATTCTTTATAGCCCATGAGTTGACCACGATGATCCCGTTCGACGAGGGTTAATATACATGTACATTATTCCCCACTGGAAGTTAGTTTGCAGCATTAGTAACATTGCCCCGTGCAGAACCGCTTTCCTCAGAACCAAGGCTTACTTTCAGCACGCCCCCCCCCCCCCTAACAAAAAAAATGTGGCCAAAGGGTGAGAATAGTAGCCACACAGTAGACCCAGCCCCAGTGCTATGGACTCTACCTAGCCCTAGCTATATGGATGCGGCCCTAGCCCTAGGTCTATGGACTCGGCCCTAGTCAACGTTCTGCATTGGGGATAAGGGGTCTTGCGGGTCTTTTTTATGGTAACTATACGCTTTAATCTTTATTCTTTAATCTGGACACGTAAGACCAAGTGGGCCGCCCCGTCCGCAGAGTACGAGTTGAGTATAATACAGTTCCCTTGTTTGCGCTGCATGCGTGAACATTGATGCGTATAAAGATTTGATTAGCTAAGGGTTTAACGGCACTTTCAGCCTGTCAGGCTATATCGTGTCATGATGCGTACAAAGACAGTAACACACATGGTTACTTCATCTGTTGTATCAGTCTCTGTCTCTTAGTGACATGCTTATCTTCCAGATTAAACACTGATTGCGCTCAAAACGCATGGTAATAGTAATAAACTTCTTGTAAACTAGCCAAGCCGTTCGGCTTTGCTGATTTATACCTGACGTGATTCTGACTGATGCTGAATGTGTTCGCAGTTCAATACCAGGATGTGTATAAAAGGGCGTGAAAATTGGAAGGGTTCTCATATATGCATTGTGTTCCAAAGACTACACTAGTTTTCTTACTATATCACCGCCATCTACCTGCCCCCCAACATCTTACCGCTTCATTGTTAGCGCCAATGATAATCACAATGATAATAACACCCCGCCAACGAGACTACTTTTGCTCAGTCCCGTAGATGGTCTTAAGAGCGGAGTTTCACTGTACATATACAATCAGTCTACTGTTCGTGACCATTTGACAGGCGCCGATCTACGGTTGTGTATAAACAATGGGCGCACTTTGGCCAGGTTCAACGGTTGAGAAGATGAACTCGAACAACGAGGGGGTCAAGATTAAAAAAATTGGATTCATGTGTGGTGGAGTGGGGGGGGGGCGGTCGCACGTGAGAAGGTGTATCGCTTTCAATGACAAAACAAACATCCTCGCCTAAATAAGGGGGGCGGGTGAAGTTTGAACCCCCCCCCCCCCGCCACCCCTCCCCAATCCCTTCTTCTTGGGTCCGATGCAAGAAAACATACATAACAACGGGATGTGGTCTTAGACTGTTTATTACCATTCAGGCCAAGAACATACATAACGACGGCATGTGGTCTTAGACTGTTTATTACCATTCAGGCCATGAACATACATAACGACGGGATGTGGTCTTGGAGTGTTTATTACCATTCAGGCCAAGAACGGGTTCTCTGACTGCTGACGAATATACTCGGCTGGACTCACGCTTAACAAGACATATATATGTTACCTGTTGTTATGCAGTCCATGTCAAACAGTAAAAGCATTCAGTCGGATGTTTTATATACGCTCTGGCACTATCACCGCGGTGTAAGTGAGTCAGACGGGCCGGGGGGAGAGAACCATTTCATATTTTTTCACTAAATGTCGCGAGAATAGTGGCCTGTCGTTTTACATTAGCCATTGCAGTTGACTTACCACTCGAGATGCTATAACATCTGCACGTGGGTCTGCTATGGAGTACCGCCTCGCTGTGGGTCTTTAGTTGGCACAACGATCACCGTGCACGCTTAATCTTGTCAACACTTAACCTACAGTAGTCATGTTCATTTTTAAACCAACAAATTACGCTAAGTATAGAGGCCGCGACATGCGTGTTAATAGGGCGCCTAGATTGTGACACAAGAAAAAAATGGTATACAAGGAAAAATAATCACCTGAAGTCGTTGTACCAACCGTACCTGGATGGTGATGGAGCTATCAGTGTTACTGACAACATACGCATGTTCTGTTGTGCAAATCATTGAGACCGCAAACAGATGAATGATGTTCTTGTAGAGAACATATTTTCGGTGATTTGGCCCCTGGCCATGCTACTTCCGGTCATTGTACATCTCACTGAAGACGAGCCATTTGCCGGCCTCCTTCTTCCAGACGATCATGCCGCTGCAAAATTAAAGACAGAAGACATAATAAATTTAAAATGTATAGAACTTGTGAATCGTACTGAAGGACTATCAAACGAATACTTATATTAGCATAAACCGGTACGTTCACAATTTTTCGAATCTCTCCACCTCAAACCCATAAAACTACTCACAATTACCAGATGGATTGACCTCAATCCAGACAAGAACTCACACCAGAACATAATATGGCAGTAAAGGGTTGGGCTAGCTGGCCTAACAGAGTACGCTCGACAGTGGGAGAGCCCGCCCCCCCCCCCCACCCGCCTCCAACAACTCCTGTACATCCTACACGAATCCTCCCTTTTACTCATCCTCTCGCCTCCTGGGCTGCTTCCCCCTCATGAGAGATACGGACTTGGTCGACACATTTCCGTCGATAGGAAGTACTGCTAAACCTGTTAAGACCTACTTAGACCAACTTAGATGTGTTATAATTAGGCCGCTTCCGTGCACATATGGGCTAAACTGGGCCAAGTAACCTACTGGGACAATGTTGTTAAAGAGTGACACGGTCCCCAGTGACCGACATTGGGCTCGCCACCTGTCGGTCTGCAGTGGAGCGCGCTAACAACTGAACCACGGCGGCTCACTACTTGGACGAGGAAAATGTGGACACCGCTGGACTCACATGTAGCGAGCGACGACTTTGCCGTCGCTGTCGAAGGCGTCGGCCTCCGAGGTAGTGACGACATATGAGTCCCCCAGTGGCGTCACGGCGTCCATCTTGCCGCTGGCCATCTTGGCCACGCCCTGCTCCTTCATGGCTTGTAGCATAGGCTTGATCGCTGTGCACGGGAGAAGATTTATCTGTTTAACTTAGGCCACTTGTGTGCACATGGAGGCTAAATTGGGCCAAGAAACCTCACTGGACACTGAAGATCAACGACCTGTTGATCTGCAACTCGGCCCGTTAACGGGCTAAGCTGGTACTCGGCCCGTTAACGGCCAAGCTGATACTCGGCCTGCTAACGGGCTAAACTGGTACTCGGCCTGCTAACGGGCTAAGCTGGTACTCGGCCTGCTAACGGGCTTAGCTGGTACTCGGCCTGCTAACGGGCTAAACTGGTACTCGGCCTGCTAACGGGTTAAGCTGGTACTCGGCTTGCTAACGGGCTAAGCTGATACTCGGCCTACTAACGGGCTAAGCTGGTACTCGGCCTGCTAACGGGCTAAGCTGATACTCGGCCGGCTAACGGGCTAAGCTGCTACTCGGCCTGCTAACGGGCTAAGCTGATACTCGGCTTGCTAACGGGCTAAGCTGGTACTCGGTCTGCCAACGGGCTAAGCTGGTACTCGGCCTGCTAACGGGCTAAGCTGATACTCGGCCGGCTAACGGGCTAAGCTGGTACTCGGCCTGCTAACGGGCTAAGCTGATACTCGGCTTGCTAACGGGCTAAGCTGATACTCGGCCTGCTAACGGGCTAAACTGGTACTCGGCCTGCTAACGGGCTAAGCTGGTACTCGGCCGGCTAACGGGCTAAGCTGGTACTCGGCCTGCTAACGGGCTAAGCTGATACTCGGCCGGCTAACGGGCTAAGCTGCTACTCGGCCTGCTAACGGGCTAAGCTGATACTCGGCTTGCTAACGGGCTAAGCTGGTACTCGGTCTGCCAACGGGCTAAGCTGGTACTCGGCCTGCTAACGGGCTAAACTGGTACTCGGCCTGCTAACGGGCTAAGCTGGTACTCGGCCTGCTAACGGGCTAAGCTGATACTCGGCTTGCTAACGGGCTAAGCTGATACTCGGCTTGCTAACGGGCTAAGCTGGTACTCGGCCTGCTAACGGGCTAAGCTGGTACTCGGCCTGCTAACGGGCTAAGCTGGTACTCGGCCTGCTAACGGGCTAAGCTGATACTCGGCTTGCTAACGGGCTAAGCTGGTACTCGGCCTGCTAACGGGCTAAGCTGGTACTCGGCCTGCTAACGGGCTAAGCTGATACTCGGCTTGCTAACGGGCTAAGCTGGTAGGCTCCCCATATCGTCAGTAAACATTTACCAAAGCGTGATTACAATCATTGTCTGGAACAAAGGCATCGTTATATATACTATAATACGGATCCATGAGATCGTATTTAAACATCACAGGCGATATCCGGCATTATTGCATACTGAGCTGGTGTGAGAATGAACCTTCAACATGAGTTTCAGTCGCTGTATTTTCGTTTCAACCTAAGACCAGGGTGATCATGTTATAGTTTACCTGCCTTCCCATTTACAATGGCCTCCCCTGGCGCAATGGATTTGCACTGTTCGTCATACAAGTCCACGCACTTATCCAGATCTCCGTTCGTGTAGTCGGCGAACCATGACTTGAGAAGTGCATCAAAATCTGCAAAATATCGATCATTACACCATAACCATATCATAACATGGTGGGGCAAATAATGCGATATATGTAACACATTTGGTTACACGGCCCGCAATTCACGCGCTCCCTGATGTAATGTGTCGCACACAATGCCATTTAATTTACTGGCATTTTCCTCAAGCGCATGTTAAAACTCAAAATCCAGATCACCAAAATGCTAGTGTTCCTCATTTGACGTACCTGCCATTGTCCCAAATATTCAACAGATGTGGTGGAAGTTAAGCGTCTGCGTTTCAACCCAGTCTGGACGGCAATTGCTTAATATTCCATTACGATGCGGCCGACATATATAGGGTATCCCTCAAGTGGTCCGAATAGTCACACAGAGTGTTACGTAACATGGCTAGGCGTGAGCGTTTTTGTGAAGCGTAAAACATCCTTGGTGGTGCGACGGTCGCGTCTTTGTATTTTATGCTGTTATCAAGGGGAAGCGGATTTTGGACTGTGGAATGGATTCTAGACTGTTGAGAACGTCTTGAGGGTGTCTTTCTGGGCCATCACAGCTCGCGGCGTGGCAATTAACACACAACGTGGCTATTGACCCAATAACGCGTCAAGTATTCGTGTAGATTTAGTCCTGGACATCGTCCAATCACATTGTACACATTAAGCATGGGTGAAGCACGTGGACAGGGAATGGGTCTTGGCTTGTCAGACTGTCGAAACGTGTGGTAGACTGTTGGCAAAATCGGGGTTTAGACAGGCTTGACTGACCCAACGGTCATTATTATTAAATTTTACCAGTAGAAGTGTAACCTTCGCGGGAAACGCGGAAACCGAGAGATCAGAGCCGCGATTTGTGGATAAATTGTGGCAGTTTCAAGCGCATTAGACCATCATTTTAGTGTTTCATGGAAAAATAACCTGGACACATATTGATAAATCTCTTGCAACTATTGTCTCCGCCAAAAAAAACATGATTGTAGTTATAATCGCAGCTATTTATATAAGCGATAATCACGCGCTCTTGCTTTGCTTGCGCCATTTTTGGTTTGCTTAAAAATTAGAACATCGCCTCCTGATTGGTCAATCGCCAACACACCTCCAAAAAGGGCGGTATCTGGTTAAGCGGCGAAATCGGGACTGGCGGTCACTTCTAAATTGTGAGCTACAGACAGGACGGAAAATGTGTAATTTGCAGGATAGCCATATGTGGGTATTATATTAATCGGCCAAGAAACGAGAGCTTCATGTGACATAATCGTTTCACCCAGGAGACCTGTAGCGCACTATACTTCACGGGCAATATTAGTCACATTCATACCTCCGAGAGCAAAATAGAGAGGCTCCGGTAGTTGCCCCGTATTTTCCCCAACGGAAGTATCACCGTTTTATCCTACTTTACCCTACGCAGTCCTGATTATTGGTAAAGTTTGTTAAAAATATTAATGACGTTTCTAAGCACTTTTTTAGAATACTTCAGGAACAATCCCATATCGTCTGCATACTGATTCGTATGATATTTGATGGCAATAGTATCATGGTTACTGCGTATTTGTGTGGCTAATGTTTCCGCTGCAAAGATAAATATGCAGGAGAATTGTCAGATAGACACAAAAACAGGTTGTAATTGTATGTAACAGAGTGAAATATCCTTCCCGCCGCCATCAATCTGTCTGTTTATATTCTAGTAAACCAATTCTTACACTTTGTATTTACTTTATATCATACCAGTAACCACCCATTTAGTATTCTCAGGTTTTTGTCTTAAACGATTTGTTTTGGAGTCTGTCGCCATGTGGTGTTTGTTTGTTTTTACACAAGACCAATGAAAGCGTCATAATTAGGTCAGAGCAGAGGATGTCGGGAGTCCGTTTCCTCCGAATATAAGCCGGTGCGCGCGGGTTTCTCGTCGCTCTCTCAACTCGGTCCTCACAGGAGTGCTCCAGTTAGCTAGAACCGTCTTCTCATGTGACGTTGAGATGCATGACATGATTGGGCCTTTTATAGGTACGTGTCGCATCTAATTACCATTGTATTGCGTAACTAGTTCGCTTTAGGTGTGATACCATTAATAGTGTGTTATTAATTGTCAGCTTTGAGTATTTGAGGTGGCATATGCGTTTCATTTTTTTTCTATTTAACAGGACTTATTATCCTATATTCATTTACGGTATCAGTTGTGTCTTTGTGCCTGTGCTACCTTGAAACAACGAGGGTTTTCTCTAGGTGTTCTTTACCTTTTACGTAACCACGTGTTCGTTTTCGTTTTTATAGACCGCTAATAAAACCGTCCACTGGACTGACATATGCAACATCAACCTCGTCGAAGTGACTTTCCTTGCTATTGCTTAAAAGCATTTGTATGAATCTGTTCAAGTGGTTATTGGAAATGTATAATTCTGTCCTATGTGTTATTGTAATGCCATTTTCGAGATGTCTTAGGGGTCGGGATGTTACGGACAGAACCAACCGCATCATAACGTCATATCATATCAGAGCATATCATAACGTAGCAAGTTATGTCTATGTCATAGGTCCCTCGTTATTCCATAGATGTCACCACTATTTGTTCATGGGCTCATGCCAGTATCTATGTACTTTACTTGCATGTATCGTTAATGGAATGACATATTTCAGACAACTTTCCAGCCTGTTTCAATGATGGCCCGAAGATCTGTGGTGTCCGTGGGTGGGGGTATGGATTCTCGCACTCTGTTGTCAGTGGCCAATGTTGACACCAGTTCCGGGAAAAACCCATCCCGGTATACGTGTCAGAAATTGAGATTTTATCATATTATGCTACAGTTTAACAAATTAGTTTATGTGGCGAAGTTTGGCGGCTTAAAAGCTGAAACTTACTGTGTAAGATCCATTTTAGTTTTCCAATGGTGCGTTGTTTTGCTGCCGCCATTCACGTTACAGATCTTGTCACTCAGTGGTTATCGCGGTATCAATGCGCGTAACTGATATTTACATAAATAGTTCCAACAAACCAACCGAACTTAATAGCTATAGACCTGAATCATATGAACTCCAACTATAGAAATAGAGCCACATTTTACGAAAACAAAAGGTTCATTTAACAAATAGATACCATTTTGCCTAAAACAATATGTTCGTTAGACCTATCTCCGCCGCAGAGGCGTAATCACTTTGACGACGTCATATCTCCAAGGAAACACGTCACGCGAACACTTAGTTACAGATGCTATTGAGCGCCACTGTTATGATTTCGACCAAATATTTAGGTGCAGTTGTGAGTATCATTGTCATCGTTAGATCTCCGTGTTGACTTAATGGGTGGGGTGAAGGTGGCTCGCTCGGGTCACGCCGCTGTGGTGTCCCTCTCCAGTTCATGACAACGCAGTGGTCGCTTCACAATTCAAAGTTACAAAATAAGTCATTCACCGGGCAGTCTGGGAAAACTGGGATGGCCGGAGAGAGGATGAACGGAGGATGAACGGAGGTTCCGTCTCTAAAACTATGCTGTAGGTTTGGCCTATCCATCGCATAGAGTTACCACTTGAGATCCCGGACAAGCCCCCAAAGTTTGTGGTGTCCGTGGGTGGGGATATGGATGTGTGTGTCCTGGCCCCTCCCACGTACCCTTCCGGGTCCGGTAATCTTTGCTGGATGGTCACAAACAAAACATAGTTCTCAGGTATACTTTATTTCTAGGGTCAATGTTAACTATGTCAGTACAGCATAAATGTATACTCTCCTCGGCCCGCCTCTCGCTTCTCCGCAATTCACCCCTCCACTCTGGATCATCCCCGGGAAGCCCTGGTCCGGGGAGACAGTCGCGCCCGATCACTGGCTCACCCGAGCCAGCCAATCAGAAGACAGGGGGCGTGGCTTAGTAACCGGTGACGGGAGGACCAGCCGCCGCCACCTAATCCCGCACATGTCACGCCCGGACACTACAGATCGACGAATTACGAGTGTTTCTACTTCTTGAATTGTCACCCCCGTCCCCCCGTATTACTCTAAAAACAATCCGTGTGCCTGCATTTAAGTTCATTCCATCGTCTCGTGATGTTCTTGACCCAGGGGTGTTGCCATGAGCGGCCTGACAGGTGCACTATGAGCGGTCTCACTGGTACACTGACCACTGTCCGCTATGAGCGGGTTGACTGGTACACTGACAACTGTCCGCTATGAGCGGATTGACTGGTACACTGACCACTGTTCGCTATGTTCGGGTTGACTGGTACACTGACCACTGTCCGCTATGAGCGGATTGACTGGTACACTGACCACTGTCCGCTATGTTCGGGTTGACTGGTACACAGACCATCTGTCCGCTATGGGCGGCCAGACTGGTACGCAGACCATCTGTCCGTTATGAGCGGCCAGACTGGTATACTGCGGACTGTCCGCTATGGTCGGGATGACTGGTACACTGACCACTGTCCCCTAGGAGCGGGTTGACTGGCACACTGACCACTGTCCGCTATGTTGGGGTTGACTGGTACACTGACCACTGTCCGTTATGAGCGGCCAGACTGGTACACTGACCACTGTTTGCTATGATCGGGTTGACTGGTACACTGACCACTGTCCGCTATGAGAATCCTGATTGGTACACTGACCACTCTCCGCTATGAACGTTCATGAAATAACAGGACAGCAGCGGATCCCCTAATTAATGGAATGAGCGAGGATGCCCCAATTCAGTTAATGAGCGAGGATGCCCAAATTAATGGAATGAGCGAGGATGCCCCAATTCAGTTAATGAGCGAGGATGCCCCAATTCACTGAATGGGCGAGGATGCCCCAATCCATTGAATAGGCGAGGATGCCCCAATTCATTGAATGAGCAAGGATGCCCCAATTCACCGAATGGGCGAGGATGCCCCAATTTATTGAATGGTTGTTGAGCTCCCCATCCCCCCAGACCCCCCTGTCAATCACAATCTATTCGGAACATTGCGTAAAAGTCTTTCTATTTACAAAACGTGGATGCACGCCCCAGGCATATAATTTGTTCATTGAACTATGATTTCATTGTTCTAACTTTACAGTTTGTGGACTGAAATACCAGTTTATACCATATCGACACGCATGTGTGTCGATACATGGCGCGGACACGCCGTGCAACAGTGGCAGCGTGGATTTATTTTAACAGCTTGAAAACAAAACAATAGTGGGGGTTGTAAAAACGCATTTAGTTATTCAAATGGATCAACGGTATGGTTTAGACAGCAGGACAAATCACTAAGTATTTTCGGCAGGGTCCCCTACTGATCCGTGTCCTTGTGCCCTGTTTTCGGGAATTCCGAGCCCACGCTCGGAGCCATAGCCCACGCTCGGATCCATAGCCTGCGCTCGGAGCCATAGTCTACGCCCGGAGCCATAGTCTACGCCCGGAGCCATGGTCTACGCCCTGAGCCATAGTCTATGCCCGGAGCCATAGTCCACGCCCGGAGCCATAGTCCACGCTCGGAGCCATAGCCCGGAGCCATAGCTCACGTTTGGAGCCATAGCCCACGCTCGGAGCCATAACCCGCGCTCGGAGCCATAGTCTTCCCATAGCCTGCGCCTTGAACTACTGGAAATGTTCCTAATATACACCGTAGATTTATGTCTGTAAAGTGTACCTTTACCCTGCTGTTCCTAACGTCCTATATCTAAGACGCTCAAAAATGTCTTGTTAAAATAAAAAACTTTTTGTCATTCTTGATGATAATAAACGGCATAAGAATTAAAACTTTGTCGACGCGGTCTATGCCGGGGCATTAATGGGTTGAACGGATTTTGTCGGAGCTCGAGCATGATCATTATCACCTGTATAGATATACATGTCAGTGTGTTTTTGACTTAAGGAGGTTCCCGGCATCACTGTGGCGCCATCTGGTGGACTATGCCGCTGCGATCTAGCGATAAGCTGGTACCGTCGCTCATACTCATATTTGTAAGTGAGCGAGCGAGCGAAGTTGGGCCGCGAAACCAGCCTAATTTGGCGAATGCTCTATTGTCCAGCGCGTCATAGTTTATTTCTTGTTTATGTAACAAAGTCACGAAACTGATGCGCTGTAAAGGGAAATTGATAGGCAAACGCAAATGCAAGCAAACGAAAGAACTTATTGGGATGTATGAATATATCTTTGCACGAACTGAATAGAAACAAGCCGGCAAATTACATAGCGTTGGCCACATGCACAGGCACAGTAAATCAGTGGGGGAGGCTGGGGGGGGGGGGGGCGGGGGGTTAGGGATCCCCCACATCATCGTAGGCATATATGCTTACACGTTTGGTTGCTTAAATGTGTTTATGTAAACTTGATAACACCAATTATCTTATTCAATCTTGTGAGTACTTGTCGTACATGTTCAGCATGTTTCCTATTCCGACCCTCAGAATTACCGCCACAATTTCCATTATCAGAGTCATTTTACGAAAAAACGAGGTAAAAGACCCATATATTTTTTTCTCCTATTTGAACAAACAAGGAGCAAGCTTGTTACAGACAATTTTTATTAACTTTGTCTTAGCCGTTTTTTTCTGTGGAATATGTCGTGTCGAAATTCAAAAATTCTCCATTGAGAACCATTATAAAATTAGATGTGACCCCCTACCTATTCAACGTCATTTTGGTAGGTAGAAGACATTTCTTTTTTATGTTATTTTATCGTTTTGGATACACATTACTATAAGATGAAAAAATGTCAAGAAGTTTGTCTGAAGAAAATGTAATCTATGCATCTACCTTAAGTTCTGTTGCTATTATTGAACCAGCAATGACGTTCTGAAAAGGTTCACAACGGGGGGGGGCGTTTCCCTGTAATGTTAAACTTTGGGGAGAGTGGGTACGCTAATGGGTCCTCCCCATTTCCAAGCTGGAAAGAGGCCGATACTAAGGATTTTCTTTGCAGTAGATTTTGCAGATAGTCAATCAAACCAAGCATTCCAATTTGACAGTACAACGTTAACGTTACACGATTCTATACATTCTATACAGTCAACCATAGCTGTAGCATTTCACTTAACGGTGTGAATAACGTCCGTAATCGGCATGGTCGATGAGACTTCGCGGGCCACACCGATCAGCATTCACCATATTATACTGCGCCTTGGGTGTGACCACGTGGTATCCCAGGCACGTAGGATAATTCACATACTTATATATATATAGCATTGCACTATATATTATATATTTGAAGAATGACGTTATTCACCCAAAATGGCCTGGCAGTTAGCGTGTTCGGCTATTGCCGAGTTTGTTCACCTAGGCCAGCCCACGCAGGCGGTGTGTGGTTCGAGCCCCACCTGTGCACATGTCTATGTCTCAGGCTGACCGACCTTCCTTCCATCCCTTAGCTTGTGTTTACCTTCACCCGAGCCGCCCCTGCCCCCCCCCCCCCCCCACACCCCCCTCCCAAGCGCGACCACACCTCACAGGGTCAATCATTACCCCCTGTACCACCGGTACCACCCCACCTCATATACCCCCGGGGGCTACGTCACCCCCGCCGAGCCCCCGTACAGCATGCTGTCAGGCCTCAGCACCCGGCGGTCCTAGAGGTCTGGTAACTCTCCCAGGCTGATCTCGGCGTCCGGATCGCTCATATTGGCCATGTGAGCCCTGTGCCGGCGGAGGTCTGGTAACTCCCCCAGGCTGATCTCGGCGTCCGGATCGCGCATCTTGGCCATGTGAGCATTCCTTGTCCTCTTTCTGGCTCTGTGGCGCCGGACAAGGATAACCGTAACGATGGTGACGCCCAGAAGCAGCACAGCGCCGCCTATTGAGACACCGATGATCAGGAAGAGATCGGTCCTGTACGTGATTTGCCCGACGTTGTAGGCCAATTTTTTTCCCGGGCGAACCTGCGAAAACACAAGATGGCGTTTCAAAACAGGACTACGAATAAATTAAGTTTATAGGCACATATAGTACAGACATTTTATGGCACATGTTCTTCTTCTGTTCATATCGTCCTATTCTATTGCTTTTATCTGTCCCTAAATGGCCGTCCCCTGAGGCCTCGCGGCCAAATTTAGCTTACATGGGAGCAAAGATTATCTAAAATATGTGTCCACTTGTCATTATAATACCCCGATAATTGCATCAATTATTAATTCGATACCACATACCACCAATTCAATTCCAGATATCACTAATTCAATTCCGCATATCATTAAATCAGCTTCAGATATCATTAAATCAGTTTCAGATATCATTAAATCAGTTTCAGATATAACTAAATCGATTCTACATATCATTAGAATCAGAAACATCATCAGAATATTCTGTTAATATTTGGAGATATGCATAACGTAGAGATATGTTTAAATTAATCAATAATATGTTGAAAGTATTTGCACATGGTATGTACAGTTACTGTACAGTATGCACGGATACAGCGTCAAAGTCACGATACGGACTTGATTTGACACATAAGTATATATAGATGGCAAAAATATATCTCGGAGAGAACTACCCCTCGCTCTGCGCCCACACACATCCGTGGTTCACAACCTGGTCTGTGCGATCTGTCACGATCCAATCATTCATCTCCCCCTATTGGCCCAAGAGACCGATCCAGGATGTCAATTATTCACTGACGTCACTGTTGCTCTTATCTAATAATGTGGTGAAAAGAAGCCCACGTGCATTATGTCGGACAAACAAAGCAGCACGTCACTTTTGTCAGTTTTAAAGCAGTTTTTGTCAGTTTTCGGTCTTAGTGCCGGAGTATGGTCTATTTAGCCACTGAGTGTTAAATACACTGAAATGGTGTGGTGTTTTAGACCGTTTGCGTGCACACAATGCCTAAGCTGGGCCATTGAACGCTCGGGTGCCGAGCCGAGGACGTACTGACATGCGGTCCACTGCGCTAACCAAGATACCAGGCAGTGGACAAAGCGGCCACAGACAGCAATAATGTCCCTGTCCTTCCACACACTGCCCATCCCCCATCCCGCCCCCCACCCCCTCTCTCTCCCCCCCCCCCCACCCCACTCCACGCGCATCTATTCCACTCCCTCCTTCCTCTGTTTGGCGCGTGCAACTCACCGTGACCGCGGAATTCACGTTCCTGTCCCTAGAGACGTTGATATCGTCACGTGATGGTGGCAAGCAGATCAGAAGCTTACTCGAGATCTCCACCATCTGGCACACGCCCGCCCCGACGTCCACCACGTAGTTACTGACGTCAATGGCATTTACGAAGTAACCCTGAAACCCCGTCATTCACAGACTTAACGTACCGGAGATTAATAACAATATCCTTATAATGCTAAACTCATACATACATAAATATGGTACATTCATCATACAAAAAGCAGAATATGTTAACCGACGTTAATAGCACCAGCCGCTTTATTTGCTACTGTAGCCAGTTAACGCATAGTATATATATCTAGGTCCACGACGGCATCTGATTAAAGCCAGCTAACTTTGGCATGTGAACGTAATAAATATATACATGTCACGATTACATGTCACATTCATGTTCACATTTTCTTTGAATAAGTGTTAAAAACATAAAATAAACCGCATTTGCGATTTGATGAACAAGGTTGAGACCTGAATATATATATATATATATATATTACCGGAATGTTAAGCGGTGTTTCCTCGTCGTAGGCGGCCTCCAGAGTGACGTTGAAGAACGGAGTGGCGACGATTTCCAGGACACCCTTGCGGGCCAGCGCCTCATCCGTGACGTTGCTGATGTTGGTGTACGCCTTGTAACCGTCAAACTTGAAGCCGATGTACAGCGTGACGAGGGCCATGTCTGTGTCGTACGTCAGTAAGTACGGGATCCTTGGTTCTTGACGCTTTCGCCTCTTGCTTTGATTCGGAATAGTACTCACTGAAGCCCGGATGTCGCCGGGAATGTCGCTAGGGGGCGTTGGACACAGGAGGCGTGTTCCGCTGCTGTTTGTCACGTGTTCGCAGACCTGCATGAGTAGGTAGCGAATGAAAGCGGAGATTGAAGAATTGACCTGTCTGACCTGTCCGGGAGTCAGTATGCGTGAACCATACTCTTGCGATATGCAAATTACTTAGCGTCAAGTACCATATTTGTGGAACGTTAATATAGTCTAAAATATAGTAGTCACCCAGAAGTTTAAGTATGGAGTAACATAACGGTTGCAGCTAGCCGAGCAGTCACATAACATTGTAATATCTTGCGATCGGTAAACGTGAACCCATCCATGAAGATGGTAGATGGGCCCTGGTCGACGAAAAATGCGGCAGCAGTATGGGAATCTATTTAGGAAGATATGGCCGTCATGTATCTCAGCACGAGATATGTCATTAAATAACTGGTTTGGCGTAACTAAATTAGGGGAAGGGGGATATATCTGGTGTTCTTAACTAACGTCTATCCAGAATCTTGTTGTCTCAAAGTTCTATCTGTGACGTCATTGTATCAGGCATATCTCGGGTGTGCGGCTTCTGGCGTCACTGAATCATGGGTATGTCTTATGACGTCATGGCATCAGTTGTATGTACGTCGGCTGTCCCTATTTTTAGGGTACTGAATCATGTGTCCAACCTCGAACGTCGCTAAATCATGTGTACACCCTACCTAACTACCTAACTACCTACCTACCTACCTACCTACCTACCTATATAGATATCCTGCCACTGACGTTATTGTCAGATGTTTATTGATTGCGGCACTCCATGCTACACCGAATCACGTATATTTCATGTGCAATACTTCTGACGCCATTGAATGAGGTGTATTTCGGTTGTTTCACCTCTGACGTCACTGACTCAGGTGTATACCATATGTCCTACCTCTGACGTCACTGACTCAGGTATATGCCGTATTTCGCACCTCTGACGTCACTGAGTCAGGTGTATGCCATATGTCTTACCTCTGACGTCACGGTATCAGGTGTATGCCATATGTCCCACCTCTGACGTCACTGACTCAGGTGTATGCCATATGTTCCACCTCTGACGTCACTGACTCAGGTGTATGCCATATGTTCCGCCTCTGATGTCACTGACGCAGGTGTATGCCATATGCCCTACCTCTGACGTCACAATGTCAGGAGTATATCATGCGTCGTACCTCTGACGTCACTGAGTCCGTCTCATTATAGATCACGTTGCTTCCGGCTGCCGTGTATCGTCGGATGTTGGTCGTCAGTTCCAGGACAGGACTAAAGACCGAGTCCAGAGAGCTTCCGACCACAGTGAGGAAGACACCGCCTCTGTTCAAATAATCAAGACAAAAAATAACAACACTCCCCGTGAGCTTTGACGCGGTCGGGACAAAAAAGCATTAGGAGCGGATCCAGAAAATCTGGATAGGGCGGCCGGTTTCAGCTTCGGATCCAGATATGCTGGATAGGGGGGGGGCTTCAGTTTTCATATGTTAAATGGTATAAAGTTCGGTCTGTCCACCAACTGAGCTAGGGTCAGCTTCAACCTATCAATGTCGATGTCATTAGTACTTATAATATCCCTACCCTTTATGATTTATTAGCCCCTGAATACGTACTCTACTATTGTGATCGATGGGGAAATGTCCGAAATATTGGGGTTGAGCCTGTAGGTGAATGTGACGTTAGCGGCTACTGGGATCAGTCTCCCGCTGGCCAACCGGAGCCGCATGCCTAACATCCTGTCGATGTCTGCATCCAAGCCAACGCCAGTCTCGGCCTCCACGCAACTGTCGTTTCTATGGAGAATGGTAAACAGAACGGTGATGCATAAAATTATGTGTGTATAAATGTATCACATGGCATGTAGAAAATGATTATTCCCTGCTTGGCCCTGATATATCTTTACTTCTTCTACGCTTCTATTATTACACATTTGGTGCTGGAATGATTCAGTGAATATATGTCGGTTGGGCGGGAGGGACGAGTGGCGGGAGGGGGGGGGGGGTTGTGGGACTGAGCTGTTCAAAGAACCGTTAACAGTATGTTAATATTAACCCACCGAAACTCTCGCAACATGATCCATGTAAATGTCGCTCTCCGTTCTTTCTCTTACACTTGGCACTTGCCTGGAGCGATATGCATGGACTTGGTGAGTGGCATCTTTCTGTTTTTCACCGATGATATGATATGCACCCATTCTTATCATTAACCTGATTCCCCATGAACTTAAAGTTACTATTACAACAAAAAGTAAACATTCATTGTGATCCAAATCTGGCGGAGAAAAAACGTGTGTACAGTGACGGTGATGTGCTGGTGACGTAACACGCATGAAGTAATCTCCGCCAGGGCGAGCGCCAACGACTAACTTTCGTTATTGGCCAGGATTCGCGACTGGCAGCGCCTCCTTGAGGCAGAGTGTTATACAGTGTTTACAGCTGTTCCAACAGCCGCGGCGCCTCACGTGATCTGACGGAACACCCCCGCCGCAAAATTTGTTGAAATAGTAACTTTAACAAGGAATAAACTTCAATCGCATTCAACAAAAGAACCAGACCAACCAGTTACTCACATATATCGGACCGTTGCCTGTGAGTTGTTGCCTATGACGACGGCTGTGACAGGGTCTGGCTGGTTCATATCACTACCGTGTAAGGTGATGTTAGTACCTCCCGCCAGAGGGCCATGACCCGGGAAGAGGGAATACACGGCTTAAATAGAAACAAGTACGTTAAATAAATATCGTTGTATACATCGGTGTCAGATATTATTAATTACAAAGCAGGGATTTCAGCAAATGGCGGCATTTTTCAACCAGGTGATAAAGACGATAGTGTTGGACACGTTGGTCAATATATCATCGCTCTGCGCGAGACAATGGGGTTTTCATCAAACAATAAGGAATGGGAAACAGTTATTTTGAAGGAAAAAAAGATGAGTTGATAACTTGTATATATTGTGACTATGTAGTGCAAGAATAGACGTCTGCCGCAAGATCGCTCCATGAACATATCGTAAAGTAAATATTAATTTATGTGGTCATAAATATATTATAAACATTGAGTTGAGTAAAATCGTTCTGGAAACAAATCCAAATCATTCATATGGCATATAATTATTTCGTTAATTTCTGTGACGAAAATATATAATATATATATGCATATATGCATTTGCATGTGCAGTTATTAAACAGTTGCTGACCTCCAGGGTGACTTTTGGGTCACAGTTGTGTTTTATTAGTCAATTTTTTTTGCTCTTTTCATGCAGAAAAACGAAATGGTACTTCCTGTCTTCACTTAGAATAGGAGTGTTTGTTTACATCTTGGCTTAGTTTTGAAGAACAATTGGTTTAAGCCAGGGTCATGGCTTACACATCCTGAAGCACTGCTTCACCCCTCATCACCATCCACCGTCAGCCCATATCTGGGTAGACCCCCGCCTCTGCCCCCCTACCTCAACCCCCCAACCAACCGCCTCCCCCCAGGCTCTATCTATTGATGCATGACTAATTAATGTTGATGTGTCTTTTCCAAACCTGGTCCTATGCTGGCCGTAGTTGTGATTTCCATAGCCGTAGATGAAGCTGTCACTGTTGTAAATGGCGTCGTTGTCAGTGGCGATGTAGTTTCTGACGTTAAAGTTGTCAGGCTTGTGGGTTCGGTGGATGTAGTTGTCAACGTTGTCGTGTCTGTGGCTGTGACTGTCTGCGTTGTGGCCCCCATGGCCGTAGCCGTCAACCATGGTGAGCTTATCAGGAACGTAACCGGTACCGAGATGCAAACACTGCTTGCGTCACATCTAGATATCACAAAGCCCGCCCAAATATATATCCAGACGATTCTTTCTAAGATGGCGCTCATCCCTAGCCACGCTTGCTCCGCTCTGTAACAGCCTTCTGCCACGATGTTCCGTTGTTGCAAGTGGCAGCAATGTATTTTATCCAAGATGTGTGCATGCCATGCTCAACTGGTCTAGAGTATGCGTTGCCGTTGCGTATTGACTGGCTGTGCTTCAACAGCAATTTCCTGCCGAGTCACCGGCAATTCCTCAGGGACCGACCAGTTGATATATCACGGGGTGTGGGGTGGGGGGCGGGGAGGAGGGGGGGGGGGGCTGAGTTTTTTGGGCGAATGCTGAAAAAGCGATTTTGAGGGTAAAAACTGCATTATTTCTGATCGCTTGATTTTTTTGTTTTTGTGCAAAATGTATTCAGTTTTAAAAAGAAATAGCGGTCATTATTTTTTCAGTAACCGCTTATAAAAACAAGATTGCGATTTTGATTACAAAAAACATAGCACCGGACCCCCTTCCCCTGGATCAAATGATCCGTTCCTCATACCCTATGTGTACCGTATATGTGCGCTATGTCCCCCAGTCGTGACTCTGTCGTCTGGGGCCTTTCCAGTGCTACACATATAAACAGGTTTTCTTGACTTCATTGTACTTGATTCGACATCTTGCCAGTCGTAAGCAGCGCATAAATCCTCTTTTTCGTATGGCGCCTGCCACATAACGTATTCATCAGGCGTCGTGTGAGCAGCCATGCATGACGGCATGATGTAGTCTCGCTCTGACTTAATAGGGTGGAGTGACTGTCGGTCCTCACAATCAGCGACATCAGCCGCACCCATTTCCCCAAAAAGGGCGCAGATTTTGGAAGTTGGCATGAATGGACTTCATGTACAACAGGCAGAACACAATTTTGTGGCCAAACGCTATGTATGATATAGGTGGAGAAGGACGTGGTGAGATGTGTCTTGGGCGAAGAACGATGGCCGTGGCGGAGTCTCGGGCAGGTGAGGGGGGGGGGGTCGGACGCCCACGCTATATCGTGTGTGGTGAGAGGGGCGGCTCGTGCTGGGTGCGTCTGGGATTCCCCTCAGACACCCAGCCACATCGGTGGACCAATCATCGCTATCCTCGTCTGTCACCTACACATAATATATATAAAATTAAGAATATATATATATATACTGGCTTCGGTAACGGTGTCTCTTTTATTCTTGAACCCGACCGATAAAGAAGCTATGTCCAACCCTCAAATGTAATGATTGCCCTCTAATGTTAAAAATACCGCATGTAGCAAATTTGTCCTCTCTAATGTAGTAACTTTTTGTCCACAAATGTAAAACCGCCCTTAAATGTAACAGCATATTTCCCTTAAATGTAACAACATATTTCACTTCAATGTGCTAAGACGTCAACCGCAAATTTAAAACTTTTTCTTCCTACACTAATGTAGGTAACTTTCTTAACAACAATTGCAACAACCATGTTTCCCTCTAATTTAACCATCCATCTTCAAGAGTCTTAATTTTGGACAATTGCATATATTAGAAAACCCTCGAATGGGTGTCCGAGGTTCCTGCGTGGGCTGGTTCTAACTTTGTCAATTGGTTTGGTTTGTTTGTGTGCTTTCACGGTCTTAATTCAACAGCTACAGCTGTAAACCTTAACCAAGTGATATATATATATATACGAGACCGTCAAGCGTAGCTCAAAATGGATGACAGGACTGGCTGGTGCAACTTGAACATTTTAAGACCGACTGCGGCTCGACAGGCAGTATCAATCGAGTAATAGGCCGATACGTTATCCCGCGCAGATCTCAAATTGACCGATATTTGAACAACTCAGATTGGGATTGAACCAATAGGATCCGGCGTGGAACCTTCAGATCCGGATTGGACCGTGAGATCCGGATTGACCCTTTAGTTCCAGATTTGACCCTTCAGATTCCGATTTGACCCATTGGAACCCGATTTGACCCTTCTGATCCATATTCGAGCCCTCTGATCATGTGAACATTGGTTTTATTCGGCCTGTCTCTGATCATTGCAACATTGAATTTAGTTGGTCTCTGATTATGTGAGCATTGGTCTTAGTTGCCTGTCTCTCATCATGTGAGCATTGGTTTTAGTGGCCTGTCTCTGATCATGTGAGCATTGGTTTTAGTGGCCTGTCTATGATCATTAGAACATTGGATTTAGCGGGTGGTCTCCGATTATGTGACCATTGGTCTTAGTTGCCTGTCTCTCATCATTTGGGCATTGGTTAATGGCCTGTGTCTGATCTTGGCAACATTGGTTTTAGTGGCCTGTCTCTGATCATGTGAGCATTGGCTTTAGTGGCTTTAATCTGATCACATGAACATTGGTTTTAGTGGCCTGTCTCTGATCATGTGAATATTGGTTTTAGTGGGGTGTCTCCGATCACGTGAACATTGGTTTTAGTGGCTTTAGTCTGATCATGTGAACATTGGTTCTAGTGGCCTATCTCTGATCATGTGAGCATTGGTTATAGTGGCTTTAATCTGATCATGTGAGGATTGGTTTTAATGGCCTGTCTCTGATCGTGTGAACATTGGTTTTAGTGGCTTGTCTCTGATCAGGTGAATATTGGTTTTAGTGGCTTTAATCTGATCATGTGAGCATTGGTCTTAGTGGCCTGTCTCTGATCTTGTGAACATTGGTTTTAGTGGTTTGTCTCTGATCATGTGAACATTGGTTTCAGTGGCTTTAATCTGATCATGTGAACATTCGTTTCAATGCCCTGTCTCTGATCCTGTGAACGTTGGTTATAGTGGTTTTAATCTGATCATGTGAGGATTGGGTTTAATGGTCTGTCTCTGATCGTGTGAACATTGGTTTTAGTAGCTTGTCTCTGATCATGTGAGCATTGGCTTTAGTGCTCTGCCTCTGATTATGTGAACATTCCTTTTAGTGGCCTGTCTCTGATCATGTGAACATTGGTTTTAGTGGCCTGTCTATGATCATGTGAACTTTGGTTTTAGTGGCTTGTCTCTGATTATGTGAACATTGGTTTTAGTGCCTGTGAATCTGATCATGTGAGCATTGGCTTTAGTGCTCATAGGTACATTGTTTTTAGTGGCCTGCCTCTGATCCTGTTAAGATTGGTTCTAGGGACCTGTCTCTCATCTTGTGAAAATTCGCTCTCGGTCTCTCATCAAGAATTGAATCGTTATTATAAAATATTCAATTGTTGATATTGAATTGTTAATATCAATAATGAAATTGTTATTGTCGATAATTCAATGGTTAATATAAATAATTCAAGTGTTATGATCAATGATTCAATTGTTATCAGCAATAATTTAATTGCGTATATCAATAATTCAATTGTTTATATCAATATTCCAATTTCCAATTCCCGTTCGCAGACGGACAGATGCCAACGTCAAGAATTGACATGCTCATGTCAAAAACTAAAGTGTTGATATTAAGATGTGAATGGTTGATATCAATAACAGATTTTGTTGGTATTCACAAATCTATCATAAATACCGCGATATACCATCCAATTCTACACCTATCTATGCATCGGAATATATTTGGGACGACATGAATGCGTTCGGAGTATATATAATCCTTCAGAGAAAGATGGGACGGTAATCACTTCTTGAGATAATCGTTCAAACTTTACATATGCGAAAACTCGCAGACGAAGAATGTTGTCGCAGACGCCGACTTTTTTCTGGCCAGCCAAACTACAAAACTACTCTACCATGCGCATCCTTATATAATTTATATCCTACTTTGCAACAGTAACTAGGAGGGGGGTGGTTGTGTTCCCAAGTCACTACGAATTAAATGGAGAACTGCCTGTATGCAATGGAAGGGCGGATACGTGATATATATTGGCAATTTCCCCATTCACGGTTATTTAATATTACAATATTCAGTTCATGATGAATGAAAATGCTCAAGACGATCGGCTTGATATCATTCTCAGTTCACGGTGAAATGAAAAGCCCATTCCCGAGGTACGGAAATATCCCTTGCCACCGCCCCCCCCCCCACCTCCCCTCCCCCCAACAATATATGCTGCATCAGAATCTGGAGATCCTTTTAACCTTGAAACACAAAAGACAAAAGGCTGCAACGTCAATGTAAGGGCAAACTAGTGTTACAGTATGGCTCACTTATTACTCAGGCCTGCCATTTACAACGATAACGAGACAGAATCAAGCATAGTCGGAGAAGGAAGACGAAAATCAGGGTTATGGGATTGCCCGTTGTAAGCCATATTTAGCGTCGATCCTAGGGTACGGATGGGATACCTAGCATCCGGTTTGGACCCATGGGATCCGGATTGGCCCCTAAGATCTCAGTTTGACCCTTCTAATCCATATTTGAGCTCTAAGATCCCGATTGACCCCTAAAATCTGGATTGTGGTTAAACTCAGATTCAGATTCCAATTTGGCACCTATGATCCCGATTTGATCCCACAGATTACAATATGACCCATCAGATCCGATTTAACCCTATTGATCCATATTTGAGCCCTCAAATCCGGATTGGACCCATAGATTCCGTATTGGACCCTAGAATCCGGATTGGAACCCTAGAATTCGGATTCGACCCCTAGAATTCGGATTCGACCCCTATTATCTGTTATGAAGTCAATCACCAGTCTGCGAGATGAGTGATGCTTACGATGATCTGCTCTAATTGTCACATTAGTTCTCGGATAGGCCGGGATGTTAACTTCATGACTGGCCGAGTTGGTCGCCGGGACCCTGTTCGAAGTGTCAACTGTTATTGATCTGCTCGGCCCTGCTAATCGTAAAAAATTCGGTCGCTGGGGACCAGATCCCCATTGGATGCTGCCAACGCTAAGTCTGCTGGGGACCAGATCCCCCTCGGATGCTGCCAGCGCTGTGGTCGCTGGGGACCAGATCCCCCTAGGATGCTGCCAGCGTTGAGGTCACTGGGGACCAGATCCCCATTGGATGCTGCCAGGGTGGCAGTTGCTGGGGACCAGATCCCCCTTGGATGCTGCCAGCGCTGAAGTCGACGGGGACCAGATCACCATTGGATGCTGCCAGCGCTGAGGTCACTGGGGACCAGATCCCCCTTAGATGCTCCCAGCGCTGTGGTCGCTGGGGACCAGATCCCCCTTAGATACTGCCAGCGTTGAGGTCACTGGGGACCAGATCCCCATTGGATGCTGCCAGGGTGGCAGTCGCTGGGGACCAGATCCCCATTGGATGCTGCCAGCGCTGAAGTCGACGGGGACCAGATCACCATTGGATGCTGCCAGCGCTGAGGTCAATGGGGACCAGATCCCCCTTAGATGCTGCCAGCGCTGTGGTCGCTGGGGACCAGATCCCCATTGGATGCTGCAAGCGTGGCAGTCGCTGGGGACCAGATCCCCCTCGAATGCTGCCAGCGCTGTGGTCGCTAGGGACCAGATCCCCCTTAGATGCTGCCAGCGCTGCGGTCGCTGGGGACCAGATCCCCCTCGAATGCTGCCAGCGCTGTGGTCGCTAGGGACCAGATCCCCCTTAGATGCTGCCAGCGCTGCGGTCGCTGGGGACCAGATCCCCCTCGAATGCTGCCAGCGTTGAGGTCGCTGGGGACCAGATCCCCCTCGGAATGCTGCCAGCGCTGTGGTCGCTTTGGACCAGATCCCCCTTCGATGCTGCCAGCGCTGCGGTCGCTGGGGACCAGATCCTCTTCGGATGCTGCCAGCGTTGAGGTCAATTTGTGAACATTATATTCATCAAACCCGATAAGCCATAGGGCCTGCCACGAGCAATATATGTGATCAGAACGGTAATACTTGTGCACTTGGGCATTAATTATACCCTAAAGCAATTGTCATATGTGTGTAGGCTTTGTAATATCTGTTTCTTATGTCACATCATACGTTAAATTATATTACATAAATATGTTATTTATTTACAAACCATATATCCATGGATTTTGACTTGGTGGCAGTGTCCTGATTAACCCTTCAGATCCAGATTTGATCCCTAGGAACCGGATTTGATCCCTAGGAACCGGATCCGGATTAACCATTAGGATCTGGATAGCACCCCTAGGAACCAGATTGACCATTAGGATCTGGATATCATCTCTAGGATCCGGATTGACCACAAGTATCTGGATAGCACCCCTAGGAACCAGATTGACCATTAGGATCTGGATAGCACCCCTAGGAACCAGATTGACCATTAGGATCTGGATATCACCCCTAGGATCCGGATTGATCACGAGGATCTGGATAGCACCCCTAGGGGCCGGATTGACCATTAGGATCTGGATATCACCCCTAGGATCCGGATTGATCACAAGGATCTGGATAGCACCCCTAGGATCCGGATTGACCACAAGGATCTGGATAGCACCCCTAGGAACCAGATTGACCATTAGGATTTGGATAGCATCCCTAGGAACCAGATTGACCATTAGGATCTGGATATCACCCCTAGGATCAGGATTGATCACAAGGATCTGGATAGCATCCCTAGGACCCGGATTGACCATTAGGATCTGGATATCACCCCTAGGATCCGGATTGATCACAAGGATCTGGATCGCACCCCTAGGATCCGGATTGACTATAAGGATCTGGATAGCACCCCTAGGATCCGGATTAACCATAAGGATCGGGATAGCACCCCTAGGATCCAGTTTGGTCCTTCTGATTCATATTTGAAGCCTCAGTTCCGGTTCCCATATGACCGGGTTCGATTCATAGGATCCAGATTCGACCTCTAGGATCCAGGTTCGACCCGTAGGATCCGGATTGATCTTTAGAATAAGGATTCGGTCCCTTAAATCCCGCATTGACGCCTAAAATACGGCTCCCGAAGATCCTGATTTGATCACGCAGGTCCGGTTTGGACCCCGGTGATTAAATTGGGTCCACAAGATCAGTATTGGACCAATAGGATCCCGATGGACACATTAGATCCCGATTGACCCCTAAGATCACGATTTCAATCTTCAAATCCCGCAGTGACCTTGACCTAACCCTAAACCTAGTCAGTGACCCTAGTAATTTTCCCGCCAAAATCCTCCCATTGGGTTTATTGTGAAAGTCTGGGATTCTTTTTGCAGAAAACCTGCTTGGGCGAAAAATTTAAAGACGCGATACAAGGTACACATGAGCCCAATACGTGATAAAATTGGCAGCGTGGTTACAAGAAAACGATTTGTGGTCCCATATTTCATTGGTTAAGCGAATTTCGAAAAAAAAATCATGTGACCTTGACCTTTGACATACATGGCCCATCTACGAACTTAGCCTGACGATGGCTTTTCCGCATTTTTTGTGTAAATTGGGAAGTCGATATCGTAAGGCATTCGACAGATAATGCGTGACAAGGCAGACAGACAGACAGACAGACAAACGCAGACACAGACATGCACACACAAACAGATAAACCGAACATGCCGATATCGGACCAAGATCTAGGATTTTCGTCTAAATAATGTCGTGGGAAATAACGGGAGAGACGTGTGACCTCGCAGAGCCCATAGTCGCCCTCAGGTGTGCGCTCAGCCTCATGTCAAGGTTTTCGCTGTTTGTTTAAAGAATCACTTGCAAACTAGCAGTGGCACTTGCGGCAAAGCATGTCAAAAACAAACGTGTATGTTTAATGTGTACGTGTACGTCTATGGTAGCCGCGACACTGTCACCACAGAGTTCCTCAACAAACAATTCATAAATAGGACGGCAAATTGACTTTCCTGCGAAGCCTGTGCGACCAAATATCAAGAAAAGTGTATGGCATTAAAACCGGCATCCACGCTAAACATACTGCAGTCGCTCTGAGACCCTCGACACCAAAGTAGAGTAAAGTGGGTATAAGTGAAAAAAAAAGCCTGGGAGGTATGACAAACGGGTGTAAAGGTACTCGCTGTCGAGTAAGTATTTCACGAATAAGCTTATGATGTAATGTGACAGATCGGCCGCGTGCTATCGGTGAATACAATGGGTGGAGCATTCCGTTCGGCCAGGACGGGTATACCGCACGGCATGCTCAATCTGTGGGGCTGCTCAGCCAGGCGTGCCGATAGGGCTGCGCCGTATGCCAATGAACATGGGTCATACCCGGTGCATGTAGAGGCCACCATAATCAAGGAATCAGCCTAGATAGTCAGTCACCATGAGTCGCAAACTTCTATCTTAGGTTCCGTGCCGTTTGAAAAGAGATACGATCAGAATGCCGAATGTGAAAGCGCGAACGTGATCTGGGTGAAAGTAGCGGTGTAGCAGAGACTAATTATTCGTACACATTCGGTTTACCTTGGGGATATCCCCGAGCTACCAAAAAAATGCACCAATGTCAGTATATGAGACGTCCACGCGGAGCCACATTTGATATTGTTACTCACACGATGTGATGTTGTTACTCACACAATGTGATATTGTTACTCACACGATGAGATGTTATTACTCACACAATGTGATATTGTTACTCACACGATGTGATGTTGTTACTCACACAATGTGATATTGTTACTCACACGATGTGATGTTATTACTCACACAATGTGATATTGTTACTCACACGATGTGATATTGTTACTCACACAATGTGATATTGTTACTCACACGATGTGATGTTATTACTCACACAATGTGATGTTGCTAGTCACAAAATGCGATGTTGTTACTCACACAATGTTATGTTGTTAGTCGCAAAATACGATGTTACTCACACAATGTGATGTTGTTACTCACAAAATGTGATGTTGTTAGTCACACAGTGCAATGTTACTGGTCAGAAAATGCGATGTTGTTACTCACAAAATGCGATGTTGTTACTCACACAATGTGATGTTGTTCCTCACACACTGTGATGTTGTTACTCACACAATGTGATGTTGTTAGTCACAAAATTATATGTTGTTACTCACACAATGTGATGTTGTTAGTCACAAAATGCGATGTTGTTACTCACACAATGTGATGTTGTTAGTAACAAAATGCGACGTCGTTACTCACACAAAATGCGACGTTGTTACTCACACAATATGATGTTGTTACTCACATAATTTGATTTTGTTCATCACACATTAGAAGGAATCATACAGCGATATATATCACTCACACAATTGAATATATTAGTCAGCAATTAAAAGTCTAATTTGCATTTTAAATATTAGTCAGACAATCGTATATTTCATTCATACAATTACATATTTCCATAATACAATGAGATATTTTTGTCACACAAGTCAAACATTCTAGCTACAGCACGCAAAACGTTTATTTCACACGGTTGATGGGTTTAAAAGCATAATGCTATAGTTTTCCTCGTCACAGCTTTTGTTGCCTCTAGTGATATATTCATATTTATAATCGCAACATTGAGTAATTCTCGTTATATAATGCGTCAGTTCTGGCCATACAGTTTGATATACACAGTAGCGCAATCCCACATTGCTAGTCGTACAAAGTGATTCTTCTATCACACAGTGAGATGTTTCCAGTCACACCGTGATACATTTGTAGTCACATATGGGATATTGCTTGTCGAATAATAGGGTTCTTCTTGTCACCCAATGCGAAGTCACAGATACTCATGTTTCTCAACGATCAAAATAATATTTTTCTTCGCACGCACTCGGACGTTTCTAGGAAAATTATGATAGAAACTTCATAGACAATGTGGCAAATAACGCTTTTACGATATTTCTAACGACAAAATGCGATATCATCGAAGCATTTAATGTATTGATGCAACCAGACATTGACAAAGCCCAGCAATGATCCATGGACACAGCCATACAATGAGACGTTGACACAGCATACAATGATCCATGGACACAGCCATACAATGAGACGTTGACACAGCCATACAATGAGACATCGACACAGCCATACAATGAGACATCGACACAGCCATATAATGAGACATCGACACAGCCATATAATGAGACATTGACAGAGCCATACAATGAGACATCGACACAGCCATACAATGAGACATCGACACAGCCATATAATGAGACATTGACAGAGCCATACAATGAGACGTTGACACAGCCATACAATGAGACATCGACACAGCCATATAATGAGACATCGACACAGCCATATAATGAGACATTGACAGAGCCATACAATGAGACATCGACACAGCCATACAATGAGACATCGACACAGCCATATAATGAGACATTGACAGAGCCATACAATGAGACATTGACACAGCCATACAATGAGACATCGACACAGCCATACAATGAGACATTGACACAGCCATACAGTAAGGCATTGACACAGCCATACAATGAGACATTGACAGCCATACAATGAGCCATTGACAAAGCCATACAATCAGACATTGACATAGCCATACAATGAGCCATTGACACAGCCATACAGTAAGGCATTGACACAGCTATACAATGAGACATTTACAGCCATACAATGAGACATTGACACAGCCGTACAATGAGACACTATCACAATTGACAACAACTGAGACAATTGACATTGCCAAACAACGATGCGTATAGACACAATGAAACATATTGACACAGTTTTGCATTTTGTTAACTACACGCTGGGTTGTGTTCACACATTAATATATGCATAGTGACACAGTCAGATTCATCCATCACACACATTCTATAGCGTATCATATGATTGTAATTCACATATGATATTTCTGCTTGAACACAAGCGTTAGTCAACATATTACATCTAATCAATCGTTCCATAGATATCTGTCGTCATCGAGCAGGGCGGCCAGTCTGCGGTTATGGGGCGTGTAAAACTCATGCAAGGCCCTCTTTGTGTCTGCTTTCATTGCTGGATAAACTTTTCTGTTGTACACAGATGCACGTAACTTCTCCGGGGGCATCGGGGTATCTGGAATATACAAAGGCAAAGGCGACATACATACATACATACGTACATACATACATACATACCAGAGCTATCTACAGCTTGTGGTTTACCCTGTGCCCGTGCATTTCTTTTTTACACATATACATACGGAGCCAGTGCCTGCTTGTATGGTAAGCCTTTACGTTCATACTCGAGGACGAAATTTCACCTATGGTAAGTACGAATTGGTTTGAGGTTGGCTCTGGTCGATTGACATTCAGGCCAGTGTGTGTATCTTGATGCCTAATCTAGGCCCCGATACGGTAGTTATTGCCTGAATATATTCTCGAGTTACCGGGAGTAGCATCTGTCAGAAACACTCCTGTTAGCATCCAACTGGGAGCTACAGGTTGACTTCACCAGCCTTTTTTACTTTTAAGGCTCACCGACGTTTTTGACCATTCGACGCATTTTGGCTATTGGCTGGCCACGCGTACCTAAATAATTTTTTGGGGGGTTCCCGTCAACTCATAGTCTGAGACTCCGATCCAATATCGGACGGTATTTACCTGGTAAGTAATTAATACGCCTCGCCTTCTATATTATCGCTACTTCGTCTGTAGTCGGTCCTTTGTTGACCGAGCGACTGCATTCCCAAATCCAGCTTGTACATAACCATTGTTTTAGACCTTATTCCTCACCGCGACCACTCCTTGGTTTGGCCTTCTCATTCTAGTCTCACAATTTAACTCTGAATTACTCATTTGAAGTTTTAGTTTTGCGAGCAAAGAACACACGGTGGGTGGGTATAAAAAGCCATAGCCGTCTTAGCGACTTCACTTGATGTCCCCGCCACGCCAGGTTACCAAGACTCTATAGGTTCGCTGAACTAGTATTTTCACCAAGCCCATTACTATCAGAGTCTGGTAGATCGCTGTTGGGCCATTTCGCCGCCATATCGGGGCCGCCTTCGCGACTGGGGTTTGCTATGAATCCCATGTTGCGGGGCGGCCACTTGATCTGCTAGTTTTGTGTGCGATCAGAAGCAGCGATAATACGTGAACGGGCTGATTAAGACACGTCTTACGCGGTCCCCTGAAACCTTGGTTTCAATGTTCATCTCATATTCACCCTTACGGGGTCTCCATTTTCATTCATAGATGTGCAATGTGGCAATTATTTACGATTGTTCAATGTTGTTTTGGCCTATTTTGATCTACTTTTGTTTTGGCCTGTTTTGATTCATTTCATTTTCCCCAGACATGTTTTCATCTATTATATTTGTCCCCAGATCCGATTTTGGTCTGTTTTGATCTATTATATTTGTATCCCAGAGCTATCTACAGCTTGTGGTTTACCCTGTGCCCGTGCATTTCTTTTTTGCACAAATACATATTATTGACTTTGACGCGCCAGATAAGGTCTCGAACTTCCCTTCAGCCCGAAACGGGGTCATGACCGTCACGTGTCCCAGATGCAAGTTACGACCTTCACGTGTCCCAGATGCAGGTTACGACCTTCACGTGTCCCAGATATAGGGTGACGACCGTGACACCCATCCAACAGGGTCACGACCTTTACACCCACCAAGAGGGTCACGACCTTAACACCACCCAACAGCGTCACGACTTTTACACCCACCAACAGGGTCACGACCTTAACACCAGCCAACAGGGTCACGACCTTTACACCCACCAACAGGGTCACGACCTTAACACCAGCCAACAGGGTCACGACCTTTACACCCACCAACAGGGTCACGACCTTTACACCCACCAACAGGGTCACGACCTTTACACCCACCAACAGAGTCACGACCTTCACGACCTCATTACAAGACGTCGGCACGATTTCCAGGGCTTCTGTGATTGACATACCTCGTGTCCCAACGGCCTTTTCGTATATTATGGGACATTAATATATAATGCTAACAAAACTTAAAACGGAAGCTATGTGATATCAGACATAGTGAGAATGAACCGAAGTACCTGACCAGTAAGTCACATTCTGGTACTAGATTACGTCACAGTCCTTGACTAGATAATGCCGCAGTCCGGTACAATATAGCGTCACAGTCCGTGACTAGATAACGTCGCACTCCGGTACAATATAACGTCGCATTCCAGAACTAGATAACGTCCCTTTCTGGAAGTAGATAACGTCGCATTCCAGGACTAGATAACGTCGCAGTCCAGTACAATATAGTGTGACATTCCGAGATAAGGTAACGTCGCTGTCCGGGACTAAATGACGCGCCAGTCCGGCACTATATAAAGTCGCCTTCCGGGACAATATAACGTCGTCGTCCGGGACAATATAACTTCGCAGTCCTGGACAATATAACGTCGCAGTCCGGGACAATAAAACATCACAGTCCTGGACAATATAACGTCGCAGTCCGGGACAATATAACATCGCAGTCCTGGACAATATAACGTCGCAGTCCGAGACAATACAACATCACAGTCTTGGACAATATAACGTCGCAGTCCTGGACTGTCACAATATAACATCGCAGTCCCTGACTGTCACAATATAACTTCGCAGTCCGGCACAAAACAACATCGTATTCCCGGACAATATAACGTCGCAGTCCGGGACAATAAAACGTCGCAGTCCAGGATAGTATAAAGTCGTTTGTGACTTGAAGCATCTCACCAACTCCCAAGAAGTTGAGGATGTCACCAACAGGCTGCGTCCGATTGGCGTAGTAATCCTCAGACCTCAAGATGATGACTTGCTTCCTGGGGAATACCTTCAGCCAGTCCTCTATGTAGTAAGCGTACATCCCGGCTCGCAAAATAACCTGCATAGATATCATATAATCAAGATTAGGTTCAGGATGCCTAAATGTCATGAGCGGGTCAGGATAGACGTGGATGAGCGTGTGTTTGAAGTGTGTGTCGCGGGGGGGGGGGGGGGGTTAGTTCCATTTCAAGTTAGGGCGTGGTTCAGTCGTGCGTGGGTGTGATTGGCTCTTCGAAGTCACAATTTGGAGTTTTGCAATTGCGTTTTTGAGACTCTAAGATAAAAGAAGTGTGGGATATGTATCGCATATCAGCCAATGCACAAACATAGCAATGCCGGGGAATTAAGTCGAGAAACTGACGCAGGAACCGGCTTGATAAAAAACCTAAGAAACAGTTTGCCGACGGACGGTAATTCCACCTTGCAATATTTCCTCTACTGCCGTACATTTGGTTATTAAAATAGCCTACCTGGATATAGAAAGCCAAAGAGTTACATTAACTTGCATGTAGTCAAGCATCTATGAGATGGCGGGACAGCGCAGCGTGTATATGGCACATACCGGGTATTCAGCGCAGCGTGTATATGGCACATACCGGGTATTCAGCGCAGCGTGTACATGGCGCATACCGGGTATTCAGCGCGGCGTGTATATGGCACATACCTGGTGCTCAGCGCAGCGTGTATATGGCACATACCGGGTATTCAGCGCGGCGTGTATATGGCACATACCTGGTGCTCAGCGCAGCGTGTATATGGCACATACCAGGTATTCAGCGCGGCGTGTATATGGCACATACCGGGTATTCAGCGCAGCGTGTACAAGGCACATACCGGGTATTCAGCGCAGCGTGTACATGGCACATACCGGGTATTCAGCGCAGCGTGTATATGGCACATACCGGGTATTCAGCGCGGCGTGTATATGGCACATACCTGGTACTCAGCGCAGCGTGTATATGGCACATACCGGGTATTCAGCGCAGCGTGTATATGGCACATACCTGGTGCTCAGCGCAGCGTGTATATGGCACATACCGGGTATTCAGCGCGGCGTGTACAAGGCACATACCGGGTATTCAGCGCAGCGTGTACCAGGCACATACCGGGTGTTCAGCGGAGCGTGTATATGGCACATACCGGGTATTCAGCGCAGCGTGTATATGGCACATACCGGGTATTCAGCGCAGCGTGTATATGGCACATACCGGGTATTCAGCGCAGCGTGTGTATGGCACATACCGGGTATTCAGCGCAGCGTATATATGGCACATACCGGGCTTTCAGTGCAGCGTGTATATGGCACATACCGGGTATTCAGCGCAGCGTGTATATGGCAAATACCGGGCACTCAGCACAGCGTGTACAAGGCACATACCGGGTATTCAGCGCAGCGTGTACAAGGCACATACCGGGTGTTCAGCGCAGCGTGTATATGGCACATACCGGGTGTTCAGCGCAGCGTGTATATGGCACATACCGGGTATTCATCGCAGCGTGTATATGGCACATAACGCTTATTCAGTGCAGCGTATATATGGCACATACTGGGTATTCACCGCAGCGTGTATATGGCACATACCGGGTATTCAGCGCTGCGTGTATAAGGCACATACCGGGTATTCAGCGCAGCGTGTACAAGGCACATACCGGGTGTTCAGCGCAGCGTGTATATGGCACATACCGGGTATTCAGCGCAGCGTGTAGATGGCACATACTGGGTATTCAGCGCAGCGTGTATATGGCACATACCGGGTATTCAGCGCAGCGTGTATATGGCACATACCGGGTATTCAGCGCAGCGTGTATATGGCACATACCGGGTATTCAGCGCAGCGTGTATATGGCACATACCGGGTATTCAGCGCAGCGTATATATGGCACATACCGGGTATTCAGCGCAGCGTGTATATGGCACATACCGGGTATTCAGCGCAGCGTGTATATGGCACATACCGGGTTATCAGCACAGCGTGTATATGGCACATACCGGGTATTCAGCGCAGCGTGTATATGGCACATACCGGGTATTCAGCGCAGCGTGTATATGGCACATACCGGGTATTCAGCGCAGCGTGTATATGGCACATACCGGGTATTCAGCGCAGCGTGTTAATGGTACATACCGGGTATTCAGCGCAGCGTGTATATGGCACATACCGGGTATTCAGCGCAGCGTGTATCTGGCACATACCGGGTATTCTTCGGCCGTTTTATCGTAGGAATAAAGGCAGGTCCTCAGACTGTTGTACTGCAAGCAGTCCCTCATGCCGGCCAACGCATCCATGACCATGGCGTGGAAGTCCTCGGGGGTTGGCTTCTTCCCTCTCAAGAAGTAGTTATGCATGGAATGAAGCCTGCAATAGCATCCAATTCCACCCATTGACGGTCAGCGCTTGCGGAAGTAAATACCATTAAATCTGATGAATATTAATAACAGGTTGGCCAGAGGTATGTTCGGCGCGCTGCGTGTCTGACGCTGGGAGTTATATGGCTCCGCCTTACATCAGCCCAGCCATTAGCATACGGTCCATCCCAGGTTCACATGTATATATATATTGACCTACATACTGAAGTAAAGCAGAACTAAGCTTCCGAACGTGTGCGCTCCCATCGCATATTATAATAGTCTCTGTTCAATTATTTAACATTCCAAACTGGTACTTCCTTTACGGTCAATGCTCTACACAAGCATATTCCTGATTCGACATTTTGACATAATTGTATCGCTTATAGACAGCTATATCCTTTGGTATTGTAACCGACACATAGAGTGGTTAGTAATCATTCCAAGTCATGTTTATTTCAACACGAGAATTGTGTCTTATGACAACGACATATTTTGTTTAATTATCCGTAAGAACCTGTTGTTGAATATGCACAATGTGCTAATTGTAGCGTCAGAATAAACACTTAAATGTTAAATTAAAATATACTTTCTGCCTTATAATGTCGTTCGTGCAAAACGGTTATTTATAATTCCAATCGTAGTCGATACATATATGCGCAGAGCAGCTGTTTATGCTCTTATTTAATATGTCCTATCTCACATAATGTCACTTTCTGCAATCATAACGCACTTGGCCATTGTCTCTTTAATTTCGTTTCGTACTTGATTGTAACTTTCCTCATGCAATGTAACCAGTAAACTTAAGACATGATATAATAATACGACGTTGTCGCACATATATTAACATTTTACTTCAATATTTAGGAGAGCTGTGTTACATTAACCTTTTAACGGGGTCCCTCAAGATGAAGATGAATCGAGCTGCTGGTGTGATACGGTACAGGGTATCGGCCACAATGTATGGAGGCTCGGTATAGTTCTCAGCACCCGGTAACCGACTCCACAGCGTGAATTCCCACAGATATCTCGGGGATTTTTCAACTGATAAGAAACGAATAAGAACAAAATTTAAATAATCCATAAAATTAAGAAAAGGAACGTGTCAAGGATCAATTGTTTTTCCAGAATTCTACTAGTCTCGGGGTGGGAAGGTTTGGTCGGGACATAAGAGCACATCGACCAATATAAGGCATCGATCGTCCTGCTTTCAAATATTATTCAGCATATATTAAACAGAAACAATGTAGAGAATTGTCCTTTGATAAGGTCGACATGCAACTGTTGAACCGTCAGACGCCCCCTCCCCCCGCCTCTCTCCGCCCAGTCACAATATATACTTCTAAATTGACCGTTAAGTAGCCAACAAGAAAACTGGTGTATTCACGCCGTTACTATTAAATTGGTCTACTTTAATTCAAATGGTGATCGCGCAATCCACCTCTCCCCCCTCCCCCTCCCACCCCATCTCGGGTTTCTACCGCCCTGATATATGTGACCCAATCCCTTTGCCCCGACCCTCTCAGCCCAACTCTGGTTCCTACCGCCCTGATAGATGTGACGCAATCCCTCTCCCCCCGCACCCTCCCACCCCAACTCTGGTTCCTACCGCTCTGATAGATGTGACGCAATCCCTCTCCCCGCCCTCTCCCATCCCAACCCGGGTTCCTACCGCCCTGATAGATGTGACGCAATCCCTCTCCCCCACCCCATCCCACCCCAACTCGGGTTCCTGTGACCGTGATAGATGTGATGCAGTCCCCCTCTCCCCCCGCCCCCTGCCACCCCAACTCTGGTTCCTACCGCTCTGATAGATGTGACGCAATCACTTTCCCCCCCGCCCCTCTCACCCCAACTCTGGTTCCTACCGCCCTGATTGATGTAGACGTGACTCACATATTAGGCCTTGGTGCACATTGGCACCATCACCCTGGCGATTTCGTTGTCTTTTCATGTTGGTCGCCGCATTATCGAAATATTTCAGGAACGAAGACAGCGATACTTTATCTGGAACATACCATGGTCGTCATCTGAGAGTAGGCCTCTTGATAATCGAAACCTGTATTTACTTTGAGTTCCAAACATTCTAAGAGTATTAACTATAATATCAATATTGGACGTCATTGTCATAAAGGGAGGTATGACATAGCACGATGATTTATATAGCTGACGGCATACGTATAAGATTATTCAAAATCTGTTATGGTCAAGATCACAAAGATCCGATGATTAAATCACAACCACCGACATCACTATTTCGATGCAGCCCTTTCAGCACACATCAGCAGGTTGATAAATAGGGCGAATCATGGGATGAATCATGCCATTGATGTGTCTCCGTACTTTCGAGTCTATTTGTGTTCCAGTACATCGGTCTGATGGTGGAGCAGTGGTGCAGGTCAGGGTGGCCGCCTAACACTTTGGCCAAGTCGCTCGTACCCGACTTTGTCACGCCTGCGATGTAGAAGTGTGGCAAACAACGGAGGCGACTGCCAACCTGGAATAACGATAACGATCACGATCACGATCACGATCACGATCACGATCACGATAAGGATAGCGATCAATATCAATATCACTGTAACTGTAACTATAACTGTAAATATAGTTATAACGATAACAACACTGATAGAGATATAGATAACGGTTTAGTACATGGGGCAAAACGGTAAAGCAACTGCTTCACGAACAATATAAACGAAGGTGACATATGTAAGTCAAATGAACAAAGTAAGAAGAACCGATAAGGAAGTCATAGCCTCCTACGTGGATACTGTCGTTTCCTTTTAACAATATCTTCGCGCCCTATGTTCGTTGGGGACGAACGCGTTGACGTTGGGATACTTACAGTTTGATTGTTTATTTTCTGACCCGTGCTGATGTCACCTTCCGCCGCCAACCAACATGGATTCTTGTATTCCGGAAGATAATTTCCCAAATTCTGAAAGTCGTTATTGATTAAATCAATGAGATATACACCGTTTGAAGTTACTATTCCGACACAAAGTATACAAGCGAACCGGCGGGTCAATTTTTAAACTGATAGTCTTAGAATAAGGTATTCTAATTCGATGGAGGGTTATTCTATTTAGAACGTAACCACCATGTGCACGATCATATTTCGCTGCGTAAATAGGTGTTTGGTATCATAAGTAAACGCAAAAAAGACAATGTTGCCCTGTCGGGAATTGACATGCAACCATGCGTCGAACAGAACTCCTACGTACGGCTGGTGTTTGGGTAGGCGGTAAGGCTTACATTGTTAACAGCGGCCTTTAGCGAATTGCGGCAGTGTATATAGAGATAGGTAGAAGGGGACTTGCTATGGGGGAGCAGGGTTTTTCTACAGGAAGTAGGACGGTAACTCGGTAGGGGTCTTGGGTGAGATTGATTCGTACATTTCTGCCAGAATACAAAAGAGGGAAAGGCAAAGTAGGGACAGCGAAGAACACAGAATTCCAAACTTTCATCATGAATATCTTTGCGAATGGTTTAGCTATCCATTTATGTACGTTTATTTAGCAGATTTCTCTAATGCATTGCAATGCAGTCAGGCGTATTTAGGTTTTAAGTTTTAAGTTTTATTTTTAGGCGTTAGGGAAACAGTTAGAATACTCAACTTTGATTATCGTTCATTGACAGCTCTTGCCTTATTACTTACTACGAGGTAGCCACTAATCTATTAATACGGTGAGGTAGCCCCTACCCTATAAATACGGTGAGGTAGCTCCTACCCTATTAATACGGTTTGGTAGCCCCTACCCTATTAATACAGTTTGGTAGCCCCTACCCTATTAATACGGTTTGGTAGCCCCTACCCTATTAATACGGTTTGGTAGCCCCTACCCTATTAATACGGTTTTGTAGCCCCTACCCTATTAATACGGTGAGGTAGCCCCTACCCTATTAATACGGTGAGGTAACCCCTACCCTATTAATAAGGTGAGGTAGCCCCTACCCTATTAATACGGTGAGGCAACCCCTACCCTATTAATACAGTGAGGCAACCCCTACCCTATTAATACGGTTTGGTAGCCCCTACCCTATTAATACGGTTTGGTAGCCCCTACCCTATTAATACGGTTTGGTAGCCCCTACCCTATTAATACGGTGAGGCAACCCCTACCCTATTAATACAGTGAGGCAACCGCTACCCTATTAATACAGTGAGGCAACCCCTACCCTATTAATACGGTTTGGTAGCCCCTACCCTATTAATACGGTTTGGTAGCCCCTACCCTATTAATACGGTTTGGTAGCCCCTACCCTATTAATACGGCGAGGTAACCCCTACCCTATTAATACGGCGAGGTAACCCCTACTCTATTAATACGGTGAGATAGCCCCTACCCTATTAATACGGTGAGATAGCCCCTACCCTATTAATATGGTGAGATAGCCCCTACCCTATTAATACGGCGAGGTAACCCCTACCCTATTAATACGGCGAGGTAACCCCTACCCTATTAATACGGTGAGATAGCCCCTACCTTATTAATATGGTGAGATAGCCCCTACCCAATTAATACGGCGAGGTAACCCCTACCCTATTTATACGGTGAGATAGCCCCTACCCAATTAATATGGTGAGATAGCCCCTACCCTATTAATACGGCGAGGTAACCCCTACCATATTAATACGGTGAGGTGTGCCCTACCCTATTAATACGGTGAGGTAACCCCTACCCTATTAATACGGTGAGGTGTCCCCTACCCTATTAATACGGTGGGATAGCCCCTACCCTATTAATATGGTGAGATAGCTCCTACCCTATTAATAAGGTGAGGTAACCCCTACCATAATAATACGGTGGGGTAACCCCTACCCTATTAATATGGTGAGATAGCTCCTACCCTATTAATAAGGTGAGGTAACCCCTACCATAATAATACGGTGAGGTGTCCCCTACCCTATTAATACGGTGGGATAGCCCCTACCCTATTAATATGGTGAGATAGCTCCTACCCTATTAATAAGGTGAGGTAACCCCTACCATAATAATACGGTGGGGTAACCCCTACCCTATTAATACGGTGAGGTGTCCCCTACCCTATTAATACGGTGAGATAGCCTCTACCCTATTAATATGGTGAGATAGCCCCTACCCTATTAATACGGCGAGGTAACCCCTACCCTATTAATACGGTGAGGTGTCCCCTACCCTAATAATACGGTGAGGTAGCCCCTACCCTATTAATATGGTGAGATAGCCCCTACCCTATTAATACGGCGAGGTAACCCCTACCCTATTAATAAGGTGAGATAGCCCTTACCCTATTAATATGGTGAGATAGCCCCTACCCTATTAATACGGCGAGGTAATCCCTACCCTATTAATATGGTGAGGTGTCCCCTACCCCATTAATACGGTGAGATAGCCCCTACCCTATTAATATGGTGAGATAGCCCCTACCCTATTAATACGGCGAGGTAACCCCTACCCTATTAATACGGCGAGGTAACCCCTACTCTATTAATACGGTGAGATAGCCCCTACCCTATTAATACGGTGAGATAGCCCCTACCCTATTAATATGGTGAGATAGCCCCTACCCTATTAATACGGCGAGGTAACCCCTACCCTATTAATACGGCGAGGTAACCCCTACCCTATTAATACGGTGAGATAGCCCCTACCTTATTAATATGGTGAGATAGCCCCTACCCTATTAATACGGCGAGGTAACCCCTACCCTAATAATACGGTGAGATAGCCCCTACCCAATTAATATGGTGAGATAGCCCCTACCCTATTAATACGGCGAGGTAACCCCTACCTTATTAATACGGTGAGATAGCCCCTACCCTATTAATATGGTGAGATAGCCCCTACCCTATTAATACGGTGAGGTAACCCTTACCCTATTAATACGGTGAGGTATCCCCTACCATATTAATACGGCGAGGTAACCCCTACCCTATTAATACGGTGAGATAGCCCCTACCCTATTAATATGGTGAGATAGCCCCTACCCTATTAATACGGTGAGGTAACCCCCATCCTATTAATACGGTGAGGTAGCCCCTACCATATTAATACGGTGAGGTGACCCCAATCCTATTAATACGGTGCGGTAGCCCCTACCCTATTAATATGGTGAGATAGCCCCTACCCTAATAATACGGTCAGGTAACCCCCATCCTATTAATACGGTTTGGTAGCCCCTACCCTATTAATACGGTTTGGTAGCCCCTACCCTATTAATACGGTGAGGTAGCCCCTACCCTATTAATACAGTGAGGTAACCCCTACCCTATTAATGCGGTGAGGTAGCCCCTACCCTATTAATAAGGTGAGGTAGCCCCTACCCTATTAATAAGGTGAGGCAGCCTCTACCCTATTAATACGGTGAGGTAGCCCCTACCCTATTAATACGGCGAGGTAACCCCTACCCTTTTAATACGGTGAGGTAGCCCCTACCCCATTAATACAGTGAGGTAACCCCTACCCTATTAATGCGGTGAGGTAGCCCCTACCCTATTAATGAGGTGAGGTAGCCCCTACCCTATTAATAAGGTGAGGCAGCCTCTACCCTATTAATACGGTGAGATAGCCCCTACCCTATTAATACAGTGAGGTAACCCCTACCCTATTAATGCGGTGAGGTAGCCCCTACCCTATTAATGAGGTGAGGTAGCCCCTACCCTATTAATACGGTGAGGCAGCCCCTACCCTATTAATACGGTGAGATAGCCCCTACCCTATTAATAAGGTGAGGTATCCCCTACCATATTAATACGGTGAGGTAGCCCCTACCCTATTAATACGGCGAGGTAACCCCTACCCTATTAATATGGTGAGATAGCCCCTACCCTATTAATACGGTGAGGTAACCCCTACCCTATTAATATGGTGAGATAGCCCCTACCCTATTAATACGACCAGGTAACCCCTACCCTATTAATACGGTGAGGTGTCCCCAACCCTATTAATACGGTGAGATAGCCCCTACCCTATTAATAAGGTGAGGTATCCCCTACCCTATTAATACGGTGAGATAGCCCCTACCCTATTAATAAGGTGAGGTAGCCCCTACCCTATTAATACGGTTTGGTAGCCCCTACCCTATTAATACGGTGAGGTAGCCCCTACCCTATTAATACGGTTTGGTAGCCCCTACCCTATTAATACGGTGAGGTAGCCCCAACTATATAAATACGGTGAGGTGACCTCCATCCTATTAATACGGTGAGGTAGCCCCTACCCTATTAATACGGTGAGGTAACCCCTACCCTATTAATATGGTGAGATAGCCCCTACCCTATTAATACGGCCAGGTAACCCCTACCCTATTAATACGGTGAGGTGTCCCCTACCCTATTAATACGGTGGGATAGCTCCTACCCTATTAATATGGTGAGATAGCTCCTACCCTATTAATACGGCGAGGTAACCCCTACCATATTAATACGGTGAGGTGTGCCCTACCCTATTAATACGGTGAGGTAACCCCTACCCTATTAATACGGTGAGGTGTCCCCTACCCTATTAATACGGTGGGATAGCCCCTACCCTATTAATATGGTGAGATAGCTCCTACCCTAATAATAAGGTGAGGTAACCCCTACCATAATAATACGGTGGGGTAACCCCTACCCTATTAATATGGTGAGATAGCTCCTACCCTATTAATAAGGTGAGGTAACCCCTACCATAATAATACGGTGAGGTGTCACCTACCCTATTAATACGGTGGGATAGCCCCTACCCTATTAATATGGTGAGATAGCTCCTACCCTATTAATAAGGTGAGGTAACCCCTACCATAATAATACGGTGAGGTGTCCCCTACCCTATTAATACGGTGGGATAGCCCCTACCCTATTAATATGGTGAGATAGCTCCTACCCTATTAATACGGCGAGGTAACCCCTACCATATTAATACGGTGAGGTATCCCCTACCCTATTAATACGGTGAGGTCACCCCTACCCTATTAATACGGTGAGGTGTCCCCTACCCTATTAATACGGTGGGATAGCCCCTACCCTATTAATATGGTGAGATAGCTCCTACCCTATTAATAAGGTGAGGTAACCCCTACCATAATAATACGGTGGGGTAACCCCTACCCTATTAATACGGTGAGGTGTCCCCTACCCTGTTAATACGGTGAGATAGCCTCTACCCTATTAATATGGTGAGATAGCCCCTACCCTATTAATACGGCGAGGTAACCCCTACCCTATTAATACGGTGAGGTGTCCCCTACCCTAATAATGCGGTGAGGTAGCCCCTACCCTATTAATATGGTGAGATAGACCCTACCCTATTAATACGGCGAGGTAACCCCTACCCTATTAATACGGTGAGATAGCCCTTACCCTATTAATATGGTGAGATAGCCCCTACCCTATTAATACGGCGAGGTAATCCCTACCCTATTAATACGGTGAGGTGTCCCCTACCCTATTAATACGGTGAGATAGCCCCTACCCTATTAATATGGTGAGATAGCCCCTACCCTATTAATATGGCGAGGTAACCCCTACCCTATTAATACGGCGAGGTAACCCCTACTCTATTAATACGGTGAGATAGCCCCTACCCTATTAATACGGTGAGATAGCCCCTACCCTATTAATATGGTGAGATAGCCCCTACCCTATTAATACGGCGAGGTAACCCCTACCCTATTAATACGGCGAGGTAACCCCTACCCTATTAATACGGTGAGATAGCCCCTACCTTATTAATATGGTGAGATAGCCCCTACCCTATTAATACGGCGAGGTAACCCCTACCCTATTAATACGGTGAGATAGCCCCTACCCAATTAATATGGTGAGATAGCCCCTACCCTATTAATACGGCGAGGTAACCCCTACCTTATTAATACGGTGAGATAGCCCCTACCCTATTAATATGGTGAGATAGCCCCTACCCTATTAATACGGTGAGGTAACCCTTACCCTATTAATACGGTGAGGTATCCCCTACCATATTAATACGGCGAAGTAACCCCTACCCTATTAATACGGTGAGATAGCCCCTACCCTATTAATATGGTGAGATAGCCCCTACCCTATTAATACGGTGAGGTAACCCCCATCCTATTAATACGGTGAGGTAGCCCCTACCATATTAATACGGTGAGGTGACCCCAATCCTATTAATACGGTGCGGTAGCCCCTACCCTATTAATATGGTGAGATAGCCCCTACCCTAATAATACGGTCAGGTAACCCCCATCCTATTAATACGGTGAGGTAGCCCCTACCATATTAATACGGTGAGGTGACCCCCATCATATTAATACGGTGAGGTAGCCTCTACCCTATTAATATGGTGAGATAGCCCCTACCCTATTAATACGGCGAGGTAACCCCCATCCTATTAATACGGTGAGGTAGCCCCTACCCTATTAATATGGTGAGATAGCCCCTACCCTATTAATACGGCGAGGTAACCCCTACCCTATTAATACGGTGAGGTGTCCCCTACCCTATTAATACGGTGAGATAGCCCCTACCCTATTAATATGGTGAGATAGCCCCTACCCTATTAATACGGCGAGGTAACCCCTACCCTATTAATACGGTGAGATAGCCCCTACCCTATTAAAATATGGTGAGATAGCCCCTACCCTATTCATACGGCGAGGTAACCCCTACCCTATTAATACGGTGAGGTGTCCCCTACCCTATTAATACGGTGAGATAGCCCCTACCCTATTAATATGGTGAGATAGCCCCTACCCTATTAATACGGCGAGGTAACCCCCATCCTATTAATACGGTGAGGTGTCCCCTACCCTATTAATACGGTGAGATAGCCCCTACCCTATTAATACGGTGAGGTGACCCCTACGCTATTAATACGGCGAGGTAACCCCTACCCCATTAATACGGTGAGGTGTCCCCTACCCTATTAATACGGTGAGATAGCCCCTACCCTATTAATACGGTGAGGTGACCCCTACTCTATTAATACGGCGAGGTAACCCCTACCCTATTAATACGGTGAGATAGCCCCTACCCTATTAATATGGTGAGATAGCCCCTGCCCTATTAATACGGCGAGGTAACCCCTACCCTATTAATACGGTGAGGTGTCCCCTACCCTATTAATACGGTGAGCCAGCCCCTACCCTATTAATACGGTGAGGTATCCCCTACCATATTAATACGGTGAGGTGACCCCCATCCTATTAATACGGTGAGGTAGCCTCTACCCTATTAATATGGTGAGATAGCCCTTACCCTATTAATACGGCGAGGTAACCCCCATCCTATTAATACGGTGAGGTAGCCCCTACCCTATTAATATGGTGAGATAGCCCCCACCCTATTAATACGGTGAGGTAACCCCTACCCTATTAATACGGTGAGGTGTCCCCTACCCTATTAATACGGTGAGATAGCCCCTACCCTATTAATATGGTGAGATAGCCCCTACCCTATTAATACGGCGAGGTAACCCCTACCCTATTAATACGGTGAGATAGCCCCTACCCTATTAAAATATGGTGAGATAGCCCCTACCCTATTAATACGGCGAGGTAACTCCTACCCTATTAATACGGTGAGGTGTCCCCTACCCTATTAATACGATGAGATAGCCCCTACCCTATTAATATGGTGAGATAGCCCCTACCCTATTAATACGGCGAGGTAACCCCCATCCTATTAATACGGTGAGGTGTGCCCTACCCTATTAATACGGTGAGATAGGCCCTACCCTATTAATACGGTGAGGTGACCCCTACTCTATTAATACGGCGAGGTAGCCCCTACCCTATTAATATGGTGAGATAGCCCCTACCCTATTAATATGGTGAGATAGCCCCTACCCTATTAATACGGCGAAGTAACCCCTACCCCATTAATACGGTGAGATAGCCCCTACCCTATTAATACGGCGAAGTAACCCCTACCCCATTAATACGGTGAGATAGCCCCTACCCCATTAATACGGTGAGGTGTCCCTCTACCCTATTAATACGGTGAGATAGCCCCTACCCTATTAATACGGTGAGGTGACCCCTACTCTATTAATACGGCGAGGTAACCCCTACCCTATTAATACGGTGAGATAGCCCCTACCCTATTAATATGGTGAGATAGCCCCTACCCTATTAATACGGCGAAGTAACCCCTACCCTATTAATACGGTGAGGTGTCCCCTACCCTATTAATACGGTGAGATAGCCCCTACCCTATTAATATGGTGAGATAGCCCCTACCCTATTAATACGGCGAGGTAACCCCCATCCTATTAATACGGTGAGGTGTCCCCTACCCTATTAATACGGTGAGATAGCCCCTACCCTATTAATACGGTGAGGTAACCCCTACCCTATTAATATGGTGAGATAGCCCCTACCCTATTAATACGGCGAGGGAACCCCTACCCTATTAATACGGTGAGGTGTCCCCTACCCTATTAATACGGTGAGATAGCCCCTACCCTATTAATAAGGTGAGGTATCCCCTACCATATTAATACGGTGAGGTAGCCTCTACCATATTAATACGGTGAGGTAGCCCCTACCCTATTAATACGGTTTGGTAGCCCCTACCCTATTAATACGGTGAGGTAGCCCCTACCCTATTAATACGGTTTGGTAGCCCCTACCCTATTAATACGGTGAGGTAGCCCCTACTATATAAATACGGTGAGGTAACCCCTACCATATTAATACGGTGGGGTGGCCCCTACCCTATTAATACGGCGAGGTAGCCCCTACCCTATTAATACGGTGAGGTAGCCCCTACCCTATTAATATGGTGAGATAGCCCCTACCCTATTAATACGGTGAGGTAGCCCCTACCCTATTAATACGGTGAGGTAGCCCCTACTATATTAATACGGTGAGGTAGCCCCTACCCTATTAACACGGTGAGGTAACCCCTACGATAATAATACGGTGAGGTAGCCCCTACCCTATTAATACGGCGAGGTAACCCCTACCCCATTAATACGGTGAGGTGTCCCCTACCCTATTAATGCGGTGAGATAGCCCCTACCCTATTAATGCGGCGAGGTAACCCCTACCCTATTAATACGGTGAGAAAACCCCTACCCTATTAATACGGCGAGGTAACCCCTACCCTATTAATAGGGTGAGGTGTCCCCTACCCTATTAATACGGTGAGATAGCCCCTACCCTATTAATATGGTGAGATAGCCCCTACCCTATTAATACGGCGAGGTAACCCCCATCCTATTAATACGGTGAGGTGTCCCCTACCCTATTAATACGGTGAGATAGCCCCTACCCTATTAATACGGTGAGGTAACCCCTACCCTATTAATATGGTGAGATAGCCCCTACCCTATTAATACGGCGAGGTAACCCCTACCCTATTAATACGGTGAGGTGTCCCCTACCCTATTAATAAGGTGAGGTATCCCCTACCATATTAATACGGTGAGGTAGCCCCTACCCTATTAATACGGTGAGGTAGCCCCTACCCTATTAATACGGTTTGGTAGCCCCTACCCTATTCATACGGTGAGGTAGCCCCTACTATATAAATACGGTGAGGTGACCCCCATGCTATTAATACGGTGAGGTAACCCCTACCTTATTAATACGGTGGGGTAGCCCCTACCCTATTAATACGGCGAGGTAGCCCCTACCCTATTAATACGGTGAGGTGACCCCATCCTATTAATACGGTGAGGTAGCCCCTACCCTATTAATATGGTGAGATAGCCCCTACCCTATTAATACGGTGAGGTAGCCCCTACCCTGTTAATACGGTGAGGTAGCCCCTACCCTATTAATACGGTGAGGTAGCCCCTACCCTATTAATACGGTGAGGTAGCCCCTACCCTATTAATACGGTGAGGTAGCCCAGACCCTATAAATACGGTGAGGTAGCCCCTACTATATAAATACGGTGAGGTGACCCCCACCCTATTAATACGGTGAGGTAACCCCTACCATAATAATGCGGTGAGGTAACCCCTACCCTATTAATACGGTGAGGTAACCCCTACCATAATAATACGGTGGGGTAACCCCTACCCTATTAATACGGTGAGGTAACCCCTACCATAATAATACGGTGGGGTAACCCCTACCCTATTAATACGGTGAGGTAACCCCCACCCTATTAATACGGTGAGGTAGCCCAGACCCTATAAATACGGTGAGATAGCCCCTACCCTATTAATACGGCGAGGTAGCCCCTACCCTATTAATACGGTCAGGTGACCCGGTGAGGCAACCCCATCGCTCTTCTTTACTGCGCAGTACCCCCTGCACTTTTTATTACTCTACCTTAGTCATTACTGTGTGGTACCGCTTGCTCTATTATATTTACGGATCCTGCCCTAGTCCTTACTGTGTGGTATTGCCTGCCATACTCTGTTGACGGCCTCTGCCCTAGTCCTTACTGTGTGGTACCATCTGCCCTATTATGTTGACGGCCCCTGCCCTAGTCCTTACTGTGTGGTACCGCCTGCCCTATTATATTGACGGGCCCTGCCCTAGTCCTCACTGTGTAGTACCGCCTGCCCTATTATATTGACGGCCCCTGCCCTAGTCCTTACTGGTTGTTACCCCTGCCCTATTCTTCCCTAGGTAGCTTCTGTATGTAGAATTAGGAGAGTTGGCGCTTGTTAAGTGTACGCCGCAGTTGCAGTTATCTTGTATGTTTGCTGGTTACACTATCAAACTGGATTCAAGGGAAGAACCGGCAGCCATGTTGGGTCTATCATGACAGTTAAGGCAAGCCATGTGTAAGAAGTCAGCGGGGGGCCTGGCGAGAAGATTGAATACGAAGAGAACTTAAATACGATCATTAATAAGCTCCGGGTTTATCGAATTTGTGCAGTTTATACAACCAAGACGGCTTTCGCCAGATGGCGCTGCCGTCTTCCGAATGGAACACAAATCAATATGAAATATGCAGCCGACCCACTGGTTTTGCCGAGTTAAGTATCGACGGTATCGGATTTACATAATAGATAAATGATAAGTGATAGGTGATAGAGATAGATAGAGACTCGTAAGCTGTTCATGCTGGTTGGCATATGTTACCCCCGCGCCCCTTGGAAATTTCAAACATCGTTGCTGCCCACCCCCACCCCCCCATTCCCCTGCAGAACGAAATTGCGCCCTTCCTCATCCCGCTTACGTCCTGGATCTGCCCCTGGTAGCTGGCGCAACATGGCAATAGGGAACACTACGGTAAACGCTATTGATCAGATAATTGTGTAAGCGCTTCATAATGCCTGGGACTCGTTCCGCGCCTCCCATAAATCCCGTGTCAGTCTGCCGATGTCTCTGTCTCACCGTCACCGAGACCATTCTCTTCGTTTAGTAATTTTCTATTTTTTACTTCATTATTTCTCGTATGTCTCGTGTTGCCCATATATGTATATATATATATATATATATATATATATATAACGCTCTTTCGCTATGTGACTCATATTGAAACATATATATATAAGAACGTGCAATAATTGTGAACGCCTCGAAACTCGTGCAAAATTAACTGGAACAGTTTGCCGCCAATATCTGAAGCGATGGCTAGTGATTTGTGCCATTTGTGTAAGGAAGGCCAAGTGGCCCACGGTAAAATGTCATAAAACCATTAAAGCACTATGGAAATAAAAAGAGTGCAAAACACCTTCAACCAGGTCCCGTACCCTGATGGTCTGCACTGGTGTAAGGGTCACGCTACCCTCTCCCGATGCAAGCTGAAATATCCGGCTGCCCCCAACGACACTTTGTCTGGCACTCAACGCCAAAACCAGCGACAGAATGGGCGCATTTCTTTGGGCCAGTACGGGTAGACCGCCCGGTATACCCGACCTCTTTCAGCCGAATGTCAATGAAATGTTCACACCGGTCACGTCCGGTTCCTTTAGGGGCAATGGAACCAGCCTAGACAGTCACTTTCTCAATCAGCCGCCATCTTCTCCCGAATGTCCTGTGCTGCTTTGAACGGGGCACATAGGCATACCGAACGGATGCGCGTGCACCCGATCCGAGTGAAAGAAGTATCGGGCGGTCAAACGATGCGTAATGTACGTATTCAGTCCACCTTGAGGATATACCCGGGTTATCAAAAAAATGCTCCCACTGTCAGGAGACGCATGGACTGGCTTACACTGCCTCTTAACGAGAGCAACCATCCATATAGTTCACTGCAAACAATGTGATTGCACAGCTAGCTGAGAGATGCGAGAAGTACTAAGAGAAGGAGGGAGGGAGCAATTGACACGCACCTAAACGGACCCGCCTCACCGCAACCCCTCATCCCCCTATCCCTTCACGTCGCTGCCTTTGTGGATGTACACCGGCTCGGGAAGTGGCTCCGGTGCACTCAGTCAGCGATCCACTGATCGTTAGCACCCATAAGTCAAGTAGAAATTTCCCCACTTGTTCGTCGCTGGAGATTCGATGCCGTCTCTACCTTTCCAGCGGTCAAATTGATCCAACATTCTTATTCTTCATCGATTGTATGCTTTATCCTTGACAATTCCCTCTCCTTTCGGGCAGATTTTAATTCAAACCTTCGCTGCTCTCTGACCAGTCTCGCAGTTTTCACTGCTGTGCACGCAGTGCTCATGCAGAACTCGGTGCAGCGCTTGTTTTCGGTAAATGACGCTAAAGAACAGGTGCACAGGGATATAACTTAGGCCACCTTCTGCTCCGGTGAACAAATTTGCTTCTCTCCAGATAACCCACGTTCCTTCAGTATTTCAGTTTAAGACCGAATATACTGATTTGACACGGAGAAGAGGTTGGAAATACCACAATTACAAAACATATTACTTTAAGTCAATAACCGATTATATAAGTTATTAAGTGCTAACTAGTCAATAACATGCCTAATAAACATGTGTGAACACATCAGCTTGATTTGACTTGATTAGGATGAACAGCTAATCCCGACGTGATTGCGAAGTCTATCACCAACCTCTCAAAAACATATATAGAATGGCAGTCACTAGTTAGATCAAGTCAATAAATAATCGAAACGTCCATAGTACAGTTGTAAAAGTCACAGATGGTAGATATGACGTAACATGTATCCTAGCTATTTCAAAGTTAGTGTGGGCATAGACTGGTCGAGAGCGAACGTCGACATTGCCTCTTTATTATATCGTAGCTTTAGAATCTCAGTGAAGGGTTATTATATGTTTTATCCAAATACCCAATGCCTTATTATTAACCATGACAACAAAAAGCATTTTGTAACGAAGTAACTTACCCCTTTAACGGCGTGGTGTTGAACCTGCTCTATGTCGAGGCCATAGAACAAATAATTATCTGGAAATGTTGACAGATCTAAGTTTCCTAAATTGTTGCCATGCTCATTGGTAGTCCCTCTGCCAGATACTGAGTGACTTGGGGCGAAAGCATGGCTGAAATTTATTCCGGCGTTCGTGTATATTCCTAATTCTCTATCTCTGCAAGCAAGGAAGATACAGCACAAGAAAGCAGCCCCGAAACAGGTAAGCTTGACGACATGTTTCCCTGGCATGACGACCACGCGACATCGGCGCTTCATAGCTACATTAACACGAACGATTGTGGCAGGTGGGCGCTGCAATAATACTAATATGGAATTCGCATCGATTGTTTACTGCACTGCATCGGACAAAGAATGGGTCTTGAATAGTCTCTAAGAAGGCGGCAAGAATTTGATGCAGCTGTTGCACATGTGAAGCCGGCACACATACGATATATAATGGGGTATTTGCCAGGCCGGCGATGATGTATGTGTTTTTGAAAAAAATGTATCCAGCTACCAGTGGAAGGAGCAATGAACTTCGCCATGCACCTCGCAATTCATTACCATAAGGACACTTTCTTGGGGCAAGCAAGGGCTGCATTTTCTCATATTTGCGTAACTTCGACAATATACCATATGGACAATTGCTTTTATTTTTCTTCTTTTTGTTGGGGGGGGGGGGGGGGGGTTAGATTTGTCATGTTCTCATGAAATAGATTTTTGGAGCAGGTTAAATTTGTTATTTTTTCTCATTTATGTATTTTCAACAAAACAGTACATTACCATATGGACAAATTTTTTTTTGTACAAAGAACATTGAATTGTCCATATGTCCACATGAATTGCACATATGTACAATTTCACCGGTATTGATATCATTAATTCAAACGTGAGTGGAACCCGGATGTGATGCCTTTTCTTGACTAAATAGAGGCAGTCGATCCAACATGGTCACAAACAGGTGAATAATAGTAATATATAAAACGATTTACTTATTGCGTACACAAGCTCTCCAAGCATAATGGAAACATATAAATTGTACACATAACTAATACTTTTGGGAGGAGAAACATTAACATGATCATGGTCCAGGTTGCTTGTAGATGCTAGGACCCGAGTGACTTGAGGCATGTTTTAATGACCCGTAAGAGCTAGAGTAATGGCTCCATTTTCGAAGCATACAAATTAGCCTACGTATCTTGAGATCCATGTATGTCTCGCAGACCCCTGGCTGTCGGCCTTACCTCTGGGCTCTTCCAGGCCATTGATTGTCTTTCAGACCATTGGGTGGGTTTCAAACCCCGATGGGTTTTTCAGGCCATTGAAAGTCTTTCAGACCCTTGAGTGTCTTTAGACCCTTGAGTGTCTTGCAGAGCCTCGAGTGTCGTTCAGGCCCTTGAGTGTCTTTCAGACCCTTGAGTTTCTTTCCGACCATTGAGTGTCGTTCAGACCCTTGAGTTTCTTTCAGACCATTGAGTGTCGTTCAGACCCTTGAATGTCGTTCAGACCCTTACGTTTCTTTCAGACCATTGAGTGTCGTTCAGACCCTTGAGTGTCGTTCAGACCCTTGAGTGTCGTTTAGTGTCTTGAGTGTCTTTCAGACCCTTGAGTGTCTTCCAGACCCTTGAGTGTCGTTCAGACCCTTGAGTGTCGTTTAGTGTCTTGAGTGTCTTTCAGACCCTTGAGTGTCTTTCAGACGCTTGAGTGTCTTTCAGACCCTTGAATGTCGTTCAGACCCTTGAGTGTCGTTCAGACCCTTGAGTGTCGTTTAGACTCTTGAGTGCCGTTCAGACCCTTGAGTGTCGTTCAGACCTTTGAGTGTCTTCCAGACCTTTGAGTGTCGTTTAGGTCCTTGAGTGTCTTTTAGACCCTTGATTGTCTTCCAGACCCTTGAGTGTCTTTCAGACCCTTGAGTGTCGTTTAGGCCCTTAAGTGTCTTTCAGACCATTGAGTGTCGTTCAGACCCTTGAGTTCCTTTCAGACCCCTGAATGTCGTTCAGACCCTTGAGTGTCTTGCAGATCCTTGAGTATCTTTAGGCCCTTGAGTGTATTTCAGACTCTTGAGTGTCTTTCAGACCCTTAAGTGTCTTTCAGACCCTTGAATGTCTTTCAGACCCTTGAGTGTATTTCAGACCCTTGACTGTATTTCAGACCCTTGAGTGTATTTAAGCCCCTTAGCGTCGTTTACTCCCCTGGGTATTTTACAGATGCCAGTGCCTGTCGGACCCCTGGGTGTATGTTGGACCCCATGTATCTGTCATTCTCATATGTTTTTGTCGGACCGTATGTATTTGTCAGACGTGTAGGTTTCTATCGGAGCCTGTGTATTTGTCGGACCCTGGGTGTGTGTCGGACCTCATTTACCTGTCGGACCCAGGCTGTCACACCTTGGCGCGGATGGAACAATTAGTCATTGGGATTGAAGGTTGCGAAAGGATACCATCAATCTACCTTAACAAGGACCTTTGTTTGAGCCTTCATAAAAAAAATGAGTAAATACATGAATACAAAATCGACGACTTGACTAGTAAATTGTTCACTCCGGGCCCCTTTACTTTACTATATAAACGGCACGTCAGAAGCTTGCAGCCAATCACAGTGACAAGTTGAATACTCATTGTTTTTGGTGTTAAACGGCACTGTAGTCAGCTGATGAGTAAGTTCAAATACGGATAGTCTAATTCTTAACTAGCAGATATTAAATCCTAAATATAAGATATTATGTGACATTACGGTTCGGGCAGATGTGACATTACGGTTAGGACAGATGTGACATTACGGTTCGGGTAGATATGACATTACGGTTCGGGCAGATGCGGCATTACTGTTCGGGTAGATGTGACATTACGGTTCGGGCAGATGTGGCATTACGATTCGGGCAGATGTGACATTACGGTTCGGGTAGATGTGACATTACGGTTGGGGCAGAGGTGGCATTACGGTTCGGGCAGATGCGGCATTACGGTTCGGGCATATGTGACATTACCGTTCGGGCAGATGCGGCATTACGGTTCGGGCAGATGTGACATTACGGTTCGAGCAGATGCGGCATTACGATTCGGGCAGATGCGGCATTACGGTTCGGGCAGATGCTACATTACGGTTCGGGCAGATGCGGTATTACGGTTAGGGCACATGTGGTATTACGGTTCGGCCAGATGTCACATTACGGTTCGGGCAGTTGTGACATTACGGTTCGGGAAAATGCGGCAGTACGGCCAGGGCAGATGTGGTATCACGGTTAGGGCAGATGTGGCATTACGGTTTGGGCAGATGTGACATTACGGTTCGGGCAGATGTGACATTACGGTTCGGGCAGATGCGGCATTACGGTTAGGGCAGATGTGGTATTACGGTTCGGCCAGATGTGACATGACGGTTCGGGCAGATGTGACATTACGGTTCGGGCAGATGCGGCATTACGGTTAGGGCAGATGTGGTATTACGGTTCGGCCAGATGTAACATTACGGTTAGGGCAGATGTGGTATTACGGTTCAGATGTGGTATTACGGTTAGGACAGATGTGGTATTACGGTTCGGGCCGATGCGACATTACGCTTCGAGCAGATGCGGCATTACGGTTCGGGCAGATGTGACATTACGGTTAGGGCAGATGTGACATTACGGTTCGGGCCGATATGACATTACGGTTCGGGCAGATGCGGCATTACGGTCAGGGCAGATCTGGTATTACGGTTCGGGCAGATGTGACATTACGGTTCGGGCAGATGTGACATTACGGTTCGGGCAGATGTGACATTACGGTTCGGGCGGATGTGACATTACGGTTCGGGCAGATGTGACATTACGGTTCGGGAAGATGTGGTATTACGGTTCGAGCAGATGCGGCATTACGGTTAGGGCAGATGTGGTATTGCGGTTCGGGCAGATGTGACATTGCGCATCGGGCAGATGTGACATTACGGTTCGAGCAGATGTGGCATTACGGTTTGGGCCGATGTTGCATTAGGTTCGTGCGGATGTGGCATTACGGTTAGGGCAGATGTGGCATTACGGTTCGGGCAGATGCGGCATTACGGTTTGGGCAGATGTGACATTACGGTTCGGGCAGGTGTGGCATTACGGTTCGGGCAGATGCGGTATTACGGTTTGGGCAGATGTGGCATTACGGTTCGGGCAGATGTGACATTGCGGTTCGGGCAGATGTGGCATTACGGTTCGGGCAGATGCGGCATTACAGTTTGGGCAGATGTGACATTGCGGTTCGGGCAGATGTGGCATTACGGTTCGGGCAGATGTGACATTGCGGTTCGGGCAGATGTGGCATTACGGTTCGGGCAGATGCGGCATTACGGTTCGGGCAGATGTGACATTACGGTTCGGGCAGATGTGGCATTACGGTTCGGGCAGATGTGACATTACGGTTCAGGCAAATGTTGCATTAGGGTTCGGGCAGATGTGACATTACGGTTCGGGCAGATGTGACATTGCGGTTCGGGCAGATGTGGCATTACGGTTCGGGCAGATGCGGCATTACGGTTCGGGCAGATGTGACATTACGGTTCGGGCAGATGTGGCATTACGGTTCGGGCAGATGCGGCATTACGGTTCGGGCAGATGCGACATTACGGTTCAGGCAGATGTTGCATTAGGGTTCGGGCAGATGTGGTATTACGGTTCGGGCAGATGTGGTATTACGGTTCAGGCAGATATGACATTACGGTTCGGGCAGATGCGGCATTACGGTTAGGGCAGATGCGGTATTACGTTTCGGGCAGATGTGGCATTACGGTTCGGGCAGATGCGGCATTACGGTTGGGGCAGATGCGTCATTACGGTTAGGGCAGATGTGACATTGCGGTTCGTGCAGATGTGACATTACGGTTGGGGCAGATGTGGTATTACGGTTGGGGCAGATGGGGTATTACGGTTCGGGCAGATGTGACATTGCGGTTCGGGCAGATGTGACATTACGGTTCGGGCAGACGTGGCATTACGGTTTGGGCAGATGTTGCATTAGGTTCGTGCAGATGTGGCATTAGGGTTCGGGCAGATGTAACATTACGGTTCTGGCAGATGTGGCATTACGGTTCGTGCAGATGTGACATTACGGTTCGGGCAGATGTGGTATTACGGTTCGGGCAGATGTGACATTGCGGTTCGGGCAAATGTGACATTACGGTTCGGGCAGACGTGGCATTACGGTTCGGGCAGATGTGGTATTACGGTTCGGGCAGATGTGACATTGCGGTTCGGGCAGATGTGACATTACGGTTCGGGCAGACGTGGCATTACGGTTTGGGCAGATGTGGCATTACGGTTCGGGCAGATGTGGTATTAGGGTTCGGGCAGATGCGGCATTACGGTTCGGGCAGATGCGGTATTACGTTTCGGGCAGATGTGGCATTACGGTTCGGGCAGATGCGGCATTACGGTTCGGGCAGATGCGGCATTACGGTTTGTGCAGATGTGACATTACGGTTGGGGCGGATGTGGTATTACGGTTGGGGCAGATGGGGTATTACGGTTCGGGCAGATGTGACATTGCGGTTCGGGCAGATGTGACATTACGGTTCGGGCAGACGTGGCATTACGGTTTGGGCAGATGTTGCATTAGGTTCGTGCAGATGTGGCATTAGGGTTCGGGCAGATGTGACATTACGGTTCGGGCAGATGTGGCATTACCGTTCGGGCAGATGTGACATTACGGTTCGGGCAGATGTCACATTGCGGTTCGGGCAGATGTGGTATTACGGTTCGGGCAGATGTGACATTGCGGTTCGGGCAGATGTGACATTACGGTTCGGGCACACGTGGCATTACGGTTTGGGCAGATGTTGCATTAGGTTCGTGCAGATGTGGCATTACGGTTCGGGCAGATGTGACATTACGGTTCGGGCAGATGTGGCATTACGGTTCGGGCAGATGTGGTATTACGGTTCGGGCAGATGTGACATGACGGTTCGGGCAGATGTGACATTACGGTTCCTGCAGATGCGGCATTACGGTTAGGGCAGATGTGACATTACGGTTCGGGCAGATGTGGCATTAGGGTTCGGGCAGATGTGACTTTACGGTTCGGGCAGATGTGGCATTACGGTTCGGGCAGATGCGGCATTACGGTGTGGGCAGATGTGACATTACGGTTCGGGCAGATGTGGCATTACGGTTAGGGCAGATGCGGTATTACGGTGTGGGCAGATGTGACATTACGGTTCGGGCAGATGTGGCATTACGGTTAGGGCAGATGCGGTATTACGGTTCGGGCAGATGCGACATTACGGTTCGGACAGATGTTGCATTACCGTTTTGGCAGATATTGCATTAGGGTTCGGGCTGTTGTGGCATTACGGTTCGGGCAGATGTGACATTACGGTTCGGGCAGATGCGGCATTACGGTGTGGGCAGATGTGACATTACGGTTCGGGCAGATGTGGCATTACGGTTAGGGCAGATGCGGTATTACGGTTCGGGCAGATGCGACATTACGGTTCCGAGAGATGTGGCATTGTTTCAGACATATGTGGCATTACGGCAAATCAATAGCGCGCAAGACTGAAGGCAATACAAAGCAACGCGCGCAGCACACCTCGGAAATTACCGACGGATGTCCTATCGATTTCCTATATCTTCTGTAACACATGACGACTATTGTATGGATGATAACTGCGTGACTGCACGGACCGGTTGTTAGAGGAATCAGCCGAACGAAGTCAATACCATGTGCACTAGGTGGGCAGACATTCCGCAGAGTGATTGTCTCGGCTGCACCTCAGCATATCAAACGATGCAAGTTCACATTAGAAGGCTCACCGCTCAAAGTCACAATGCGCGAATAAATATGAGAAGAGCCAAAACAGCTATGAACAACTGCAGTATGGCATTTCTCTGTGCATATTTACTTGTGCATATGTGTCAGTCATTGGTTTTTGACGTTTATCAACGTGGGACACACAGCGCCATCAGTCAGCATATTGCTATGCTTAGTTTGTACACTGTTATGATTGTGTTGTTACGCGAATGTTTTTCGCCCAGTACAGGTCGTAATTCAACGTGTACGTCAAGGCCAAAAGTCTAAATGATCTCTGAGTTTAGAAAGAAAACAATGCTTGCGTACTATCCCTTTAATTGTGTAAGCCAGAAACGTCAGACTTGTTTCAAAATGTTCCACCCATTTTTGATGCGGTATACTCGTTTTCGAGTATGGTCGGAATATTGATTTCAAAGCCAGGTTACTTGTCCGTCATATGGCAACAAATGCGTATAAAATTATCTATTTCCCAATCGCTGATTTAAGTTTCCTGCGCCACAGTGCGAACTAGTATAGATTACAGTCACCTGGCGACGAACACGGGGATCGCGGGTGTGGATTCCGTTTCCATGGAACATGTGCCCAAGGATGAAATATACAGATACTGCACAATTTGGACAATGTTCGTCATCTATCTCAAAACGAAGCTACAGCTGTGATATTTACAGCAAATTGCAGAGTTGATCCATCTCTAAAAAAACGCTTTTTTTCAGAGTTGACACAATTTGGCCAACCCTGCTCTGGAAAAAGGGGCAGCCTCTAGCTTGGTGGCCAAATATGAATCTGGAGGAATTCACTGGTTGAACTTTTGAGTTGGAATTGATGGCCGCCTCGAGATAACCGAAACCTATCGGCAGCGCTAATTAAGTTCATAATCAGTGCCAAGCAACTTCTGTCAGCCTACAGGTATAAGTAATCCAAATCGTGTTTATGACATTCCTATGTAATTCAAATCGTGTTTATGACATTTCCATGTAATCGAAATCATAAAATTAGCAATCAGTCGTAATCATTCCCAAGTAATCGTAATCTTGAAATTCTCAATTAACTGTAATCATGCAATTCCTGTGTGATCGTTATCTTGTTTTCCCAAGTAGGCGTAATCTCCAGCTTTCCCCGAAAATTCGTGGACCTCCGCCGGCTGCCCTGGCCGAGGTGTGATCCCGCGATCCTCCGATCACCGGACCGACACGCTATATAATCCCTGGGCTGCAAACGATTATTCACTCAGCCGGCCACTTACGCCTCTGCTTTAATCACCGGCAAGCCTAAGCCGATCCGGTGTCCAGTGTCGATTTTACAAAATTATTAGTGTCGAATGTCGTTTTTCAAAATTCTCAATGTCGAATATCGATTTTTCAAAATTCTCAGTGTCTAATGTCGATTTTTCAAAATTCTCAGTGTCGAATGTCGATTTTTCAAAATTCATAGTGTCGAATGTCGATTTTTCAAAATTCTCAGTGTCGGATGTCGATTTTTCAAAATTCTCAGTGTCGGATGTCGATTTTTCAACATTCTTAGTGACGAATGTCGATATTGCACGACGTTCCGTGTCGCTTTTTGGCGAGTTTAGTGTCATTTTCACAAAAATCTGTGTCGGTGTCGCTTTTTCAGATCCCCAATGTCGGATGTTGATATTTCAATTATGCCTGTGTCACATGTGTTATTTACCCCTTCCAGATCCCTACTACAACTGCGACAGAGGGAGGTAAGGAAGCGCACCGCTATTCAAAAGAAAAGAAAGATACATTGATGTTGACCATAACGAAATGCCATATGTTGGGTGCGGTGATGATACTTCAGTCAGATAACTGTTGATCCGAGCATGATGCACCGTCCCAGTCATCTGAGGCTTCGTGCGGTATATATATTTTTTCAGAAACAGGAAAGACACAGTGCATAGTCTATATTCTATCCGCAACACATGGACATAGTGAGGTAACTGTACTACATACAAGAAAAGCAAAGCGGGGCGAGATCAATAGACCAGCGCTGTATCCTAATGCAGCAAACATAATACTAATCAATAATATTCAAATCCATTGTTATGCGTTTATGATGGGATTCCGCTTATCTATGGCGCATTGTTTACACCGTTCCGACTTATCTTCCAGCAAATGATACTATTTTATACGTTTTTGAACAAATATATCACCTTTACAATGGATTAAACAAGTATAGACATAATTCTTAACAATAATAAATATCCAGTATTTCCTTCCGTATATCGTCTACGATATATCTCCAAATGTGCCATAGTGACTCGGTGGCCTAGAAGGTTTGAGGATGGACGAGTTTTCTACTTATATAGAAGCCCCAATCGGCTCCAAGATGGTTCATGCCCCACCTCAACAAAATGTGGGTCGTTGTACAGAGTAACGAATCTATAATAGCTTTCTTCGCAAGGGTTGTTTACACCCAGAGACATAGCACTATTCTACTATCATGAGAATTGTTATTATCATTATTATTGTCGCAACAGTGAGCTTTATATATAATACGGCATGCCATGCGATGCATTTGAAACCCATTCAACGCGAAAAGGCTTAGTTTGGAAACAAATTAGTTCTCCAGACGATCAACCACCATGGGCAGGAGTTTTCGAGATATAATGTTATCCTACTATAAGGGAGGCCCCTCCGTGAAGTCTTTCTACTGTTCTCATGCTTAACGTTGCCCCAGTGTGTTTTGTTCATGATGCTTAACCTACTTGAAATAAAAAATATCTTTATTCGGTGTCTCGTTCTCATGCTCCCCGGAAAATAATCAGTGGCAAATCTAAATTCCTATTCTGCAGACGCATTACTTGGCAGAACAATAAAGCCTCACGTCACACAATGAGCAGTAAATATAAATGTAAATAGGCTATAAATATCCAAACCTGTGTAACTGCAATACTGTAGACTAGGTACATATATGGGATCAAGGAACCCAAGAAAAGAGCGCACGATAGTGACAAACACTGTACCGCTGGCATCCCTGGTCTAATATAAAACAGTGACACCGTTATCAGGTCATAGAATCGACACTTTTTAATGCGAATGGTGTGCGGGCATGATAATAGCGACCGAGGGGGGGGGGGGTCGCCATTTTTTGTGATGGGGAGGGGGGACATCTTAAAACCTCAAAAGGCGGGAGGGGGCCGAGCGTCCGGTTGTATACAAAGTATATGTCGATAGGCAGCACGCACAAATGATTGACATAGCAGCTTATAATAATGTGGGCTATTAGACTTATTATCGCTCAACTTGCATCGCAAAAACATGGATGCGTGAATACTTGTAGTTGGACTGGTAAATAACATACCGTCGTGTTCTGCGGCGAAGAACAGTTGATCGTTCGTTACGCTAGCCGGCTGATATGGTTAAATGCATGATTACCTGTCTACCGTATTTCCCACAATAATGATATAATAACACAAGCTTCCGGTGTCGCACGGTAAATGGTGTCCACCACCGTTCATGGCGGTTCCGAGAACTCTCCAGCAACTGGTAATATCTTCCAAAGAGCGAAAAATCCCACGAATAACTTCGCGGGGTATCAACTATTAGTGTATGCTAGGACAATAGAGGCTGTACAAAGATAATACTGCGGACTGTTTAAGCGCCAAACCCTTACTCTATCAGTTGAATTTCCTTAAATCTATCATAAAAGTGCATAAAACCAAAATCATGCCCGGGTCAAAACCGGGTCGGTTGTCCACACAACGATAATGTTTGCAAACAGGTGGTGAAAAAAGCAACGATGATGCTTCGGTCGCTCCTTCCATTTATCACCGGTATGCTGACGAAAGCAAGTCCAAACTGTATGCGGCCGGTTTGGCACTAGTGTTGTACTCACCTGCTGTACTCAAGGGTTGTTTAGTTATACATTCAGGACGCTTTAACCACTTTTGGTCATATTACCTCAAGCGAGAAGGAAGGGAGTTTGGAGCCATGTCCCCGGGGGTAGCCCCCTTGCGAAGATGCACATGGAATCTTAATCCCGCGACCACACAGCCATGACCACTGAAGCCTTCAGGCTATAAGGTCTATTGTCTATTTAGCCCCAGCTCAACTCTCGTAAAATACGCGTGCTACTTAAAAACAAATTCCCGAGGGCACTCGTGCGTGAAGCTTGATTGTGATGGCTTTATTCACGTAAGGCACGAAGCACGGTTTCATCTAAAAAAAATTAGAAATGTATATGCGTGTCACAAAAGGGGGTAGCTTGTATACCGTGCAACAGAAGCCGAGTTACAAAGAACTAACGAAAACGTTACACGACCCGATAAAATCCCCCTATATAGTTCACAATACCTCCTGTAAAACTTCAACAATATTATCCGCGTTGCACGGCATACACCGAGAACGAAGATAAATGAGCAAAAAATACAAGATTAAATGTCGACGAGTCTAGTTATATAATCAAACATTGTCCATAGCTTCATGGACAAACATAGAGAAATAATACTTACAACGTTGGGCGTCTGGGGTGAAAAGAAGAAACGGAAGAGAGAAACATGTCCAGTTACAAGCCAAAGTTGCCAACCTCAAGTGACCGGAACTATCAATCATTAAATCAAAATGCGCCCATGCCCAAATCGCTGCATGGGGCAACCATAAATGGCCGTAGCAACCACAGCGGAGCCCGAACCACTGATCCAGGTGCCGTAAGGCCGCACCTACTGAGAGTTGTTGCATGGTGGTTGCCAGGCCGGGGGTAAAGAGATGCCGGAAACCGTGAAAGTTATTAGACTAGACTAGCCGATTAAATAACATTAACTAGCAGAGCCAGGACACCCATATATGGCAAACAAGTTAGAAAACAAACGGCACAAGAAGACTGTTACATCAAATATCGTTACACTATGAGCAGCAAAGATGTTATAAATAAACGTCTTATCAGATACTGGACATAGACCAGAGGTGTGCAAATCTGCAGAGTCCTTCCATTTCGCCTAGTAAAACCCAAGCGCTGGTGCCCAAGTTTACAGTTCGTTTTTTTGTATACGCCTTGCAATATGTGTAGTTCATACCTGCTGGGGACGAAATAGAAATAAAAAACAAATCATAATGCTCTCACGCAATACACCTTGCACTGCAAACGAACTCCCGTTAGTTAGAACAGTCTCGGTTTATATGAGCTACTGCAGTGGCGGATCTAGGCGGGGGGGTGGGGTTATGGGGGTTGCAACCCCCCCCCCCATCCTTGGATACCACAACATACAACATACATGCTAACATACATGTTAAAGTCCCAAGTCTTCAGAGAGCAACCCCCACCCCCCCCCCCCCCTTGGCAACCTGAACATACACTATTAAAGTCGGCCTGCCCCGCCCCCCGGTCGCAAGTTTTTCAGAGAGCACGCCCCTTGGTCGGAAGTTTTTCAGAGAGCGACCCCCCCCCCCCCACCCCCCTTGGCAAATTTCTAGATTTTTGCCGCGATGGCCCACGCAAAACTTGGCGAAGTCAATGTGCGCGACCAAGGCGACCATGACCTCAGGCGCAACGCCAATACGACCATGACACCAGTCCCAACGCCAAGGCGACCATGACCCCAGTCCCAACGCCAAGGCGACCATGACCCCAGTCCCAACGCCAAGGCGACCATGACCCCAGTCCCAACGTCAAGGCGACCATGACCCCAGTCCCAACGCCAAGGCATGGCGATGGTAGCAGTGTGAAACGGAATCAACATCTAAATATATGCTAGCATAGCCCGTAGCCTTTGGCCCCTGGCGCGAGGGAACACCCCGTTCAGGGAAATCGATCTTCTTGCCTTGGGTGCGTACAAGGCATCAAGGTTAACACCAGTCGTTGCTAAGTTACCAAGTCACCAATCGATGTTGCGGAATGGCCATTTGGTATCCACGGTGGGTATGGAATAGTCGATATAGAATAGTCATGTTTTCATGTCTGTTTTCAAGTTTGTTGCCCATTTTCTTTCCTTTGTTTTCGGCACTTGTAATTCTTTTACTACCACCTTATACGCCTAATTACACATTTTGTTGTTTATCCGCATAAAATCTAAATATTTACAGCTTACATCCGATGGTTTGGAATCCTCTTGCTGACAATACCGTCTCCATTCTTGGGGTACAGTGTGAATAAGACTATAGACAAGTTTAGTTTGATATTAAATTTATGCCTACAACTTTGCCATCCTAAAGGTGACCCGTCATCATTTAGTACATCGTTATAATATACAACTCCCTTATTTATAAATTCCTGCTGTCGGGTAACGAGGTTGGGATTTTTCATGAAGTGGGTGTTCCAGAGAGGCAGCTCAAACGGTGGTTTTGGAGGTAAGATATTTCGAAAATGGATCCGTGCTTTTAAGAAACCAGAAATGGTTAGTTATTTTTTTTGCAAAATTTCAAGGATTTAGTGTCCATTTCCCAAAACAACGATTTGTTTGTACACACCACCTCCGTGAAGAAATCTTGTCAAGCGCCGTCTGTGGTTATTAACCGACGCACCAATGTAAGTTTAGTGATTGGATGAATCACGGAATATGAGTCAGATTAATACCGCCATCTTCAGCCTCGTGTGCCAAACGGGTGATCGACATTTTAGGCTTTTTCTTGCGCCATATAAAAGACCGAATCATACCCTCTAGCTGATTAATATAAGCTTTACTAGGGGAGGCGAGGACTGACAGCACGTTGACCACTTTAGGCAAAGCCAGGGTCTTAGGAACAGTAATCCGACCCCTTAGTGAGAGACTTCTCTTCTCGTAGGCGCTTAAGAGATTTTGAATTTCTGAAAACTTGCTACTGAGATTTATTTGCAGCATTTTACGAAGGTCAGTATCGAATTTTATACCCAGCAGTGTAAACTCCGTAATCCAGCCAAGACATAGATCTGGACATATTTTATCTCTGCCTTTTGGCTTTCTTCCCAACCACACGGCCTTCGTTTTGTCCACATTCATTTTCAAACCCGAACATTTGTAAAACGAGTCAAGGATCCCGAGTGCAGCACGTAGAAATGATTCACCGCCGTCCAACAGTAAGAAAACGCCATCGGCATATTGCCCTAACTTATATACTTTCTCTCGAATTTGGATACCTTTCACGTCAGGGCAGTTTGTGATGGCAATGGCTAGAGGTTCCACCGCAAGCATAAACAAGTATGGGGACAGGGGGTCACCCTGTCTGCAACCTCTTTCCAGCCTATAGAATTAAGAATATATACCATTGTTTATGACGCAGCTGTCCGATTCTTCGTGCAACAGCATATAGTACCCTATAAACTCATCCCCAAGACCATAGACCTGTATAAGCTGTGTAGTATAATCCCAGCTTAAAGAGTCAAACGCATTTTCGAAGTCAACTTCTTAATAATTGTTCATTGTTATAACAAGGCATGAGTAATAATAGCCCTGTTTTGTTCTCTTCTCTTAAATAGTGCATTAAATCGTATACAATTCTAGTATTTTCTCCTATGAAGCGATTCTTTAAAAAAACTTTCTGGTCCGAGCTGACGATCGTTTTTTAAAACATTTTTCATCCTTAGAGCAAGCACTCCAGCTAGAACTTTGTAATCTGCATTAAGAGAAGTAATAGGCCTCCAGTTTTTCAGATATTGTCTAGGTTTCTCTGCTTTAGGTAAACAGGTAATGATACCCTGTCTTTGTGTTATAGATAGAGTACCCTGCTGACATGCATGTCTTAGACTGTTCATCAGCTGCATTGCAATGTCCTTCCAAAATAACTTATAAAGTCTATTGGGAGTCTGTCGCTCCCTGGACACTTGTTGTTTTTCATACCTTTTGTAACTTGTTTGACTTCTTCCGAAGTAATTTCTCCCTCACATATAGGCTTTTCCTGTTCTGAGAGCTGTCGCCTTTCGAAGACATATAGTCACATTTTGAATATATTTTTTTATAAAAAGTCATTTGCTCGATCAAGATGTCATTTGGGTCCATCAACGCTTTTCGTTAACATCTGGCTTAGTGATTAATTTATTTGTATAATTTCTTTTCTCAAGGCTGCAAAAATATCTGCTAGGCTTCTCCCCTTCCTCACAATATTTGGCCCGGGCTTGTAACATTGTGGCCTTTATCTTTGGAGAGCGTAGCTTTTCTAGTTCAAAACCGAACTCATCGCGCTTTGCCACCAAATCGGCGCTCTCTGCTGCATTAAGATCTATTCTGATATCTAGCTTTTCTCTATCTTTCTCTATCCCCCAAATCGGCTTGTCTAGTGTCGTTTTTTCAAACGAACTATATCTGATAGTTTTACGGCCAATTTCCATTTTCAGCATTACAAAAAAGAGTTGGTCGTTAATGACTTCCACGCCTGGTGTCGCCCTATATTGTTTCTCTACGTTTGCAATACAGTCTTTAATCAGCCTAACGTATTCTTCATCGTAAAACAGAGAAGTGTTTAATTTCCAGAACTCCTTCCCTCTTTCAGCTGTTAGAATGTTTACATCAATAGTAGTAAGACAATGGTCCGTTCTATACCCATTTCGTATTGTGGCACTCTGTGTAACGGCATGCCGATCAGAAGAAGAGAGGTAAAAATCCAGCCTCGCTCGCTGCGTTTTGCATTGTTGATTGACCCAGGTGAAACGTGTCGTATCTGGGTGCATAACCCACCAGGTATCTATGAGTTCTAGGGGCTCTATCATATTCAGTGCCCGGCTCCTAGCCTTTACATTATTTTCTCTTTTATAACCGTGCGTGTCTAGTTCCTGTTTTAATACTAAATTCCAGTCCCCACAAAGCACCATGCTAGCGTTGCCCATACTGTCTAGTTTTTGTTGTAAGTTTTCAAAGAACTCTGGGGTGTCCTTATTTGGACCATACACAGTGGCTAAAGTCAACCTGTACCCATTCAAAGTGACATCCAATATCAGAAAGTCATCACTCTGGATACCGTGAACCTCGTACTGTACGCGTTTCGTTATAATGATCGCAAGGCCCCTAGACTGTGAACAGGAAGGGTTACAAAAACACTCACATCCCCACCCGTCTCTTAAATCTGCCTAAGTTTTTGTATCAAGGTGAACATCTTGGAGACAATAGACCGATAGATTTTGCCCCTGTAGCCATTCGTTCACATATCTCCGTTTTTACGTTGAAGCAATGGGCGCATTTCTATGGTACCCCGGGTGTATCCCTACGGTGGACCGAATACGCACATTACGCATCGGTTCACCGCCCAACACTTCTTTCACCCGGGTATGGATGCGCGCGCATGCATTCGGTATGCCGATGTGCCCCGTTCTAAACAGCACGAGGCATTCGGGAGAAGATGGCGGCTGATTGAAAGGTGATGAGAGTAGGTTGGTTTCAGTGCCTTAATGTGCACCGGATGTGAACGGTGTGTGCATTTCATTGGAATAGGCATATCCCTATCGGCATACTCGGAAGTTCACTGTCACGTGTTGCGGGCCCGGAGCGGGATACCGAACCTGGCCCAAAGAAATGCGCCCACTACATCGAACATTCATACATCCAAATTTTATACCACTACTCATCGGGGCCATTGATCAGTGCAAATACAATTGTGAACCTTACTACATGACTGATTGTTTCGGAATATTTTAGTAGCTTGTGGGTAAGCATATTATATAGCTATCATATATTTATTAAAACACATATATATATAATAAACACACAAAAAAAAACACGCTGATACAGCTGTTATACCAGGCACTGAGTTAGAAGACAGCGAGGTGCGGTCGATCGAACGACCAAGAGCTCATAAACATATTATAATATTGAGTGCAAAATGTTTGACAGGCATGAGCAACTCTTTCACTGCCCCGTGGCAGCAGCTCTGCGCTATACACGTACTCTCTATACCGTACCTGAAATCTGCACCAATCTCTAAACTAGTTATAGGGCTATACAGTTCTCGCGATCGGGCCACGAGACTTCAGTTTTGGGGACAAACAAACACACGTGCTCCATTTTGAAGTATAGGCAGCTATAAGTCAATTTCTTTCCAGGTTTATTCTAAAGACTATGAGTACCATTTCACTAAACATGGCTATGAGAGATATACGTTAAAATATTTAGAGGCGATGAAGCGCAGAACTTTGGGAATATACAAGGAAAAATCCGTCTTCAAAATACTCGAACGCTAAAAATAACGTTCTAAATTTAGCCCTGCACCCGGGCTTTCGCAAGTTCACCGCACAGTTTCGCGTGCCTCCGCGGTAACAAAAATGGTGAGAGCAAGTGATCGACTTAACCATTCCGCTGTCAAAATGTGTAGTGCATGGAGTAACAGCACACGGATGCGTCATTAAACCACATGGTAAAGATAAAACAAGACCAGTTGGATGTTTTCGTATCACTTTTGGATCACGAAAAGACCAAGTTTCTTCATTTCTGTAAGTTTTCTGTTTGAAGCGTTGCGCCAACGTTGTCACTCGGGGAGAATCAGTGTGACGTCATAATGCCTCGTTTTCGTAGGAAATGCAAAAAAAACGTTAATTTCTCAGTCGTATTGTCCCGTCGTGAAAAATATTCGTCATTGTGATGGCGCAAACGAATAAAAAATAGTCGTCTATCCGTTTTGTTAAGCTATATTTCTTAAATATTCTGAATCCTATCGCTAGGCCTTCCGCAATAAACCCACCCCTCGGCGCCTGGCTCTTGCGCAGGTAGTCTGGTTCCCGGTCTCTCTCTTTGTGCAACATACACGTCACGCCTACGTCACAGATAGTCAGCATACCAGTGTGCGCAGAGCTTCTAAACTCGTTCCGAACACGTGCTTCGTTTGTTTGTCCCCAAAATGAGTAAACCGGAAGTCTAAGCGAACGTGACTTTATAGCCCTATTCCTTGTGTACGGCCGAGATTACACCGCAGAGCTGAAACTGACCACCCACAACATTCAGGGGGCGTCTCATACGTGATGTTATCAAAAGTCTTTAAAAAAGTGCGTGACGTCACGCCTTTGTCTTAAGTGTTCATTATCCTGAAGAATGTATTAACGTATTAACGTAAGTGTGCGTTATTCAACTCAAGAACGGTAAAACAGTGCTTTATTTTAATAATGAACGGACAAACTGTGCATTATCTAGATAAAGAACAGTTGTTAATATTGACTCGTCAAGTGTCACGGTATAATCAGACGAGCTGAGCTGAGCGGAGCCCAGTTGGCTGGTGTTGACAGAACTTGCCAATTTCAAGACAAACAATGGAATACATAAGTCAATGTTAAGCACCAAATGGGCGGGGGTTAGATCAGAAATCTCAAAATATATGGAAATTCCACAGTTATCGATTGCATACATTTCTCATTATATCCGTCATATCGCTTTTCAGGGGGCGATGTTTTCACGAAACTAGGAAGCAATGACTTCCAAAATGTCTACTTCATCCACGCCTTCCCAACCCTACCCTCCCCCCCTGGGGCTTCACAATAACGAACCGCTGTTTCCACAATGTGCCTCATGTATTCGTCGGGCAGTGCAATTGACACAATAGTCAATTCCTGTGTCCAAACGTGAGCACATGTCATGCCTTGTTATAACAATTTTATAAGTACGTTAAAGAACTCGCTGTCATGCATTCCCCAAATAAACCATTCGACGCTATCGCGTCGGCTTTATTTTGGCGAATGCATTCCAGCTCGTTCTTTAACTAGTACTTCAGCCACTTTTCGGGAGAGTGGAGGCTGTTTCCACGTTGTAGGTTTTGCCATCTATGATCAGTCGGTTTTCTACCACGGACGCCCTCTTGTCATCCTACCTGGCTGCCTTCTTGATTGTCACCACACGCCGTCGTATAGAATAGTCTGCCTTTTAAGGTGTGGACTGCCAGTGAATACACCAGTCGTTATTAACGCGTCGACTGTCAGCGGAGACATACGAGTTCGCTGAGGTGTCGACTGTCAGTGGATACATCAGTCTTTGCTAAGGTATCGGCAGTGGATACATCAGTCTTTGCTAAGGTATCAACAGGGGATACATCAGTCTTGGCTGTGGTGTCGACTGTCAGTGGAGACATCAGTTTTGGCTGAGGCGTCGACTGTCACAGGAGATATCACTCGTTATGTAGGGGTCGACAGTCATTCAACGCATCTGTCATGAGGCAAAACGTGGTCACAACGACCATCGCCTCTTGCTCAAAGACGCATCTGCTATGTATCGCGGCCATCGGGTGGACGCTGGGGATTACGAATATATTGTTCCGAAATTCTCTGCTTTGCAATGATGTACTGAAAAATTTTTGGCGGTCCACAAATTCGATTTTCAAAAATCGGGAGCAGACAATCCGTCGTGTCCGTCCAGATGGCGCTGCGAGTGGAGGGATCCATGTAAACATGACACGATTCCCCGATAAATATATTTTCTTCGGTCTTAACTTGGAAGAGCTGAAAAAGGACGCAATCAATGGGGTGAGTCAATGACATTATCCGTTAGATAGAATAATCGGGCGTCGATCAGTGTTATGTATTTAAAAAAAAAATTAACTATCCAGACCGGTTTCCCACAAGTTTTCCACTAGCACTGGTCATTAAATATGAATCCAAGTGAGTATCATCGGGATGTGAAGAATTTTCCGAGGGTGGGGCATTATCGGAGACGGGGGGGGGGGCATTTTTCGGGAGGGGCATTGTCCGTGGGAGACGTCTCGGGGGGGGGGGTGGATTGTCAATTGTCAGAGGTGTCTGCCGGTGGTGTGTGTGGGGGGAAGAGGGCTTTTCCTGTTTTTCCACCTGATGGTAATGATGCGGCCTTGACAGAGCGGGCGGGCCTTCCGCAAGAGGCAGGTGAGAGGGCGGATGAAAAAGAGGGTACTCAACCCTGACCCCAACCCAACCCTGAGCGCAATCTACCCCCTATGCTAGCCTGAAAACAAGACGTTACAGTCGTAAGACAGTTAGGGGATGGGACGACATAGTAACGTCTGAACTCATCCGCCCCGGCCTCTGTTAGCAATACCTATTTTGTGCAAAATGTCAAAACACTCACCTGCTAGACGAAATGTGAAATTACACAAATATTCCTCAATCAAGAATGATGCATGGGCACACGATGTTGAAGAAATGTAATCACAGATAAATGTGTATTTGCGAAGTTTTGCATGTACCAAATTTAAAGATTCCCTGAGCAGCCATGATACATTCTTCACACTCAACCAACAGGTGGCGCTATAACGTTGTTGATTGGTAGAGATGTAAGCGATGTTTAGTTTGCAGGACGTTGGTCGCGGCGAAATGAATGATATGCGAGGCAAGGCTATTCTCTATAGCCCTTCTTACAAGTCCCCCTGTGCAAAAAACATTGCACAAAAAGACAAGACCATATGCAAGTTATTGTTTATCAGAAATTGCTCACTGATCGCTACTGCATTGGCTCTTCATTTATCTACTGCTCCTGCTGTCGCGCCAGACGTCTGGCCGCGAGTCTACGTTATTGTATTCAATTGTGACTCAAGTTAAGCAAACAAAGTGGACCGTAAAACCCAAGGAAAATTATTCGTTTCAATATTTATGTCTCATTATTTACTCTTCTGGAATGAGTCTATCTATAAAATAAAGAAAACTTTCCATTATGCCATCAGTATCGTCAGTATCGTGGCATGAATTGTACCACGTGTTAGGGACGACGCGAGTAAATTTAACGCTTAATGTGAGTTATATCGTCCGTCACCTCTAGTACAATAACTTGTGTACCTGCCGCTAGAGGGCACGGAATAAGGCATCATGGCGGCGTGTGGAAGTAGATAACTTTTAGACTTTAGAAACTTCGCAAATACACATTTATCTGTGATTACATTTCTTCAACATCGTGTGCCCATGCATCATTCTTGATTGAGGAATATTTGTGTAATTTCACATTTCGTCTAGCAGGTGAGTGTTTTGACATTTTGCACAAAATAGGTATTGCTAACAGAGGCCGGGGCGGATGAGTTCAGACGTTACTATGTCGTCCCATCCCCTAACTGTCTTACGACTGTAACGTCTTGTTTTCAGGCTACCCCTATGCCTGAAACCCTAAAGATGGTAATGATGCGGCCTTGACAGAGCGGGCGGCCCTTGCCCGAAAGGCAGGTGAAGCGGCGGGGGAAAAAGAGGGTACCTAACCCTGACCCCAACACAAACCCTGAGCGCAATCTACCCCCTATGCCTAAAACCCAAAAGATGGTAATGATGCTGCCTTGGCAGTGCGGGCGGGCCTTCCGCAAGAGGCAGGTGACGCGGCGGATGAAAAAGAGGGTACCTAACCCTGACCCCAACCCAACCAACCCTGAGCGCAATCTACCCCCTATGCCTAAAACACTAAATATGGTAATGATGCGGCCTTAACAGAGCGGGCGGCCCTTGCCCTGAAAGGCAGGTGAAGCGGCTGGGGAAAAAGAGGGTACCTAACACTGACCCTAACACAAATCCTGAGCGCAATCTACTCTCTATGCCTAAAACCCTAACGATGGTAATGATGTGACCAGAGCGGGCGGCCCTTGCCTGAAATCCAGGTGAGGCGGCGGATGAAGAAGAGGGTTCCTAACCCTGACCCCAACCCAACCCTTAGCGCAATCTACCCCCTATGCCTAAAACCTTGAAGATGGTAATGATGCGGCCTTGACAGAGCGGGCGGCCCTTGCCCGAAAGGCAGGTGAGGTGGCGGGTGAAAAAGAGAATACCTAACCCTGACCCCAACCCAACCTTGAGGGCAATCTACCCCATATGCCTCAAACCCTGAAGATGGTAATAATGCTGCCTTGACAGAGCGGGCGAGCCTTCCGCAAGAGGCAGGTGAGGGGTCGGATGAAGAAGAGGGTACTTAACCCTGACCCCAACCCAACCCTGCGCGCAATCTACTCTCTATGCTTAAAACCCTGAAGATGGTAATGATGCGGCCTTGACAGAGCGGGCGGCCCTTGCCCGAAAGGCAGGTGAGGCGGCGGGTGAAAAAGAGAATACCTAACCCTGACCTCAACCCAACCTTGAGGGCAATCTACCCCCTATGCCTAAAACCCTGAAGATGGTAATGATGCGGCCTTGACAGAGCGGGCGGCCCTTGCCCGAAAGGCAGGTGAGGCGTCGGATGAAGAAGATGGTACCTAACCCTGACCCCAACCCAACCCTGAGCGCAATCTAGACCCTATGCCTAAAACCCTGAAGATGGTAATGATGCGGCCTTGACAGAGCGGGCGGGCCTTCTGTAAAAGGCAGGTGAGGCGGCGGGTGAAAAAGAGGGTACCTAACCCTGACCCCAACCCAACCCTGAGCGCAATCTACCCCCTATGCCTAGGACCCTAACGATGGTAATGATGTGGCCTTGACAGAGCGGGCGGGCCTTGCGCAAAAGTCAGGTGAGGCGGCGGGTGAATCCACTCATTTGCACCAGCAACCGCCTTGAACATGTTGAATGGGTCAACATTGTCGCTGGGTGCTTATCGCTTTTCCTTGCATGTGGGCCGTCTTGGATGTATATGCAACCGAACCAATGCATGCACTGCATGGTCCGCCTTGGATTTATCAACATTGTCGCTCTTAGATGTGTCAACACTATCGTATGTGTCAAGACTATCGCATGTGTCAAGACTATCGTATGTGTCAAGACTATCGCATGTGTCAACACTATCGATGGGTGCTTATCACCTTAGCCCGCGCATAATATCGCTTTCGGGTGCTTATCCCGCATGGTGACCATGTCTGCGGCCGGCTACCTTGTTTGGCGCCAACAGTAATAATATTTCTCCCAACGCCTTATCGCCCGAGCCGTCATCAAAGCCAGCAAATCCCGTACTGTCTCTCGTCCACAACTTACCACCAGTAGGAAGAGAACGAACTCTGCCCGGGGAACTCTGCCCGTGGAACTCTGCCCGGGAACTCTGCGGGGGGACCTTACCTATAATACGCTGCTCTTAACATCAGTCACATATATGATAATTAGAATTGTTTATGTACGTCGGCGTCCGCTCCGTTATTTTGCGTATGTTTGTTGATTACAAATTAAAGTAACAATTTCAACATATATGATAATTAGAATTGTTTATGTACGTCGGGTTTAACGTCACGCGATCACGCGGGATACGCCATATGGGTCATTCTATAATTACGGTGCATTCTGTGTCCTGACTGTCAAGGTCAAAGTTCATGGCTGAATATCGGTCTCAAATATTTACTTATTTCTTGATAAGATACATCAATTAGTCTTTGTATTGAATATCTGAAGCAAAGAGATGTATTTAGAATAATTTCGTTTACAGAACAATTTCAATACAAGGTACATGACAAAACTTGACTGTCCCTGGAATGACCATCATTGAAATTTTTTGTGACCACTGCGTCCGCTGCAATATTTCTGAATTTCTTATGCATGTGGTGTCATGTGGGTCATTTGAAGTTGACAATGTAGAACTTCCAGGTACAAAATAATACATTCTGAATAAGATAAGGGTTTTTAAGTCGGTGTCTTTTCAATCGTGTCCCCTCCGTTACCGTGGCATATTTAAGCGCATGTGAAAATAAACGCTCCCTCGATCTACTATCTGTACTGTTGCATGGCAACGCAAGTTCCCACGCGCAGTTTTGGCGGGAAGATTTCCAACGTGCTCTTCTGGTTCGACTCATTGAACAGATTTATCAGGCGAGTGTCAGGGGTGAACATTCTTAAATGTCCCCACCGTTACCATTATTATTCAAGGAAAAAACTGCAGTAGACTAAATTGGGCGATGTTTTGCTATTGAAAACAGAAGCAATACAAACATATTTGGTGACTGACTTAGTAATATGAAAAGATGTTATCCTGCACCATATCCTATGGCAATTTCGTCCACTCTGTTACCGTCCCCTCCGTTACCCAAATTCTGGTAACAGAGGGGACAGAAAACGGTAACGGAGTGGACATCTGGGTGTAACTGTGTCCTTTAGCAACGTTTTAGGTGAGCGAATACCGGCTTCCATGACCTTAACCTCTACTTGGAAAGTGGTAATGGATGGCGGGATGGGACAATTGTTAATGTTGTCTGGGGAGATTTAATTCTGGCAGATAACACGGTATCTGTAGTAAACTATCGAATATATAACGCTTTCACCAATTAAATTTAGCATTTTATGCTTCTGAGGTTGCATTAATGACACCGTTAATCGATATCGGGGAATTGTTCCATCAATTAGCATTATTTTTTTTTATTTTTTTTGCAGACGTAAAATGCCTCTCACAGCTGCAGAAAAGCAGCGACGCTACCGCGACAAAATAAACTTGGATAAAGAAAAACGAGCTGAATATTTGCGAAAAGAAAAAGCAAGATGGAGAAAGAGAAAGGAAAGTGGAAAGGTCAAACTCGCTGATGCCATGACTGAACGGGAATTGCGACTTGCCCGAAGAGCTTGGAAGATTCGTAGAGCCAATAACCGTAAAAAAGAAAAACAATTAAATGCATTAATGACGCCGCCTTTTTCTCCAGACAGCAACATATCACCGGCTCCCAGCCATGCAGGAGTAATGAATGAAAGAGCGAGAAAAAGGCATAGAAGGAAGATGGTGAAAGAAATTGAAGATTTGAAAAGGAGATTGAAGGACCAAGTGCGTGAAAAGGAGAAATTCAAAAAAAGGTGGCAGAGACTGAACAATGATGGAAAGTCAAATACACCACGTTCAAAGACAAGACGCCTCTTGCGGTATGCAAGCACGTCAGAAGTCAGAAAGACATTGTTGTTCCACAACGTTCTGGTGGATCAAATAAGAAGGAAATATGCAGTCAGTAAACGTGAGAGACAGAAATCATTGTACGCCAGACTAGTGGCGGAAACTACCGTCAAAAAGTACAAGCTACAACGTTACATGCAGGAGCAGTTGGGCTTCTCTTCGAAACGCTGGCCAGGGAAGTTCAATATGGGATCTAATGAGGAGGAAGGCGGGAATAACCTATCAGAAATGCAAGGCTGCATCTCTTGGTACTCGTATGATGCAACGAATACACGCCTTTTATACGAGGGATGACAACAGTCGCATCACCACTGGAAAGAAGGAAACTATCACCAGGAACAAAGAAAAACGCCAACGGCGGCTTTTGACAGATAGCATGAAGAACATTCACCTCAAATTTCTAAGCGAAAATGGAAATTTGAAACTCAGCTATTCTTTGTTTTGCCGTCTCCGGCCATTTTGGGTACTTCCTCCTACAGCCACAGACAGGCAAACCTGCTTATGCAAGCTGCATGAAAATTGCCAGCTGCTGGTATCAAAGCTTACATCTCTGAAAATATTGGACTCTAAAAACTTGGATGAAGTAGTTTCAGGACTTGCTTGTGATGTCAATTCAAAAGATTGCATGTATGGAGATTGCCTCGCATGCAAGGGAAAAACACCAGACTTCAAGACAATTGACAAGAATAACTCAACCTCCTGGACGCAATGGAAAACAGTGATAGAGATGCGTACTATAAAAGAAGTACCCAAGGCCATCAGCATGACCATCAAACAGGAGGTTAAGGGCACTGTTGGAGATCTGATAGATCAAAGCATTGATTATCTGCAAAGGTTTAAGCGACACTACTACAACATAAGACACCAGTTTCTCTTCTATCGTCAACAGATACAGAATATGGGGAACAATGAATGTTTGATCCATGTTGACTTTGCAGAAAACTATGCTTGCAAATATGCGACAGAGATCCAAAGCATGCATTTTGGTGCTTCAAAGAAGCAAGTCAGTCTGCATACAGGCGTTTACTACGTAGGATCGAATGGCAAGGCCAACTCGTTTTGTTCCATGTCAGACAATCTGGAGCACAGTCCATTTGGGATTTGGGCACATTTGGAACCAATGCTCGACGACATGCAGCAGTCTTACCCCGATATAGACACAATTCACTTTTTCAGCGATGGCCCATGCACCCAGTACAAGCAGAAACACGACTTCTTCCTTTTCACATGGAAGCTAGCTCTTCGTGGCATTAAGTTTGGTAAGTCATAAACATCCGTAGATCAGTGTCATAAATCATATCGATTTAATTGTGAGTAACTAGTTTCATATCTTCTGAATAGTACACATAATATGTACTTTCATAAATCAAATAGTCGTTTTAAAGTGTGTGACATGGGAAATTTCTTTCTGTAAAGAGGTACCCTTTGTATATTTGTGGCAAAATCTTTAGTGTGACCAGCTCTCACTCATTCCATTCTCAGTTCGGAAGTTTTGCATCCGCTAAAATTCACTTCATCCTAGTCAGCAGTTTCATAATTCTTTCATTGAAATGTGACGCACAAAGTTTTTCCGTCATCCTAGTAAAGATATACGTCATATAGAGAAAAGTTATATTATCGTACTATTTTAGCCTATTGTGTATTACATTTACAGCCTCCTGGAAGTTCATGGAAGCCGGACATGGTAAAGGAGCGCCCGATGGAGTTGGGGCGACGGTGAAGCGATTGGCAGACTACAGAGTGCAAAGAGGCAGTGACTGTCCAAGTGCTACTGCCCTGTACAATTTGTTGAACTCGGAGTGCAAAATCAAGCTTTATCTTGTTGATTCAGAAGAGATCGAACACTTAAAGCAATCTTTTGCTGAAATTACTTTGCCAACTGTGCCTGGCACAATGAAGATGCACCAGCTCAACACTAAAGGCTGTGGCGATTTCACCTATAGAGATGTCAGCTGTCTCTGTAAACGAGGGGAAATCTGCTCATGTTATTCCCCGAAATCGTTTTCTTTTGCCGTGAAATATCCCAAAGGAGGAAAGGCTAGTAACCAGTCAACAGTTATCAATAACCAAGAATCACCTGACAGAAAACTATATTTTGAAGCTATACTAGAGGAGTTTGGGACATTCAACACCTATGCTGAGCTGAAGAGCAAGTGCATCGAGCTGGAGGAAGAAGTTGATCAGAGATATGCCATCACAGGGCGCTGTGTCAGGTTGTCTTCGGAGATGGAAATTGATGAAAATGCGCAAATGAATGCACCAGATGATCTCCCATTTTCCACATATAACACCAGTCAAAGTGGCAGCTGATGGCAATTGCTTGCCCCATACTGGGAGTGTATTTGCCTTCGGGCATGCTAACTGCGAGGCAGAACTCAGGGCGCGCATTGTGATCGAACTTGCGGTCCACGGGAAGCTCTATCTCGACAAAGATCACCTGAGGCAGGGGGCTGATGTTACTGATCGAGAGGCCAAAGCCCTGACACGCAAATTTTGCATGTTCTCTGGGATGTACGAATCGACAGGCAAGATCACCGAGAAGGACATATCTCTTCTATATCAGGCCGAAGTCTTGGAACTTACTAAGAATGGCAGTTACATGGGCATATGGGAGATATTTGCCATGTCCAGCGTATTAAAAGCCAAACTCTTCACGGCCTACCCCAAGAGAGGAAATCCAAATGTCCGAAGTGATATGCATCGGCTACTCTTTCCTAGGCAGCTGGAGTGTGCAGAAACGTTCCACTTAATGTGGACATCAACAAGGTTTCATGAAATGACTGGCGACCATTTCGTTCCAAATCACTTCGTACCTATGTTGGCCGTTGAAGGCCCAGAACCGTCTACCACACATACCAATGACCTTCTTGGCATGTATGTAGCGGTGCGGTATGACTGTGCACCATACCCGGGTATTGTGATCGACGTGGACGACGAGGATGTGCAGGTTAAATGCATGCACCAAGTTGGTTTGAACCGATTTTTTTGGCCCGACCGTGACGACATATGTTGGTACACGAAAGACTATATCATTCAGATAATTGCCCCACCAGAAAAGGTGACAGATAGGCACCTCCAAGTTAAGCCCTCCATCTGGCACGATATTCTCAAAAAGAGAACTTAAACAGGCCATGTTAAATTACGTTGTGCAACTTGTGCTTGCCCTAATTCCTGTTAAGGCAAGTGAACACTGCATTTAGAAAAGTCGCTCATTTATTGAATGTGATGTATGATACACCAGTACGTTTAATGTTGTCCCCTCCGTTACCATGGCGTCCCCCCCGTTGCCATGAGTCCCCTCCGTTACCTAGCCTTTAATTTTCCGTACATAAGAAACAAATATACCCATACAATAGATTTTGATACCATTGATGTATTGCGCCTAGTAGATTGTATTTAATAATGAAATAAACTTTTAGGGGACTATACTTGCGAGACGCACAGTGTGAAAGCATCTCAATATCAAGGTTTTAGACAACTCACCACATATACTTAATTAATCTGTCATAACTTACACAACCAGAGGCAAATGTCTTGCTTTATCTATCATAAGGACACTTGAGGTATTAGCAAGATGAGTTTTAATGAATAATACAACGTTGAAAGTATGTCGTCTACATCAATTTTGTCGGTAACGGAGGGGACAAAAAGTATAATGACACGCAGCATAAATCTACAAAATTTCTCAGAATTTGCTAAATCAGCCCGGCCCATGGTTCTGTTCACGTTGAGTCATGATTGCTACGTTGAATAAATAAAAAAAAAATGTTTTGGAAACTTCATTTTCATTATTCGTTCTTTCTCCAGATGCACCGCAATTATAGAATCACCCATATACACATTTTTGTCAGCGTTCTGTAGCCGCAATTTGCGCATTCTGTACCGAATGCACAATAATTGCACAGAAAGTGTTTAAATATAATGCACCATAATTGCACAGGAAGTGTTTAAATATCCTTAGCATTGATGTCCCGTTAGTCAGTAGATCCCGGTCTCAATTGATGGCAATATAATTATCGATATTATTTCTGCCCAATGTCTACTTTCTGCCTGGTATTATTGGATGTATAGAAAAATATACTGTCATACTGTTATTTCTTTCGCTTAATACTACGAGCGCTAGTACGCGAGCGGGGCGGCTAGTATGTGTATATGCAGGGCCGCCCCACCCCCCCCCCCCCGCTCCTCGGACAGAAAAGGCTTTTTCATCTACAGCAAACGCGGGCCCACAATCGCTCCTCCCCATCCCTCCTGGAGAGAGAGAAAATTCAATCCACAGCGCACTAGTGTCAAGCACCGTCCACCGCCGCCCCCGCCCCCTCACCTCACCCCCACCCCCTCGGCTCTCTGGACAGAGAGCGGTGTCAAACTGCAGCACAATCGGGCCAAGCACCGCCCCTCCGTCCCCCTTCTACGCACATATGACTGGGGTGTGCCGCGCGTTGTGGTGGGTCAGGAGAGGAGGGGGTGGGCGACGTAGTGGTCTGCTTGGAAATGTTGTTTACAGTGTTTGCAGGGCATCCCCGGGAGGGGGTGGGGTGCTGCGTTCTGGGGCCAAGCTGTGCCGAATGGCTCCGAGAGGTTGGTTGGTTGGTTATTCAGGACGCTTTAACCACTTTTGGTCATACCGCGTCAATGTGAGAAGGAAGGCAGAGTGGAGCCATGTCTCCGTGGGTGACCCCCTACTCTTTACGAAGAAAGACATGGAATCTTTATCCTGCGACCACACAGACATGGCCACAGCAGGGCTCGAACGATCGATCCACGCGCCGTTAGGCTCTCAGGTGACCAGAGCACTCAATGCGAGCGCTCTAGCCCATTGAGCTATCGCGCCGGCCCCGGCTCCGAGAGGTGCCGAAGCGCTGAAACTCGGAAAAAAGCATATCGCGCGATATAATGAGGAAACCGCGCGATTGGCCTTTCCGAGAAAGTGGCCCATGTTAAAATATAGGAGAAAGTCTCGAAAAAGCCACCGGCCTGAAAACAGTCAGAGGCCGTCTCATACGCGATGTTATCAATAGTCTTTCAGCCACTTTTCGGGGAGAGTGGAGGCTGTTTTCACGTTGTAGGTTTTGCCATCTATGAGCAGTCTGTGTTCTACCACGGACGCCCTCTGGTCATCCTTTCTGGCTGCCTTCTTGATTGTCACCACACGCCGTCGTATAGAATATTCTGTATTTTAAGGTGTGGACTGCCAGTGAATACACCAGTCGTTATTAACGCGTCGACTGTCAGCGGAGACATAAGAGTTCGCTGAGGTGTCGACTGTCAGTGGATACATCAGTCTTTACTAAGGTATCGGCAGTGGATACATCAGTCTTTGCTTAGGTATCAACAGTGGATACATCAGTCTTGGCTGAGGTGTCGACTGTCAGTGGAGACATCAGTTTTGGCTGAGGTGTCGACTGTCAGGGGAGACATCAGTCTTGGCTGATGTGTCGACTGTCAGGGGAAACATCAGTCCTGGCTGAGGTGTCGACTGTCAGCGGATACATCAGTCTTTGCTAAGGTATCAACAGTGGATACATCAGTCTTTGTTAAGGTATCGGCAGTGGATACATCAGTCTTTGCTTAGGTATCAACAGTGGATACATCAGTCTTTGCTGAGGTGTCGACTGTCAGTGGAGACATCAGTCTTGGCTGAGGTGTCGATTGTCAGTGGAGACATCAGTCTTGGCTGAGGTGTCGACTGTCAGTGCAGACATCACTCGCTATGTAGGGGTCGACAGTCATTCAACGCATCTGCCATGAGGCACAACGTGGCCACAACGATCATGGCCTCTTGCCCAAAGACGCACCTGATATGTGTCGCGGCCATCGGGTGGACGCTGGTGATTACGAATATATTGTTCCAAAATTCTCTGCTTTGCAATGATGTACTGACAATTTGTCGGCGGTCCACAAATTCGATTTTCAAAAATCGGGAGCAGACAATCAGTCTTGTCCGTCCAGGTGGCGCTGCGAGTGGAGGGATCCATGTAAACATGACACGATTCCCCGATAAATATATTTTCTTCGGTCTTAATTTGGAAGAGCTGAAAAAGGACGCAATCAATGGGGTGAGTCAATGACATTGTCCGTTAGATAGAATAATCGGGCTTCGATCAGTGTTATGTTTTTTTTTAATGAAATGACTTAACTGTCCAGACGGGTTTCCCACAAGTTTTCCACTGGCACTAGTCATTAAATATGAACCAAGACAGCCTTGTTAGGGGGGGGGCCGCAGGGACGAAATTGTTTCGATTGTCTGGGGCGACATTGGCAGGGGCGGACTTTGCCCCGGGGGTCCCTAGGTGAGTATCATCGGGATGTGAAGAATTTTCCGAGGGTGGGGCATTATCGGAGAGGGAGGGGGGCCATTTTTCGGGAGGAGACGTCTCGGGTGGGGAGGGGGGATTGTCAGAGGTGTCAATTGTCAGAGGTGTCTGTCCGGTGGTGTGTGTGGGGGGAGGGGGGCTTTTCCTGCTTCTCCACCTCCCGGTTGTGAGTAATTGTACCAATCCATGCATATCGTCTGCACTCGAAGACACACACCCTCCCCATAACTCCCGGATTCATCCCGGAAATTAATTGGAAATCATCCAAGCGGCCTGGAGTGTGCAACGCTCGGTACGATCCAGCTCACTCGTGTTGTGAGAACTGTATGTGACCTTGTTTTATTTCCGTTCACTTCACAGTTTGGTAGTGCGTGTCTATGGACACGGATGAATAACATATCGAATAGTTATCATATAAGGTCCTTTTAATTTCAACCAATTGTCTTTTCGTTCCAGACTGTGGGCGAGTACCTTCCCGACTACAAGAACCCGTGCTGGTTGTCCAAGACACGGCGCATGGATTCAAAGGTATGCCTGCCAGGCGTTGCAAATATTAGTCACAGCAGTCGCTCGTCATGCAATTTACACTGTATTATATAAGTAGGTAAATGCAGTGGCGGGTCCAGGGAGAGGGGGGCACATGGGGCACTTGTCCCCTCTCCCTTCACGACGTAAAAGGCCTCTTTCGTCCATTCTCATCGACATCTAAAAGGACCCCTTTTTGGACTTGCCCCTCCCCCCTGCCACCGTTTGGCCAAATCCCGGATCTGTCACTAAATAGGTTATATGCATAATAGTACGTTCGCTATGCAAATGTCAGGTATCCCGATGTCTTTCATTATCAATTCCATGGTTGTGCCCAGCAATTATCTATGACGTCGGCGGCGGGTCAATTTTTATGGTTAAATGCGAAAATCGAAAGGTCTTCAATCATAGATATTGAGTAGGCAGAGCAAGAAAAGGGGACCTCCACTCCATAACAAGAGAGAAGGAGACTGGCCAGCTTTTAGGCATACGCAAGCTACATGGACTTAGCGCGAAGATTTCTCTGGTTGGGGCTATTAGTGCGGCCGTAACTGCCTCAGCCTCTCCCGGATTATTCTAGTCTCATTGTGCTAGGAAGCGTTTTGCGCCTGTTGTTCTTTACCAAGGCCACGCCGGACGGAGCACGCCTGCGCTGTCTGCCCTACTTCTACATTGTGGGCGTGGCCAAGTGCGGCACGAATGACGTCACTAACATGCTGGCACAACATCCGGAGTTATACCCTTGCTCAGCACATGAACCCATGTACTGGAACAGACGCCGGAAATACCGTGAGTGTGAGACAGTGGCGGATCCAGCGCCCGACACCGCCCCGCCCCCCCTTGAGGAACGAACTAAGCACTGTTAAATTCGGATTTATGGGGAAAAAATAAGTTTTATTATGTAAAATATTCTCACACGGGGTCTGGCGCCCCCCCCCCCCCCACTCGCCCGTTTTACAAATTCCTGGATCGGCAATTGTGGAGCGCGTCAATTCGTCGGCAAATTACGAAATACAAGTAAATAGGCAATAGACAATACCTTTAGGAATAGTTAATATTTATATATATAATATTTAATATATATTCACATATTAAGTCCATGCTGTAAATATATCGTACAGACGTGTATAATATACTAAGGTGCCAATCAATACGAAATGCAAATAGATGTTTTAAAATTGCAGGTGATATGTCGCTCTCGTCTTACATGGATTTATTCGAGCCTTCTCTACGTTCGCTGGCCAACTCTAGCACGCTGCTATCGGATGGGGTGGACGTGCACCAGGGACTTATCTGTAAGTGATGGTGGACATGTCCGGCATATTTTATATACCATGCGTACCACTACTGCTAACCAGAATTTTTATTCACAACAAGGTCAGTTGGGGTGGTCTTCTTTTGTAGAATAAAAGGTCCTGGATGAGATTATTTTCAACTTGAGAACACAGTGATTATACTGTACCACATCCAGGTCATTAGTAAAGCGCTGGCCGTAATAACTAATTGTAATGACCTATTATCTCATATTTTATATTTACTTTCGGACTTAAAATTAAGGACGACAGCAACAGTAACATCAGTCGCGTTATTATGAATAACTTATTTTCGGGCACTTTTTGACCCACTTGATATGAAATATCATCGTTTGACATATCTATCGCATTATACATACACAACATATATATCCCGCTTTAGTAATGACGCCTTATTTTGTAGCCTTCTTTGAATACCGAATAATTGCTATGTGCAAAATGTTATACAATGAAGCGGAGCGAAGCTTTGTATTAAGAAAGACTAATATGCAAGGGCGGATCTAACGGGGGGGAGGGGGGGCCGGGGGGTTCGCCCCCCCCCCCCCCTTTTGAGGACGAATGTCATTTTTCAATGCAAATTTAAGGCATCCGAGGCGTGGACCCCCCCACCCCCCAATGTTGTTTTTAGGAATAATACTATTTAAGGCGGCGTGCACTCCCCCACCCGGTCGCAAGTTTTCAACCCCCCCCCCCTCCCCCCGGATGTGAAAACAAATTGAAATTGGTCGATCCTTTTCGGAGTCCCGCCTCCCCGCCGGTTGCAAGTTTGGCTTGAAACACCTTCACCTTTCACGTCGTCAGTAATACAGATAAATTGTTGTCTGACGATCCACAATGTGGCTAACATCGGCTTCCATATGGTATATACTGTCTCGGGAATATGTGTCTCTCGGTCTCATTGCTAGTCGAGACTTCTCCAAACTACCTGTGGGCTTTCAACGAGTGGAATCTGTGGCCCGAGACGAAGGACCTACCAGCTCCACCGTACACAGCTGCAGACATTATTTACCGCGTGACACCGGAGGCTCGTATCATAATCCTCGTGCGGGACCCCGTAGACAGGTAAGTACGTCACGCCAACAGAAAAAGGTGGACTTCCCGGTCGCAATTTGCTCAGAGTTCCCCCCCCCCTCCCTTCGGTCGTTAATTTTCGTGTGGACATCCCCTCCCCCCCCCCTGTCGCAAATTTCCGTGCAGCCCCCCTTTCCCCTTTGGCTATGGGGTACCGCTATCTAGTGAACCTGTTTGTAGCTACAATATGAATTGTGCTTCCGTCTAGAACAAACAACAATTAGAGGACATTGATCGAATACGTTTTCAAAATAACGAATGTGCCAGGAATAAATATCGTTCTTTCGTTATGAGTATTACACGAGCTGGTGAAGCTACGACGAAAGGCCCTTTCAGTTCTCCTATGTAGGCCTACCTTACGCCATTGTTCTGAAAGCCGTCAAAGCCGCCCCTGTATACATGTTTTTTTTTATACATAAGTTGGATTATTGACAAATGTATTAACGTGCAAACGTTCATCGTATGCAAGATGAACGCATTCTAAAGGATGTGATCTACGACGTGAGCTTGCCGCCGGCAACGGGCCAACTGGACGGCTAAAGCTCAGGTCAATGCACAATGTTTGCAAGCGTGATCTAGCATCTAAAAAGAGGGGATGGGAATATTATGGGTATGGGTATGGATATCGATATGGATATGGATATGGGTATGGGTATGGGTATGGGTATGGGCATGGGTATGGGTATGGGTATGGGTATGGGTATGGGTATGGGTATGGGTATGGGTATGGGTATGGATATGGATATGGATATGGGTATGGGTATGGGTATGGGTATGGGTATGGGTATGGGTATGGGTATCGGTATCGGTATCGGTATCGGTATCGGTATCGGTATCGGTATCGGTATCGGTATCGGTTTCGGTATCGGTCTCGGTCTCGGTCTCGGTCTCGGTCTCGGTCTCGGTCTCGGTCTCGGTCTCGGTCTCGGTCTCGGTCTCGGTCTCGGTCTCGGTCTCGGTCTCGGTCTCGGTCTCGGTCTCGGTCTCGGTCTCGGTCTCGGTCTCGGTCTCGGTCTCGGTCTCGGTCTCGGGTATGGGTATGGGTATGGGTATGGGTATGGGTATGGGTATGGGTATGGGTATGGGTATGGGTATGGGTATGGGTATGGGTATGGGTATGGGTATGGGTATGGGTATGGGTATGGGTGTGGATGTGGATGTGGATGTGGATGTGGATGTGGATGTGGATGTGGATGTGGATGTGGATGTGGATGTGGATGTGGATGTGGATGTGGATGTGGATGTGGATGTGGATGTGGATGTGGATGTGGATGTGGATGTGGATGTGGATGTGGATGAGGATGTGGCTGTGGCTGTGGCTGTGGCTGTGGCTGTGGCTGTGGCTGTGGCTGTGGCTGTGGCTGTGGCTGTGGCTGTGGCTGTGGATGTGGATGTGGATGTGGATGTGGATGTGGATGTGGATGTGGATGTGGATGTGGATGTGGATGTGGATGTGGATGTGGATGTGGATGTGGATGTGGATGTGGATGTGGATATGGACATAGGTGTGGATATGGACATAGGTGTGGATATGGACATAGGTGTGGATATGGACATAGGTGTGGATATGGACATAGGTGTGGATATGGACATAGGTGTGGATATGGACATAGGTGTGGATATGGACATAGGTGTGGATATGGACATAGGTGTGGATATGGACATAGGTGTGGATATGGACATAGGTGTGGATATGGACATAGGTGTGGATATGGACATAGGTGTGGATATGGACATAGGTGTGGATATGGACATAGGTGTGGAAATGGACATAGGTGTGGATATGGACATAGGTGTGGATATGGACATAGGTGTGGATATGGACATAGGTGTGGATATGGATATAGGTGTGGATATGGATATAGGTGTGGATATGGATATAGGTGTGGATATGGATATAGGTGTGGATATGGGTACGGGTGCCATGCGAGAGGGAATCGCCCACAACGACGGGCCCTAGTTTGAGAAACTGGATTTGAAACGTCAATCTAGGCGTCCAGTTACTTTTAACCAAGATGCGACGACTGCGGTAAGCTCTGTTGGTCACAGATTTGCTTATTCCGTCATAAGCGCAAGTTCAAATCTCATTACTTAAACCAAATAAAGCTATACAAGTCCATCGTCTTTCGTAGACGGACGGACGTCAACCATTATAACATTATTACACGATGAAATATAATTAATAATTATAATTCATTAAATATTACGTTTATTAGCAATAATATGTGAAATAATTATCCCGTGTGCATCATTTGGGAAATGTTGTGTTTTCAGGCTTTATTCTCATTATAACCACTTTGCTGCCAAGAACTCCACACCGTCGGACTTCCACATCCGGGTTACCCTGGCGGTTAGCGACATGAACTCCTGCTTGCTGCGCCACGACCCTAGAACTTGCATATATGTTCCTAGCAAGGCTGGAGAGCGAAAACCTGTAAGCGGATCTAGACCAAAGTCTGAGCGTACTTTCTCAAGTGGTGGGTTTCGTAGCTGAATTGGTGGTAAACAAACAGGGTTGCATATCATAGGTGCAAGCCTGGATATCCGCATGCGTGGCCTATTTCATCCAACCCCACACCAGCGTCCCAATAGATTTATATGACTAGAATAGCCTTATTATAGACAACTTTGGCTTGCAACATTACCTTTGGTTGTATATTCAGAACGTTTTAACCACTCTTGGTTATATCGCGTCAATGCTGGAAGGAAGGGAGAGTGTCCATGTCCCCCGGGGCAACCCCCTATTCTTTGTGAAGAAGGACATGGGTTCTTAAGCCTGCGACCACCCAGACATGACGTGCCGTTAGACTCTTAGGTGGCCAGAGCATTGAAGGCGAGCGCTCTAGCCCACTGACCTATCGAGGCTGCCTCCATTAACTTTGAAGGAGCGAGAGTGATTATGTATATTGGAGGTGGGGTGTGGGGGGTTTGAATTGTATTTTGACTCTGGAGAAAGATAACGTTTTTATCGGTTCAAGTGATATTGTCATAAAATGTGTCATAAAATGTGTCATAAATATATACATAAATCATGTGACACATTTTCTGAAGCATAAATTAGACTAATGGGGTATTGGATATATATTTTTATCTTAAACAATGGATTGGGCACCCCCATCGCCTTCGCGCAGTTGGTATTACGCCCACGTAACATGAGCAACATCGCAAAGTGTGCAATAATTCAGTTTAAAACGCTTTAGGATATTACCCGTGTAATGGCATGTAATGATCTGTCCGCCCCGGAGGACTGTTGAAGCCACGTACGTGGATATGACAAGCCTCAACATATACGCACCGCTTTTACTTTACCTTTGGGGGATATTGCCCATCTATTATATTGACATATTCCGATATGGCATAGAATCCAATTCTTATTCCCTGACTATATATAAAGTATTCAAAATTATGCAAAACGCGGACTACAAATACAATATGACTAATGTGTTTTCGTTTCACCTGTAGGTATTCCTTCGTGCCGGTATGTACGCCTCCTTCATCAAGGACTGGATGAAGGTCTTCCCACGGCGCCAGATCTTCATATTGCGGTCTGAAGATTACTACGCCAACAGAACTCAGCCTATGAGGGATATACTAACCTTTCTGGGTGTAGGTCAGGACACCATTGCTGCCTAGAAAATCGGAAAAGCTGTTCCTTTTTTGATATAAGCAAGAAATAATGAAATGGTAGCTATATTTTCAAAATCATGCGTTTTTATATGCATCAACGCATGCCTTCCTTTTTTGATATAAGCAAGAAATAATGAAATGGTAGCTATATTTTCAAAATCATGCGTTTTTATATGCATCAACGCATGCCTTTTTAACATTGTCGGTCAATGACGTTTGTGCTGATGTTTATTGTTGATTTGTATAAACCGACGTTAAATAAAACTTTATATTATTTTCTCTTCTCGTATATTAAGTGATTAAGTCACGGCCTGGACATAGCGATCAAACCGCATATGTTTCTAATGTTTTTATTCTTGACTTGCATAGACCAACGTTAAATGAAACTGTATCTTATGTTATTGTATATTAAATGATTAGGTCACGGCCTGGATATACCTCAAACCGCATACGTTTCTCCCACATAAAGCCAACCTGTGTATCTATTCTGCAGACACGCCACTCCCTCCCTCTGCCTTCCATCTACCGCCGCAGAACAGCCGAACATACCGGCCTATGATGAAGGAGACTAGGCAAATCCTGCGACAGTTCTACGCGCCGCATAATCGCCTGATGGCCGAGCTGCTTAGTGATAACCGATTTCTATGGTCCAATTCATCGGGCGTTGGCTTCATGAATAATTAAGGGTAGCGGGGGCCGTTTCCAATGTGTGTCCCTGTTGCTGGAACCCAAAACAAGTGAATCATGGGGCCGTGTGGCATGCGGTATTGTGCCCCATGAGGAGATGCCTACTACCTCCCTGTATCTATCATGATGGCACCGTATGAACACCTGAAGCGGAGATGGTCTCAATCATACATTTTGTATAATAGCGCACAGCTGCGCATGCGGGGGGGGGGACTCTTCCCTATGTCCTACCGGCGCAGGTTTCATTTTTGTGTGATGGCGTTGAATTAATTTAAGTGACAGGTGCGTATTCGGGGTCCTCACCAGATGTCGTAAGGTGACGTGGATAACAATGTGCACTTGTCAGGTTGTTTATTGATAACATAAAGTTTTATTTAACGTCGGTATGTAAAAGTCAACAATAAACATGAGCACACCTGCTATTAAGGCGTTCGCATTGTGTGGTGGTTTTTTTTCTGTAGGGTACGCGACTCCTCGAAATTAAGTATAGTTCCCCACAGCTCTTGCTAATTTCAGATGTTCTTCACACCATCCAGCAATAGAAAAGGGAAGACACGACGGCACCCAATAGAAAACAGAATATGTCCTAGTTGTGAAAGGTGCGATACCATAGTTTTAGGGGATAAGTTCCACTCTTTATCAGTATGTCCATTATATAGAACATTTCGACGAGTATATGTAGCCCTGATGCATACGCAGCCAAGGTATGGAAAGTTCATGGAATTAATGGCATCGGAAGAGCAATTGAATCACTCAAAATGTATCACTCTATATCGGAAAGCTTTACATAAGAGATCTGAATATGTTCAACCGAGCACTTGACTTTACCCACTAAAATAATTCAAACGTTACTTGAACCAGTGTTACCATGTTGCAAGTTATGAATGATCATGTTCTGCGCGCCTGATGGCCTCGAAAACAATAAACCTATATAAGTATATATCCTGTAATATATTGTACTTTCTGTCCTGTTCATGGTGACAATACAAACTTGATGTGGCCATCGTGCTGGACACTCAACGTGAACGTGGACACGGTGGTGTAACTGGGAGGCGGGGCTTGGATAGTGCCCCCCCCCCTCCCCCTCCTCCATACCCGAGCGCACAGTCAATGCGTCACAAAGCCGCCACATTTAGCGGTAGCTGCCTCGAGAGGTCTGAATAGGGCTGTACAGTCGGGACGGATGAAGCACTCACGAGACATGAGTACTTATACTCCACGTCCATGCCTAGCATCAACGGCATGTCCATGCTGCCTACAATCCGGTTGTTTGACTTCACTCGCTTCACACACACAATCGATGGAAGCTGTCCTTGGATGCACAACTAACCACTGAGTTTAATGCGTATATCCAAATTATAACAATCAGAGTAGATTTATGTAATACATGAGCGGTCAGACAGTTGATACACCAGAATGCGGTTGCCTCATGAATGACTGTCAGTGCCAGGCGATCTAATGTGCTGCGCGGGGTTTTCCTTGTCGTATGACGTAATAATCTTCATGATTCGCATGTTTGCGCGCGGTATCTATGGTTACACAAAACGCTCCTTAACGTAACCCTATGAGCAATTACGTCATCAAAGTGTAGCGAATTTGCATAGAGGGAACTAGCGGAATGATAAATAGAGGCATATGAGAAATTTACCGAGCAAACATTGCTAGTTGAAATTCGGTCGTCTTTTGGTCGCAACTTGGTCGCGACGTCGGGCGACGCAATCGCGACATAAAAACGACGTCACTTTCACGACGCAATTTCGACCATCACAGCCCGACGTCGATACGACGTCGTAATTCCGTCAGCATAGGACCCATATATCAGCCCCCTGATCCCGACTGTAAAGGCTTGGCTCCTCATTAAGCCTTTAATTAGTTTAATTAAGCCTTTTATTTGATAGCAATTTGGCTTGCCTTTATGAAGCCTTTAAGTAGATGTGTTGCCTTTATGAAGCCTTTAAGTAGATGTGTTATTTGGCTTGGCCTATAAACATGTAACCACACGTATACTGGATATACACTGAGAGAGTCTCAGGCAAACTGGCCAAGATCTCATCGCGCCGCTGGCCTTGCAGCTGTCCCAACATAATAAACGACGTATAGGAGGAGGTATAGGCCCGCGAGATAAGACCCAAGGTCGGATCGGGCCATGGAAGTAAGCACTTTCCATGGGCGGGTTGTTGTTACGTTGATTGGCCGACAGCTGTGTGTAAGAAGGTTCCAAGGTCGCTTGTCCGGCGAAAGAGTGGTTGTATTGATCACTCAAAGGTTTTACTTCTCACTCCTAATGGTTTATTCTTCACTCAGCACGAGTAATGGTTCTCCAACTCTCACTCAGCACGAGTAATGGTTCTCCAACAGTAAACAGGTTCTCGCCAGAAAGGTCACGGTAACCTTGTTTATTTTTGTTAAGACGAAAATAGATCGGGATAAACTCGTTAAAGAGCCCGGGAGGAATTTTAACTTTTGGGCGTAACATCAACATCCATCCCGTCTCTGGAGACGAGGTATTCGCCGTATTTCCGGCTGATATTGCTGATATTGCTGAGTCATAGACCGTGGGCGTGCGGGCCCTATAAAAGAGATCAGCCAGAGAGACTCGAGACCCACTCGGAAGAAGACGCTAGCCAGTCGGTCACAAAGCCATAGCCGCCACCTGCGAGTGTGCGCGCTGTTATATCATGGCGATTCTATTATATTGTATTTATGAAGAAAACTACACGGACTGAAGAATAAAGATCATGAAGTCTACTTGCTCATTATTCCTTTAAGCCCAGACGCCGTACACGCCCTGGCACGGATCTTAAATGTCTCATAACACAACGAGAAGACGAGAAGTACTGGAAGATGAAATCGCGAATTATTATTAATATTTAAAAGTATAAATTGAATCCCCAATTAGTCCGCGGGGGTCAATTTTACACGACGTCGATATGACGTCGGAATGCCGTCAGCTAAGTGAGTAAAAAAAAATGGTGGTGGGGGGGGGGGGGGAGCGGGGTTACGCGGGTGCCCCTCGATGCCTGAGGAAGCGGCTGAAACTTTTCGTCCATAGAGCGGGTTTGTCCGAAAAAAAATCCCAAGCGGGTCTGCATGGAGCCGCGACACAGAGAGGGTCAATGGAAAGAAGATACCCTCCCGAGCGGATTCTGAATTTGAAATACCCCCTCCGAGGCAAAAACAGACCACTCCGAAACCCAGCAATGACAATGTATTACGTCCCGCGTCCCGCGGCCACTGCTAAACAGAAAATTGACGTCATTTAATGCGCGTTGTCTCCATGGCAACGAATTCGCCAACTGCCACCACGACAGTTGGCGCGACCATGTTGATCTTTGAAAGTAGGCAAGAGACGTTTCTGAAGCTCTAGTATCCTACGGAGGATACTCCATGACTTTGTTACTCAATATGGATACAGAGCACCTTGTGAGAGTGCTCGAGCACATGGGAATCATAGACATAGTAATCGGTAAGCGGATTGCTTCGAGTTTTCATTATTAACGTAGCTTTATTTATTTATTTCTACTGTGCCTGTGCTGTGAGGAACGGCCATTCGGTTATTCGAGCTGCACTTACCAAGCCTACCTCTAAGCAGCATGTGTGCCGTTAGCACTTTGTGATAAGTTAGAGACAGGCCTGGTAAGGGCTGCACATGCCATGGTTCTTTTTCAGTTGATCGACCTAGACATCTACAAGCCCATATAATAAATAGAATATTTTAGTCACCAGTGTAGTTAAAGAGATTCGTGCAGAGAGCCACTCTTTACGTTGTACACATGGACCCGCCACGACTCAATTGAGTCGCTCCGACGTCGTTATTTCGTCAGATAAACGACGTCGCATGTTTTTGCAAAAACAACCAAAATACGACCAAATTACAACCAGCGATTCCGACGTCGAGACGACGTCGAAACGACATCGAAACGTCGTCGAAGCGACGTCGAAGCGACGTCGAAAATTGGGTAAAATCGACGTCGATCCGACGTCGTTATTTCGTTAGATAAACGACGTCGCATGTTTTTGCAAAAACAACCAAAATACGACCAAATTACAACCAGCGATTTCGACGTCGTTTCGCCGTCAAAACGACCATAAATGCCTGCAGGGTAGCGTAATGATAGGAAGAAGTAGGACGGCCGGGGGCGCGTGGGTGAGATTGGGTACCCGCCAGGGGAGAAAAACGACAGGAAGCCAAAAGGAAAGTTGGAGAATTGAGAGAACAGCCATTTTATAGTAAATATCGTTATGAATACTTTATGTATCTTTTTGTGCAAGTTATTAAGCAGTATTTTGGCCTTATTTTTAAGTGTATAAATACAGATGCTTTCATTATCGCCCATTGGTCAGTTTATGGAGTAGCGTCACTGGAGTTAGCGTCCCTGGGTTAGGGGTATAAAGGGGCCTGCATCACAAGCAGAAAGTCAGTTGGAGTTGGGGGGACAGCGCAGCATCAGCGCACCTCTAACTCTCTCTCTCAGCGCAGCTTCTGTGCACCTCTCCTCTTAGCGCAGCATCCGCGCACCTCTTTGCTGTCTCCCCTGAGCGCAGCATCCGCGCACCTCTTTACCCTCTCCCCTGAGCGCAGCATCCGCGCAACTCTTTACTCTCTCCCCTTAGCGCAGCATCCGCGCACCTCTTTACCCTCTCCCCTTAGCGCAGTATCCGCTCACCTCTTTACTCATTTATTTGAGTCTGCTATTTTCTTTTATAAGTATGTATGTAGTATCAGGAAGGTAAAATGTGGGAATAAGCTTGTCTTGGAGGTCTAGGTCAGAGAGCTGTATTTTGGAGGTATATTGAGAGGAATCAGCAATGGTATGTAAAGAATTAGCTTGGGGATATGAGAAATGCTGTGCTAGATTAATGCGTCAAGTAATTAGGTCACGAAAGGATACATTTAATGTGAAGAGATAATTTATGCAGCATGTATAATGTAGTGACACTTCAGTTTATTGGTGGTCGTTTGGCTGAGCGGCTGATCCCATGCAAATATTCCAACGATATTGATACTTTGATCATACATTTGTATATGGTGGCAGCGACTAATCGAGTTAACCCAGAACAAATCACTTGAATAACCACTTTCTTATTATCTGATTGCTGGGTTATTTAAACTAAGTTTAACTGATGCAACCGAGAATGCTTAACTATAACGAGGCTTAAAACGCCCCTTTCTTGACATAACATCCAAGACATATACCTTCGACACGCTAGAGTTTTGGTGGCAGCGATACGATTTAGCCACTTATACACACGGCACGCTAGAGTTTTGGTGGCAGCGATACGATTTGGCCACTTATACACTCGGCACGCTAGTTTGGTGACAGCGGTGGGATGCGGTTTTCATAACACTATCCAGTGATACGGATCAGCCCTGCAGAAAACAAGGCAAGGCAGAGGTGTTGATAGTATAAATGCAGTAGCATTATCACACCTCTTAGGAAGATTACAAGACAGGATGGCGGAAAAGTCTAGTCAAGATGGAGCAGCCTTGCTGTAGGTACTGCTGAGGTGTCAACACCAGTGCATGCTATTTACGGGAGTGAATACGAGATAACCCAACATCACGATAATTCACAAATCCCTGCGACTGATGAGCGGCGACCTGACAGTGAGGGCAGTGACTACCGTTAGCTCAAGGGATTATGAACGGACACTGAGGCGGAAAGAAAACACTGGTTGCTTTCCCAAATGATGCATGCAGAGGAAACGAGGCAGAATGCAATCTCTGACTTAGAGTACTTGCGAGATGCTTTACAGCAGCTGGAAATGAAAGAGCGGTCACTAGTGTCAACTCGACAGCCGCAGCAGGGAGAAACTTTAGAAAGCAGCCGGATGAGACAGCACCTACAGTTTGGAGAAGAGGAGCCGAGACAACCCAGGACAGATGAATGGCCGGCTCCAGCTGATGCTGAACCTAAAGCAGAGTATGGGATGTGGCAGTCACTGGTGCAAGTGACTGATCTGAACGTAAACGTCTCAGCTGTGGCTGAGAGGACACATGCTGCAGCTAGTGGCCGAATATTTCCCCGAGACAGCGGTTGCCGTTTGACGATGTGGGTCAGTGTTTACTGGTAAGTTAATGTTGACCCTGCTGACGTTGAGAAAACAGCTTTTGCCACTCAGGGAGAGAGGCTTTTATCAGTTTTTGTAAACGCACCTGCGTCATTTGAACGGTTGATGAAGCATCTTCTTGCGGGACTCCATTTGAAAACATGTTTGGTGTATATTGACGACATCATTGTATATGGACAAGATTTTAACACGCAGCTAGAAACACTGTGGGGCGTCCTAGAGAGAGTCAGAAGTGCAGGCTTGAAAATTTTACCAACGAAGTGTCAGTTGTTCCAGCAGCGAGTTACCTTCCTAGGCCACAAGGAGACCGATGAAGGCATCATCCCAGATCCAGAAAAGACAGAAGCTATTACTGCTTGGAAAAGACGGAACTGCGTAACAGACGTCAGGAGCTTTGTAGGGCTTTGCTCCTACTACCGGAAATCTGTAGCAAATTTCGCGGAGATTGCCCGGCCACTTCACAAATTGACCGAGAAGGGGCGCAACTTCGAGTGGATCCATGTGAAGAGAGCTTTATGCAAATGAAGGCTGCACTGACGAAACCACCAGTGCTACCATATTCGCAAAACGAGGCAGGCTCTTTCCTTGATTGTGATGCCAGCAGCGTTGCCGTGGAAGCCGTATTCACACAGGAGCAGGGCGGCAAACAGCATGTCCTGGCGTACTACAGTCGAGCCTTGACCAAAGAAGAACGGAGCTTCTAGCCTTAATTGCGGCTGTCAGGCACTTTCATCATTATCTGTAAGGACCGAAAACGCTTGTGCGAACAGACCATGGCGATCTATCATGGCTCTTCAGGTTCAAGAATCCAGAAGGCCAAATGACAAGTTGGCGCAGTCTGCTGGGAACCTACGATCTACAAGTGAAATACCTACCGGGGAAACAGCATCGGAATGCCGGTGCCATGTCTCGACGACCGTGCGGAGAGTGTTTGCACTGATCCCGCAAAGAAGAGAGGGAGAGTGAGCAGTCAGAAAATATCCGCGGTGTGACAACTATTGTGAAGCCTGAGGAACTCTCCACCTGGGTAGAAGCGTGGAGTGATGCTGAAATGAAGTGTTTACAGTCGAAGGACCGATTGATAAGCAAAGTGCTGCAGTGGAAGCAGAACGACCAAAAACTGAGTTGAGAAGAAATACAGAAGGAGGAAACCGAAATGGGATGATATTGGTGCAGATTTGATCAGATCGACCTGCAGAACCGCATGCTGTTTTACCGGCCCAAAGACCTGCAGGCAGGCGTATCCAATTTACGACTGGTGGCGCCGTAAAAACTGCGTCAGAACATATATTCTGCACGTGCACAAGCACAGAGTTGGCGGACATCAGGGGATCCGGCGAACATTTAACAGCATCAGCCATAGAGCCTGGTGAGCAGGCATGAGAGGAGATGTGAGACGGCGGTGCCAACATTGTCAGCTATATGCCAGCGGCAAAAAAGGAGAGGAGCCGGTTGGCAGCCCCATGGAGCGTATGGCTATGGACATATTGAGCATGACAGAAGAAACCGAGGACAAAAATGTGTGCATCCTTGTCGTCAGCGATTACTTCACGAAATGGACCGAAGCCTTCGCACTGCCTGACCGCAACCTGAGAGAGAAGAACCACTTTTGGTCATATGGCCTCAAGCGAGATGGAAGGGAGAGTGGAGCCATGTACCTGGGAGTAACCCCCTTGCGAATAAGCACATGGAATCTTTCTCTTGTGACCACAGCGAAGCGGGAACCACTGATCCAGGTTCCGTGAGGCCGCACCTACTGAGAGTTGTTGTGTGGTGGTTACCAGGCCGCAGGTCAAGATATGCCAGAAACCGTGAAAGTAAATCGACTAGCCAATTAAATAACATTAACTGGCAGAGCCAGAACACCCATATAGGCCAATAGGTTAGACAAGAAGAGGCACATGAAGACTTTTAGATCACATATCGTTACACTATGAGCAGCAAAGATGTTATAAATAAACGTCTTATCAGACACTGGACATAGACCAGAGGTGTGCAAATCTGCAGCGTCCTTCCATTTCGCCTAGTAAAACCCAAGTGCTGGTGCCCAAGTTTACAGGTTTTTTTGCATGCGCCTTGCAATATGTGTAGTTCATACCTGCTGGGGATGAAATAGAAATAAAAACAAATCATAATGCTTTCATGCAATACACCGTGCACTGCAAACCAACTGTCGTTACTTACAACAGTCTCGGTGTATATGAGCTACTGACAACATATTTACCTTAAAAAAGAGCGATTGGAAACATTAAACTGTCCTTTTAATTTCTTCACTATCCGCCCTCTTGGTTTTTGCAGGCTTATTTCCCGTTAAGTGGGTGATAATAATTATGTCAACACTACCAAAGGTTTTTTTCCGCGATGGCCCACCCAAAACTTGGCGAAGACAATGTGCTCGACCAAGGCGACCGTGACCCCAGTCCCAACGCCAAGGCGACCGTGACCCCAGTCCCAACGCCAAGGCGACTATGACCCAGTCCCAACGCCAAGGCGACCATGACCCCAGTCCTAACGCCAAGGCGACCATGACCCCAGTCCCAACGCCAAGGCGACCATGACCCCAGTCCCAACGCCAAGGCGACCATGACCCCAGCCAAGGCATGGCGATGGTAACAGTGTGAAACGGAATCAACATGGAGATATCTGCTAGCAGAGCCCGTAGCCTTTGGCCCCTGGCACGAGGGAACGACCCTTTCAGGGAAATCGATCTTCTAGCCTTGTCTGCATACAAGTCTGCAAGGTTAACACCAGTCGTTGCTAAGTTACTAATTTTCAGTGGAGGCACCAATCGATGTTGCGGAATGACCATTTGTTATCCATGGTGGACTGCCAGTGGATACACCAGTCGTTATTAACGTGTCGACTGTCAGCGGAGACATACGGGTTCGCTGAGGTGACGACAGTGGATACATCAGTCTTTGCTAACTTCAATGTAAAGGTATCGACAGTGGATGCATCAGTCTTGGCTGATGTATCAACAGTGGATACATCAGTCTTAGCTGAGGTGTCGACTGTCAGTGGAGACATCAGTCGTGGCTGAGGTGTCGACTGTTAGCGCAGACATCAGTCTTGGCTGAGGTGTCGACTGTCAGTGAAGATATCTTGACTGTCAGGGGAGACATCAGTCTTGGCTGAGGTGTCGACTGTCAGAGGAGAAATCAGTCTTGGCTGAGGTGTCGACTGTCAGTGGATACATCAGTCTTTGCTAAGGTATCAACAGTGGATACATCAGTCTTTGCTAAGGTATCAACAGTTGATACATCAGTCTTGGCTGAGGTGTCGACTGTCAGGGGATACATCAGGCTTTGCTAAGGTATCAACAGTGGATACATCAGTCTTGGCTGAGGTGTCGACTGTCAGGGGAGACATCAGTCTTTGCTGAGGTGTCGACTGTCAGTGGAGACATCCGTCTTGGCTGAGGTGTCGACTGTCAGTGGAGACATCAGTCTTGGCTGAGGTGTCGACTGTCAATGCAGACAGACATCAGTCTTGGCTGTGGTGTCGACTGTCAGTGCTGTCACTCGTTATGTAGGGGTCGACGGTCATTCAACGCATCCGCCATGAGGCAAAACGTGGCCACAACGATCATGGCCTCTTGCTCAATAACACATCTGCTATGTATCGCAGCCATCGGGTGGACGCTGGTGATTACGAATATATTGTTCCAATATTCCCTGCTCTACAATGGTGTATTGACAATTTTTTGGCGGTCCACAAATTCGATTTTTAAAAATCGGGAGCAGAACATCAGTCTTGTCCGTCCGGATGGCGCTGCGGATGGAGGGATCCATGTAAACATGACACAATTCCGGGATAAATATATTTTCTACGGTCTTAATTTGGAAGAGCTGAAAAAGGACGCAATGAATGGGGTGAGTCAATGAAATTATCTATCAGGCAGAATAATTGTGCTTCGATCAGTATTAGGTCTATTTTTTCTTAAATGATTAATAGTCAAGGCGGGTTTCCTGCAAGTTCTCCACCGCGCGGAGGGCACTGATGATGAAATATGAACCAAAACAATCGGCGGGGGTGGGGGCGTTTTCCAGGGTCGAATTGTCCTCGATTGTCTGGTGAGGCATTGTCAGGGGCGGACTTTTCGGGGGGGGGGGCTAGGTGCGTATCAAGTGAGGAGGGGCATTATCCATTATCGGGGGGAGGAGGGGGGGTGGCATTGTCCGGGAGGGGCATTGTCGGGGGGCGATGTCCCGGAGGAGATTGACAATTGGCTGGGGGGGGGTGTGGATTGTCCCGTTGTGTGTGTGGGGTGAGGGGTGGGCTGGTGGGGGTGGGGGGGCGGTGGGGTTCTCCTGCTTTGCCATCCCATGGCTGTAAGTAATTTGCCAACCCATGCATATCGTTTTCATGATTGTGGGAGCACTCCAAGACACTCCCGCACCTATGCTACCTCTCGCATTCTCAATCCCGGAAATAGAAATCCCCCTAGGGTCCAACCGGTCTGGGTTGTGCAACGCGCAGTACGAGCGAATTCACTTGAGTTGTGAGACTTGTGTGCGACCTTGTTCTGTTTCCGTTCACATGACAGTTTGGTAGTGCGTGTCTGAGGACACGGAGGAGTGACATATCAAATAGTTGATCATATATGTTATTGGTAAAGAAAACATGTTATTTCAACCACCTGGTATTTCGTTTCAGACTCTGGGCGAGTACCTTCCTGACTACAAAAACCCGTGCTGGTTGGCCAAGAAACGGCGCATGGATCCAAAGGTATGCCGGCCAGGCGTTGCAAATATTTAGTCAAAGCAGTCGCTCTTCTTGCAACTAAAACCAGTTTCACTGTGCATATATTATATAAGTAGGTAAATGCAGTGGCGGATCCAGGGAGAGGTTGGTACATGGGGCACGTGCCCTCTGCCTTCCCTACACGGCGTAAAAGGTCAATTTCGCTTTCGGCGGCATCTAAAAGGACGCGTGCACCCTCTTTTTCTCCCTCCCCCCCGTTTGGCAAAATTATGGATCCGCCACTGAAATGTATAGGTTAAATATATTGTAGTGCATACACTAGGCGCATGTCAGGTATCCCGATGCCTTTCTTTATCAATTCCACGGTTGTTCCCAGCAATTATCTATGAATTCGGAAGGGGGTCAATTTGTATGGTTCCATGGGGAAATAGAAAGGCGTTGAATCGTATAAATTGAGTAGGGAGAGCAAGAAAACGGGACCTCCACTCCACAACTAAAAGGAAGCAGACTAGCTTCTAGTTATCCCCAAGCCACATGACGATCGTAGGCTTGTAAACTCAGATGGGCGAAGATTATTCGGGTTGGGGCTCGCAGAACGGAGTGGCCGGTGCAGCCCAAGCGGATGTTTCTAGTTTCTGACTGTTTTAGGAAGCGTTTTGCGCCTGTTGTTCTTTACCAAGGTCACGCCGGGCGGAGCACGCCTGCGCTGTCTGCCCTACTTCTACATTGTGGGCGTGGCCAAGTGCGGCACGAATGACGTCACTAACATGCTGGCACAACATCCGGAGTTACATCCTTGCTCAACACACGAACCCATGTACTGGAACAGACACCGGATTGCCTGTGAGTGTGGAACGTCAATCCGTCATAATTGTATAATATTGCATTCTGACGAAATATAAGTGGGTAGGCCATAGAATATACCTTTAGCAATAGTTAATATTTCCACATGTTAAGCCCATGCTGTAAATATATGGTAGATTTGTGTATAATATAGTAAGGTGCCAATTCATACGAAAATGCAAATAGATGTTTTACAATTGCAGGTAAAATGTCGCTCTCGTCTTACATGGATTTATTCCAGCCTTCTCTACGTTCGCTGGCCAACTCTAGCACGCTGCTATCGGATGGGGTGGACGTGCACCAGGGACTTATCTGTAAGTGATTGTGGACATGTCCGGCATATTTTACATACCGTGCGTACCACTACTGCTAACCAGAATTCTTATTCACAACAAAGTCAGCTGGGGTGGTCTTCTTTTGTAGAATAAAAGGTCCTGGATGAGATTATTTTCAACTTGAGAACACAGTGATTATACCGTACCACATCCAGAAGGTCATTAGCAAAGCGTTGGGCGTATTAACTAATTGTAATGACCTATTATCTCATATTTTATATCTACTTTTGGACTTAAAATTAAGGACAGCAACTGTAACTTCAGTGGCGTTATTATGAATAACTTATTTTCGGGCACTTTTTGACCCACTTGATATGAAATATAAGCAACAAATCACGTATAAATTACGACATTAAATAATAATGATACATACCACTTCTGCCGAGTGATCGTTGACTCTTTTATATCATCGTTTGATATATCTATCGCATTATACGTACACAACATATATATCCCGCTTTAGTAATGACGCCTTATTTTGTAGCCTTCTTTGAATACCGAATAATTGTTATGTGCAAACCGTTATACACTGAAGCGGAGCGGAGCGGAGCTTTGGATTAAGAAAGACCAATATGCAAGGGCAGATCTAGGGGGGGGGGGTGGATCCAGGGGGTTTGCCCCCCCCCCCCCCGTTTTAAGGACGAATGCCGTTTTTCAATGCAAATTTAGGTCATCCGAGGCGTGGACCACCCCCTCCCCCTTTTGTTTTTAGGAATAATGCTATTTAAGGCGGCGAGGACTCCCCCACCCGGTCGCATGTTTTCAATGGACTCCTCCCCTCCCCCCGGCCGTCAAAACAAATTAAGATTGGTGGATCCTTTTAAGAGCCCCCCCCCCCTCCCCCCCGGTGGCACCATTTTTGGTGTCTGCTTGTATCAAAGCTCCAGAGCCGTATTTGAATCACAAATTACATAAACCGCATTCTATATTGCACTGAGGAATGCCTTGATCATGTTTCCCTGATTTATGCGGAAAGTGGCTTGAAACACCTTCAGATTTCACGTCGTCAATAATCAATAAATTCCCGTCAGATAAATTGTTGTCTGACGATCCACAATGTGGCTAACATCGACTTCCATATGTTATATAGTGTCTCGGGAATATGTGTCTCTCGGTCTCATTGCTAGTCGAGACTTCTCCAAACTACCTGTGGGCTTTCAACGAGTGGACTCTGTTGCCCGGCACGAAGGACCTACCAGCTCCACCGTACATAGCTGCAGATACCATTTACCGCGTGACACCGGACGCCCGTATCATTATGCTCGTGCGGGACCCCGTTGACAGGTAAGTAGGTCACGCCAACAGAACGGCCACGGTTTGATCCAGCGAGCGTAGCATACCTGTCAGGAAAACCGCATGCTCCTTGTGGATGTATCTTTCAACAGCGCTAAGATAAGATAAGATAAGATAAAGTTTTATTTAACGTCGGTATGTAAAAGTCAACAATAAACATTAGCACACGTGCTATTGACCGACAATGATAAAATGACATGAGCGGATGAGATATATATACATATGACAATGACAATATGACAACCTTTGCATCTCATAAAACCTTACCCATTAGCTATGTTACATAATGTGCACGAATTACAGTGACACAAGAACACATCCGAGGTTGACAGCGTTGTTTTAAATTCCTTGGCAGATTTGGCTAACTTCGTTTCCTTGTTGAGCATGTTCCATAGCTTGCTACCTTGATACTTCAATGAATTATGGCCATAAGCTGTTGTCTTAACGCGTGGCATACATATATTTGGCCCATTTTTTAAAATGTAATTGTTTTCCTTCACGTTATACATGTCATGAAGATAACTAGGCCCAATCTTGTTGATACTCTTGTAAACTTCTAATGATATGCAGCGCAATCGTTCAACATATAGCAATGGTCTACCCGCTCTCTTCCTCAACTCTGCGTATTCTGATCTAAAGTCATTAAACACATACCTCAATGCCCGCTCCTGTATCTTTTCAATCTTACGCATATTTTTCATATCACAAAAATGCCATACAACGGGACAATAATTAAAATGTGAAAGAATAAAAGCATGAAATAACGTAAGTTTGCTATCAACATCCATTAATTTAGAAACTCTAGCTAAAACATTGAGACTTTTTCCAGCCTTCTTGCATAAACTTGATATATGGTTGCCGAAAGTTAACCTAGCGTCCAGTTGAATACCTAGTAGTGTTACTTCCTGTTGTGCTGCCAGTTCTGTTCCAGAAATCGAAAACGATCTGTGCTGACTTAATTCGTTTCTCTTTTCAAACACGATTGCCTGGTACTTACTTGGGTTCGCTTTCATGTAATTGTCGACGAACCACGTTGTTATCTCCGATAACGCCTTCTCTAGAGTTACTTTAACCTTCTTAAACTCCTTACCTTGAGCCGCCACAGTATTATCATCAGCATAATTATACTTATCGGTTCCCCGTGCGGTGGATACAAGCAGGTCATTCGTAAATACATTATACAGATGTGGACCAAAAACAGATCCCTGTGGTGCTCCTTTCTTGAGGGTAAGCCACTCGCTCCGATTATGTCCTAGTTTTACCCTCTGTTCGCGGTTCGTAAGATAGCTTGCAACTAGCGTACATGATTGTTTACTTATGCCATAAGCGTTCATCTTGGTAATCAATAATCTGTGTGGAAGACAATCGAATGCTTTTGAGAGATCCATTAGTATAGCTCCCATAACTTGATTATTATCTAATGCATTTTTGGAGTCTTCAACTAAGCGCATCAGTAGGCTTTGACAACTGTGTCCCTTTCTAAACCCAGATAGTCTGGGTGATAACCTGGGTTCCATAAAGGACATAAGCTGGTCACACAATATTTTTTCATATATATTGGAGATACAGGGAAGAACACTTACTGGTCTGTAGTTTTCCTTATTTAAGTTGTCCTTCTTCTTGAAAATTGGTGTGACTTCAGCGTATTTTAGTTCTTTTGGAAAACGTATTACAATTAATCGTCATATTTAACACAAACCTTAATGGCTCACACAGGATGGCAGCTCCCAGCTTGATAAGCTTCGGAGGTATCTTGTCGTAGCCACTAGCCTTCGACAGGTCAATGCCTTTAAGTGCATTGTATATTTCGTGGCTACTTACTGCCCGAAAGTTAAAAGTTTCCGTTATACCTTGGTTACCTTCCTTTATAGCCATAACGGATTTATGATCTTTGTGATAAAGAAGGGTTTCGTCTATTGGTTGATCATCTGGTATGTCATCTAGTTGGCCTATGTCTTTGGCAACGTCTATGAAATATTGATTAAATATGTCACTTACCTTTGATGGATCTGATATTATTTCGTCTCGCTCTTTCAGTAACACGTTTCCGCTGCTTGCGTTTTTTCTTGATATCAGTGGTTTTACAACTTTCCAGAATTCCTTCCCGTTAGTCGTAGCTTCGCTACATTTCCCCTTTATGTACTTTTGCATGCTTACTTTCCGAAGACGTCCTATGAGATTTCTTTGCTTTCTGTATTTTTCCCAATTCTCTTGGCTACTCAATTGCTCGTACTTCCGTCTCAGCATATTTTTTACATTTATGGCTTTGCGAAGATGGCTATTCATATAGGGCACACAGTTATTCTTAACTACCCGTTGCTTGGTTGGTGCATGTCTATCAACGACCTCTTTGATCAATGTGCTACAAAACCAATATGAGTCATCAACATCTTCAAAGACTTCACCTACATGAAAAGGTACCGATGCTAGATCGTCTTTGTATTTAATCTCATCAAAATGTTTAAAGCTTCGATAATAGACAGGTTTCTGCTGCCTAATGGGAACTTCTATTTTCGTTGCTACGCAAACCATATGGTGAAAATCGCTGAGGCCCGTATCTATACATGATACATCTCGTAAGCGCTTCGACACATTTGTAATCACAACATCAATTAAGGTCGGTATTTTACCTTTGAAACAAGTTGGTGACTTAACGATATTTTTAGTACCATAGACCTCTAATACGTCATTCAGACAATTTTTATGGTTTAACATGTTTACATTTAAATCTCCCAACAGTACAAGGTTAACCTGTTCAGCAGCGATTGCATTCAGAAGGCTATCGATCTTTGTCACAAGTAATGCGTTTTTAACCTTCGGCTGCTTGTATACACTGAGAAAGAGCCACTTTTCAGCATTCAGCGTCACTTCTATTGCCAGGGATTCGATACGCCCCTTCTCGTCTTCATTAATTTCTATATCCTTGCGCCGCCGGTGTGGTATATCGTCTCTTACCTGCACCATTATGCCTCCAGAGCTGTCTGTATTATCATTTCGGTGGACCTTGTACCCATTTAAAGTAAATTGGCCTGCCGGAAAGCTATCGTCTAACTTAGTCTCTTGAATGAACAAGACATCTAATGCGCCTTTTCCCAGTGCTTGGCTAAGCGGTCCAAACTTATGTCGTACGCTGTTTATGTTAATGTGGGCTATCTTGAGATTTTTTACATTTCTCTGATGAAATGGCGCGAGCCCAAATAACTCTTCATCTTCGTTGGCTTCGATCGCTGCCACTAAATTCTCCTGTCGTTCGCTTACCTTTTCATGATTGCGGCAGTCCTGGACAGATGTGGGGTCGTACCTTACCTCATTATTCTTGGGTGTAGCTATTATGTCGGTAGGGGCACATGTATGATCCTCATTCATCATAAAAGGCTGATCAGGCCGGTACCTTACACTATCTGCAGCACGTCTTAAAATATCTTTTGACTCTTTTACCTTGCATGGTATCGTTAAAACATCACGTGACATGTCATCTTCCATAAAACAAAGCTCATCATTACAATGTGCAACATCTGTGTCGGTTAGATCGCTTAAAATATGGGCTTTACTGCCTAGTTGCCCAGTAAAATCACATTGACAGCTCCCCTCATTCATAAAATGTAAATCAGACTTGCTACATAATATTAAATCGTCAGTGGAGCCATCACTTAACATATCGGCCCTTCCTCCATTGCCGAATACCTATTTACAAAACTTGGCCTTGTGGCCCGAGCGACCACAAGTGTAACAAGTGACGTAGTGTCCATGTCGGCAGTTGTCGGTCACATGTCCTTCCTCCGCGCAGTAGTAACACCTAGGCTGGTCGTTCGTCTTCTCTGTCGCGCGGGATCTGTCTGTCGCTTCTCGTCGGGCTCGGTGCCGTCGCTCTACATGTGTCCACTCGCCTCCGTCACGGTGCCGTCCCTCTACCTGCGTCCTCTCGCCTCCGTCACAGTGCCGTCGCTGTCCCCGCGTCCACTCGCCTCCGTCACGGTGCCGTCGCTGAACCTGGATCCAGTCGTCTCCGTCACGGTCCCGTTCTCCGCGGTCGGCGATGCGATACGCAGGTCTCCTGTCTACTGTCGCGTGATGTCGTCGTCCTGGTCCCGTCGCCGGTCCGTCCTGATCCGTCCGGCTGCGTCCACGTCCGTCGTGGTCCTTGGGGGTCTTACGGGGTCGGGTACAGACGTCTTTGTCCTTGTCCGCATCGTCTGTTGGTGTCAACTTGAGCAGTTGGCAGAGTCTGTTCTGGCCCTTGCACGTCAGATGTGTCGCGTCATTCGTCATGTATCCGTCGTTGAAGGATCCGTCATTAAGCCTAAACAGGGGGGAGTTGTCGGTAAAGTCGCATCCCATGTCGTCGCATAGTCCTTGCAGGCTGCAAGCATCGAGGCTGCTATGGACAACACCGTGAACAGACACGGGGGGGGGGGGGAGAATGTCCTGCTTAATGGCAACGGGCCAACTGGACGGCTAAAGCTCAGATGTTTGCAAGTTTGAGGGGATGGGTATGGTATGGGTATGGGTATGGGTATGGGCATGGGTATGGGTATGGGTATGGGTATGGGGATGGGCATGGGCATGGGCATGGGTATGGGTATCGGTATGGGTATGGGTATGGTATGGGTATGGTATGGGTATGGTATAGGTATTGTATGGGTATGGGTATGGGTATGGATATGGTATGGGTATGGGTATGGCATAGGTATGGGTATGGGTATGGGTATGAGTATGGTATGGGTATGGGTATGGGTGTGGGTATGGTATGGCTACGGTATGGGTATGGGTATGGGTATGGGTATGGTATGGGTACGGTATGGGTATGGTATGGGTTAGGTATGGGTATGGGTATGGGGATGGGTATGGGTATGGGTATGGGTATGGGTATGGGTATGGGTATGGGTATGGTATGTGTATGGGTATAGGTATGGGTAAGGGATGGGTATGGGTATGGTATGGGTACGGTATGGGTATGGTATGGGTATGGGTTTGGGTATGGATATGGGTATGGGTATGGGTATGGGTATGGGTATGGTATGGGTATGGTATGGGTATGGTATGGATATCGGTATGGGTATGGTATGGGTATAGTATGGGTACGGTATGGGTATGGTATGGGTATGGTATGGGTATGGGTAATGGTATGGGTATGGGTATGGGTATGGTATGGGTATGGGTATAGGTATGGGTAAGGGATGGGTATGGGTATAGTATGGGTACGGTATGGGTATGGTATGGGTATGGGTTTGGGTATGGGTATGGGTATGGGTATGGTATGGGTATGGTATGGGTATGGTATGGGTATGGGTATGGGTATGGGTATGGTATGGGTATAGTATGGGTACGGTATGGGTATGGTAAGGGTATGGTATGGGTATGGGTAATGGTATGGGTATGGGTATGGCTATGGGTATGGGTATGGTATGGGTATGGTATGGGTATGGTATGAGTATAGTATGGGTACGGTATGGGTATGGTATGGGTATGGTATGGGTATGGTATGGGTATAGGTATGGGTATGGGTATGGGTATGGGCATGGGTATGGGTATGGGTATGGGTATGGGTCTGGTATGGGTATAGGTATGGATGATGGGTATGGATGATGGGTATGGGGATGGTTTGGGGATGGGTATGGATATGGATATGGATATGGGGATGGGGATGGGGATGTGGATGGGGATGGGGATGCTATGGTATGGGTATGGGTATGGATATGGATATGGGTATGGGTATGGGTATGTGTGTGGTTACGGTTATGGGTATAGGTATGGGTATGGGTATGGGTATGGGTATGGGTATGGGTATGGGTATGGGTATGGGTATGGGTATGGGTACGGGTATGGTATGGGTATGGTATGGGTATGGTATGAGTATGGTATGGGTATGGGTATGGTATGGGTATGGTATTGGAATGGTATGGTGTGGGTATGGGTATGGGTATGGGTATGGGTATGGGTATGGTATGGGTATGGTATGGGTATGGTATTGGTATGGTATGGTGTGGGTATGGGTATGGGTATGGGTATGGGTATGGTATGGGTATGGATATGGATATGGATATAGGTATGGGTATGGATATGGATATGGGTATGGGTATGGGTATGGGTATGGATGATGGGTATGGGGATGGTATGGGGATGGGTATGGATATGGATATGGGAATGGGGAAGGGGATGGGGATGGTATGGTATGGGTATGAGTATGGATATGGGCATGTGTCCCATGCGAGAGGGAATCGTCCACCACGACCTGCCCTAATTTGAGAAACTGGATTTGAGACATCAATCTAGGCGTCCAGTTAGTTTTAACTAAGACCTATCGACAGGTCATCGATGCGACGACTGTAGTAAGCTCTGTCGGTCACAGATATGCTTATTCCGGCATAAGCGCAAATGCCGCGAAACAAATCTCATTACTTAACCAACTTAACTTAACCAAACAAAGCTGCAAGTCCATCGTCTTTCGCAGACGGACGGGCGCCAACCATTATAACAGGGTTACACGATGCAATATAATTAATAATAATTGAAACATTACATTTGCGCTTATTAGCAATAATATGTGAAAGAAATAATATGTGAAATAATTATCCTGTGTGCATCATTTGGGAAATATTGTGTTTTCAGACTTTATTCTCACTATAACCACTTCGCTGCCAAGTACTCTAGGCCATCGGACTTCCACATCCGGGTGACCAAAGCGGTTAGCGACATGAACTCCTGCTTGCTGCGCCACGACCCTAGAACTTGCATATATGTTCCCAGCAAGGCTAGAGAGCGAAGACCTGTAAGCGGATCTAGACCAAAGTCTGAACGTACTTTCCCACGGGGTGGGTTTTGTAGCTGAATTGGTGGTAAACAAACAGGGTTGCAGATCATAGGTGCAAGCCTGGATACATGCGAGGCCTATTTCATCCAACCCCACTCCAACGTCCCCTATAGTTTTATATGACTAGATTAGCCTTATTATAGACAACTTTGGCACGCAACATTAAATGTAGTTGTATATTCAGAACGCTTTAACCACTTTTAGTCATATCGCGTTAATGGAAGAAGGAAGGTAGAGTAAAGCCATGTCCCCGGGGGTAACCCCCTACTCTTTACGAAGAAGGACATGGGATCATTAGCCTGCGACCACACATACATGGCCACAGTGGGGCTCGAACGACCGAGGGCACTTAAGCTGAGCGCTCTATGCCCACTGAGCTATCGAGGCGGCCCCCATTTGCTTTGACGTGGCGAGAGTGGTTATGTATATTGGAGGTGGGGCGTGGGGTGTCTCCGCCCCTTGGTTGATTAATTATATAATGAATTGTGTTTTGACTCTGGAGACAAATAGACTATTTGGGTATCGGATAATTCGTTTTTTTAAACAATAGATTGGGCACTCCCATCGCATTAACGCAGTTGGTATTACGTCCACATAACATGGGCAACATCCGAAAGTGTGTACTAATTCAGTTTACACGCCTCAGGATATGTTCCATGTATTGGCATGTAATAACCTGTCTGCCCCGGGGGAGTGTTGAAGCCACTCACGCGGATATGGCATGGAACCAGCAAATCAGGGAGGATGGCGTTACATTACGTCAGTTTGTGGCCATGTATATATGTATATGTTAGTGTTAACACATCATATAGTTGTTATTCCAAATTTCGACGCTGACGCTGGTCCTCAACAGATACGAACCGCTTTCACTTTACCTTTAAGGGATATTACATGATATTGCCCATCTATTATATTGACACATTCCGATATGGCGTAGAATGCAAATATATACAAGTGTTCGAATATATTTTTCACATATATATATTCTTATTCCCCGACTATCTATAAAGTATTCTAAATCGAGTACAAATTATGAAAAGTGGACAACAAAAACAATATGACTAATATGGTCCATTTGTAGGTATTCCTTCGTGCCGGTATGTACGCCTACTTCATCAAGGACTGGATGAAAGTCTTCCCACGGCGCCAGATCTTCATATTGCGGTCTGAAGATTACTACGCCAACAGAACTCAGCCTATGAGGGATATACTAACCTTTCTGGGTGTAGGTCAGGACACCATTGCTACCCAGTAAATCGGAAAAGCTGTTCCTCTTTTTATATATGCAAGATATAATGGATTGGTTGTTATATTTTCAATATCATGCGTAAATATACATCATCATTCAGCTCATGCCGTTTTATCATGGTCGGTCAATAGCGTTTGGGCCAATGTTTATTGTTGACTTGAATGTATAGACCAACGTTAAAGAACATTTTATATTATCTTATCGTATCGTACATTAACTGATTAAGTCATGGCCTGGAAAGATCGATCAAACAGCATACGTTTCTAATGTTTATTGTCGACTTTTATAGACCAACGTTAAATGAAAACGTGTCTTCTCTTATATTATCGTATATTAACTGATTACGTCATGGCGTGGATACACCTCAAACCGCATGCGTTGCTCCCACATAAAGCCAACCTGTGTATTTATTCTTCAGACACGCCACTCCCTCCCTCTGCCTTCCATCTACCGCCGCAGAACAGCCGAACATACCGGCCTATGATGAACGAGACTAGGCAAATCCTGCGACAGTTCTACGCGCCGCATAATCGCCTGATGGCCGAGCTGCTCAGTGATACCCGATTTCTATGGTCCAATTCATCGGACGTTGGCTTCATGAATAATTGAGGGCAGCGGGGGCCGTTTCCAATGTTTGTCTCTGTTGCTGGAACCGCAAACAAGTGGATCATGGGGCCGCGTGGTATGCGGTATTGTCCCCCAGGCAGAGATGCCCCCTACCCCCCTGTATCTATCATAATGGCACCGTATGAACACCTGAAGCCGAGAGAGTCTCAACATGATGCATTTTGTATAATGACGGACATCTGCGCAAAGGAGGGCACTTCCCTATGTCTCACCGGCGCAGGGTTGATTTTTTGTGTGATGGCGTTGAAGTGATTAAAGTGGCAGGTGCGTATTCAGGGTTCTCACCAGATGTGACTGTCGTATAGGGCACGTGGAAAGCAATTAGCACTAACGTTAGTCATGTTGTTCGTTGACGCGTTCGCATTGTGTGAAGCATTTTTTTCTGTAGGGTGCACGACTCCTCGAAATTAAGTGCAAAGATAATTTACGGAAGGAGAATGGCACCCTAATGGAAAACAGAGTATGTCCTAGTTGTGAAAAGCGCGATACCATAGTTTTAGAGGATAAGTTCCACTTTGTATCAATATGTTCATTATATAGAACATTTCGACGAGTGTATATAGACCCGATGTATTGTGTACAGCCATTGTATGAAAAGATAGAAAGTTTATGGAATTAATGGCATCAGAAGAACAATTGACTCAACCAAAAAGTATCACTCTATATTTCGGAAAGCTCTCCATAAGAGAGCTGAATATGTCCCACCCAGCACTTAACTACACCCACTAAAATAATTCAAACGTTACTTGCACCAGTGTTAACATGTTGCCAGTTATTAATGAACAGGTTTTGTGGGCCTGATGGCTGAAAACAATACTAGTAGCTGCCTTAGGAGGTCTGAATAGGGCTGTACATTCGGGACGGATCGAGAACTCACGAGACAGGGATACTTATGCTCTACGTCCATGGCCCGGTTCCACGAACGAACTTAAGTCCTTTTTCTGACTTAAATCCTGAGTTTTGACTTAAGTTAAGTCCATGCCCCTCCAAAATGCTTTCCACGAAATAACTTAAGTCTGATGTCTTTTTCAGTCGGCTTGGTAGGTAACTTAAGTTAGCAAAAGGGCCGCTCAGCCGTTGTAACGCACCAAGCCGACCGTAGCGCCACCCGACAGTCAGTGTGTTGTTTTTGATTTTCGCGCTCCAGGACCAACAATTTGCTACTTTTTCTTAGTTTTTGGCAATGAAACCCTTGCATTAATATAATATTTTGAATGTGAGCTTGAAAAGTGTTATGATTATGACCACTTACCGAAATGTGACTCGATGCGCCAGACTCTTGCATTATCGCTCACGCAACCACTGACAGACATCGTTTCACACTTCACTTGTGACAGTGTCAGTGTTGTGGCAGGCTATGAAACGGGCACTGCGACTGGTTCAGTGACTTAGTACAGTCAGTAAATATAGTCAGTGAGAGTACGTGGTTGTGATAAGCGGCTATTGTGAGAATAAATCGTGATGACAAGGTCTCTGCATGATAGCCTCACTGACACTGACAGGTCACTGACACACTTCAATGTCTTTACTGACTTCAGTGACAGTGTCACTGATACCTACACACTGCTGTGACAACCTCTGTCACCTAAATGGCGAGCGAAGTCAGTTAGACTTCCGAAAAATCGTTTGCAAACATGTAACATAATCTAAAACTAATTGAGAACAACAGATACATGCATTGATTAAAAATGTAATTAAACTTTGATTCTTGTTAAAATACTACTGTAAGGCTTCGTTCGCCTGGCATGCACTGTCGGTTTTTTTTAAATTGAAATACGACACACATATGCCCATTTGTATTATTTATGTTATTGTTTATACATGTAGATAGATTGTGCCATACAAATAAATAACAAATATAAACCCCTTATACTGACACAGCTTCAGCTGAAGGTACCCTACGATTGAGGTAATTGTAAAGTAATACACCGTCAAAACACATAATAAGACACAAGATAATGAGTTACCCACATACAATAATAAATAATTATCTACATAAAAAAAATATCTACATACAAATAATAAAAGATCAATGAGTAAATATTTATGCACAATGATGTCTCTATGGTATAACGATAATCATAACGAGAAAAGAACAGTCCTGGATAAAATTTTAATGACAGGAGTAAATGTCAGCCACATATACCAAACCTGATGAACTAACGCTAATTATTATGTATTACGTCTATTTAACGATAATTATGATAAATAAAAAGAGAAAAGTTCTGGATAGAATAATAATGATAGGAGTAAATTAATATAATATCATCATCGTCAGCGCCCAATCGCCCGGAGGCTTGTAGCAATTAAATATAGATCTCCGTAAATTTATGAAAACATTTAAGAAAAAATGGAATTGTGGTAAGTTTAAAGGATTTCGTTTACAATAGTCTTGTCTAAACAGGACCAGAGTGTCTTTGCTTAAGCTTATTAAAGAACATCAATAATCGGGAGATGCTTGTCAACATTCAAAAACAAAACATCCGGTGGCGTCCAGTTGGCCATCCTTTGTTTTTTTCACGAAAGTCTGCGAATACAATTGTGCAATTTAAAGACCTTGTTCCATGTAAATTTCTTTATTTTACCCCATTGAATGAAGAGCAAAATTGCTGATCCTTCTGGTTTTTAACCTCATGCACACGTGTTGTACGTATTCAGATGAATGTGAACTTTTGAAAAGGGACCTCTAGTTTAAAGAGATAAGCTTACTTAATTAAGGCCTAGTATAGGCTGCAGAATAAAGTGGGGGGACCACTTTTGTAGTAAGCTTAGTCTAAATATTTCTGTTCTGTCTTAAATAAACTGACACATCTTTTCCGCAATGAACTTGGAAGATAAAGGCAACTGGTTACTGTCAAACTATAGCTCATCCCCATATTATTTCCTATTCTAAAATATAAGACAACATTTTACTAACCTTACAATTACAAAACAAACACAAAATATTCATTCAACCGTTCAAGCATTAACAAATTTTAATATATTTAGTGCAGAAGGCCTACGTGAGAAATTTGTTGACTCAGCTGTAGCAAGATGTCTAGCAATGTCTTGCTGCCGCACTCAACTACGTCAAAGTTTAAGTAGGGGCGAGGGGGGGTGTCAGATCAAGGCTGGTCACACTCTACTACACCAAGGTTTAAGTCGAATGTAGCAAAGACATTAAAGAGTTATTCCACTGCGTTTTCGATTGAACGTATCTCTAAACGTAACCCGATGAGCAATAGACCGTTCCAGATACCCCAGGCGACATCTATCGTCAAAAATAGACACTGCGTGTTACGGGTCAGAAAACCGATTCTCGTATGCGTTTGCCATGCATACGTATGGAATTGTTTCATGTGCCAGGCTTCAACGTTCCTTTTGTCAGGGGTAGGTGGAAAACCCCGCGCAGCACATTAGATCGCCTGACAGTCACTCATGAGACAACCGCATTTGGTTTATCAACCGTGTAACCGCTCACATATTATATAAATCTACTCAGATTGTTATAATTCGGATATGCATAGAACTTTAATGGTTAGTTGTGCAGCCAAGAATAGATCTAGGCGATCTTGTGTGTGAAGCTAATGAAGGCAAACGACCTGGAAGGTACGCAGCAAGTACAGGCCATTGATGGTAGGCATTGACATAGAACGTTGGTATCCCTGTCTCGTGGGGTCTCGATAAGATCCCACAGTAACTGTACAGCCTTATGTCGACTGACCAGGCGAGGACAATGGTGTTCCGTTTGTCGCAGAAATGTAAACATCGATGATTTGCCTCAAAATAAAACGCTTCCAACAGTCTCATCGAACGGACCACATGCATTATGCAGAGTTAAAAAAATGTGTGACGTCACGCCTTTGTCTTAAGTGTTGATTATCTGGAAGAATGACCCGAAAACTAGAACTAGCTGTGTTTTATTAACGTAAGTGTGCTTTATTTAAAGAACGGAAAAACTGTGCATTATCTTGAGAATGAACAGTTTTGTTAATATTGACTCCGCTAAGTGTCACGACGGTGTCACCAATCGAGCCGAGCTGAGCTGTGCCGAGCTAGCTGGTCTGATCTTGTCAGAACCTGCAAATTTCAAGACAATGAAATGTCACCGTTAAGCCACAGGCGCGGGGAGGGGGGTGCATTAGATAATAACGCGCAACATATATGGAAATTCTACAGTTTTCGATGGCATATATATCCGGTGCCGCTTATCAACGGAGACCGTATGACATTGGTTATGCGATTCCTACTAAAGTTTGACGGGACGACTTGACCCTTGTGTGGGGATTTGGAAAACAAAAATCAAAATTATATCAAGTACCCCGATGCCTTCTCACTCGCCACCCTGGGGCTTCACATTGATTGGTGCATTAGTTGATCGGCAGTTCTTTTATTTTAGAGCACACCGCTACTTCCCTAACGCTGTCGATTTCTTTTGTTCAATGCCAGAAAATGAACCACGCAAATCATTAGCAGAACTAATGCATTGTTACAACTTTTTTATAAGTACTTTAAGGAACTCGCTGCCGTGCATTCCCCAAATAAAGCACTCGACGCTATCGCTTTATTTGGGCGAATGCACTACAGCTTGTTCTTTAACTAGTAGGCCTACATACATGTGTGTGTCTGACTTGTTCAGCCCCACACTGACCATACGCTTTTGAATAACTCGTACGTCACTCACGAGGTGGAGCCACTCCGACCGCTCACCAGAGTTTTTAAGATTGTGGCTTGTCGAATTGAAGACGAGCAACAGACCGATAGATGAGCAAGCAAGTTGCTATATTATCAAGCGACTCGATTGTGTAAACTCTAAATGTACAATTTTGAATAATAAAATCTGACCTTCATTTCGTCGAATGTGTTCTTAAACAGTATGATATTGTGCCGCTTGTGAGAACTATTTCCTCTCGCGGATATGTCTTACCGTGTGATTATGACGTCGTTAATAAAAGAGTAAGTATTTCGGAAGAGAGTGGAAGAAGCGGCGGCAGTTTAATTCGAATTTTATGTTTAACTTCACCTATCCATCTATATCTATCACACTATAAGGCAATGTCTACAGTATACCTGCAGGTAAATAAAAAATATCTCTATTGCTGCCGTATTGAAATTTATAACATTAGGGTGTGGAACCAGCCAGCCTAATTCTAGGAGGCCCCAAATGGGGTTCGCGATTAGTGAAGTGCTGCCACCGTGTGGGGGTCTCTTGGAGACAGTGTGTGGGTGATTTGGGGGAGCGGGTGTGGCGCTGGGGTCGATCACACACGTGGAGCAGGCGGCGGGCGATAAAGCTGTCTAAGTCTCTGAAAGGGCACTTGGGGTCATAACCTCCCTTTCGCTTTCTCGGACGGCTCACCTAGATCTTGTGCAGAGGGTGCTATACTTGGTTGTATATTCAGGACGAGAGTGGTATAAAGGGGTACGCGGGTATCTTGGGGTTCATATTTCAGCCCCCCACTTTGATAAAAAAAGGGGGACCGGGGGGGAGAGAACCCCCCATCCTCACTTCCTAACGGTCGAGATAATTATTACCAGCCTACCCACCCCCACTCTCAACCACACCTGGATTGAAGCCTACCTAATCCCTGTGCCTAAACTCCACCCTTCACTCCGGACACAGCCAATTTAGTCTGTTTCCCCGCCTCTCGGAACCGACCAATCCGCCTACCCGGCTGTCCATGTTACCTCACCACCCCGCCCCAAGCACGTAAACATGAGCTGGTAAATCACCATGGCGACAATACAATTTCTTTGATACAGAACATCTGCATTTGTGTTTTTTTTTTGATATATTTTAAAAGTTACCAATGCGGATATTTCCCGCCAAATAACCAAAACCGGCATACTATGCTGCAATAAAAGGTCTTTATTCACATAGAAACACAATTGTTAGCTTGTGGGTGATCGTTGTAGTTTGAAGCGACGTGCACAACGCCACTGATCTGGGTGCAGTGCACTGCTTTATTGCACAGTTGTAGGGATATTGTGCAGGCTCCAGCCATTACATTTTACTGACAAGAATATATCATTGGGGCACTAATCAAGCCATGCAATATAACCATTTTAGATCATGACAGACAAGATATTATCGGGAAAACACTGCGTAAATAACTTAAATTTGTTGGTTGCACATTTGATACCAGGGTGGTGCATTCCCCATTCAAGTTCGGAAATAAGTGTGTTGGCTATTTTTAGCAGCATCGGAATGAGGAGAGGGGGGCTTTACCGGTAAAGCAGCACGTAGATATACCACCACTGCGAAATATCAATGTTGATGTCGCCATTTGTATGTGATATATGCAATAGGCTCCACACACACACGCACACACACACACACAGGCGCTCGCTCTTATGCAAGCAGGGCAGTATCCGGTTGTTATACGTTGAAGTGTGCCGAGTGGCCGATTGGCTAGGACTGTGCGCGATAGCTTTATGGCACCTCCTTCGCTTTCTCGGAAGGTTCACATTGGTCTTCGTATAGTATATACAGCGGTACGCGGCACGTTGTGTTACCAACGTCTTTTCTGTCAAATAAGTATATGCTGTAGTGAATTTAAATCCCGAAAGCCTGTGAGCTATTCGGAGAGAAGCAAATTTGTTCACTGGAGCAGAAGTTGGTGGCCGGCTTTATATCCCGGCGCGCCTGTTCGCTGTTCGGGATTCTGTGTGACGTCAACCGCGCATTTTTATGTTGAAATTGTTGTATTACAAACTCAAAGATATATAAAACATATGCATCATCATTTTGAGATACTTTTAGACTTGATTCTAAGATGTCTGATGCAATGCTCCCTCACCAAACTTGTTGAAAATAGTCACTTGAAGCGGCGGATTTATATTACTGATATCGTTTTTCGTAGAATGTTGCCTTAGGCCATGTTTATGCAGGTAAAGGTTAACTGGGGAAACATAAGCCTCTAGTAGTGGCGATTGAATGTGGTCGGATGTGCCATGCCCAAGATACATGTACCAGCGCTCGAACTCGCGATCTGTTTATCGGCAGTTCAGCATGCTCACCAACCGCATGCATCAATTGTACACATATGATTCATATATACATGTATATATCGCCAAATAAAATCTTGTGATCAAATCACGCCGCTGTTTTTGTCGCCTAATTGACCTTTGACATGTGTGAAGGCGCTTGAAACGTTGTCAGTTGTCAGTTGGGCACTATTTTTGTTTAGTGCTGGCATGACCAATTGATTTCAAGTATTTGATATCTTCAGAACGTTTACTACGCCATATTGTGGCAGCGACGCCATTTACGTATGTGTGATTAGACTTAATCAATGCGTCCATTGATAGATTTGATTTATTTAGCCCAGTTGCTGAACATTTACATGGTACAGGAAAGAAAAGCAAAATAAATAAAACAGCCCAGCAAATTATATGTCAGGAAGACTTCAGGTGAGTCGCTTGTATAGCCACCTGGTGGCACACTGTTCAATGCGTCATAAACTAGCCTCAAAATAGTGTTAGAGTTTTTGGGATCATTATGGCACAGTATGTCTTTTTCGTTTGACATGGACAAGGTTATCGATATGTGTCAAACATATAGTGGGTTACCCGGTTGAGACAAAATGGAAAACCGCGAGACTGTTTACTTCCGGGTACATGACTTGTGTACGGGTTGACCAGGGGCCTGTTTCATAAAACTGTATTGAGGATTAAATATTTAATACGGATTAAATATTTAATACGGATTGCCTAATACGAATTAACATGCATCTGTATTAGCCGTTTCATAAAAGAAAATCTGAGTAGTATTAGTTAAACCTGATTACGCTCTTGCTAATACGAATTAACGGCGTCATTTGACTGCATTTACGCGCCTTGTTGACGATTTCATGACGTGATGCATTTATACGCGAAATCACACATACGCAAGTCATACACTGACGCAAAGTAGCGACAATCAGATGCCTGTAAATACGGCTGAATAATGTGTCAAGTACATATATATGTGCCTTCTACTCGTTCAATAATTCATTACATCAAGGGCGGTCAGATTATAAATGGAAGACAAATTAGTCGTTCCGGTAGAAAGGCCTATAACTTTCTACGAGCAGACTGCCTCCCAAAGTTTCAGACTAAGATTAGGCAAAAAGTGCCGCTTCGATTTTGCTGAACTTTCAGCATTTTATATTCATTGGAACAAAGAATTAACCTGGTAAATATAAAAAAAATTGATCGAGCGGTTGTCATCTTATTGCCTATGTAGCGCAACATATGTGAGGCAGTATATTTAACGCACAATCGATCGCTTCGACGAGTTCAATAATAACAGCGATATGATTTCAACGATAACGCAAAGACTGTCCCTCTAATTATGTTGAACTTTTACCAGTAAGTAGATAATGTTATGAAGAACAGAAGGCCTAAATATTATAGTAATCAGTAGTGCCTAGGCCTAATCGAACGAGCAGTTACTGTTTGCTTTCCAGTAAAACAACACTTGCTTACTTTGCCTTTGGCTTAGTCGTCCATGTCGAAGTTTGTTCTTCCGTACTGAACTAAACTGGACCATTTTATGTGACAATTCTCAACTCGAGTGAATTTATTTTCACAAAATGCGGTCCGACAGTTCTGGTATCATTGACTAAAGGTCAGCTGTTATTCGATTGTATATTATGCCATATGGGCTCCCTTTGCTTTATGACACAGCCAAGTTATGCACGTGAGGTGCACTCATCATGTTTGCAACATTGTATCGTGGATTTCTTTATTGACGTCATTTTAGTCATGGAGACACGCACTGACCGCGGTGACTCAGCACACTGTCTCCTTTGTTATCGTCAGTTTTGCGCTTTATTTGGCTAAAATAGCAAGAACACAAAATAATATCCCAGTTGAATCAGTAACCCAGCCCCGAACTCCGGCCGTCATATCTGCTAGGAATGGCCCGTTGCCAGGCGACAAAGCCTTAATACACCTCCGGAGGTGTATTAGTTAATATGGATTAAGTCGGCAAATGTAAGTAGTATTAACATTCATGAAAGGCATAAAAATTGATATCTGTATTAACTAATTCTGATTAGGCCATATCTGTATTACGTAATCCCTAATACAGTTTTATGAAACAGGCCCCAGGTCACAGCTAGCCAGTTCGACTCGCTGTCCGTAAAACACCAAAACAAACAACTCGGCTGTTAGAGATCAGACATTTTTTTATTGAGCTGTCATCATACAGTCAGTTGTAGGTGTGCTACATCAAAAGAATAGTTTTTAGCTGCTGGAAATTATCCAAAGGTAATATTTATAATCCACGATCATTAATTTATATATGACGATATTACATCCCTCCCTTCAAGTTACCAATCACTTATTCAATTAAAGTTCACCAATAGTTAGGAAAGTCATTCAAAGCGAACTGAGGGTCTTCTGACCCGCTGTGGATAGCCTCTGGTAACCGCAGGAGAGGTTGGTTCCTCTGGTGCAATGGGAATGTCAACCTCTTGATGAACTGGATCAGTAGCATCATCAAGAGCGGTTGAATCATCGTGGTGAAACGGTAACTCCACCCAGGGACCTTTCACAACCGGTTCCTCAGGAGGTGGGACCACAGGATCCGTAACTGACATGGGCACGTATGCCATATCAGTTCGCAGCCGCACATGGTCTTCATGTCGACTCATTATTCGTTGATCATCCAATCTTACGTGGGAGGACACTGGACCTGGTTTCTCGAAAACAACACCAGATATCCAGATCGGTGTACAGCTGAAATTCCTAACGTAGACCGCTAGCCTAATGTCGATGACTCGGTCATGAGCATGTAAATCATGTTGAAGTTTCTGGTACGTTTGTTTCTTCCGCACGTTTGAAGACAAACTGGGGTGCAACAAATCAATATGTGAACGCAGTTCCCTACCCATGAGAAGTTCTGCTGGCGAGTAACCTGTCGTCCCTTGTGGAGAATTGCGGTACTGCAATAAGAAACGAGCCAGTTTGGTTTTCAAGCTCCCTTCTCCCATTTTGCAGAAACTATTCTTAAACGTCTGTACAGCTCTCTCCGCCAACCCATTAGACGCAGGATGATACGGGGCAGAGGTCACATGTTGAATTCCATTCTTCTTACAGAACTCGTTGAATTCCGCACCTGTGAAAGATGAACCGTTGTCGATAACAACCATCTCTGGCAATCCGTGATTGCTGAAGGACACTCGGAGCATATCTATCGTCGTTTGCGAATTGGTACTGGAAACTGGATAGATGTCGAGCCCTTTTGAGTGAGCATCTATTATAATGGGCCAACGTTGGTTGTAGAAGGGTCCTGCATGGTCTATATGGATTCTTGACCATGGTCGTTTAGGCCACTCCCAGGGATGGAGTGGAGCTTTAGCTGGAGCTTTCTGATTAATTTGGCATGTGTGACATGATTTCACCTTGTCTTCAATGGCTTGATCCATGTTTGGCCACCATAACAAACTCCTAGGATAGGTAAGCAGTGGTAATCTGCTTAGAGCATCACAATTTCCATTTTCTTTTCCTTCCTTGTATTCCAGTTCATATTCATAGGCTGCCAGGGTCAATGTCCATCGCTGTATTCGAGCAGAAGCCATGGCTGACACACCTTTCCCTTCACCAAACAGTCCCAAGAGCGGCTGGTGCTCGGTGGTGATTTTAAACGCACGACCATACAAGTACTGGTGAAATGTCTTAACTCCGAAGACCACGGCTAAAAACCTTCTTTATCTAGCTGTGAATAATTCTTTTCTGCTGGAGCCAGAGTGCGTGAGGCAAATCCGATGGGTTTCTCACAACCATCCTCCATGATGTGAGATAATATAGCGTCTACGCCATATGGTGACGCATCACAAGATAGAACCAATTTCTTTCCAAGGTCATAATGAACCAGTAATGAGTCAGAGCACAGCAGTTGTTTTGATGCATCAAAAGCATCTTGTTGTGTTTGTGTCCAACTCCAGGTCGCTTCCTTCCTCAGTAACTGATGCAGTGGAGCCAACACAGATGACAGGTTGGGTAGATACCGATGATAGTAATTTATCAATCCTAGGTATGCTCGCATTTCCGTGACATTAGTAGGAGCAGGAGCATCCTGTATTGCTGCCACCTTTGCTTCACATGGTTGAATCCCCTGTTGACTCAACACATGTCCAAGAGCGACTAATTTATCTTTCATGAATTGACATTTACTCATTTTCAGACGCATTCCAGCTTGTGATATCTTCTCTAGAACTTGAGCCAAGTGAGCCAGATGCAATTCCTCCGAGGAACCGGTAATGATAAGATTATCCAAACATGGTGCCACATCAGGAATGTCTTGAAACAGGCCCTCCATATTACGTTGAAATATGCCAGGCGATGATGACACACCATATGGCAATTTCGGATACTGGAAAAAGTCCTCGGTGGGTGTTGATTGTCACATATTCACACGAAGCATCATCCAACAAGATTTGTTCATATGCATGACTCAGATCAAGCTCAGTATATTTGTGTCCCCCGGCTAGCTTTGCATATAGGTCATCGACCTTAGGAACAGGGTACGAGTCCACTTTACTGGCCTGATTAACTGTCAGTTTATAGTCTCTACATATTCTAACAGAAGAGTCAGACTTGACAATGGGTACGATGGGTGTGGCCCATTCTGAAAACTCTACTGGCTTGATAGTCCCTTGTTTTTCAAGTCTCTTACTCAGCTTCGATCCCCTCACGAAGCGCGTAAGGAACATGGCGATGCTACAGAAACACTGGCTTTACATCTTCCATAATGTGTATCTTCGCCTTGATCCCCTTTAAAGCACCGAGTTTATCTTTGAAGACATGTTCATATTTGTTTGGAAGGTCATCCAGTGCAGATTTTTCAGTTGATGAAACCTTGTGAACACTAAGTTTGTCTTCAATTTTCTTCCAGTCCAGTTTAATGTCTTGTAACCAATTTCAACCCAATAAGTTGGGCCCTCCAGGTACCATTAGTAAGAGCAGACTTTTCGCCTTGTTGTGATATTTCACCAGGACATCCAAAGCACCAAGAGGGGTAATTTGTTCGCCTGGGTAGGTACGAAGAATTGCCTTTGAATGTTTCAGTGGTGAGCTTGTTTTCAGCATCTCATAAGTGTTTTTGTTGATTACAGAAACAGAAGCTCCTGTATCAATTTCCAATTCAACCATTTGTCCATCAATTAAGAAGGTCTCATGCATCTGATCAGATTTTCCTTGTTTTCCAATGGTACACATTGTATAGGATTCCTCATCTTCCCCTTCTTGCTGAAGCATATGTGCTTTAGGTTGACATTTGCGCATTGGCTGCATGGCCATTTTCATGCTTCCTTTGATTAGGATATTTCACAAATTAACTTGCACTTTTCTCCTTATGCAGTGAGCGACATACTGGTTTTATGCGTCCTGTCTTGAAACAGTGATTACAAGCTGCATCCTTGAACCAGCAAACATCAGGACTATGCTTGCGTCCACACCGATAACAATTATTTCTTGTATTATTGTCTTGTGGATGATTATTTCCTTGTTGTAACTTGTGAACTACAGGCGTATGCACAGTCTGAGAGAGATCAACAACATTTCTATTTGCTGTTTACATAGCTAGTGCTGTATCCATAGCTAGTGCTGTATCCATAGCAGTTTTGAAAGTTAGCGTTGCATCCTGCAGGAGACGTTGCTGAATCCTGTCATTATTCCAACCTGCTACCAATCTATCTCTTAAATTATCATTCACCTGAGCAACATATTCACATTCTGCTGCAATGCAGCGCAGTTCATTCACAAATGCAGAAATACTTTCATCGCTCCGACGTGAACGAGTATTAAATTTGCACTTTTTAACGATGATATTGGGTTTAGGGCATAAGTGGTCCTCTACTAATTTCACAAGCTGAGCATAGGTTTTAGTTCCTGAGAGGTCTGGTACACATAAATCATGCATAAGCTTGTATGTTTCAGCTCCCACAACACTCAACAGAATTGACCTTTTCTTGCTGGCATCATCAATTTCATTAGCGCTAAAATAATGTCCTAAGCGCTCCACATATTGAGTCCAGTCATCTCTAACATTGTATTCATCTATTCTACCATAAGTCGCCATATTGGCGCCACAAGTAAAACAGAATTGATGAATAAAGTTCTTCAAAATATCAGAGTTCACTTTACACTGCCACGTCACTGGCCATTGGCACTGTTGTGTTGACGTGTCGTTGTATTTTCGTCTCACATGAGACGCACACTGACAGACTCAAGTCACTATGACTGTGTACACGCGTCTCACTTGAGACAAACGCCGCTTTTCACATATTTGACAGAAAAGTTACATCGTCAGCGCTGTTCCGTTTCTTTTCCTCGTCGCCAATTTGTTAGAGATCAGACATTTTTTCATTGAGCTGTCATGATACAGTCAGTTGTAGGTGTTATGATAAGTGTGATATCTCGGCCCAGGCCCGGTGGATAAAAGACACCAAGCGTCTCGGGCCAAATGGGTATTTCCCTTTGGCCTAACGTGTAAGGTGTTCGCTCGGGATGCGGAAGGTCGCCGGTTCGAAACCCGCCTAGAACTTCTAGGGTAGAACCGGCGCCCATTCGGGCCTGGGACCAGAAATACTACAGGTGTACTACATCAAGAGAATAGTTTTTAGCTGCTGGAAATTATCCAAAGGTAATATTTATAATCCACGGTCATTAATTTATATATCAAAACATTAAAAACATCGATGGGAAAAGAAGTGTACAATAGCATCTGCAAAAAAGATGAAGAACGATTAATACATTATTTATATTGTACATGTACAAATAACAAATACATATGACACCACAAAATACTTCACTGAATAAATAGGAGCATATATGGCCATTCAGTGTTAAAGCTACAGCTGTCCGAAAGCCGTTTGAATAACTAACACTCTCTTGAAATGATCAACTTGAGGATTGTATTCAGTAGCATCCATGGCTACACTGCTAGTATAAAACGAATGAAATGATCAACTGGATTTTGTATTCGGTAGCATCCATGGCTACACGGCTATTATAAAACGAATGAAATGATCAACTGGAGCATTGTATTCAGTAGCATCCATGGCTACACGGCTATTATAAAACGAATGAAATGATCAATTGGAGTATTGTATTCAGTAGCCTCCATGTCTATACTAAAAGAAACACTTTCTCATACAAATTAATACATACATGTATTAATAATATTATACCTTATCAGGATCATTTTTGATGCGGTCGACAGAGAATCGGGCTTTATTCAGTTGCACTTGGGCGACCTTTTTTGTCATATCTGCCAGCTCTTTCTCCAGTTCTGTCACTCTATCTGTTAAATAGAACAGAAGGCGTAGACCACTAGCCATTCAGTCACATTTTTACCCTCTAGTTCTTTATTTGCGAAGTTTCGATCCGGCTGGCATGAGCAGCTAGGCGTGGTAATAGCAGGTAGTTTCTCCAAGACCGGATCCGGCACGGCAGGTGTCTGGGAATCCTGATGCTGTTCCACTGTTGATGATACTCGTTTGTATCTGTGAATATATGACCAATTATATAATATCAATACCAAATATTAGTAAACCACTTGTTTAATGAATGAATAGTTTATTTCAGTTCAACAATAGGCCCGAGGCCCTCGTGTTGACATATAACATACATGACACACAATACAGTCTTATTCAGTTATATCTCTTAATAGTTCAAACGCTCTGCATACAAATTCTTCTAGCTTATGTAATACTGTTGAATTTGTCGTCGTCATTCGGGCTGTATATTTCGCATGGTCAGGTCTTTGCAAAAATATTTTGGTAAGATGGAGCTTCTTAAGTCACTGTACAGCGGACACTAACAAAAAATGATGCCCTGGGCTTATGCCAGCTTCCCGTTTCTATTTTCAGTCGATGACTAAAAGTGCGCAGCTTCATCAGTGCATACATAGAACGGTTTGTCCGCACCGCACCTTATCAAGATATCCTGCCTGGCACGATAAACTGCACGATCAGTATATTTAGACCCGCGAGACAACGATGCTAGTCTGGCTAACTTATTTTGACAGAAACAGTCATAGATACGTTGCTTGGCAATCTAAATAAAGCTACACTTAATGTAGGAAAAATTAATCTTTCTTTGAACCAAATACATGTACATGTAATCTGTGTTATGACATGCTAGGGACAAATATCCCACGGCGATAACATGTGTTAAAAAAAAAAGGTTGACTGCAGATGGTATCGGCGGAAATGACTAACGAGACATGGTAAAGATTGTCACAGATAATATTACACAAAATTATCCCTACCTCCCCCCTACCAATACAGATTCATACATTTAGTTCGTAAGCAATGCAATAAACAAGTCAGTGCATAGTCACCTCCAAATGTCCTCTCACAGTGAACTCCTACAATGCTCCCTCGTCGCTCCTGATGCTCCCACGATGCTCTGATGCTCCCACGACGCACTGATGCTCCCACGACGCACTGATGCTCCCACGACGCACTGATGCTCCCACGACGCACTGATGCTCCCACGACGCACTGATGCTCCCACGACGCACACCAGCCCCGCTGATCAGGCTACGCCACGTGCCCACGCCTACCAGCCCGTAGATCAGGCTCCGCCACGTGTCCACGCGTACCAGTCCGCAAAACATGCTCCTAAGGCCTGTCTCCAGCCACCACGACGACGCCCACAACCACTCCAACCACGCAGCCACGCTTCACCGCGTAAAGCCCGGAGATCGACCCTGACCCCGCCGTCCATCTCCTCCTGGTGCTGGTCCTGAGTCTTGTGCCGTGTCTGTGTCATGTGGGCTCTGTTATTTATACCAGATACCACTCCCCATGCGTCTTCCAAAAACTCCCATCCATTGTCACGAGTGACACACCACTCCCTCGGAATATTCACAAAAACACCATCATTCACTCATCCCGTAGTACTCGCTCAGCCCACAGTATTCACTCACCCATTCACTCGCCGTATCACTCACATGCATACACCTGCTCTTACTCCATTTCCTAACATATGTTTCAATAAGATATACAATTAACACCATCTTTGTAACACCAACACCATATTTGATAGGAATTTGTTTCAGTTTAGTACAGCAGGCAAGACATTGGATTCACGGATATGAGACCAATTATGCGTCACTGATGCTATTTGCTCTAAACATAAGAAACATTCCACTGACCTTTTAGCACAAGGAGGCTATGTGGTATTTCTTTTCCACACAACAAGGGGAAATACTATTTGTACCTCTCGTTAGTTTCCTAGGTAATCACTCGATCGGTTGCGTGTGAACGTCAGTGTTGACGTAACATATCAACTTATCTTAAGATATTTGTTTTGTCTTTTCCAATGTTTCAGAGACATCAATTTAAATTCCAGCACCTGAATGCACAGTCCAAATAAATGAAGCATATTCTATCCTTAAATGCATAGTTGTTGTGCCGTATGGCAACCATACTCTTCCTTTCTCGCCCTAATATTATTGACAGGAAATATGGCAGTCAGTTGTTGTTGAACTCATTGGGCCCGTCCCTCAGCTAATTGGTTGATATAATGGGCGCATTTCTTTGGTAACCCGGGTTTATCCCCAAGGCGGACCGAATGCACACATTGCGCACCGGTTTACCGTCCGACACTTCTTTCACCCGTGTCTGATGCGCGCGGATCCATTCGGTTTGCCCGATGTGCCTCGTTCTAAACAACACGGGACATTCGAAAAAAGATGGCGGCTTATTGAAAAGTGACTGTCTAGGCTGGTTACACTGCAACTAAATGAACCGAACATGACAGGTGTGAACATTTCGGGCCCAAAGAATTGCGCCCGGTGTGGCCGAGCACCTGATGCTGCCGATTTTGGTACAAGTTGCAAGCGCCACATTTGAGCATACACGCTCACCAGAAAGCCGACGAGCCCGCAAGCCGAAGTGAAACTACTCGCACTCATGCCCACATAAGCACGCGCCCGCCTAAATCATGTGTCAACAACAGCTAGTAACCCTGTAACAGTCACGCCGAAAAGTGTTTAAGGCGTCCTGAATAACCAACCAACCCTGTACGACACTTGACAAGTTCAAACATGCCTAGTCTCTCATACAGCCGCCTAGAGTACCAGGGTAGCCTACAAGTGAACGGGTCGGGTGATTCATTTTGTGTGTGTGTGGACAAAGCACTACCGTCATGTCAGGTATTACGAAGGCTTGGAGGTGATTGGTGGGGGAAAGGATGGGGGGGGGGAGGGGGGGGGGCTGGTATTGGAGAAGACAGTGTGGGAGGGTAGGGGCGTAGGGGACACCGCTGGGTGACGCGGTTGGGAGAATCAATAGAGCCTGATAACGTGGTTTTATATCTCATTGAGTCTGTAAAACAAAAATGTCACCATAAAACAGCACGGAAAATGTTATCGTGCAGACGTTCTAGCGAGCCGCGGTCGACATCACACAGAATACCGAACAGCTAACATATAAGCCGGCCACCAAATTTAGCTCCGGTAAACCAATTTTCGTTCTCTCTGAATAGCCCACAGGCTTTCAGGATTTAAGTTCAAGACAGAGTATACTCATTTAACATGGAGAAAAGGTTGGTAAAACAAAAATTACAGAACATAATACCTTAAACGAAAAGAAAATTTGGGCTCCAGTTAAAAAACTCAATGTCCGTCCGTTAAACAGAGCAGTACAGAGCGCACTATTAGGTGTGTGTGTGATTTGGGTGAGGGGGTGTGGCGGTGGGGTCCATCACACACGCGGAGCACGCGGCGATAAGGTTGTGTGTCTCTGAAAGTACATTTGGGGGTCATAACCTCCCTTTCGCTTTCTCGGACGGCTCACCTAGATCTTGTGCAGGTGGTGGTATTGTTGGTTGTATATTCAAGACGTTTTAACCACAGAAGGTAGTATAAAGTGGTACGCGGGTATCTGGAGTTTCATATTTCAGCACCCTACTTTGAAAAATAAAGGGGTGGCGGGACCGGGGGCGACCCCCCCCCCCCCCCATCCTCACTATTCCTAACGGGCGAGAGAACTCTTACCAGCTTACCCACCCCCACTCTCAGCCACACCCGGATTGAAGCCCACCTAATATCTGTGCCTAACCCTGGATCTTGATTGTATGTTTACGATTGGAAGGACATCCCCGAGACGGCCCGTCCCCTACTGTAGCCTAGCCCACCCTTTCCATTTTTGGGAAGAAACCAGGCTGGCAACACACTGGCAGTGGCAGTGGCCTGTGCATCTGGCTGTTTGTTTTCAGTAACAGTCTGTGAGCCATTATCACGAATGTTGCTCTAACCAACAAGACCACACCTCTAATATCATAGATCTAGGTCTATCTAGATCTACGTGAGACAAATGTTTATCATGAGTTAATGTTAACCAAAATAAACATCTAAGTTAGAGCTTCCCTGCTGCACGTACATTCATTCAAACACCGCGGGCAGTCGAAGCGAGCGAGGCGCACTCAAACCGGTTCATCTTGTGACGTCACAAATCTCTACTCTGGGCGGGGGTTTGGAAATTGTTCGTTCGCTGCTTGAGTTTATTTTGGTGACTTCAGATATTAATATTGATGGCATAAGAGACATTGTAAAATAATTGCATCTGATAAATGACTTTAGTAAACACTGGGAAATGTATATTTGGAAGTGGTTTAGTAACAAATACCCCCCCAAGAGATGGACTTTAAACATGTTGGCTGCACGTTTGATACCAGGGTGGCTCATTCCTAATTCAAGTTCTGAAATAGGTGTGGGGTTTTTTTTTCTAGCTGCTAGTCCTTTGGAGCGAGTCTATCTGAGGAGTGGGGTCTTTTCGAGTGATTAGATCTGACAAATAGTGTCTTTTGGAACGAATACATCGGAGGGGGGGGGGGCTTTACCGCAGCACGTAGATGTACCACCACTGCGATATAGAAATGTTGATGCGGCCGTTTACATGTGATATATGTTATAGTCTACGCACACACTCACACAGGCGCTCGCCCCCTATGAAAACAGGGCAGTATCCGGTTGGTGTACGTGTGAACGTGCGGGGTGGCGGTTTGGCTACAACTTTGCGCGATAGCTGCTCGGAAGGCTCACATTGGTCTTCGTACAGAATATACAGCGGTACGCGGGTATGGCAAGCCGTTTTGTCTTCTAATACTTTGTTGCACATGTCTTATATAATAATTGCATATCATTAAATAATGTCAACATATATCTAATTATTTGCACATATCATTAATGTAATGCGATATATCTCCAACTAATTGAACATATGTTGTTTGTTGTTGTTTTTTGCATATAAATTCATTTCCATGTAACACTAAATAATTGCACACATGTGCAAATATTTACAGATTTGTCCAACTTTTGAATGATACGCCAAGTTGAACTGAACATAGTATTAAATTATTTTGACATATCTCCAAATTATATCTACAATATGTGCAATTGATTTAATGGTATGTTTAATTCATGTAATGATGTTTAATTCATCTAATGACGTTTAATTCATGTAAGGATGTTTAATTCATGCAATAATGTGTATAATTCGTGCAATAATGTGTATAATTCATGCAATGATTTATTTAATTCAGGTAATGATATGTGGAATTAAATTAATAACATGATGAAGTTAATTAATGATACGTGCAAATGAATTGGTAATGTATCGAAATCATGCAATGATATGTCGAAACGATATTTTTGAAGGGCTCGCTTGTACAGAAGGCGCTAGGCCGGAGGGCGCGCTCGTACAGAAGGCTCGCTCATATGGAGGGCTCGCTCGTACGGAGGGTGCGCTGGGCTGCAGGGCTCGCTCGTACAGAAGGCTCGGTCGTACAGAGGGCACACTCGTACAGAGGGCTGCCTAGGTCGGGGGGCTCGCTCGTGTGGAAGGCGCGCTAGGCCGGAGGGTTCGCTCAACAGAGGGCTGCCTCGGCCGGAGGGCTCGTTCGTGTGGTGGGCGCGCTAAGCCGGAGTGCGCGCTAGGCCGGAGGGCGCGCTAGACCGGAGGTACCGCTCGCTCGGACGAAGGACGCTAGGCCGGAGAACTTGCCTGTGCGTAGGACTTGCTGATTTAATGATATTTACAAGTGAATTAATGATAGGTACATTTGAACTAATGATATGTACATTTGAACTAATGATATGTACATTTGAATTAATGGAATGTACATTTAAATTATTGCTATGTACATTCAACTGATGATATGGGGGAATGAGTATTTAAATCTTAAAGGGCTTACCATACACGGGTGTCTGGGGGTGCATATCCCACATTGTCCCTCATGATGTGTCAGTCGCGCTGTGACAGCCCACGAATAGACACCAGTGAGTAAACGCGACCAACAGACCCCCGGAAGCCGCAGCTGAACGTATGACCTTATTTTATTACGATTGAAACCGTGTGAGCGATTGTCTTACCCATCTACCTGAACATATCACCATGGCGACCGGTGGATCGCTGCCTTCGTATGCCTCGGGCTCCTCACCGGTGGAGGAGGACCCGACGTACTCCCATGGTAACCCACACCCCGGGGATATGGCGGGCGATGGGGACAGTGAGGATGAACATTTCAAGTCCCAGCTGGACGTACTCTCCAAGTGCATCGACCAGATAGTGAGTCAAGACAGAAAGAAAGTACTCGATCGCAATTTTTCTAAAATTAAGCAGTTGATTGGAGGACTGCTGCACGATGATGATAAAGAGATTTATTCCTGGATGGGTGATCTGACTGATCATTTATCAACGGGAGACGACTCGGACGACGAAAATTATCAGAAAGCCGAAGATCTTCGGACGGACCTTCATTCCTTGGCTGTTTTAATTATCAATGCTCCTTTTAGCGCCAAATTCCCTAAAGAGGAGAATGATATGGATATTGTTCACACAGCTGACATATGTAAGCGATTTAACAGCGAAAAGAAGCTTGGCCAGGTACTGGTTATATCAATGCTGGGACTGGATAAAAGTAAACAAGAGATGTTTCTCACATGCAAATACAAATTAAGCAAAGCGCGTCTGTCGGAAATTTTGAACTCCCTATCGTCTACAGAATACGAGGAAATGCCATATTCCGATGACGTTTTAAACAGCAACAAATTCAAAGTGGTTGTCCTACATGTGGCAACAAAGGATGAACTGGCAGAAGCATACTGCCTGGGCTGGCCATCAACAGATAAAAGCGAAGACATATTTTCGGAAATCCGTAAACAAGCTCGGCCATTGTACAAGACTTTCGATGAAGACAGCAAAGTTGGACGTGTTGTGGCAGATGACTACATATCTTGTGTCAACGTCATCGAGGAGGCGAAAGCCCGAGGTCTGGTCACTATACGAGACGTTAAAACCGAAGCGGGTCTTCGTAAACTAATACAAATGTTTATGAAGAAACATGGCAACACGTGTCCAATGTTGTTGGTGATATATGCTGGACATGGCGAACAAAAGACGGGTAATCTCTGTTTGGAAGAGAACACCGTGACACAGATGTTTGTCCTGAAGGAATTGCAAAGGCGTCAACAGGAGCAAACACGTGAACCAACGATATTCATGGTGTGGGGATCTTTTTATAGTTATGAGGCTATCGCAGAGCAGGAAAACAACGATAGCATTCAAGTCATTCCGCTTCAAAAGACATACGAAGAAGTCAAAGCAGATCAATATCGCACTATCCGCAGTTTTCACCTTACAGACATACATAAACAAAAGGTGACCCGTAGAAAGAAGGAAGGCAAACATTTCAACATCGAGTTACAGAAATTCGCAGAAGAGCAAGTGAGTAAAAACTTTGCGATGCCAAATGCGTTTTCGCCATTTGACATCAAGGCTCAATCACCTAGCGGGAAGGAAACAGAGAAACCCAGTACTGACGAGATTTCGGAACCGATGAAGTTACTCACCGTTGCAACAGATGGAACTTCCCCTGCGACTGAATCGCAAGAGATCCCAGATAGCAAGGTAACCATTTGCCAACCATGATCCAACATGTTAAGCAATGTTGGCCAATCATTGGCCGCCGACATAGGGCCGACATCATTCTGCTCATCGGTGAATGGTTGTTTCAACGTCGCGTGCACAACCATCAACTAACGATGGGCCATATTCCAGGTGCCGCATTAACGTTTAGCCAACCAAACGCCAACATGTTGCTGTATAACACTTGAAGAAACATAACATATTTTATTTCAAAATAACTCAATGACTCTTATCCAGCCCAGCAGATACAAATTATAATGGTTACAAAATACCAATTTGGCTATATTAATTATCTAAGCAGGTTATCGTATCTCGATTATTACCAGATGACGGCACTGTACTCCAGATTACATAATTTTAATCACAACGTTATGCAGGACACCAGGTACCTAGTTTCTTCTTAACATCGCTGGTAGATCGACCTTCATTCAGTTCAACAGATACTCTACCAATCCCACATCGTCTCATAGTATCGAACATTTGCGGCAGATAAAACAAGAAACATGTCCTTGTTAATAAATCCCTTGTTCGAAGTTTTTCCTCCCAGGCCCAGTAGATATTTACCGATTACCGACAAAAACAATCTACTCACAGATATGTCATTAACATTTCAAGCGATACACGACCTCATGAGTATCTAATTAAACAAGCTACATAGTGAGGCTATATGAACAGCCCATCCGATAACTAATAATCTTCGCACCAAGTGAAAGATCAAATATACTTTGTCATAAAACAATGGTCTAGTTGAGAAAGTAGGTACCTAGTTTCTAATTAATATAGCTGGTAGATCTTCATTTAGTTTAACATATACTCCAGCAATTTCTAAGTCGTAGCGCAAGTGCACCATCTCTTCACGTAACAATAGTACGGCACGGGAGGTTTTTTTTGGGCGGTTGTCTAAACAATCTGACAACACCACAACATTTCTAGAAACGTAATAGAAATGCATATTATCATTTGTTGTGGTTAATGAGATATAACATGTTACAACAGGAGGCCCCACGGCTATCAGGCGACGCTTTCCCTGAGCTGCAACAAACACGCTTAAGTAAAGTAGGCTTCAGTACAATTATCACAAAGCTTTAAACGGTACTTGTGAAATACAAGGGTACGTCAAGCAAGCAATTCCATAAGTAACAGAGTAACTACATAATTCCTGTTTAGGCCACAACTAGCAAGATATTCTGCCGTGTCAGTAACACATTATGCATCTTGCTGTGTGTGACGCCTCGTCTCATCCCGCTGCCGTCTCGCACCGTCCCTGTCGCCAGCAAAACGAAGCCACTTTTTCACAACTTCCTCGATCTCTGCGTTCGTTGCCCGGCTTTTCGAAGGGTTGCTACGGGTGGCTCCTGAATGTGCCGACAAACAACAATACAAATTCAGTGCTTGATAATGCGTTGTTAATTGGTTCGTGGTGTTTCATTTATACATTATGAAACAAAATCAATTCTTTTGACATTATTACATATCAACGAACTTGAATTTGAGATAGCGAAAAATTACTTATACTAAGAGATATTATAAACCATAGCAATATCAAACTTATGTCACTCCCGTCATGTGCCATCAATATCAAATGATGAAACAAAGTAATGACATACTTGCTTTCCGATTACATATAATGGAACAAGAGCCATTTTTCTTTTCTCTGGGTAAAGTTCATCAACTATCAACACCCAACTGACCAACATGCGAGCGAAAAACTAAACTTAATCGCAAGGTTGCTTTCGGCATATACCATATATATATGTATGTTATATTTATGTATTACCATATATCACATGGCGAAGATTGAGAGATGAAAAGGGTTCCTTCGCCCCCTTCCCTTTCCAATTCATTTGCTTCCCGACCCCGTTGCTGAGAATGTGAGACATTAGGCGCCTCACTGTTTTATCAACAGAAGGTCCACCCACGAAAGAAAGGCTCCGGACCTGGAAGTGGAAATTAATGTACATCAACAATAGCACAAACCACCAAGTACCGGGGGGACCACCTTATTTGTAAAAAAACATGTACAAATGACTTTTGCAGTACTGACTAAACTTGTCAAGATATTGCTGTTGTTTTAAAGTAAGTTATTTATTGCCGTTAATCAAACATGTGAAGATCTGCATTTGCATTTTCTAATTGCATGTGATCATGCACGCTCTCCAGCAACTGCACATTCTGTTAATAATAAATGTATCGCTTTCTTTAAGCGTAATCGATAGGAGTCGTCATGTGTATAGCATTCAGAAAGATGCAGCTAGGGGTAGCGCAGTGATACATCATATTTCATTTACAACGAGTTCATATAATATGCCCCAGGCTGAGTTGGAATTGAAAGGAGGTCACAAGTAGGCACAATACGTTCCGGTTGATCCAAAGTTAAATAAACTGGCTACAATCTTATCGCTTCTAGTTCATGACACCCCTATGCAGCTCACCGTTTGTCGCACCATGTTCTCGTCGGCAAGGAGTGCGTCAAGGGCACGCAGCTCTTCCATGGTGCCAACTGGAAAGGATATTCCAGTTGGCAGAGGCGTTGGCGCGTTTGTCATGTTCAGCAGCTGGCTTATCTGGGCTAACATGGCCCCGTTATGCTGTTGCTGCTGCTGGACGCGCTCCATAATATGGAGAAGAGCGATTTCGTATTCGGTCACTGTAAGAATAAACGATGAGTAATTTAATCGCATATATTGTCAGGGCAGAGGTGACATCAGGGTTCATACAAGCAAGGTTCCATCAAATTCAAGCCTTTTTAAGGCAAGCACTAAAAAAATTCAAGGAGTTTTCAAGGACAATTTTTACCTTCTCTGGTCTATTTTAAGCATACAAATTTTATGCACACAATCTTTAATATGCGGAAATAGGGAATGACAACATAAAAGCAGTGTCCACGTTACTAACCAACAGCATTTATTAGAGTTAATCACTACTTTTACTAATTCCTACTTCTTCAATTCAGCCAGCTTTTGTTCGATTTTTTCGTGGGCCAGTTTGAAATCAAGCACTTTTCATTGTAACTGCCCCAGAGGTGACATGGACATGAGACACGGAATGATGAGTTTATATCCTACTGAATCACATGCTACGGCCACAATTTCTGCTCTTGCAATGTCCTTTATGTATGGCAGTCTTGTGAGGTGAAGTGGTCGACATGCAGCTTGTTCGAATCGAGTATTATCGCCGTATTCGATTCATTTACAAGCTATTTCATTGCTTCTCGACTCGTGAAACTAAGATATTTCTTCTAGTGACCCAACAATTTTGTACATACCCGCAGCTGCCCTGAGCCGAGCCAGCATGGTCCTCGGTTGCATGGCTTGGGGTCCGCTAACAGCATGTAACGAGCCGGTCTGTGTTGTCGCCGGAGTTAATGGTCGGACATCTTGATAATGAAATTACAAAAAGTCAATAAATCTTACTTTTGAATCTAAAGTTTCATCACATGTAGCCTGCACTATCATCCAAATATTGGCTTTACCAAGGTTAGTAGCGTTTGACTATGGCACATGAAGGAAGTGACAGAAAAGTTGAGATTACTTAAAATATCTTGTAGTAAAAAAAACAATTCGAGATTTCAAATACAATTTCGTTGGTAGGTTATTCGTTAAGGGAATTTTAATGTTTCAAGGCTAGACATGGCGTAGATATAAAAATCGATTTTATAGGATAATGGAAATGAACATTATAGGATATTCTACTGACAGGAACATATTTCGTAACCCGAATTCAGCTTGCATTGGCTTTCATGCACGACCACTTTAAGACAGGCAATGTCAATATCTGGCAAAATTTCACTGCAGTAAAATTATCACACAACAGCACGTACGTAGATGAGAGCATGTAAACATTAAGATTCACAAACGCTTTCCTACATGACAATGACAATCAATTAAGGGTTAATGTTAGGAGTATATGGAAATCATTGTACTACAATCCACTGGCATATCGCTTGGTAGCTATAGCAATTATATCAATAAATTGAATAAGGTACTTGAATCAATCTGTCAGTAATGTAATCTACATACCTATGAAATCACTTAGTTCGGCCACTGGCGTTCGTTGTTGGTTTTTCTGCGACGCAGCAGAGCTGATGGAGGACTCAGGCTCCCAGGCCGCTCTACGTGATCCCGACGCGGGCACGGGAGCTTCTTGCCCATACGGCAGAGGCACCTTTGGGCAACTAGGGGGTCCGGACGATAGCGTTATTACTCGTTGTTTCTTCTGTGAAGATGCAAAACTTGCTGCTGGCGCCGCCTGTGGTGTGCGTGAAACCAGCGGGCCAACTTCACTTCCATAAGGCGGTGAAATATCTGGGCAGCCGATAGGTGCGCAGTTTTCACCGCTGTCGGACTCTTCAGACAGAAGGCGCTTCGGCCTAAAAATAGATCATGCGCTTGTAAACAAAATTGATTAGCCTAAAGACTAGTTACACGTGCCATCATCAGCCCAATCATGAGGGGTGAGCAAAGAAGGCGAAGCACTGTCGACAATTGAAGACTATTATAATATATCATATGATTACAATAAACATACCTAATGACCCTCCTCTTCGACTGCATCAGAGTGCTGTCATCATCGACATCTGTCTGAAGATCTGATTGCTCTTCAGCAAGTTTTAGTTTTCTTCCGGCCACTTCAAAACTATCTGTAATATAGTGAATCGATCGATCATAATATAACAAAAACTGGATATAGCAATAACAACTAAACTTACATGATATTAATCCTTGTTTTATATATGCAAACCGTGTACTTAATTAACAACCGCTATGATTATATATATTAAGCAAATGCCGGTACGTCACATATACTTGTCGATTATGTCAGTTACAATCTCATGCAAAGAGATAAATAAGTTCTACTAACATATATAGCTAGAATATGCTTAAGAATATAGGTTGCAGAAACATTACTCACCTGCTGTGTGTAAAACTCGAACAGGGTAAGCTTTCCATCCCTCTGTCACTGGAGCCTGATTTTGTACAAGTTTAGCGATCCTCCATGCAGACCGCAGTGAGGGCCAGCAACAACTACTGCTGTCCGTCATCCAACATGAAGGTACTACTTCCACTTCGTTAGTTTCAGTAAATTCCACAATCAGAAACATCTTTTATCTACAACTGATGATGTACTAACCACATATATATATATATACCGGTAGGCTGATATGTTACGTACATGCTGCTTGCAGATATGCACTGATTTGATGACAATTAACACACACATACTAATTAAGTCCCTACTGGGCCTTCCAAATAAACAGGAGAAAACAACAGTCACATATGTATTGATAAATTGAGTGATTGATTTGGGCTGTTAATTGTGGCTTGTAACGACCGTGACAATATCATACAGGTGCATGGGTTAAATACAAGACATTGTCTACTGGTCCCACACAAATGCTAATTACACTTCAACCATATGTACATGCTATATGTTAAGTAATTTGAAACGGTCTACACAAGCCCCCAGGATATACAAGTGAGTGATCGGAGGGCAATGCACATGACAACATTTGAACAATAAACAGACACATACATATAAGCTTCATTTTAAGGCAGTTACACTGTTAACGTGTATGCAAGAGAGGAACTGCCACATGCAAACGTCCATATGGTAGCAATGTGTACTTTTTACAAACATCATCTAGTGACACAAGTTGCATGTTCTCAGATATGTCAAGAATAGTATAGATACCCAGTAACCCAGAATGACAAGGGTAAAGAAAAAAATCTTCTTTTCTTGTAACCTTATTTGCAACAAGATGATAAGCATGATTCTGAGAAATAATATTTCTGACTAGGAAGATATCAGATCCAACACCTACACAGTTATCACCATTTTTAGATGATATGTAGAAATCGTGAACCATTATGGACCTATACTGATTACAGGCATTTAAACCATTGATTAAAGGGCCACTGATATGTAAACGACCTACAGTTCGCGGTTTCTTTTTGGCCCTAAACTGTTTCCCTTCTGATAGTCGCCTGACTACTTGCTGAATTGCCTGATGTGGTTTTCGAATGGTTTTTTTCAACATTCCAAGATAATTTTCAAAGGGAAAACTTGAGATGTTGTCCAAAGAGCCATATTTTTTGGCATCTGCTGCCAAATGTACAAGATTATGAATATTGTACACCACATTATCTACACCATATAATGCTGAAAAATGAGTGACAAATGCAATCAAGAGATCATTAGCATAATCAGCATAAACAACACATAGAGTGGGACTCAACAGAAGTGATATGCCACACATGAGTAGGAGAAAATTATTATACAACTCATCAGACAGAGAACCCTTCAGGGCAACAGGACCAGTGTACAACAAGAATTGCCGGAGTTCACTAGCTTTCCATCTGCTTATTTCATGAAAGCTCCTAGGTTTCCGAGCAAATTCCCTTGGAACATGACCGACAAATGCAAGTAATTTTTCACTGATCTCATTCACAAGTCGATTTCCTATCCTGAAGGCCAAGGATCCTTTCATCCACAAGAGGATCAGTCTTCGTGTCACACCTAGGCATACCAGATGCATGTAGTCCAGTGGGAACTGGGTGACCATTCCAACAGACAGTTGCGAAAGGGGTGAAAGGCCTAAATGATGGTCATGATCAGAGAGTTCGTCAAACTGAATATCAGTTCTACTAGCTGCATTAACTTCAGGAAACGTCATTTTTGTTCCAGTATGAACCCCAGACTGGTGACACTTCTCACATCCAGAATAACCGGAGTGACCTTTTACTCTTTTAATAAATGCACGTGCTGGAGCATCGCAAACAAATGCTGAAATAGCTAACTGATACTGTACATTATTGTATCGGATACCATTTTCTTCCAGAAGTAACATCTCATCCACAAATTCTTGTACAAAGCCATCAACTGAAGTAGGCTTAGACGTTCCATAATATATACCGATCAGGAAAGGCTGCCTTTCAGGCAACTCCTCAATGAGACCAAGGATAGGCCAAAATTGAGAATTGGAGCTTTTAAAAAGAGGAAGGCCATCAATGTTTATCTGAAGCGAAAACTTTTCCACATGTTGAGGAATTAAATCACTCATTGAGTCCAGGTATGAAACAACTGCTTTTGCAATGCCTACATGGTGATATAATCCTCCAGCAGTTTCTCTTATATGACATGCTTGTGCAGTGCCAAGAAGAGTTCTTGCATCTTTTGGCAAGTCTGGAAAGTAAGCTTTCAAGATTTCTAATAAACTAGAAGTAGCGACTAAAGAAATGGAAAATTTGCAAGCCCATTCCCTGAGTTCTTCTCTCAGTTCAAAATCAAAAAGCTCATCATCTGATTCACTGTCTTCATCAGCATGATCAGCCCTCCAATTATTCTCTTCAGTTTCTGGATTTATTTGACAGGCTTTCTCCCTTTCAAACTCTGAATCCTCATTTTCGGCTTGGATATCATTATCAGCTCTTGGCTGGATATTTATTGCAGCATCACAGGGTTGTCTTTCATTTCCAAAGCTATGTGATACCACACAAGAGGATATAATATGGGGTACACTATGATTTTGAATAATCTCTACGCTATTGGCGACATTTGTTTGTACCCGCCTTCTCTTAGACCAGTAAGAATAACCCTGAGAGTTTGCCATTGTAACTGACTGTAAAAAAAGAAATAATGCAATATTTTCTTCTATAACTAGATATACACAGTTTTGATTTTAACTGATCATGCAGTAGCCTAACTAATATGATATATCTCTAGTACTTCTAAAATATCTGGACCTCATAATTCAATATTCATCTGATCATTACTGTGACGTACGTATTTACCATAGAAATATCTATCATCTGATCAAAAAGCTTGACAGATCATGAAGGGGAAGGGAATGCAGATCCAACAGAACAATTACCAGATTACCTTGATCACCATATGGTGGATGCTGGGAGTAAAGGTCCTATTTTTTGACAAACCTAGCTTTTAACTCTGTTCATACACATTTTAAGTTTGGGCTGTTTGCTATGACTGATAATACAGACAGCTAAAAATGTAAAACATATAGAGTTATTAACCCAAACAAAACCATGGCATGTAACAAATTATAAAATATGTCAAAACTTTGGCTTGACATCATCAAGTTTGGGCTTACAAAGTTATGTCTGTAGTAAACTTATGAAACTGGTTTAACCGCAACAAGACAGCACTTTATAAGGCGGCAGAGCTTCAAAGAGGCTTCCACAACTGTATACATTATTAAGATGACATCATCAAAAACGTTGATGAGATAAAAAAAAATCAATATTGTAGATCGTTAATTTAAAATGTAAAATCAACCAAGACTCGGCAAGAGATGTAGAGACCAGAGTGGCAAGACCTAGAGTGAAAGTTAGACATTACAGTCCTGACACTTACACTGTTACAGTAATCATCAGACTGTCAAACGGTTGGCTAACGTCTGAACATTCAGGCTAGGCAAGACCACGCCGAGTGTCGAGTTCACTTGACTCTTATTTTTTTCACACAACCACAGTCACAGGTATCATCAGAATCAGTGCACAACATGATATGACAATTCTAAAACTATTAGGAATCGCATATGACATGGCTATAAAGCGACATACTTATTCAAACTAGCAAATTTCCCGGAAATCGTCCCGATAATTTTAAGCAGACAGGTGCTCTCCTAAAAATGTCTGCCGGACAACTCACGTGGTCGATCCACTCACTAGATGGCGCTGTGTGTGGCACGTAGGGCATGAGCGCATGCAGACCACGAAACAACTATAATCCAATGTGTTCGCACCAACGGTTGGATACCGAGCGCGTGTACTAGTCGGCGTTACATTGTTTCGACGTTGGCACACGCACGGTATGTCTGCCAACCCTACGCCAACGTAGGGCCGATAATGCATTGCTAGCTGGGATCCGGTCAGAAACTTCTTTTAGCTACTAAATGTTATAACGTAATGATCATCAGTGGATATATATGCGTACGTTTTCCAGGTGATGACAACGCCAACCAACTTGAGTGACTTCTAATAGCGTTATATAATTGTGTGGCATGCACAATCATACATTAGATGTAGATCTTTACATACATTGTACAATATTTAAAGTTTTGTGCGCCACGAAATTGAGTACAAAACGCATATATTTCAAAATTGAAGATTAATATACTGCCTGATATGAAATGTTTAAATTCATGCTGGCACGAAATGTACGATATTTCATAGTATTAATATACCGCCTGATATTAGATGCTTAAATTCATGTAGACACAAATTGTGTAATATTTAATACTCTGTGCACTAGAGGCATTACTACAAAATGCATATATTTCAAAAATGTGCAGAACGCCCGCATTGAACGTTTATTCCTGTCGATCCGGGGATAGTTGTTGATTGTGTTTAATTATTGATAAATTAGTAATACCTGTAATGTATAATCTGTTAACAATAGACGATATTAAGGGCTGCTTTATATTAGAACGTTGTTAAGGTCACGGGCTCCAAATCTACAGGCCGACGAATGTAGGCAGTGTATGTGCCACATGACGTCTTTCAAAAACTATATTTTGGTTGTCTTCCCACATCTACTAATGATGGTGTATAATTAATAAAAATCCATAATGGAGATAAACTGCTGCAAATCCTTTTCACACAACATGTGAAGATTTGCGACACGGATGCCGTGAAAAATGTCACTGAATTCAAAAATGTATTTATACATATTTAATGTTTCCCCTTTACGAAAAGTTAATAACAACAAGTATGTATCTGTCTGTGGGATAAAACAGTTAATACCAACAAACATGCATTTGTGAATGAGATATTAACTTAACAACAACTAGTATGTATTTACGTATAGGATACTAAGTTAATAACAAGTATGTATTCATGTATGAAATACCAAGTTAATAACAACTATGTATTTGTGTGGGGGATACAAAGTTAATAACAAGCATGTATTTGTATATGGGATACTAAGTTAATAACAAGTATGTATTTGTGTGTGGGATGCAAAGTTAATAACAACAAACATGTATTTGTGAATGAGATACTAAGGTTAAAAACACGCTAGTATGTATTTGTATATGGGATACTAAGTTAATAACAAGTGTGTATTTGTGTGTGGGATACTAAGTTAATAACAAGTATGTATTCATGTATGAAATGCCAAGTTAATATATATAACAACTATGTATTTGTGTGTGGGATACAAAGTTAATAACAACAAACATGTATTTGTGAATGAGATACTAAGGTTAAAAACGCGCTAGTATGTTATTGTACATGGGATACTAAGTTAATAACAAGTATGTATTTGTGTGTGGGATACTGAGTAAAAAAAAATTCGTATGGGTTTCGCCTGCTGGAATGCGAGATTGGGAGTCTAATAATGCCGCTTGCAGCCTAATGTAAGACAGTTCTTGGTCAATAATCGATATATATGAACATGTAACTATTATACTCCGTTCCTGACCAAGTGTTATTGATGAATAATTATAGCGGAAGGCTGCGAACGTTTAGGTCGCCTAAATGTATATATGATGTGAACATACGATCCTTTTAGAAACTAAAATATAGAAATCGCAATAGTACATATGGTTCCAGTTAATTATATATATATATATCGCCAAATAAAATCCGTTGAAAACATCAGCTGCTATTTGTTGTCGTCTAATTGACCTGCACAATTGAGGAGGTGCTTGGAAAGTTGTTACAGCTGCTAGTCGCTACATAAGGAGGTACATTTGTTAGGATAGCACGTGTGCTGCATACGATTTCGGTACAAGCATGCAATTCTTTGGCCCCCGGGAAGGCTTTCTGCTACATGGGTCAACGCGAAGCATTATCCAGTAGTTTCCAAGTCTTAACAGTTACCATGAAGTGAAACATGGGCAATATTCTCGTTTCGTTCTGGCATAACCAATCTGTGTCCAGTTAGTATTTTATATATTTAGAACTTAACTCTGCTCCATATGGAACCGTGGTGCCAAGGACATATGGGTGAATTGGCCTAATCATATGTTTTATATCTCGTTGAGTCTGTAAAACAACAATTTCAACATGAAACTGCGCTTTCTATTTTATCACGGGGACTTCCTAGCGAGTCGCGATCGACATCACACAGAATACCGAACAGCAAACAGGCGCGCATGGATATAAAGTTGGCCACCAACTTCTACTTCGGTGAACAAATTTGCTACTCTTTGCAAATCCCACAGGCTTTCAGGATTTAAATTCTAGCCAGAATATACTCATTCGACATGAAAAGAGGTTGGTAATACAAAAAAGTACAAGCACAAAAGTACGAGTACTTATAGTGGTGGGTTACTCGGTTGATTTGTCTAAATATAGGTCCGCATATGTCATTCCTTTTCAAACACGATTGATCACCCTTTACTATGTCATACGTCTTCTACTCATGCGCCTACGCAACGATAAGGCGGCCGCGAGTTTCATTGTCGCTTCCCTAAAGTAGGGTATGTTAAGTAAAACCGACCATTCTTGATGACGCATGAGCTCACTACATCTACCTGATCATCGGTATATCGGTAACCCCATGGTTGTGCTTGCTTCATATGAGTCACAGAGGAACATTAGCACCCATCGTGAAGTTGTTGGAGCGAACTATTGCAACAAGAACAATATATACAACGAATACCCAACCCTAATCACAGAATTAGAGAATTCAAATTATTCAAACAATAAGAAATATAGAAATCTAAAATATATATTTATGAAGTATATATTTATGAAGTCGCGTACCGTTAGGCTCTCAGTTCCAGAGCGGCCAAGTCAAGCGCTCTACTGAAGATACTGAGCTAAATGGGCAGCTCATGATATAGCAAGAAATGATAGGCATATACAGCTAATCATGTGACAAAGAAACCCTGCAGTGGGCGGACATTTTGGCTGTGGTGGTGGCCGTGGCTGTGGCGGGGGCTGTGGTGGTGGTTGTGGCTGTGGCTGTGGCTGTGGTTGTGGCTGTGGCTGTGGTTGTGGCTGTGGCTGTGGCTGTGGCTGTGGCTGTGGTTGTGGCTGTGGCCGTGGCTGTGGCGGTGGCGGTGGCGGTGGCGGTGGCGGTGGCTGTGGCTGTGGCTGTGGCTGTGGCTTTGGCTGTGGCTGTGGCTGTGGCTGTGGCTGTGGCTGTGGGAGACACGTCCCATAATGGTTACCCCCCCCCTTACTATGTCAAGGATATTTATCCGAAACAGTTTGAAAAGCGTACTTCATTTGGAAAGTTGCTATATAGACAGGTTTAATGTATATAATTAGTTTATCTCTGTAGTAGTGAGGAAACCATTCCTACTCTCCCCGGCTAGAAGGATCACCTCTTTGGTCTAATGTATTGGTAGATTGACTATAGATCAGCAGATTGCTAGTTAAACTTCCACTGGAAACTAAACCAGCCCCTGCAGCTGCAGTATTTACTGCAGAACAAGAAAAAAGCCAGTGATGCTCAGGTATTGTGAATGTTTTTACATTTCAAATCGTGGAAGGTACGTTCATAAAAAGCATCATCATTCATTCGCAACTCCCAACAGGCCACGAAGAAACAAGGAGCTACAATATGGAGACCATCAGGCGCTGCTGCCCATATTACGGAATCATCTAAGAGAAGAAAACTGAGACTGTCTTGCATATAACAATAATTTTGCGACAGTAGTTAACATTTGTGCAAGCTGTAAGTTGCTGAAGATGGTGAAGAGTAATATAATTATGAACGAAATTGCAGAATCAAGATTTGCGCAGTTTGCAATTTGACATAGAGATGTGTCAGGAAATACCTCTGAAAACACAGGCAAGTTATTGGTAATTGCGCTCGACAAACAGCCGGGGGAAAAGATTGTCCGCGTGATCGTATTGATGCCACTATCCGTAGTATTCACCTAACTGGCGAATGTTAATAAATAACATGAAGTAACATGCACTAGGAAGAAATTTGTAATGAGCGGAGAGAAACGGGAAGATCTTCAATGCGCGAGAAATACTTCTTATCAACGCCTCTCAGCAGCGCTAAACGATAGCAATTATGGCACGCAAGATGCCAAGCGGCCATTCGCGACGAGCACTCAGTTAACAACTGACCATATGACCGGTTTTACAATGGAGACTGCAATGGAGATTGAAACAGTAGACGCCTCGGGTGACGGCCCTTGGTCGCAGCCGACACTCAGCTCCCATAAATTCGACAGCGAAATTCTGCGGTCGATTTTGTGACTCGCGCGATCGCGGTATTTTTTCTTCGGCTGCAGCCGGGGTCTAAATCCACGGGTATTCAAACACAGACGACATCTCTCCCGAGCAAGGAAGACGTGTTAATATTTCACGCTCGCACATTCGTGCTCTTTCTGTGTCCTGTTTGTTTGGGCGTGTCTGTTTTTGTCTCTGAGGAAGTTCAGTGTTATATCTAAGTTGACTGATAAGCAGCGGAGCGCAATTCTTCTTTTACTGAGACATCTTCGAGGTATCGTCTGTGCTTTTTATCTTTGGCTTATGTTGGTTCATTTCAGACCCACTTTGGCCAGTATTCATGTCCGTTTTTCGCTATTTTTTATAAGGTTTTCCATATTTCACCTGTTTCCCTGCGCGATTAACAATGATTTGTGTTTTGCTTCTTTCTGGCTATATGTTTTATGGCGCTCTGTGAGCGTGGCCCAGTAAGCGTGGCCCGAGGTACCCGGCTTCAGTAGTATTGGTACTTGGCCTTCAGGGGTGCCTGTATAGGCGGTAGCTATATTGGCCGACATTAGCGGCGTGTTTTGGGGCGCTCTTTATACCCCTTTTACAAGGTTTTTGTTGTTTTTGCCGCACATTTGCGGTGTATCTATACACTTTTACACTCTTTTACGGTGGGGCCGTCGCTTCTGTGGAAGAAACCGCTCCCTGGGAGCTCTTTGGTTTATCCAGGCTTCGGGTCTGAAAGTGGGTTTTGTCCTGTTGACAATTTTTGTCGCACATTTGCGGCGTATCTATACACTTTTACACTCTTTTACGGTGGGGCCGTCGCTTCTTTGGAAGAAACCGCCCCCTGGGAGCTCTTTGGTTTTTACAGGCTTCAGGTCTAAAGTGGATTTTTGTCCTGTTGACAACTTTTGTCGCACATTTGCGCGTATCCATACACTTTTACACTCTTTTACGGTGGGGCCGTCGCTTCTTTGGAAGAAACCGCCCCCTGGGAGCACTTTGGTTTATCCAGGCTTCGGGTCTGAAAGTGGATTGTTGTCCTGTTGACAAATTTTGTCGCACATTTGCGGCTTATCTGTACACTTTTACACTCTTTTACGGTGGGGCCGTCGCATCTTTGAAAGAAACCACCCCCTGGGAGCTCTTTGATTTATCCAGGCTTCAAGTCAGAAAGTACATATGTCCTGGGTCACCTTTTTACCCTTTTACGGGGTGGGGGGGGCTCACACACTGTGCAGATACCACCCTCCCGGGAGCTCAAAGTGAGAAAGCCAGGCCCCGGGTATTGGGCGGCTACTGCACTTTTCTTTCTCTCCTCAGAGTCTCTGTCGGTTCCAGATCGGCTGGCGTTCGCCAAGCGGTACCGCTTGCCGCATGAGAATCCATCACTACGCGAACCTTTCTCTTCTTTCCAGCTCACACTCCGCAGACGGCGTTGTTCACCAACGCCCACGTCCTGGATAGTCGTTACACTTCCTTTTATGGTTTGGTGTTAATTGTTTTTGTTTTTCTGTTACTATGCGGCTCCTACATCAAATGGCTCCGCAGCGTCTCTCCACATGGACCGTCGCCCTCTCCCTTGGGGACTGTGACTACGTCATGTTGTCACAGGCTTCCCGGCGAGGCGATGGCTGATTGTTTCTGCAATGTCTACGTTTCCTTCACGTTGTTCAGTTACGGTATGCCAAAACGTCAGCAGATTTCCTCTGCCCCGTGGTCCACCAGGAAGATAGGAAGGAGGCCCATGTCCCCAAAGACAAATCCGCAGCCACTCCCAGACCCTCAGTCGCCAGTCAGCTCGCCATCCGACGAGGCGATTCTGGTCCAAACCGTGACCACCCAAGTGACGCAGTCCCTGTCCAGTGTAATCAGCGAGGCGGTCTAGGCTGCCGTCAAAGCGGCCATAGCAGCACAACACGCGACCCCTGCTGCAGCGACGCAAGCGACGGAGTCATCGCCAGGCCCAGAGCCGACGTTGGACGACAGCAACGACTCCCAACGTGCAAGCATTGCACTGCCGTCCGTTGCCGTTGAACAATCAGCCTTCGGGCTTCGCACTCAGGTTCCCCACAATGGCCCACCTGTGGCACCCGCAGGTATTTTGGACCGTCACGGTCAGGATCTTCCCACCTATGGGTCGTTCCCTCTCGATGCCAGAATCCCCCTGGCAATCAAACACAAAATATGGGCTGATGAGTTTGTCGAATTAGCATGCCTCATAAAACCTTCCTCTTCGGACAAATTTCATTTCTCTATGGCCCAGGGAGACGGGGTGCAGACCTTGAGCCTTGCCCCAGTAACTAGATTTACACCGGGGTGTTTAACATAATTATCCCATCCCAACCGCCAGGATCCCGCCCCACGCCCCGGGATTCAATGCGAGTGGCGCTCCAGGATCTCGCGCGTGTTTCAGACAAAGCCGGGCTGCTTAACATAGTTCACCCATCCCGCACACCGTAGTATCACGCCAGCAGCGTATGCGCCTGCGTCCGCCTGGGGCGGGCTGCTTAACATAATTCACCCATACCGCGCACCTTAGCATCACGCCACCAGCGCATGCGCCCGCGTCCGCCTGGGGCGTGGCTCTGTAAGCGTGGCCCAGTAAGCGTGGCCCGAGGTACCCGGCTTCAGTAGTATTGGTACTTGGCCTTCAGGGGTGCCTGTATAGGCGGTAGCCATATTGGCCCACATTAGCGGCGTGTTTTGGGCCGCTCTTTATACCCCTTTTACAAGGTTTTTGTTGTTTTTGTCGCACATTTGCAGCGTATCTATACACTTTTACACTCTTTTACGGTGGGGCCGTCGCTTCTGTGGAAGAAACCGCTCACTGGGAGCTCTTTGGTTTATCCAGGCTTCGGGTCTGAAGGTAGGTTTTGTCCTGTTGACAATTTTTGTCGCACATTTGCGGCGTATCTGTACACTTTTACACTCTTTGACGGTGGGGCCGTCGCTTCTTTGGAAGAAACCGCCCCCTGGGAGCTCTTTGGTTTTTACAGGCTTCGGGTCTAAAGTGGATTTTTGTCCTGTTGACAAATTTTGTCGCACATTTGCAGCGTATCTATACACTTTTACACTCTTTTACGGTGGGGCCGTCGCTTCTTTGGAAGAAACCGCCCCCTGGGAGCTCTTTGGTTTATCCAGGCTTCGGGTCTGAAAGTGGATTTTTGTCCTGTTGACAAATTTTGTCGCCCAGTTGCGGCTTATCTGTACACTTTTACACTCTTTTACGGTGGGGCCGTCGCTTCTTTGGAAGAAACCACCCCCTGTGAGCTCTTTGGTTTATCCAGGCTTCGGGTCAGAAAGTACATATCTCCTGGGTCACCTTTTTACCCTTTTACGGGGTGTGGGGGGGGGGGGGCTCACACACTGTGCAGATACCACCCTCCCGGGAGCTCAAAGTGAGAAAGTCAGGCCCCGGGTATTGGGCGGCTACTACACTTTTCTTTCTCTCCTCAGAGTCTCTGTCGGTTCCAGATCGGCTGGCGTTCGCCAAGCGGTACCGCTTGCCGCATGAGAATCCATCACTACGCGAACCTTTCTCTTCTTTCCAGCTCACACTCCGCAGACGGCGTTGTTCACCAACGCCCACGTCCTGGATAGTCGTTACACTTCCTTTTATGGTTTGGTGTTAATTGTTTTTGTTTTTCTGTTACTATGCGGCTCCTACATCAAATGGCTCCGCAGCGTCTCTCCACATGGACCGTCGCCCTCTCCCTTGGGGACTGTGACTACGTCATGTTGTCACAGGCTTCCCGGCGAGGCGATGGCTGATTGTTTCTGCAATGTCTACGTTTCCTTCACGTTGTTCAGTTACAGTATGCCAAAACGTCAGCAGACTTCCTCTGCCCCGTGGTCCACCAGGAAGAGGGGAAGGAGGCCCATGTCCCCAAAGACAAATCCGCAGCCACTCCCAGACCCTCGGTCGCCAGTCAGCTCGCCATCCGACGAGGCAGTTCTGGTCCAAACCGTGACCACCCAAGTGACGCAGTCCCTGTCCAGTGTAATCAGCGAGGCGGTCCAGGCTGCCGTCAAAGCGGCCATAGCAGCACAACACGCGACCGCTGCTGCAGCGACGCAAGCGACGGAGTCATCGCCAGGCCCCGAGCCGACGTTGGACGACAGCAACGACCCCCAACGTGCAAGCATTGCACTGCCGTCCGTTGCCGTTGAACAATCAGCCTTCGGGCTTCGCACTCAGGTTCCCCACAATGGCCCACCTGTGGCACCCGCAGGTATTTTGGACCGTCACGGTCAGGATCTTCCCACCTATGGGTCGTTCCCTCTCGATGCCAGAATCCCCCTGGCAATCAAACACAAAATATGGGCTGATGAGTTTGTCGAATTAGCATGCCTCATAAAACCTTCCTCTTCGGACAAATTTCATCTCTCTATGGCCCAGGGAGACGGGGTGCAGACCTTGAGCCTTGCCCCAGTAACCAGATTTACACCGGGGTGTTTAACATAATTATCCCATCCCAACCGCCAGGATCCCGCCACACGCCCCGGGATTCAATGCGAGTGGCGCTCCAGGATCTCGCGCGTGTTTCAGACAAAGCCGGGCTGCTTAACATAGTTCACCCATCCCGCACACCGTAGTATCACGCCAGCAGCGTATGCGCCTGCGTCCGCCTGGGGCGGGCTGCTTAACATAGTTCACCCATCCCGCACACCGTAGTATCACGCCAGCAGCGTATGCGCCTGCGTCCGCCTGGGGCGGGCTGCTTAACATAATTCACCCATACCGCGCACCTTAGCATCACGCCACCAGCGCATGCGCCCGCGTCCGCCTGGGGCGTGGCTCTGTGAGCGTGGCCCAGTAAGCGTGGCCCGCGGTACCCGGCTTCAGTAGTATTGGTACTTGGCCTTCAGGGGTGCCTGTATAGGCGGTAGCCATATTGGCCCACATTAGCGGCGTGTTTTGGGCCGCTCTTTATACCCCTTTTACAAGGTTTTTGTTGTTTTTGTCGCACATTTGCAGCGTATCTATACACTTTTACACTCTTTTACGGTGGGGCCGTCGCTTCTGTGGAAGAAACCGCTCCCTGGGAGCTCTTTGGTTTATCCAGGCTTCGGGTCTGAAAGTAGGTTTTGTCCTGTTGACAATTTTTGTCGCACATTTGCGGCGTATCTATACACTTTTACACTCTTTGACGATGGGGCCGTCGCTTCTTTGGAAGAAACCGCCCCCTGGGAGCTCTTTGGTTTTTACAGGTTTCGGGTCTAAAGTGGATTTTTGTCCTGTTGACAAATTTTGTCGCACATTTGCAGCGTATCTATACACTTTTACACTCTTTTACGGTGGAGCCGTCGCTTCTTTGGAAGAAACCGCCCCCTGGGAGCTCTTGGGTTATCCAAAGCTTCGGGTCTAAAGTGGATTTTTGTCCTGTTGACAATTTTTGTCGCCCAGTTGCGGCTTATCTGTACACTTTTACACTCTTTGACGGTGGGGCCGTCGCTTCTTTGGAAGAAACCGCCCCCTGGGAGCTTTTTGGTTTATCCAGGCTTCGGGTCTGAAAGTGGATTTTTGTCCTTTTGACAAAGTTTGTCGCACATTTGCGGCGTATCTATACACGTTTACACTCTTTTACGGTGGGGCCGTCACTTCTTTGGAAGAAACCGCCCCCTGTGAGCTCTTGGGTTATCCAAAGCTTCGGGTCTAAAGTGGATTTTTGTCCTGTTGACAATTTTTGTCGCCCAGTTGCGGCTTATCTGTACACTTTTACACTCTTTTACGGTGGGGCCGTCGCTTCTTTGGAAGAAACCACCCCCTGGGAGCTCTTTGGTTTATCCAGGCTTCGGGTCAGAAAGTACATATCTCCTGGGTCACCTTTTTACCCTTTTACGGGGTGGGGGGGGGGGGGCTCACACACTGTGCAGATACCACCCTCCCCGGAGCTCAAAGTGAGAAAGCCAGGCCCCGGGTATTGGCGGCTACTGCACTTTTCTTTCTCTCCTCAGGGTCTCTGTCGGTTCCAGATCGGCTGGCGTTCGCCAAGCGGTACCGCTTGCCGCATGAGGATCCATCACTATGCGAACCTTTCTCTTCTTTCCAGCTCACACTCCGCAGACGGCGTTGTTCACCAACGCCCACGTCCTGGATAGTCGTTACACTTCCTTTTATGGTTTGGTGTTAATTGTTTTTGTTTTTCTGTTACTATGCGGCTCCTACATCAAATGTCTCCGCAGCGTCTCTCCACATGGACCGTCGCCCTCTCCCTTGGGGACTGTGACTACGTCATGTTGTCACAGGCTTCCCGGCGAGGCGATGGCTGATTGTTTCTGCAATGTCTACGTTTCCTTCACGTTGTTCAGTTACGGTATGCCAAAACGTCAGCAGATTTCCTCTGCCCCGTGGTCCACCAGGAAGATAGGAAGGAGGCCCATGTCCCCAAAGACAAATCCGCAGCCACTCCCAGACCCTCGGTCGCCAGTCAGCTCGCCATCCGACGAGGCGATTCTGGTCCAAACCGTGACCACCCAAGTGACGCAGTCCCTGTCCAGTGTAATCAGCGAGGCGGTCTAGGCTGCCGTCAAAGCGGCCATAGCAGCACAACACGCGACCCCTGCTGCAGCGACGCAAGCGACGGAGTCATCGCCAGGCCCAGAGCCGACGTTGGACGACAGCAACGACTCCCAACGTGCAAGCATTGCACTGCCGTCCGTTGCCGTTGAACAATCAGCCTTCGGGCTTCGCACTCAGGTTCCCCACAATGGCCCACCTGTGGCACCCGCAGGTATTTTGGACCGTCACGGTCAGGATCTTCCCACCTATGGGTCGTTCCCTCTCGATGCCAGAATCCCCCTGGCAATCAAACACAAAATATGGGCTGATGAGTTTGTCGAATTAGCATGCCTCATAAAACCTTCCTCTTCGGACAAATTTCATTTCTCTATGGCCCAGGGAGACGGGGTGCAGACCTTGAGCCTTGCCCCAGTAACTAGATTTACACCGGGGTGTTTAACATAATTATCCCATCCCAACCGCCAGGATCCCGCCCCACGCCCCGGGATTCAATGCGAGTGGCGCTCCAGGATCTCGCGCGTGTTTCAGACAAAGCCGGGCTGCTTAACATAGTTCACCCATCCCGCACACCGTAGTACCACGCCAGCAGCGTATGCGCCTGCGTCCGCCTGGGGCGGGCTGCTTAACATAATTCACCCATACCGCGCACCTTAGCATCACGCCACCAGCGCATGCGCCCGCGTCCGCCTGGGGCGTGGCTCTGTAAGCGTGGCCCAGTAAGCGTGGCCCGAGGTACCCGGCTTCAGTAGTATTGGTACTTGGCCTTCAGGGGTGCCTGTATAGGCGGTAGCCATATTGGCCCACATTAGCGGCGTGTTTTGGGCCGCTCTTTATACCCCTTTTACAAGGTTTTTGTTGTTTTTGTCGCACATTTGCAGCGTATCTATACACTTTTACACTCTTTTACGGTGGGGCCGTCGCTTCTTTGGAAGAAACCGCCCCCTGGGAGCTCTTGGGTTATCCAAAGCTTCGGGTCTAAAGTGGATTTTTGTCCTGTTGACAATTTTTGTCGCCCAGTTGCGGCTTATCTGTACACTTTTACACTCTTTGACGGTGGGGCCGTCGCTTCTTTGGAAGAAACCGCCCCCTGGGAGCTCTTTGGTTTTTACAGGTTTCGGGTCTAAAGTGGATTTTTGTCCTGTTGACAAATTTTGTCGCACATTTGCAGCGTATCTATACACTTTTACACTCTTTTACGGTGGAGCCGTCGCTTCTTTGGAAGAAACCGCCCCCTGGGAGCTCTTGGGTTATCCAAAGCTTCGGGTCTAAAGTGGATTTTTGTCCTGTTGACAATTTTTGTCGCCCAGTTGCGGCTTATCTGTACACTTTTACACTCTTTGACGGTGGGGCCGTCGCTTCTTTGGAAGAAACCGCCCCCTGGGAGCTCTTTGGTTTATCCAGGCTTCGGGTCTGAAAGTGGATTTTTGTCCTTTTGACAAAGTTTGTCGCACATTTGCGGCGTATCTATACACGTTTACACTCTTTTACGGTGGGGCCGTCACTTCTTTGGAAGAAACCGCCCCCTGGGAGCTCTTGGGTTATCCAAAGCTTCGGGTCTAAAGTGGATTTTTGTCCTGTTGACAAATTTTGTCGCCCAGTTGCGGCTTATCTGTACACTTTTACACTCTTTTACGGTGGGGCCGTCGCTTCTTTGGAAGAAACCACCCCCTGGGAGCTCTTTGGTTTATCCAGGCTTCGGGTCAGAAAGTACATATCTCCTGGGTCACCTTTTTACCCTTTTACGGGGTGGGGGGGGGGGGGGCTCACACACTGTGCAGATACCACCCTCCCCGGAGCTCAAAGTGAGAAAGCCAGGCCCCGGGTATTGGCGGCTACTGCACTTTTCTTTCTCTCCTCAGGGTCTCTGTCGGTTCCAGATCGGCTGGCGTTCGCCAAGCGGTACCGCTTGCCGCATGAGGATCCATCACTATGCGAACCTTTCTCTTCTTTCCAGCTCACACTCCGCAGACGGCGTTGTTCACCAACGCCCACGTCCTGGATAGTCGTTACACTTCCTTTTATGGTTTGGTGTTAATTGTTTTTGTTTTTCTGTTACTATGCGGCTCCTACATCAAATGTCTCCGCAGCGTCTCTCCACATGGACCGTCGCCCTCTCCCTTGGGGACTGTGACTACGTCATGTTGTCACAGGCTTCCCGGCGAGGGGATGGCTGATTGTTGTTACGTTGCAAAATGTCCGCCCGTTGCAAAATGTCCGCCAGGCAAATATCGTTGCATTATGTCCGCCCAAAAAGCAATTCGTCGTTGCAAAATGTCCGCCCGGAAAATATCGTTGCATTATGTCCGCCCAAAACTCAATTCGTCGTTGCAAAATGTCCGCCCGGAAAATATCGTTGCATTATGTCCGCCCAAAACTCAATTCGTCGTTGCAAAATGTCCGCCCAGCAAATATCGTTACATTATGTCCGCCCACTGCAGGATGTCTTTGTCGCATGATCAGCTCTATATACCTATCATTTCTTACTATATCATGAGCCGCCCATTTAGCTCAGTATCTTAAGTAGCGCGCTTGACATGAGCGCTCTGGAACTAAGAGCCTAACGGTACGCAAGTCGCGAGCCCTTGGTAAGGGGGGTGGGGCATGGGGTAAGCCCTACCCGGGCGACTCTCAGCATAATGGCGGCATTGCGGCGACACCCCCCTCCAATTTCTCTTTCTCTCTCTCCATCCCCGTGTCCCCACGTACCCCGCTCCCCACCTCCTTGTTCTAAAAAATTCAACATTTGATGACTTTTGCAGTTTTTATTATTAAGTTATAATAGAGACTTCTGTTGGTGTGCTATTATTAAATTGTAATTTAATAATAGCAATAGTGAAGGAGGGACAGATGTGAACTTCAGCATAAAATATGCCGAGACCCGGTGGCGGGAGGGGGGGGGGGGGTACATTTAAGTGTAATATAACCTTATTTAAGTTGCCCCATACTTGTTCCATTATGATTATGCGATGATTTTTGTTTCACTGTTTTTTGTGTGTTTTTTTTGTGGCTCCTATGCTAGCGACCTTCGTGGTCTTAATAGGAGTCTCCAGAGTAAGAATTGGTGAATTTATCATGTTTTTTTTGGTATTTGACGATTGCATGCATTCGATCTTGCTCAAATAAATGATATTGAATTGAATTGAATTGAATTGAATGGGTTGGGGGGAGGGGGTCTGCGGTAAAGCCCCCCCCCCCTTTTTCACCTCCTAAATCCGCTCGGTCGGGGCGTTTTACTACAAAATCCGCTCGGTCGGGGCGTTTTACCACGAAAATCCGCTCGATCGGGGCGTTTTACCACCAACATCCGCTCTGTCGGGGCGCTTTACCGCTAAAGTCAGCTCGTACGGGGTATTTTTTCCCGGCAACCGGCTCCATGAACGTACATTTTCAGAGCGCCCCCCCCCCCTCCCCCCCGGTCGCAAGTTCCAATGGATCCTCCCCCCACCCATTTTTTTCAAATTCCTGGATCCGCCCCTGCAGCATGTTACTTTCTTGTCAGGATCTGAAATAAATACTTTCCAATTGTGCCTACCGTTAGCAAAGATTATCCATTTCATGCTCACGAATGCTCACCACGTGTAAGCGTCGCTTAGTGTATGGATCGATCTATTCAGTCGGCTCGATCAAAATAGGCCATCGTCAATTTCTCGATTCACCAATACTTATTGACACAGTTATGCTGCCTATGGCACCTACCCAAACAATCGACATAGACAATCATATATTGCTTTGTAGGCAATCACACGATGGCTGGACCGGACCAAGAACCCCCTCGATGCCATGAATAATGGTTGAAACATGCCCAAGACTTAGTGTCGGGGTCGAGATATCCCGATACATTGTCATAGTTTACAGATGGCATGTTTTACTAAATATGACTTTTGCATACGCTTTATGCTTGGAATGTAGGCCTAGTTCATTGCTCGATTACCCCTTAGTCGAAGGCATGCGGCAACCCGCATAGATGTTGCCTATGCACCCCTGCCTCCACTCCTCCCAATTGTCCACATTCCAAGTAAATGGAAGACGGGTGGGGGAAGGGCGATTCGGAGACAAACGGGGCACCAGTTTTTTCATCTAATTACATTACCCTGAACCGCCATTGGGTCCCACCCGGGGATCCCACGTGTGCCCTCATCCAATCTACGTATCTTCCTACACACACGAAATGTAATAGAATGTGCTTTCTGCGATTATATATTTGGGCTGCGTTGAAAATTCCTGTTCACGTTGACGTTCATACGAAAGCTTGTTAGAGCCCTTCAGATTGTTTTTTTATTAATCAACATTTTTTCTGCTTGTCAACCAGCAGTTAAATATTCAAACCCGGAGTAGATGCTTTTAACTGTAATAAATGATTTAGACCTGAATAAATTATTAAAACTGGGAATTAATTATTCAAACCAGGAATAAGTTATTCAAACTAGGAGTAAATGATTCAAACTCGCGATATGTGGTGTCAAATCTGGATCTGTCGGGTCAATCTGGATTCCGAAATCACAAAAAAAGACACACGTTTTGGGTTTTTAAAGCAACCTCTATAGTCCCATTTACATTTTGCATTTCATGGTATTTTCATTCCATTTCGGCATGTCAAATGGAGACAACGTTTAGCAAGGCTCGTAATAAACGTAAGAAATTCTTATTCTTAACAAATATCTCCTTGAAAATGTGCAATGCGCACGTTGTAGATTAAGATAATCCACAAGGAAGGAAACATATGCCGTGGAATTAAACCTATAATCATGTTACAAGCCTTTTGATAGTGACAGGGCAATACAATTGGAAAGGTAATTCATGTATTGTGACACCTTGATTGGATGAAGGGCCATATCTATCGCGGTCCATGCATCGGGAAGAACAAATGGACGCATGTCACAACGTGGAATCGCTTTTCGGCGAACGGCTTACCATAACTACCATGATGACGTAACAGGAAGCATATAGGAGTCAACCACGCCGTATTGACCTGTAAGATCCTGATTTAATCCATCGTATCAGTATTTGACTATGATCATCTCCAATAGACCTCTAGGATCCCAATTGGATCCCCAGGATCCGAACTGAATCATAGAAGCCCGATGTACGTACACCTTAGATCCAGAGCGGATTCTTCACAATTCGATTAGGATTGACCCTTCTGATCCATATTTGTGCCCTCAGACCCGGATTTGACCTCTTAGATCCATATTCTACCCCTTAGATCCAAATTGACCTTTCTGATCCAGATTTGACCTCTTAAATCCAGATTGAACCATCAGATCTAGATTGACCCCTCAGATCCAGATTTAACCCTCAGATCCAGATTTGACCTCTCAGATCCAGATTTGACCCTTCAGATCCAGATTGAACCCGCAGATCCAGATTTGACCTCTCAGATCCAGATTTGACCCTTCAGATCCAGATGTGACCCTTCAGATCCGGATTGACCCATCAGATCTAGATTGACCCCTCAGATCGAGATTGACCCCTCAGATCGAGATTGACCCCTAAGGTCCAGATTTGACGCCCCAGAACCAGATGTGACCTCTCAAATCCAGATTTGACCCCTCAGATCTAGGTTTGACCCCACATATCCGGATTTAACCTATGAGATCCAGATTGACCCTTTAGATCCAGATTTGACCTCTTAGGTCCATATTATACCCCTCAGATCCAAATTGACCCTTCAGATCCAGCTTTGACCTCTTAGGTCCATTTTATACCCCCTCAGATCCAAATTGACCCTTCGGATCCAGATTTGACCTATTAAATCCCGATTGAACCATCAAATCCCGATTGACTCCTCAGATCCGGATTGACCTTTCAAATCCAGATTGACTCTTTATATCGAGATTTGACCCTCAGACCCAGATGTGACCCCTCAGATCCAGATTTGACTCCTTGTATCCAGATTGACCGTTCCTATCCCGGAGACACATGCCCAGATCGACACAACCCACCGCCACACCCCTCTCTTTCCTCCCCGTCAATGCTCACTCACACAAGCAGGTTTGAGCAGTCCCCACAGTAACCTTTTCTCAGAATTATTGGCCCCATCTGCCAATGATTAAGGACAGAATAAAAATATTGTGACCTTGAGCTTTGACCTACATACCCCGCTAATGAACTTGACCGAGCCATGTCGGTGACACGCAGACGCACACACACACACACACACACCTGTAGACAAACAGACAAATTGAGATATGTCGGAAACATCCGTCATAACAACTCAGACCGACATATGAAATTTAGATAATAACAGAACACACCGAGATTAGACTTTAAAATCTTACATTTTCGTTTTGAAAAAACGGAACAACCGACATACGGGCGGATATTTTGCAACGACGAATTGAGTTTTGGGCGGACATAATGCAACGATATTTGCCGGGCGGACATTTTGCAACGACGAATTGAGTTTTGGGCGGACATAATGCAACGATATTTGCCGGGCGGACATTTTGCAACGACGAATTGAGTTTTGGGCGGACATAATGCAACGATGTTTTCCGGGCGGACATTTTGCAACGACGAATTGAGTTTTGGGCGGACATAATGCAACGATATTTTCCGGGCGGACATTTTGCAACGACGAATTGCTTTTTGGGCGGACATAATGCAACGATATTTGCCTGGCGGACATTTTGCAACGGGCGGACATTTTGCAACGTAACAATTGTTTCTGCAATGTCTACGTTTCCTTCACGTTGTTCAGTTACAGTATGCCAAAACGTCAGCAGACTTCCTCTGCCCCGTGGTCCACCAGGAAGAGGGGAAGGAGGCCCATGTCCCCAAAGACAAATCCGCAGCCACTCCCAGACCCTGGGTCGCCAGTCAGCTCGCAATCCGACGAGGCGGTTCTGGTCCAAACCGTGACCACCCAAGTGACGCAGTCCCTGTCCAGTGTAATCAGCGAGGCGGTCCAGGCTGCCGTCAAAGCGGCCATAGCAGCACAACACGCGACCCCTGCTGCAGCGACGCAAGCGACGGAGTCATCGCCAGGCCCCGAGCCGATGTTGGACGACAGCAACGACCCCCAACGTGCAAGCATTGCACTGCCGTCCGTTGCCGTTGAACAATCAGCCTTCGGGCTTCGCACTCAGGTTCCCCACAATGGCCCACCTGTGGCACCCGCAGGTATTTTGGACCTTCACGGTCAGGATCTTCCCACCTATGGGTCGTTCCCTCTCGATGCCAGAATCCCCCTGGCAATCAAACACAAAATATGGGCTGATGAGTTTGTCGAATTAGCATGCCTCATAAAACCTTCCTCTTCGGACAAATTTCATCTCTCTATGGCCCAGGGAGACGGGGTGCCGACCTTGAGCCTTGTCCCAGTAACCAGGGCCAAGGCTTTGTCCCTAGACGAATGGTGCTCTGCCTTTGTCATCTACCAGGCGATCTACGGACAAAAAATTCCTCATTTGCTTCCCCTTTTGCTTGGGTATGGGGAGTCGGTTCGACAGATCGGCAAGCGAGGAGGCAATTTCTTGTATTTTGACGAAAACTTCCGTTATCTCAGGCAGATTCAGAACGTGTCTTGGGATCATTTCCATAGTGAGCTATACATAAAATCCATGACTAGTGTTACCCCGTCAAGCCCACAAATCTTTTTTCGTGACCCCTCAGCGCCGACCCAATCTTTACCCAGAGGCAGCTGCTGGCTGTTCCACAGGGGCAAGTACTGCGCTGGAGACTGCAACTTCAGCCACCAGTGCTTCAAGTTCCAGGGCCAGCACCCCGCCAACAGATGTCTCCGGGCTAACGGTACAAAAGGTCCAAATTTCAGACAAACCAGCTTCGCCAAACCGCTATCTAACCCCACTCCACGGGGTACCCCAGCCGCCAGTTGCCAACACCAGTAAACCCTATCAGGCTTTGTCAGTCCATGCAGGGCTACAACACTAGGGTTCAAAATTTTCTGGTTCGGGGTTTCACTCATGGCTTTCAAACAGGAGCTTACATGAGCAAAGCGGGCATCAAAGTAAAAAATCTGGCTTCAGCTTTATCCCAACCCGACATAGTTTTGACAATATCAAAATCAATATCGAGGTAGCCGCTGGTCGCGTCGCTGGTCCTTACGATGACGCTCCTCTTCACAATTTCTTCCTTTCTCCTATCGGTCTGGTCCCCAAAAAGACGCCCGGCACGTTTCGCCTGATCCACCATTTATCTTATCCAGAAGGAGCGTCCATTAATTCTACTATTGGCGACCAGTCTGCTAAGGTGGCCTACACTTCGATTGACGATGCACTACAGTTTATCATTGCCCTGGGTCCCAGGTGTTTTCTACCGAAGACTCACATTGAGTCCGCCTTCCGCATCATGCCAATATCCCCTGCTGAGTATCATCTCCTTGGGTTTACCTTCTTGGATCGCTTCTATTACGATAAGAGTCTCCCCATGGGTCTCAGGTCCAGTTGCTAAATATTTGAGACTCTGAGCACAGCGCTTGAATGGGTCGTTTCCCAACGGGTTACAAGAGCCACAGTCCTTAACATATTAGACGCTTTCCTGTTCCTGGCCCCCTCCTCATGATTGCTACCGGGCCCTTTCAACCTTTATGTCCATGTGTAAGGATATTGGGATCCCCATTGCGGCCGACAAGACTTTCTTACCCACAAGATCCTTGATTTTTGTAGGTATTGAGTTGGATACCATTGCCTTTCAAGCCAAGTTCCCCATGGATAAGCTCACCAAATGCAAGCTTTTGGTCAACCAAGCCATATCCAACCCCAAGACTACTCTCCGTAAGCTTCAGAACTTAGCGGGAAGTTTAAACTTCGCCTGTCAGGTGGTGGTACCTGGAAGATGTTACTTACGACGTCTATATGATCTCACATTAGGTGTTTCCAAGCCTTACCACCACATACGCATTGGTGCCGAAGCTCGGAAGGACCTACATGCCTGGCTTGTCTTCTTAGACCGTTTCAATGGCAAAACTTTACTTTCTTGCACCCCTTGGTTAACAAAAGAACATATGCATCTCTTTACGGATGCTTCCGGTAGTCTTGGTTTTGAAGCTGTCTTGCCGACACTGAGCTCCCATAAAGTATATCGGGCAGAAACTTATATAGTAGCCCCAATGTCAAAAGATATCTGCGCGGAAACTCCTGCCGCTGGTAGCAGTCTCCAGCTCAAAGGGACAAATTCAAAGATCGGTGCACACATGTGTCCAATGCGTAGCTTTCGTCAACGCTGATCTAATGTAGGTGTATTCTAATTACCCAATAAATCACATATTAGAGGTATATGTTAATATGTTGTAGGTAAAACCTAGAAGGCGAGCGTAGCCTTTAACTTCGTTGTGAAGCAATTTTTTGGACCCCCACTGATGATAACTGGGCTGAACTGTTTCTCATAACCTTATGACTTGTTCTTTTTAAAGGTGAAGTTTTACATATTATGCTATTTTGTATATTTAATATCAAAGTTTTGGTACTGAAAAAGTATATCTAGTAGTCTAGTAGTACATTTGATTTGTAGTCAAGTGACCTGCCCCTGACAAAATCTGTCATGATTTAGGTTCCTATTACCCTAAGTTGCTTTATTTGTGATCTGTAAAGTTTTGTTCGAGAGAAATTGCCATCTAAAAATAGGCTAAGGCAATGAAAAAAATTGACTGACAGAAAATGTTAGTTCTCAAAGTTTAAAAGTGCCGTGTTTTGTGGGGAGGGATCATTGCATGGTGTAGGTGGAGTGCCTTGGTCAGATAGATGTGGCCGGCAATAATTATGTTCCTGCCTTCCTGCTCCCTGATTTGGATTTGTAACTTCACGACTCAACTCATGTAATGAGCGTGAGTAATTATGCTCAAGATCTCTAGAATTTGAAACTGGACGACTGGTTGACTGGGTTGTGTTACGGTTACCCAGTGTGAAGCACTGTGAATACTTTTTTTATTTAAGTGTGGTCCGCCATTATTCAACGCAGCAAAACCACAAAGAAGTAGTCTACGATAGACAGAGATCCCAAATGACACGCAGCTGTGATAGAAGCTTTTAGTTTTGAAGTAGATGTACTAAAAAAGGGGAGCACAACTTGTTTTGATTTGATAATTGTACTACTGTACTACTTTTTAAATATAAGAAAGAATGCTAATGGATAGATGTTCGAAGATCTTGATAACTTATCTCTAGATGCAGGCTAATCTTAAGTGAAGGGGTTGTTATAAACCCCAACAAAAATGTTAAACCTTGGATCCAGCTTTGTACATTACCTTCTAGCTGAATCTATATTCAAAGTTAAAGTTATTTGACGGATCCTACACGGACGCCTGATGAACTTTCAAACAGCCCACTTGAAAGAACACAGATGTTGCTTGGATTCGATAATTAGAGTAAAGTTACTTTTTAAAGTAAGATTATTAAAGAATGCCAATGGATAGTTGTTCGAAGGTCTTAATATATTTAACTTATCTCTAGATGTAGACTAAGCTTAATTAAAAGTTTTGTTAAAAATCAGTTAACAACAGCAATTATTTCCTCAATTTTTTTTAAAGCTTAGATCCAGATAGATCTAGATCTGTATTAGAAGTCTATTTTAATGAAAGGCTAAAAGACGGTTGTCCCAATCAAATGGTTCCTTTAGCTTGTCCAGGAACCAGTCAACATTTCCTGACGGATCCTGCACGGACGCCTGATGAACTGTCAAATAACCCAGTTAATTAAATGTGACACAAATAAGTGGCGAAACTCATATGTTTTAAATGTGACGTTAGATCTAGCACTTATTGGATCACCAACCTTGATCTATATTTACAAAAGCTAAACTAGATTGTAGGCCTAACGATTGTAGATCTATAAACATGCTGTAACGTTAACGAAGCATTTTTTGCCTCAAATTGTTTAAAGCTTAGATCCAACTTAAATGTAGGGAAGTTACATTAACTTAACTTCCAGCTAGATCTATATATTAGATCTAAGTCTATTTTAAAGGCTCAGTAAACATTAGCTAAACGAGTCAAATGGTCCCATGCCATGATTAGGTTCAAAACTGTTCTATGGATCCTACACTGGCGCCTGATGAACTTTCAAATAGATCTAACTCCTAGGCTAGATCTAAATATTACACAAATAAGTTACCTTGGTAGCACTTTAATGTACCACCAACCTTGAAATTTTTTTACTAAGGCTAGACTACACGTTAAGCTAAACTGCTGACAGATTTGAAACTGTCGTCTGCGCGTTCGACTTGTGCTGCCACCAAGCGAATGCAGCGCGCGCGCGTGTTGAACGATTCTTTTGTGAATGTGCGGGTTTGGGCTGCATATAAGTTTTTGACAAAAAAATAAACATGACATTTCCCAGAATGCATTTAAACGCATGCGCAAACATGTTACACTGGGGGTCGACTTCCTGTTGATTTTTTTCGCTCTTTCAGCATGGGATGAAGATACAGATTTTGTCAGTTTTTTACGTGTGTGTTATCTAAAGAGCTCGCTACGCTTGCTAATATATCGCTTTACATAAACATAATTATATGAGATACTGAGGTGTCATGCGGACACAAAATGTACGATATATAATACAGTGTTGTCTGTTAACACTTACTTATATATATATATGCCCAAGTTAAACAGAATGTCCATGGTATACTGAAATGCAAGTTCACATTCACATTTGCCAGAACTGAAACATTAGATTTAAGTATCAAAACAATGTGTCTCAGAAAGAGTATTTTGAGTGGACCGCTGATCCAATGTTTAGCGGCTATATGATTAGACTCCAGGGGACGATGTTTAGTACAAAGTGTAACGGCCAGGCCCCTCTTCCCGCCGACTTACAAGTTTAGTGGCGCCATCTAGCGAACAGCGGCAGCGTAAGTCAGGATAGGAAGAAGAGCACTCGCTAGGGGGAGTTATGGTAGCAGGACAGGAAGTAGGACGGTAGCTCGGTAGGGGGCGTGGGTGAGATTGGGTTTGTAAACTTCCACCAGAAGAGAAAACAGACAAAGAAGTTTGGAGAGAGAAGAAGCGAAGTTTATGTAGGTTATTCACAGGGTTTCTTATGTACTTTGAAGTGTAGCCAGGCATAGTTTAGTTTTATTTTCAAGCGTAGGTATACAGTTACTTTGATTATCGCCCATTGGCTGGGAGAGCTTGGGGGACGCTTTGGGCTCAGGCTGGTAGAAATAGAGGTTCCTCGGGAGGCCTCGAGACAGACAGACAGGGACAACCACAGACACAGAGACAGAAGCTGCTGCAGACTCCAGGGGTTATACTTGTTATAAGCTTGCCGCAGTAGCCGCGGCTGTAGTGAGTGTGATTTCTGGGTCTGGTACCTTGGGCGTATTCTTTATATGCGAGGTGCTCTCCTTTCCTATTAGTTAATATAGGGTCCTATGAGTTAATATATGGTGCTATGAGTTACTATAGGGTGCTATGAGTGATTATAGGGTGCTATGAGTTAGTACAGGGTGCTATGAGTTAATATAGGGTGCGATTAGTTAACATAGGGTGCCATTAGTTACCATAGGGAGGTATTAGTTACTGTAGGGTGCTATTGGTTACCCGTGAAGAAGACTGCAGAGTTCCGACTTGCTATAAGCTTCCCGCAGTAGCCGCAGCTTTAGTGAGTTTGATTTCGGAGTCTGGTTTCTCAGCCATATCTTTGTTATGGTGAGATAGCATTGACGTTGAAGTGATATTCGTAATATATCAAGTATTCATATTATTGGAGAAAACTCTATGAGGCAGGATATGACCGGAATTACGTATAGTTTTGGTTAAGATCAGCAGCGTATTATTTGCCTTTTATAACCTGTATTTTTGCAAGAGCTGATATCAATAAATAAATACTGGAACAGTATATTCGCATTTTCTTCATCTTGTATGTTTGCTGGTTACAATATAGAAATTTGTTTGAATGCGAAAAACCGTTAAACCGATAACCGAGTAATGAAAATGCTGAACTGAAGAATTTAAGCCCCAACCCCTAGCAAGACAAGTATATTTGCACAGTCGCCACAACACGACACTCCCTCGGCACGTTACAAAAGCATATAGTATCTTCTCAGTAGTCAGACGATGAAGTGTTACACCTTTATTTTGGAAGGGGGTGTTTGAATAGCTTTAATGTATGGAACAGATATGCTTACTTGCAAGTGGTCGCACGAGGCGTGTGACCCTCACATCGGCATTTGTAAATCAACCCTCACCCCATGGAACTTACAGTATACATTTATATGAACAACTCGCCTTTAATTGTTTCAAAAGTTTCTGAATGTACATATATATATATATATATATCACTCACCTCCTTTACTCGCCGTTTTGATCATAACGCTTTTGCTTTCTCAGTAGATATATAAGTATTACAGTCCTTGCAAGTAGTGCTGGGGGAAAGGAAACGCAAAATTTGCTAACGTTATTGCAACGTCCATACTCCCTCCCGCCCATTGAAAGGCACAATGTTCGGACATAGCGAGGGTCACACGATAAGGACATGCAAGTTTCCATGCTCTGTCGCGAAGGTACGGTCTTAATGTACATAGAGGGGGATCGGGGGCAATTCGTCAAACTTCATTTTACACTATATTTCGCCGTGTTTATTTGTTTATTTTACTCCATTGAACATTAATTTGACGCGGCGACGGTACTGTGCGTTTGGGTATGAAATTGCCGGAAACACTCTACGAACATAGCCTTTGCCAATTTATTATGTTCAATGCGTCATAGACTACCCTCAAAATATAGTTTTTGGGGATCAGTTTTTGCACAGTATGTCTTTTTGGTTTAACATGGACAAGGTTATCCATATGTGTCAAACACATAGTGGGTTACTCGGTTGATTTGTACTAACATTGGTTTCCTTGTCAAACCCAAATGATCACCCAACCGTTATTATGTAATACCAGTCTTCTACTCATTAGCATGAGCAACTGTAATACGGCCGTGAGTGTAATTATCGTGTCCCTAATAGTTTGTGGAGTACAGTCGACCATTCTTTACAGCCCATGAGTCCACCACGATGATCCCGTTCGACGAGGTTTAATATACATGTACATTATTCCCCACTGGAACTTAGATTGCAGCATTAGTAGCATTGCCCCAGGGCAGAACCGCTTTCCTCAGAACCAAGGCTTACTTTCAGCACCCCCCCCCCAAAAATAGAACGCAATTGTGGCCAAAGACTATACTAGTTTTCTTACTACATCACCGCCATCTACCTCCCCCCCCCCCCTACATCTTACCGCCTCATTGTTAGCGCCAATGATAATCCCAATGATAATAACACCCCGCCAACGAGACAACTTTTGCTCAGTCCCGTAGATGGTCTTAACAGCTTCACTGTACATATACAATCAGTCTACTGTTCGTGACCATTTGACAGGCGCCGGTCTACGGTTAATACAATGGGCGCACTTTGGCCAGGTTCAACGGTTGAGAAGATGAACTCGAACAACGAGGGGATCCAGATTAAATAGGATTCATGTGTGGTGATGTGGGGGGGGGGGGGGGTCGCACGTGAGAAGGCGTATCGCTTTCAATGACAAAACAAACATCCTTGCTCAAATAAGGGGGGGGGTGAAGTTCGGACCGCCCGCCCCCCCCCGCCACCCCCCTCCCGCCCAATCCCTCCTCCCTGGGTCCGATGCAAGAAAACATACATAACGACGGCATGTGGACTTAGACTGTTTATTACCATCCAGGCCAAGAACGGGTTCAACACGACGCTGACTGCTGACGAACACACTCAGCTGGCCTCACGCTTCACAACACATACATATGTAGCCAGTTGTTATGCAGTCCATGTCAAACCGTAAAAGCATTCAGTCGGATGTTTTATATACGTTCTGGCACTATCACCGCGGTGTAAGTGAGTCAGACGGGCCGGGTGGAGAGAAACATTTCATGGTTTATTCGCCACTTGTCGCGAGTATAGTGGCCTGTCGTTTTATATTAGCCATTGTAGTTGACTTAACACTTACTATAACAGCCACAAGTGGGTCGGCTATGGAATATCGCCTCGCTGTGGTTCTTTAGTTGGCACAGCGATCACCGTGCTCGCTTAATCTTGTCAACACTTAACCTACAGTAGACATGTTCATTTTTTAATGCACAAATTACGGTATGTACGGAGGCCGCGACATGCGTGTTAATAGGGCGCCTAGATTGTGACACAAGAAAAAAATGGTATACAAGGAAAAATAATCACCTGAAGTGGTTGTACCAACCGTACCTGGATGGTGATGGAGCTATCGGTGTTACTGACAACATACGCATGTTCTGTTGTGCAAATCATTGAGACCGCAAACAGATGAATGATGTTCTTGTAGATAACATATTTTCGGTGATTTGGCGCCTGGCCATGCTACTTCCGGTCGTTGTCCATCTCACAGAAGATGAGCCATTTGCCCGCCTCCTTCTTCCAGACGACCATGCCGCTGCAAAATAGATTTTAAAGACAAAAGATATAATAGATTTAAAATATATAGAACTGGTGAATCGTACTGTATGACTATCAACCGATTAATTATATTAGCATAAACCGGTACGTTCACAATTTTTCGAATCTCTCCACCTCAAACCCATAAAACTGGTCGCGATTTCCAGATGGATTGACCTCAATCCAGACAAGAACTCACACCAGAACATAATCTGGCAGTAAAGGGTTGGGCTAGCTGGCCTAACAGAGTACGCTCGACACTGAGAGAGTCCTACTGGGACAATGTTGTGAAAGAGTGACACGGTCCCCAGTGACAGGGATTGGGCCTGCCACTTGTCGGTCTGCAGTGGAGCGCGCTAACAACTGGACTACGGCGGCTCACTAATTGGACGAGGAAAATGTGGACACCGCTGGACTCACGTGTAGCGAGCGACGACTTTGCCGTCGCCGTCGAAGGCGTCGGCCTCCGAGGTAGTGAGGACATAGGAGTCCCCCAGTGGCGTCACGGCGTCCATCTTGCTGTTGGCCATCTTGGCCACGCCCTGCTCCTTCATGGCTTGTAGCATCGGCTTGATCGCTGTGCATGGGAGAAGATTTATCTCTTTAACTTTGGCCACTTGTCTGCACATGGAGGCTAAATTGGGCCAAGAAACCTCACTGGATAATGAAGATCAACGACATGTTGATCTGCAACTCGGCCTGTTAACGGGCTAAGCTGGTACTCGGCCCGTTAACGGGCTAAGCTGGTACTCGGCCTGCTAACGTGCTCAGCTGGTACTCGGCCTGCCAACGGGCTAAGCTGGTACTCGGCGTGCTAACGGGCTAAGATGGTACTCGTCCTGCTAACGGGCTAAGCTGGTAGTCGGCCTGCTAACGGGCTAAGCTGGTAACCGGCCGGCTAACGGGCTAAGCTGGTACGCGGCCTGCTAACGGGCTAATCTGGTACTCGGCCTGCCAACGGGCTAAGCTGGTACTTGGCCCGTTAACGGGCTAAGCTGGTACTCGGCCCGTCAACGGGCTAAGCTGGTACTCGGCCTGCTAACGGGCTAAGCTGATACTCGGCCTGCCAACGGGCTAAGCTGATACTCGGCCTGCCAACGGGCTAAGCTGGTATTTGGCCTGCTAAAGGACTAAGCTGGTACTCGGCCTGCTAACGGGCTAAGCTGGTACTCGGCCTGCTAACGGGCTAAGCTGGTACTCGGCCTGCTAACGGGCTAAGCTGGTACTCGGCCTGCTAACGGGCTAAGCTGGTACTCGGCCTGCTAAGGGGCTAAGCTGGTACACGGCCTGCTAACGGGCTAAGCTGGTACTCGGCCTGCTAACGGGCTAAGCTGGTACTCGACCTGCTAACGGGCTCAGCTGGTACTTGGCCCGTTAACGGGCTAAGCTGGTACTCGGCCCGTCAATGGGCTAAGCTGGCACTCGGCCTGCTAACGGGCTAAGCTGGTACTCGGCCTGCCAACGGGCTAAGCTGATACTCGGCCTGTCAACGGGCTAAGCTGGTATTTGGCCTGCTAACGGGCTAAGCTGGTACTCGGCCTGCTAACGGGCTAAGCTGGTACTCGGCCTGCTAACGGGCTAAGCTGGTACTCGGCCTGCCAACGGGGTAAGCTGCTCGGCCTGCCAACGGGCTAAGCTGATACTCGGCTTGCTAACGGGCTAAGCTGGTACTCGTCCTGCTAACAGGCTAAGCTGGTAGTCGGCCTGCTAACGGGCTAATCTGGTACTCGGCCTGCCAACGGGCTAAGCTGGTACTCGGCCTGCCAACGGGCTAAGCTGGTACTTGGCCCGTTAACGGGCTAAGCTGGTACTCGGCCCGTCAAAGGCCTAAGCTGGTACTCGGCCTGCTAACGGGCTAAGCTGGTACTCGGTCTGCCAACGGGCTAAGCTGGTACTCGGCCTGCCAACGAGCTAAGGTGGTATTTGGCCTGCTAACGGACTAAGCTGGTACTCGGCCCGTCAACGGGCTAAGCTGGTACTCGGCCTGCCAACGGGATAAGCTGATACTCGGCCTGCCAACGGGCTAAGCTGGTACTTGGCCTGCCAACGGGATAAGCTGATACTCGGCTAGATAACGGGCTAAGCTGGTACTCGGCCTGCTAACGGGCTAGGCTGGTACTTGGCCTGCCAACGGGATAAGCTGATACTCGGCTAGATAACGGGCTAAGCTGGTACTCGGCCTGCCAACGGGCTAAGCTGGTACTCGGCCTGCCAACGGGCTAAGCTGGTACTTGGCCTGCCAACGGGATAAGCTGATACTCGGCTAGATAACGGGCTAAGCTGGTACTCGGCCTGCCAACGGGCTAAGCTGGTACTCGGCCTGCCAACGGGATAAGCTGATACTCGGCTAGATAACGGGCTAAGCTGGTACGCGGCCTGCTAACGGGCTAATCTGGTACTCGGCCTGCCAACGGGCTAAGCTGGTACTTGGCCCGTTAACGGGCTAAGCTGGTACTCGGCCCGTCAACGGGCTAAGCTGGTACTCGGCCTGCTAACGGGCTAAGCTGGTACTCGGCCTGCCAACGGGCTAAGCTGGTACTCGGCCTGCCAACGGGCTAAGGTGGTATTTGGCCTGCTAACGGACTAAGCTGGTACTCGGCCCGTCAACGGGCTAAGCTGGTACTCGGCCTGCCAACGGGATAAGCTGGTACTCGGCCTGCTAACCGGCTAAGCTAGTACTCGGCCTGCTAACGGGCTAAGCTGGTACTCGGCCTGCTAACGGGCTAAGCTGGTACTCGGCCTGCTAACGGGCTAAGCTGGTACTCGGCCTGCTAAAGGGCTAAGCTGGTACTCGGCCTGCCAACGGGCTAAGCTGGTACTCGGCCTGCCAACGGGATAAGCTGATACTCGGCTAGATAACGGGCTAAGCTGGTACTCGGCCTGCTAACGGGCTGAGCTGGTACTCGGCCTGCTAACCGGCTAAGCTAGTACTCGGCCTGCTAACGGGCTAAGCTGGTACTCGGCCTGCTAAAGGGCTAAGCTGGTACTCGGCCTGCCAACGAGCTAAGCTGGTACTCGGCCTGCCAACGGGCTAAGCTGTTACTCGGCCTGCTAACGGGCTAAGCTGGTACTCGGCCTGCTAACGGACTAAGCTGGTACCCGGCCTGCCAACGGGCTAAGCTGGTACTCGACCTGCTAACGGGCTAAGCTGGTACTTGGCCCGTTAACGGACTAAGCTGGTACTCGGCCCGTCAACGGGCTAAGCTGGCACTCGGCCTGCTAACGGGCTAAGCTGGTACTCGGCCAGCCAACGGGCTAAGCTGATACTCGGCCTGTCAACGGGCTAAGCTGGTATTCGGCCTGCTAACGGGCTAAGCTGGTACTCGGTCTGCTAACGGGCTAAGCTGGTACTCGGCCTGCTAACGGGCTAAGCTGGTACTCGGCCTGCCAACGGGGTAAGCTGCTCGGCCTGCCAACGGGCTAAGCTGATACTCGGCTTGCTAACGGGCTAAGCTGGTACTCGTCCTCCTAACAGGCTAAGCTGGTAGTCTGCCTGCTAACGGGCTAAGCTGGTAACCGGCCTGCTAACGGGCTAAGCTGGTACTCGGCCTGCTAACGGGCTAAGCTGGTAATCGGCCTGCAAACGGGCTAAGCTGGTACTCGGCCTGCTAACGGGCTAATCTGGTACTCGGTCTGCCAACGGGCTAAGCTGGTACTTGGCCCGTTAACGGGCTAAGCTGGTACTCGGCCCGTTAACGGGCTAAGCTGGTACTCGGCCTGCCAACGGGCTAAGCTGATACTCGGCCTGCCAACGGGCTAAGCTGGTATTCGACCTGCTAACGGGCTAAGCTGGTACTCGGCCCGTTAACGGGCTAAGCTGGTACTCGGCCTGCCAACGGGCTAAGCTGATACGCGGCTTGCTAACGGGCTAAGCTGGTACTCGGCTTGCTAACGGGCTAAGCTGGTACTCGGCCTGCTAACGGGCTAAGCTGGTACTCGGCCTGCCAACGGGGTAAGCTGCTCGGCCTGCCAACGGGCTAAGCTGGTACTCGGCCTGCTAACGGGCTAAGCTGGTACTCGGCCTGCTAACGGGCTAAGCTGATACTCGGCTTGCTAATGGGCTAAGTTGGTAGGCTCCCCATACCGTCAGTAAACATTTACCAAAGCGTGATTACAATCATTGTCTGGAACATTAGATCGTGATGTATACTATAATACGGATCCATGAGATCGTATTTAAACATCACAGGCGATATCCGGCATTATTGCATACTGAGCCGGTGTGAGAATGGACTTTCAACATGAGTTTCAGTCGCTGTATTTTCGTTTCAACCTAAGACCAGGGTGATCAAGTTATAGTTTACCTGCCTTCCCATTTACAATGGCCCCCCCTGGCGCAATGGATTTGCACTGTTCGTCATACAAATCCACGCACTTATCCAGATCTCCGTTCGTGTAGTCGGCGAACCATGACTTGAGAAGTGCATCAAAATCTGCAAAATATCATTCATTATACCATAACCATATAATGACATGGTGGGGCAAATAATGCTATATATGTAACACATTTGGTTACACAGCCCGCAATTCACGTGCTCCCTGGTGTAATGCGTCGCACACAATGCCATTTAATTTACTGGCATTTTCCTAAAGCGCATGTTAAAACTTAACTCAAAATTCAGATCACCAAAATGTTAGTGTTCCTCATTTGACGTACCTTCCATTGTCCGAAATAGTCAACAGATGTCGTGGAAGTCTGCGTCTGCGTCTGCGTTTCAACCCAGTCTGGACGGCAATAGCTTAATATTCCATTACGATGCCGCCCGACATATATAGGGTATCCCTCAAGTGGTCTGAATAGTCACACAGAGTGCTACGTAACATGGCTAGGCGTGAGCGTTTTTGTGAAGCGTAAAACATCCCTCCTTGGTGGTGCGACGGTCGCGTCCTTGTTTTTTATGCCGTTATCAAGGGGTGGCGGATTCTGGACTGTGGAATGGATTCTAGACTGTTGAGACCGTCTTGAGGGTGTCTTTTTGTGCCATCACAGCTCGCGGCGTCGCAATTAACACACAACGTGGCTATTGACCCAGTAACGCGTCAAGTATTCATGTAGATTTAGTCCTGGACATCGTCCAATCACATTGTACACATTAACTTTCACGCATGGGTGGAAGCACGTGGACAGGGAATGGGTCTTGGCTTGTCAGACCGTCGAAACGTGTAGTAGACTGTTGGCCAAATTGGGGTTTAGACAGCTTGGCTGACCCAACGGTCATTATTATTATTTAATGTCACCAGCGAGCAAATACGAATGAACAGTAGAAGTGTAGGCTTCACGGGCAACGCGGAAACCGAGAGATCAGAGCCACGATTTGTGGATTAATTGTGGGGGTTTCAAGCGCATTAGACCATCATTTTAGTGTTTCATGGAAAAATAACATGGACACATAATGATATATCTCTTGCAACTATTGTCTCCGCAAAAAAACCATGATTGTAGTTATAATCGCAGCTATTTATATAAGCGATAATCACGCGCTCTTGTTTTGCTTGCGCCATTTTTGGTTTGCTTAATAATTAGAGCATCGCCTCCTGATTGGTCAATCGCCGACACACCTCCAAAATAGGGCGGTATCTGGTTAAGCGGCGAAATCGTGACTGGCGGTCACTTCTAAATTGTGAGCTACAGACAGGACGGAAAATGTGTAATTTGCAGGATAGCCATGTGTGGGTATTATAATAATCGACCAAGAAACGAGAGCTTCATGTGACATAATCGTTTCACCCAGGAGACCTGTAGCGCACTATACTTCACAGCAATATTAGTTACATTCATACCTCCGAGAGTAAAATAGAGAAGCTCCGGTAGTCGCCCCGTATTTTCCCCAACGGAAGTATCACCGTTTTATCCTACTTTACCCTACGCAGTCCTGATTATTGGTAAAGTTTGTTAAAAATATTAATGACGTTTCTAAGCACTTTTTTCAGAATACTTCAGGAACAATCCCATATCGCCTGCATAATGATTCGTATATTTGATGGCAATAGTATCATGGTTACTGCGTATTTTTGTGGCTAATGTTTCCGCTGCAAAGATAAATAGGCAGGGAGCTTGCCTCGGGGACGCGGAGGAGAATTGTCAAATGGACACAAAAACAGGTTGTAATTGTATGTAACAGAGTGAAATATCCTTCCCGCCGCCATCAAGCTTTATGTTTATATTCTAGTAAACCAACTCTTACCCTTTGTATTTACTTTATATCATACCAGTAAATACCCATTTAGTATTCTCAGGTTTTTGTCTTAAACGATTTGTTTTGGAGTCTGTTGCCATGTGGTGTTTGTTTGTTTTTACACGGGACCAAACAAAGCGTCATAATTAGGTCAGAGCAGAGGATGTCGGGAGTCCGTTTCCTCCGAATACAAGCCGGTGCGCGCGGGTTTTCTCGTCGCTCTCTCAACTCCTCACAGGAGTGCTCCAGTTACCCGGAACCTTCTCCTCCTGTGACGTTGAGATGAATGAAATGATTGGGCCTTTTATAGGTACGTGTCGCATCTAATTACCCTTGTATTGCTTAAGTAGTTATGTGTGATACCATTAATAGTGTGTTATTAATTGTCAGTTATTAGTATTTGAGGTGGCATATGCGTTTCATTTTTTTTCCATTTAACAGGATTTATTATCCTATATTCAGTTACGTTATCAGTTGTGTCTTTGTGCCTTGAAACAACGAGGGTTTTCTCAAGGTATTCTTTACATTTTATGTAACCACGTGTTCTTTGTCTCGTTTGCGTTTTCATAGACCGCTAATAAAACCATCGCTAATAAAACCATCGCTACCAGCCAGCATAACGAGATACGTTACTGATGCTTGCGTACCGTAGGCCCTGTTACATATGCATGTATACACTCTGTGCTCAATCAGTCTGTACACTCTGTGCTCAATCATTCTCGCGACTAGTTTCGCTCCGAAAACGACCTCGTTATTTACGACGTCATATCCCGGGCGTCATGTCCCATGAAAATAATTGTTTATACTAACGCGATCCCAAAATGACGTCATCTTCGTAACTTCATAACAACAAGCGGCGAGATTCATTGGTCGTAAATAACGACGTCGTGTTGGGACAGTAGAGATCCTGTGAGTCAGTCTGCTGTTTGTGAGCTCTTGACAGGCGCCGATCCAGGGTGTGGAAAGGGAAGTGGTGTACTTTGGTACAAGGCTAAAACATGTTATGGGTAGGGAGGTATAGCTAGTGAACCCGAAAAAGAAGGGTAAAGATCAAATACGATAATATGTAGAGGAGAGGGGGCGGGAGCGCACTTACGATGGCGTAGTACCGTCTGACCGCCACCCCTCCTTCCTGGGTCCACTACTGCTAGAAACATACATAACGACGATGCGTGGGCTGTTTATTACCATTCACGCCACGAACAGGCTCAACATACAGACACTGGCTTCTGACGAATATATTCAGCTGGCCTCCTGCTTAACCTGTTTTATCCAGTCCAAGCCAAACCGCAGATGGCATTTAGTCATATGTTTTATATACTAGCAGACACTATCGCCAAGCTGGGAGCGAGTGAGAGTGGGTGAGACATTTCACATTTTTGCCTACTTGGATCGAGTGTAGTGGTCTCTGTTTTTACATCAGCCATATTGTAGTTGACAATGCTCGGCTATGCGGTACCGCCTCGCTGTAGGTCTGCAGTTCACACAGCGATCACAATGCACACTTAACCTATAGTATATATACGCATGTCGTACTCATTGTTATATTAACAAACAACGGTCATTATTGAGGTCGGGGCATGCGTGTATATATGACGTCCTAGATCGTGACGCAGGGAAAAATAATAACCCGAACCGGTAGTACCAATCGTGCTTGAATGTTTTTTATCAGTGTTACTGATAACATAAGCCTATTCTGTTGTCCAAATACTGCTATACACAAGGAGATGAATAATGTTTTTGAAGAGGGAATACTTTTCGGTGATTAGACGTCCGGCCTTGCTACTTCCGGTCGTTGTACATATTGCTGAGGATGAGCCATTTGCCCCCATCCTTCTTCCAGACGATCAGGTCGCTGCAAAAATAATAAAGAATGCCGTGGGATAGCTTCAAAATATATAGAATTGGTCAAACACAAACGGAGTGACTACTAATTAATTGTATTCACAAATATCGGGTGATTACCAACCGACGATTAATTAAATTAATACGTTATTACAGCAAGATTATTACACTCCCCACGAAAACCATCTTTTTCATCACGAAAAAAGTCTTAATAGTGATACCGCGAATATCGAGGAATTCGCAGACTGCTCTTACTAACGGATCGAGGTATATAGGCAAAGGGTCTCGGCGTTGAACCCAGAAGTGTAGGCCTACGAATAGCAATCCGCAAAAATTGCCAACAGCTAATCTCGAATCGAATTACTGGATGTCAATCGCGGAGATCAGAAACGGTACGCAACTCCCCCACCCCCCTCAATACTATGTAAATATTTATGCAATGCATACTGTATCTTCATATGGACACCGCTCATATATATATATATATTTTTTATATATATATGTATGTATATTTCTCTAAAATGAACTATTATGATACATATATAGAACTTTTAGTGGACGAGGAACTTTTCGTTGACAAGGCAAATATATGCTAATTATCATCTGTAATTATTTCAGAAACTATATGCACGATATTAATTCCAATCACTTTCAAACATACATAGACAGCAGCTTATGTGACTGATGAAGAAATAAAAGTTGTTGCATCACAAATAAGTTTGCATGAAGCAAAATCATATTTGTTCTATTTATAGATCTTGAACTTTCGGGAGACATGCTAAAATCGGTAATAACTATTTAAAAACCATACATATTGTTTTTGAAATTTGGATATGTGCATCAGAATACTGTTTTGGTGCGGTATGCAAAATTTGGGGTCAAAATAAAAAGAACTTAACAAATAAACTTATATATATTTTACACTGCGGCATCATAAGAGTTTTCCGCATGCGATCACTCGCTGCCAGGCGCCGTTTGTTGACTTCCGGCAAATGGCAGAACATTAAAAACGAAGCGACAAGACAACACATTATCAACAAGATTCCAGAGGACTGAACATCCAACGAATGTCATGAAAGCTTCAGGAACCAATAGTGGAGCACATTGACGGGTAAGCACTGCATGTTTATTCTGTAGGGATCAGCAACTATTATAATCGACATATGCCTTCATATCTTTACGTTACAATCGATTTGAATAATCGAGTAGCTGAATACGGACGATTCGCGTACGTGATTATTTGCAATACATGTTGGAATGTCCATGGACGGACACGAACCTAAAGGGCACTCATTGTAGTCAACGTTTGAGTCCTGGGAATCGGCTAGCTGCGCGGTTTGTGCGTAAAAAAACCGAGTGGATGGGACAATATTTTGGTTGCGTCCGTCCAACCATTCCTAACTATAAAATCATAATAGGTTAAAGACAACAAATTGATCTCTCCATAATGCATGTGGTACGTTTGATGGGCCCATTAGAAACGTTATATTTTGATTCGCAGTTTTGCGACAAACAGAACACCAATGTCCTCGCCTGATCAGTCCATATAGGACGGCTATGTAGTTCATGTGATCGGGCCGCGATACTTAAGTGTTGGCCCCAAAAAGCACAGGTCATCCATGTTGAAGTGTAGACAGCCTTCATTCACTTTTTTCCAGTTTTCCAAGGTATACGTCAAAATGACGTTAAAATATACTTACTTTGATGGTTATAATTTTGCTATGAATATTTAATTCAGTGGTTAGTTTTGCACCCAAACACAGCTTTAGCCGATTTGCCGTATAAAGCGAGTGAAGGCAAAGAACCTCCGAAAGGCACGCAAGACAGGCCGTTGATGACAAAGCACTGACATGGAGCATAAGTATTTCTTACTCGGGGGTCTTGATCAGGTTCCTATTTTCCACAGGTATTGTAGCTGTGAATAATGACATCGAGTTGTAAAGTGTTTAATTATTACCAGACGGATTCACCTCTTATAATTAGCACGAGGTGGACAGGATAGATATATGAGAAAGAATTATGATCGAAAGTGAGGCAAAGCTTATTGAATTATCATGGCGTATAATGGGTGACTTGCCCTCTCCCCCCCCCCCCCTCCGTACTATTTAGCCAACCCCACAGAAATCATATGCCTATACGTTAGGACGTCAAAATGGTGGTGCCCCCCCCCCCCCCCCATCCCCCTCTCCCTGCGGGAGCATGTTTTCACAGGGCATTCCCCTGCCCGATCGTAGGTTTTTAACGAGACACCCACAGATCGCAACCCTGAGCTGTGTCTGCCCCTCCCCCTATTTCTCTCCTAATATAAAGCTATTGACGTAAGACCCTGCGCACCTACCCCGCACTTTCTGCAGTTCGCACCCACTCCACATGTCAAAAGGATCCGAGTTTTCTTGGTTTTAATATATTTTGTAATGGCAGAACCCTGGTATGGTACAGGGTGTTCGGGTATTGTCCATGTGTTCCATATGCCTGGCCATGTGCGAGCGTCAATGCTTTGACTACAGTCCAAAATATAACTCACACAACAAGACAATATAGCCCCTAATAATTAAGTAGGACGCTTTCAGTGCTCTTGGTCATATCGTGACAGGGTCAAGGTAGAGAGAAACTATATTTCCGGGTGTAACCGCCTATTCTTTGCTATTAGACTAGACCTACTCTGTGTCTCTAGTCGGTAAATCATTACCCTGCGCTAACAAATACATAGTCGTTTGCTTTGGTGGGAGTCAAACCGGCGGCTTGGGCTGACATAATAGTGCACATTCGACAGCAGACGAGCCCCCCCCCCCCCCATCCCCAATCCCCTCTCGTCTCCATCAACCCCTGTACATCCTACAATAATCGGCTCCTCCCCTCGCATCCTAGACTGCCTTCCTATTATGAAAGAGACGAACATCATCCACGAATTTCCGTAGATAGCAAGTAATGCGCTACCGTTCGACCACAGCGGCTCATTACTTAGACGAGGGATGTGTGGACACCGCTGGACTCACTTGTAGCGAGAGACGACTTTGCCGTCGCCGTCGTAGGCGTCTTCCTCCCCGATAGTGACGGCGTAGGACTCCCCCAGTGGCGTCACGGAGACCATCTTCACGTGGAGTATCTTTACCACGCCCTCTGCCCTCATGGCTTGCAGCAGCCGCTTAATAGCTGTGCCCGGTAGACACACGGTGCGTAAAGCGAGGAAAAAAAAGACATTTGTGAAGTCTATGTGCAGAATTCGCACCCACGATCTTTGAGCTGTACAACTTAGTCTGCTTACCAACAAAGCTGACGGCTCCCCATATCTTCAGTAACGATTTTGACAAAGCTTAATTACACTCATCGTCTGCAATGTTAAATCAGGAAATGTATTCAATAATGAGTACCCATGATTTGTCTCTATCATCACGGGTTATAACCGTCATTATCGCCCACTGAGCGGGTGTACTCACAGGCCTCCCACACGAGTTGCAGTCGCCATATCATTGTCTTAACTTGAGATACAGGTGATCAAGTTATAGTTACCTGCCTTCCCAATCACAATTGCCTCTCCTGGCGCAATGGTTTTGCACTGTTCGTCATGCATATCCAAGCACTTATCCAGATCTCCGTTCGTGTAGTCGGATTGCCATGTTTTGATAAGGGCCTCAAAATCTGTAAATATTGATCATTCCACAATAACCATATCACAAAATGGTAGGAAAAATAGTTGCGATATATGTAACATCTTGGTTACAATGTTCATAACTCCCGCCCTGGTTCATGTAATGTGGCTGTCACACACAATGCCATTTAATGTACTGGCATGTTCTTAAAGCGCATGTTAAAACCCAACTCAAAATCCAGATCACCCCATTTTAGTGTTCATCGTTTGACGTACCTGCCATTGTCCGAAGTATTCAACAGATGAGATGAAAATTACACGTCTGTGTCTCAACCCAGTCTGGACGGCAAGTGATTAATATTCCATTACGATGCCGCCCGACCTATATTCGTGTGTCCACATGGCAAGACACGCCGCTCTCTCAAGTGGTCCGAATCGCCTCATCGAGGGTTACGTAACATGAAATAAATGGCTAGCCGTGGGCGTTTTTTTGACACGTAAAACATCCCTCCTCGGTGGTGCGATGGTCTGGTCTTTGTATGTTATGCCCTTATCAAGGGGGACCGGCTTGCGACCTCCGAAGTTTAGACTGTGGACACCGTCTTGAGGGTGTCATTGGGCCATCACAGCTCGCGGCGTGGCATTTCACCCGCAACGTGGCTATTGACACAATAACGCGTCAAGTGTTAGTGTACATTTAGTCATCGACATCATCCAATCAAGTGTACATTTGTCATGTTACGCAAGCGTGGAGACAAATCGTGAACACGGACTGGGTCTTGGACTGTCAAATTGTGGAATCGGGTGGGCCAATTCTGGATTAGGCAACTTGGCTGAACCCCCTGCCAGACTAATGTTTCTTAGGCTCAGTTTAAAGCTGAAAGCGCTGACGCCGCTTGTTACCAAGTTGGGGAAATGGTCCTTTTCGGTTGAGCTTTAATATTATTTAAATTTAATTTAATATTATTAAATTTCATCATCAAACTATAAAACTGAATTATTCTTGGTTTCGCTCTTCAATCCTCGCTTGTTCAATACTTTCAGCAACACCGGCGTTTTTCTATGTGCACCCGTCACGTCAGGGGTGAGGTAACCACAACTCGCTATCTGGTACGTTATCGTTAGTTGTACCATGTACATTCACATTTGATCACAATCTCACTGCATAGATAAATCTCTAGACATATGGCCAATTGCAATATCGAATTTTTAAAACACGGAGAAGAAGCTGGATTGATGATATCGACCCTAATTGGCGGCCTCATGCATGTAAGTCCATTACCTGATTTTAACATCGTGGTGTGTTAGGCGCTTTGGCGGTTTGGGGCTGGAAGTCCGTTACTAGCTATTACTCAGTCGCATGTGAGGCGGCGTTGTGTCTTGTCAAATACTATTGTTTTCAGCTAGCCCTTACTGACCATAGATGGCTATTCGTTCCCTATGTGCCAGGTATATATTCACAGTTCCGTCACAGTAGCATTGCCTAGATATACCCTGGCGAAATATAGGCAATTCATACTTGCAATGACATACCTATATCTGGGCACTTAGTTAAACTATTTAGCGTCCTTTTCTTCATCATTTGGCGGCTATTTTGAAAATAGCGACCAGAAATATGTCAACTCCCCAGATGTAACATTTCCAGTGCGACTCCCATTACGCTTTTGGTGTAGTTTAAACAATAATCGTTAGATGCGCTTAATTATCGATATCCGGAATGTTGGTGGGCACGTTATGCAGATATTTAGCGTTCATGTTCGTCGGAATAAACCGACGATTTTCCCCGGTGATAGCTGGCCCTCAGCACTTACATGACCTGAACGGAAAAGATGAATGGTAGATTAATATAGATATAAGTTTCCTATAATTGTTGTCGTGTGCATCGGAGTCCAAAATCATGGAATCGAGCAATCTGGCTCGTCAGCGAGAGCAGAAAGGGAATTACAGAAAATATGTGACGTCACGACGTCTATGAATGTCATGTGGCAAAGGAGTACTTTATTTACACACCTTTCAAAAGTCTGATATTCAAAACTTGTTTACATGAACAGCCCTCGGCGTTTCATACATAGGAAACGAATTGGTTGGAAACAAGTATGATAAAACAAAAACAGATAACTATTAATGTAGCAGCTATTCATGACTGATGTCATTGCTAAGCAAGATATGGCATGATAATATCTGTATGACCCTCCTAATTTAACACATATTGAGTGAACCTTCAGGACAAGTTCGACCATTGTATCACACCCAATAATCTTAGCAAGACAATGCTTAATTACGCCTCCATCTATTTATAAAATTATTTTCCGCCAACATCATACGTTTAGCTAAAATACGTAAAATTATATGACTTCAATAGTGAAGCATGATCTGTGCTTGTCTCTATGAATACCTGTATGTATAACTTTGTGCTGCAAACCAGAGGCCGACACAGTAGTCCGTGATGTGGTAACACGTACAACTTTCAACTTACGATCAGATTTGTTGGTACGATGTTTCATTACATTAGACCAAAATGTCACGGTTCAGTTAAATGTTGATGTTAATCGTTTATTTCAGTATACGATGCAGATGTTTTTATTTGGTGGGAGATCTCTGCTCCAGTACTGGCGATCACGGGACGGTCACGATGGATGTCGTTCTATATATGCCCCTAAAATATGATATCACGTTATGGCAAGCGGTGGCATGCCGTCTTGAGGTCATAAACTTGGCAGATCACGGAAGTCGGATACAGGTATAGATGCCTGGGGAGCCATAGATTACGATCAGTGCACCCCCAGTATCAGCCATCATGTCTGATTACTCGGCAAGCAAAACACAGCAGCCGTTGAGTAGCACTTTTGCGGCGTTTACTGACGGGAGTTGAAGATTTCTCTGAAGATGAGCCACTTGCCGCTAACCTTCTTCCAGACAATCATATCTCTGAAAAAAAGAGACGTGATATGGGGGTTATCAAACGGGCCAAAGGGGATGTGCTCGGTATAATGATGATGATTAATACGTCCACTTCGGGTACAAAGTTAATCGTGTTATCATTCTACTTACGACAACAGATATGATTAGCAAAGTACACATTCCATATTCAAGACGAACCGTGAATGACACTTGTACACATGATAAATGCATGGCCGGCCATGGCTGTCAGTGATATATAGCCAAGCGCTTGTCTGTCACATCTCTTGCAAGTCAGAGGTGCATCTAGGCATTTGAATATTTGAAAATGTGTAAATGGGGGTGGGGGTGGGGGGGGGGCGGTGAACTGACCACCTCAATAAAAGTCATTGACTTCTACAATCCTTAACATCTCCTAGCTTAAGGGCGGGGTGGCGGGGTTAAGCCCCCCCCCCCCCCCTCCTCCTTGGATCCGCTACTGGCTTGCATCTCATCTATCATGTCGATCAGACTTTTTACAGAGTTTGCTCAAGTTCTCAGAGGGGGGGGGGGGTATAACCCCTCTACCCAACCCCCTAGATCCACCCCTACTACAGCAAGTGACATAGGGTTCGCCTTGTCACAACACAGTGTCGTGTCTCCTGTAACCAAGCCTGGTTAGAGGCCAGCCTGGCTTCAAACGCTGCTTTTCCGACTAATATAATGCCCAAGTGCATGTCTTCCAAATTACAGATTTTTTTGTCCTGTCTGTAGCTCACAATACAATTTACGATTTCACCGCTTACCAGGCGGCTGGAGGTGTTTCAACGATTGACCAGTCACGGGGCGATACTCTTTTTATTCAAACCGAAGATGACGCCTACTGCATGTGTGAGGAAATCAAGAGCGCGTGATCATCGCCAACATAAAGCGCTGCGATTATAACTCCAATCATGTTTTTGTACAGAGACAGTCGTTGCAAGAGATATATCAATATGTTTCGATGCTATTTTTCCATGAAAGATAATGGTCTACTGCGCGGCTTGGAACTGCCGCAATTCATCCGCCAATCGCGGCCCTGATCTCTCGTTTCACGCGTTTTCCCTATAGGCTACATCTACTGTGAAGAGTTCATTCCGTGAGATAACTTCCAGTTATAACGCAAGGCGGTGCCATACACGTAAAGGGTCACAATATACGTCACATGCTTCAGTAAAATGGCGACATTGGTGAGGGCGGGTTGCCTTAATTTCTTGCTCCATACCGGAGCGGCCGAAACGAAGCTTTAACACTCGCCAAATTAATTTTCAGATTAGATTAGATCGGAAACACGCTTTTAATGGTAGAGACGGCGCGGTTAGTAAACCGGTTTTCTCCGACAGCTTGTTAAACCGGTTTTATATCAGGCTCCGTTAATCGTTATGCCATGGACCGCTAGTCGGGTCCATCAGATCCAGGTCAAATCTATATCACACACACACACACAAGGCTGTCGACAAAGCCCCAAATGGAATTTATTTATTTATAAGTTAATTAAATAACTTACTGGAACTGTCCAACAGTCGTTCCAGCCGCGTCCAAGGCGTCCACTAAGCGGGTGGTCACAGCGTAGCAATCTCCGATAGATGTCGCTGACTCTAGTTTGACGTGAACCAGCTTAGCCATCCCCTTCGCCTTCAGTGCGTCAAACACGGCTGGAATTCCTGTAATATGGCGTGTGAATACCGTTATTGATTTGATGACCTTTTAAATATGGCATATGCAGCAATATGGCATATGCAGCAATATGGCATATGCAGCAATATGGCCATATGGAATCAGCTTGATTGGGAGATCGGGAATATCGACACGATCTAACGTGATGAGGATACTTGGAATATCGACATGATCTAATGTGACCGGGATACCTGGAATATCGACATGATGATAAGATCACATGAAATACTATCAGCAATAGTGTACCATGATTTTCGAAATCTCAAGCGCCGAGTTTCAGAGTCTACCGCGTATACTACTCTTATGTGTCGTTACACTAACACGGCTATTATGCATGTAATAGAGAGTGGCACAATTATATGAAACCGAAAAAGTATCGTCATGAAACCAACTAATCCATCACCGAGCCAAAAGACAGTTTCAGGTCTAACCGATTCAATTACAAAAGAAAACGAGCGATTGCTGGTACAAATATTCCAATAGACGTCATTATAATATCAAAATATGTGTACCTGTGTCCTATATAATTATTTATCTTCGTTATGCTTACCTTGCTTGCCGCTGACAGCAGGAGAAGCAGGTGCGACGAACAGGCATCCCTCATCGTACGACTCGGCACACTTGGCGGAGTCTCCGTTGGCGTATGACTCGAACAGGGACTTTATTGCTGCCTCAAATACTGCAAATTGCATATAGATACACAGGTTTTACACAGGTCACTTGTCGGGATGTTATGCACGGCGTATACCGTGGTATTACTTAGAATGAGATAACCCGTTCAGTAAATCTACATAGAAGCAATAGTTAGCAACTTTTTAATCATCCGTCTGACCAATCGACCTTTACACTATGTCAGAACTAAAACATGATTTTATATAAATATAAAGCCAGAAATATATATGATATAGATATCAATCGATATCAAAGGAAAAGACAATTTTTTTTTAAAGCTGTTATAAATGTCAAATTTTCGCCGTCCAAAATCTCCATTAAAATTATATATGCATAGACTATTTATGATCAATGACATTAAAAATGCATGGATATGACTTACCTGCCATCTAAACGCTGGGACGTGTTCTTCGCAATATAACCAATATCCAACCAGTTGTTCCAACTTATAGCGTGTCACGATCAAGTTAACGTCAACGCTTATATACCATAGCTTCAGGGGTGGTTGGTGGGATCAGTCTTAAAATTTACCCGGACTCCCGCGTTATCAGCATGTGAAGACCCTTCAATATGGTCTTGACCCCTCTACTGAAGATCACATCTGACCCAAACTACTCCTCCCCCATCATTTACCCACGCTTCTCGTGGAGTGTTCTGGCTAACTCGGGATACTTAATTGTCTCCGGTTCCCACGCTCGGAACAAGTTTCCAAGTAACACTTGCACAACCAAGTAGAGAGAAGTTAGGACAATGTTATTGCGATCATCATTCTTTATTTATGAACAGGTAATTAGCGTTGGTTTATTTCACCAGTCTGGCAAATTAAAGAACTTGTACCAAATACAGATTCGTGCTTATGCAGATCTTGAACAATACAATATGAGTAATGTGTTCAAGATTACGAAAACAAATGTTACTCAACATATCGAAAACTCGTTCGAAAAATCAAAATGAGCCTTGAATTAGCTTTGCTGTCATAACTTTTCTCACTAGCAAGCACAATCAGTTGACTAACGCAGGGTGTCGATCAGTAGACTTCCGTGTTTGACTCATAAGCTTAAGACTGAGACGAGTAGTAGATATAAACAGAAGGTTGAATCGAAAAAATAAAGTTGAGGTGAATTTAATTTTATAATGGTGAACCCTCCTTATGATAGCATAAGAACTCGTTATTATTTACGGCATCTATCACTACGTTGGTATGTCTGTGTGTGTGTGCGCGCGCTCTGTAGGTCGCAAAACGCAACATTCTGTAACTTTACCCATCGATAGGTATTCGACATGGCTCGGTCAAGTTCGTTAGCGGGGTATGTACGTCAAAGGTCAAGGTCACAGGATTTTTTTTGTTTGTTCCTTAACCATTGGTAGATGGGACCAAAAATCGGGAAAGGCGCTATAACGTTCACAGTTTTCATTTAATGACGCTGTACATGATGTTACGTATTGAGCCCGTAGGTAACTTGCATAACCTCTTGGAATTGTGCAAATCGCCTAAGTTGTTTTTCTGCAAAAAAATTGCAAAACTTTAACATGGGATTCTACGAGAGCTATTGACGAGATTGCGTCACCCGTAGGGTGAGATGACGTAAAATGTAAAATCCGGATTATGTCTTCGGTTCACTACAATGACCTTGACTCTAAGAATTGACTTGACTGTAACCTGTGACCTACATACCCCGTTAACGAACTTGATCGACACGTGACAGTCAGGGCCCCCTCGGGCTAACAATTGACTATTATCTTGCTCGGTACCAGGTCGCTCTATTAACGAGACAACCACCTTTATTAGAGATGTCATTAGTTATTGTAATAACAATAACTTGCCGGGAGCTCTCGTCTGCTTCGACCAGATGAAGGCTTTCGACAGGGTCGACTGGAATTTCCTGTTTAGAACGTTAAGATGCTTTGGTTTCGGGCCACATTTTGTTAAATGGATACAGATAATGTACACGGGGATTTTCAGCGCGGTACTAAACAATGACCACGCATCAGACTTTTTCCAGCTTGAAAGGGGTACCAGGCAAGGGTGCCCACTCAGCCCTCTTTTATACACGTTAACGGCAGACATTTTTGCCATAGCTATTCGAAAAGAACCCCTCATTGTTGGCATCCCCCTCCCCTTCGGCAGAATAGCCAAAATAAAACAATATGCGGATGTGGCCACAGTCCTTACTTCTAACGTGGAGTCAATCGAAACTATATTCTCCATCTGCAGAGTGCATGAGGAGGCTTCTGGAGCCAAGATCAATACGGAGAAAACAGAGGGGTTATGGGTGGGATCTTTGAGAGAGAGACAAGACCGCCCCCTAGATCAAAAATGGTCCTCAGACTCGGTAAAGATCTTGGGATTTCATTTCGGGAATATTAATACGGACGTCAGCAATTGGCAACCAAGAATTAAAAAATTCAAAACCATATTAAATCTATGGAAATTTAGAAAGCTAAGCTTTCAAGGCAAAGTAACCATTCTAAACTGCCTCGCATGTTCCAGCATCTGGTACTTTACTTACATAATCCCCTTACCGGAATGGGCAGGTAAGGAATTAGAGACGGCAATGTTAAGCTTTTTCTGGAGCGGAAACAAGCATCAGGTGGCCAAAGACATTTTATACAGCGAACAACGCTACGGGGGACAAAAATTAGTTGATATCAAACGCAAAATAAGATGCCAGCGCGTAATCTTTGGGTCTCAATTAATGGTAGCGCCGGAAGAGGACTGGCAAATCTTAGCCAGTCACCTTAGAGGCCAATACAGAGATGTCTCTCTGGGGGTAGATATCCTAACGTTACAATATAACCTACAGAAGAAAAATGTCTAAAATATACCAATGTATTACAAGGAAGTACTTAAGGCATGGCATGATTTGAAAATTAAAAAGCACATGGCTACTTAGGTATATCATGACATATTAAACCAGCCGCTATTTTTAAACTCATTAATTAAGCAACCCAACGGCAACTGTTTCTTCTATCCAGAATACTTGAAATCCGGTATCGTTATCCCACCTATGGGACGGAGTCAGCCTCCTGGGGCTCCGCGAGGTGGGCGCCGTGCCCCGCTTGGAAGTTTCTAGGCGTGGGGCGGCGGCGCACCGCGGGCTCCTGAAAGCGATTCCCAAATTTTGGTTATCAGCCTTGGACCGCAGGTATCAAGGACCACAGAATAGACCGTGCTTCTTCTTGGGAGAGGCGGACCAACCTCTTGAAGATTACAAATTCACGCTACGGACACTGTATAACAACACTTTTCCCGAATGCGCGGTTCCACCAGGTGTATTGAATTGGGAAAGGGTGTTTCACACAACGTTAGACCCGGATTTAATCTTCGGGGATATTTACAGGAAGTCTTTGAACCGCCAATTATCGGATTTTCAATGGAAATTATGCCATCAAACGTTAAACTGCAATAAATACCTGCGCCAGTGCAAAATCATAGATAGCCCCAATTGTCCGTTCTGTGACGACATGGTAGAATCTATCTATCACTGCTTCACCAAATGCTGCCACTTTAAAGAATCAAAAGCCCTTTTTGAAGTGTTTTTCAAGAAACTCCTGCGCACTAGAAATCCGCTGAATGATTTTACGATATGTTTCGGCTTTACCCAAATCGAACATGCACAGGCACCCTCAAACGTTATTAGCTACCTACTTAACCTATACAAACACTCCGAGTGGCTCTCCCGAAAACTTAAAGCTAAAGGCAGGATATCCCCAACTTGGGCAATTTTTAACAATACTCTACACACCAAGATAAAAGATGACCATTTTTGTACCCGTAATACGAAGTACGCACGGACTCTATTTAAAGATAAATGGGGCCGTAATAATTTCTTATGCCAAGTAGATATGGACTTTAAAATAATCCATCTAGTAATATATATGGTCAACCCATATGACCCTCCATGAACGAGACCTCAACAATCAACAGGCCTTTAACCTGTAGCCCACGGCAACGAGGAGTCCATAATCACATCCTTCTTAACCACTTGGACCCCATAAGGTAGCTTTAAATAGCGATTTTAACCTATATATACAAAATACCAGCAGCATACGCAGGCCCAGAAATGAAGCAACCCCCCCCCCCACCCCTCAGCCCCCCCACCCCTTCCACGCACATACCCAACAGTCCCCTGATATAATAAATACGGAGAAATTATAACATGTATTACCTTTCAGCCGCCCACAACAACGAAAAAACGTGGATTCAGAATTACAGAATGCATTAATCAATAGACATTTCGATGTGACCCCGCTTTACGGCTGTTATATACTTTTATGTACCATGTTGTCGAATTGTTGATTTGAAATAAAACACAAATACCAACAATTGAGAGGATGCTCACTATAACGATAGTTATGGAGCTGCCTGATCTGAGGGGTCAATATTGATCTGAGGTATCAAATCTGGATCTAAGAGGCTAAATACGAATTTGAATGGTCAAACCTGGATCTCAGGGTGTCTGTGCACTCTGTGTAGGCCACAAAACGCAACTTTTCGTCGTATAGATTTACTCATCAATATCCAAGCAAGTTCGTTAACGGGGTCTGTAGGTCACAGGTCAAAGTCACAGTGAAGTCAAATGTTAAATCAAGGTCATTGTAGTGGACCGAAAACATAATCCGGAATTTACATTTTACGTCATCTCACCCTACGGGCGACGTAATCTCGTTTGAAATTGTCAAGCTGTCCAACGGAACAGGAATTTATAGAGTTCATGTCAAGTCAGGAAAAAACCGTCTTATGCAGTCGGACTGCAAAAATCGGACCGAAATGAATGTATTTTCAATCAAAATGTTTTCGTTATTTTGACAGTACTATGGGCCAGAGGCCTGAAGTAATAAAGCTATGAATTATCATCACAATCAGTTGACTTGGAAATGGCTCACCAGTAAGCGGTAAGGGTGTCGCCTACCCCGACGAGGGGGGGGGGTGCACTATCATATACACATGTCAGGTGAGGGGGGGGGAGTCCCCTAGGTACCCAGTGATGCTTGCGAGAGGGTATCGTCTACCCGAGGGGCACAATCACGTACATCTGGGGACCCTGGTCCTGGGTGCCCGGTGATGTCTGAGAGAGCGGACATTTCTTTCTAATAGAAAGATACCCCTATAGAATGGACATGTGTGCATGTGCAAAAAGATAAAAAGGATATATCAATTGCGCCCATAGAGCGGGTTTGCCTGAAAAATCAAATAAAACGAGCAGGTCTGCACGGAGCGACCACACAGACGATATAGAAGTTTACCTCACATATGTGCTGGGCGTTAACAGGTCTCCTTGCTTCTTTCGTTTAACTTTCGCTAGGCGGGCCGTTTAAATCTCTAACCACAATTCGTTCAACGAAATGTCACTGTGGTAGCGATTGACTGTTGAAGCGGCCGCAGAGCGGTTTGAGTTAGACTACACGATTTTAGCCTCCTCCAGATTTAATGCTATAGTACTAGTTACCACGACAATCAACTCGTAATTATCCACCATAACCGCCCTGCGGCCTTCCAATAGACAATCGTCGCCTTAGTGGCACGGCGTAAAACAATGCTATATGACTTCGCACAAAAAGCAATCTTGGCTTCTTTTGGCTTTTCGACTTATTTGTCGACTGTAGTATAATTGTCTTTTTTTTCTACTTGCGTATTTGTTATTATCCGACTGCAGTATCTTTTTATTCTCTGACTGCAGTATCTTGTTCTTTCCGACTGCAGTATCTCGTTATTCGCCGACTACAGTATCTTGTTATTCTCCGACTGCTGCATCTTCGTATGCTCCGAATGCAGTTTCTTGTAATTCTCCGACTTGTCTCGTTATATTCTCTGAATCTATTATCATATCCGATACACATCTATTATCATGTCTCGTGTGGGGCAGTGCTTTTTTTTTGCATCACAGCGATCTCATATACATAATATACCATATGAACTGCAGAGGCTTCACATCTAGCGACATACACAGCAACATTTAGAAAGGCAGAATATGAGTTTATAAGAAGGAGTTCCATTGGCGGAGGAAGTCTATTGTGGGGCAGTGCTTGTGTGCTACAGTGCTTGTGTACATCTAAATGTTGACATTTAGATGTATGTTGGCTGACATAATAGACCATTACCCAACCAGTAACCTGTAATTGCTTTTTTTTACATCGTTATCACCAACTCTACTAAAGCACCCACAGAATGGTTTACCATTTACCTGCGCAATTATTCACCAGTTGGAGACACTGGTTTCTCAGCACTTAGCGCCTATTGAGCACGACGTGATTTCTGTCCGTTATTTAGCCAATACAACGCACATCCTCAGCACTCGAATGTTTGCTGTCCTACAGCCCCAAATCTGGGACTAACTATAAATAGTTATGGATGAGCGCTGTCCGATTTAAATGTACTGATATATTTAATAGTAATAATGACAATAAAAGTCGTTTCTTCCAATGAAAGTCGTCAGACAATACATCATAAACACCATACCAGTTTAAGTTAAATGGTTAATGGTTAAATGGCTTAATCTACCTGCATAGAACATAAACAGGACCAGTTGGTAAATAATTATTGAACCATTAAGATCGCTGCAAAAATCACACAGAAACATCAAATGCAATATCGATCAAATGATCCTGACACTTAATAACGAGATGGATAAAGAAAGGTACTGGCTGCGGTTAAATAAATTAACCTTACACATTAAAAAGACAAAGTATATGGTATTTAGGTCTGCCAAAAAGAAACTTCATCATTGTCCTGAGGTTATTCTTGCAGGAGAGACAATTATGCAAGTATCAAGCCTGAAATTCTTAGGAGTTCAACTAGATGCAAATTTAACATGGAATGAACATATCCAATATATTAAGGGAAAGTTTGCTCGGGGAATAGGTATATTGGTGAAAGCAAGAAAGCTGTTAAACAGGGACACCCTACGCACCTTATACTCCAGTTTTATTTACCCTTACCTTGACTATGCCAACGAAGTTTGGGGCGGTACATGTCATAAATATTTAAAACCTCTCATTACGTTGCAGAAAAGAGCCATTAGAATAATATCGGGAGTACCAAGGCTTTCACACACAAAACCACTCTTCTTAAAGTATAATTTAATACCAATTGTTTATCTAAATGAATATAAAATAGTTATAACTATGTATAATTATTACCAAGGTACAATTCCCAGGACTATTGCTGATATATTTACTCCAACGTCGCAAGTACACAGTTACAATACAAGGGCGTCTACTCATCTGCGGGTACATAAACCAAAGAGTAATTTATCTGAGAAGGGAATTAGAACCACCGGTCCCAGGTTATTTAATAAATGGCTTAAAAAGGTTAATTTTTGCACGTCAAAATACATATTTAAGAAAGAAGTTAAACGCATCATATTAAACACGGTCACTGTTGAATAGTCTGTTGCCTTTAAATGTGTTATTTTTTACTGTGGCTATAGCTGTGCTAGATGTTAATCAACATTCAATGGCTCCTGTACTTTTATGTTTATTTATTTACTTTTGACTGTACTCTTCTCGCTTTCTTTCTTTGTTAGTTTGCTGGCAAATCAATTTCAGCTCTAACCACGTTCACCATATACGAGCGAATAAGCCTTTGGCTTCTGCTCTTGCCACTATAAATGTATTGTAAAGATGTACTAAATGAATGTAATTTGTGTGTTCTTTTGGCAATAAACTGATTATTTAGATCTATATCTATATTTTTCTTCATATATCTATACCAACAAGAGTATCGGTGCCCGTGGCCAGCTCCACACAGCAATAGATATACTTAAGACTGGACTATTCGACCCATTCATCAGTTTTCAAGTGGGCTTATCAGCCGTGCATGTAGATCACTACGGTAACACTCCGATCTGATAAAGATCATTATTAATGACCGCACGGAAAAGTAGCCTCTGGCTGCAATGTTTGCGCGGTCGCCGGGGTGCGTCGGACAAGCCAAAAAACTACGACGCGTTTTTGGTGAGACAACATGGCCACTCATCCCCTAAAAATATATGCACAAGGCAGATATATAGTTCGGCCGCTCACAGCGTCACCCACGTTAGCGAATCGGTCATGTGTCATACTTGATCCACATCACGGAGACACTTCAAAAACAAAACTCCTTTACATGAGTTGCTTTCACCGAGATATAATCCTAAAGGGTACTGAGGCTTTATGCTGGACTGACATGGATCGGCAAAGGACGCGGACTCATCAAGAGCAACTAAAACATCATAACGCTACTTCAGAGTCATGGTAGTTTGTTTTGTTCTGTACTTGACATGGTATGTATGTGTTCTTTGCCTGCGCCGCTGAGTACACACGTACAGCAAGGCTCTCCTTATTTAACATCAAAATGAAGAAAAAGCCAGGATTCTGGTTTAAGTAAGACGTGTTGCTTTTCGAGGTTTTAACATGATCAACGAAGATATGCAAAATTAATTATAGACTACATGTGGGACCAATTTTAAATGAACTTAGGTAATGAACCTGATATCGGTTATATGCGAGCATGTTGAAGAAAATAAAACAACAAGTTGAATATTTCATACTATCAGATTTTATATATTTCATCAAATGAATATGAGCTCCACGTAAGCCGAACAAAGTTTGTTTCGTGTCCATGAACTGTGGATCCGCTATATGTTCTCCCCCATCCCTCGTTGTCTCATAGAAGGCTGTTGATTGGGTATCTCCTAGTTCACTGGCGGGCATTGAACATGTTCCTGAAGATGAGCCATTTTCCCCCAACCTTCTTCCAGACAATCATTTCTCTGCAAGGTAGAGGAATTTATATGATACATGTGTTGCTACCATTCTCACAATCAAATCAATCCGACGTATCAATAGTAACAATATAATTATTAAGATATAAATATGTATTATTCCTCCATTATCTTAGTGTGCTTATCATCATCAATCCACGTTCTAGACAATAATGAACGAATACGTCTGTCCACAGAGAGATGTAATATAATACAGCTTAGGGTATACATAATGTTAGTCCCGTGGCGTTAAGTAGGCCTACTAGCGCGACATGTTGTCTGGCGTTCTAATACCGGACACACAGGAAAAACAGGGCGATCGAACTGGAATTGCGACACCCACTGGAAATTTCCCACGACGGCTCCAGCGGCGTCCAGGGCATCCACGAAACGGGTGGTGACGGCGAAAGAGTCTCCGATAGGTGTAACTGAATCCATCTTTACGTGGACCAGCTTCGCCATCCCCTTGGCCTTTAGGACGTCAAGCACGCCCGGGATTCCTGTAATATCGACACTATCAAACACGTGGTAGGTTCCTGCAATATCGACACGATCATTCATGGCTATACGCGCGCTATAACCATATTATATTAGAATAGTAGAGATTAGAAGGTCTTTATATGCCTCCATACCACTTAGCATATTTGTTGAAATAACATATTTAATTTAAATTGAAGCCTCTTTAATTTTAATTTGGGCAGCCTTAAGTGTATTGGCGATGCCTCGTTTCGTACATGGCTGGCCTTGACGTACCCGCTTTGCCGTTGACCATGGGAGCCGCTGGGGCGACGAACTTGCATTCCGCATCGAAGAATTCGGCACACAGTGCGGCATCGCCGCTGCCGTATGCCTCGAACATGGCTTTCACGATTGCTTCAAATTCTGAAATTTACAACAGTAGTAATACAAAATTATTTATCTGCAAAATCAGTTCTGTTGTCAAGCTAATCCATCAACATTTCGTGTCTATTTGTCTTGAGAGTGAGAATGGGTGAGGATCACACATCACTAATCACACACTATCGGAATTCCAGCGACAACGTGTGGTTTGTTTTGAGAGGATCCAGGATTTTGGAAAGGAGAGGGGGGTCCACGTTGGGCAGGTTCGCAAATCTCGAGTGGTCCACACAAACATGGTAAGTGCACTACATAAATGAGGTGGTGCGGAGCTTCGGGGTACCCCCCCCCCCCCCGCCTCCCTCCAGGATCCGCGCCTGAAATGTCATATTTCGTTCCAGAAATGCTACTATCATCGTGACTGAGACATGCTGTCAAGGACAGGTCTACAACAACAATACATATCAACGGATCACAGCATGGGCCCCATTTGTCCCTTGGTACCTCCATAAATCCTACCATGTTATATCAGCGGTCACTGAGGACATATTGAGATCCTACAGCCATAATGTAAAGTGCTGTACAGTTCTCGCGGGTTCTATTTCCGGTTTATGTCCTCTGGGGACCAACAAAAAAACACGTGCTCTTTGCACATCACGCGGGTGCCTTGCTACATCTGCGTGACGGACATTCATGGTAGTCAACGTTTGAGAGTTGGGACCGGCCGTCTACGGGATTAAAATTCGAATATAGTAAAATATAAGGCATTTATTTCTCCGTAATGCGGTCCGTTCGATGAGACAGTTGGAAGCGTTGCATTTTGAGGCAAATAATCGATGTTTACATTTCGGTGACAAACAGAGTACCATTGTCTTCGCCTGACCAGTCAATATAAGGAGCATGTTACGTAACCATAGACATCGCGCGCAGACATGAGATTATTACGTCATACGACAGGGAAAACGCCATACGACGCAGTAGCTCACCTGACGGCGACAGTCACTCTTGAAACAGCCGCATTCTGGTTTGTCAACTGTCTAGCCGCTCATATATTACATATACCTACTCGGATGGTCCTAATTTGTATGTACGCATTAAATACAGTGGTTAGTTGTGCATCCAACGACTGATTTAGCTGAGTTTGTACGTGAAGCGAGTGAAGTGAACAGCCGGAAGCTAGGCAGCACGTACAGGCCGTTGTGGCTATAGCATTGACGTAGAGCATAAGAATCCATGTCTCTCGGTCAGATCCCGTAGTGACTGTACAGCCGTATAGATAGTTTCAGATAACCCAGGCGACATCTATCGTCACAAATATATACACTTCATGTTTCGGGTTAGAAAACCGATTCTCGCATTACTATGCATACTTATGGAGTTGGTTCAGGTGCCCGGCTTCAACGTTTCTTTTGTCAGGGATAGGTTGGTTCCTATCTTCCTACTTTTTCGGTAAGTTTCTATTATATAATGTACACTCAGATTGGTATTGGTATCCATATCATCGCTTTATAACAAGTTATTATCGATACACATCTGGTACCAAGTTAAGTATTCTGTACAACATATATTCCTGAATCCGATGTAATCGATGTAATATATCTAATATGTAATATATCTAGACAAAATAGACGCCAGAACGATCATTATTTTCGCACTGAAGAACAGCAGCAAACCGATAACATGAGTTATTAGAGTTACCCGAAACACGCGCTTGCCAGAATTTCCCCTGGAACGGTATATTGCCAAGGTAGGCGGTCTGAAATGGGGTAAATGGCGACACGCGACATAGGCAAAAAAAAAATCGGCATTCGACACCCCGAAATTCCGACACGAAGGATCTGAAAAAGCACAGATTTTGGAAAAATGGCACTGAACTTAGCGAAAAAGCGACGCAAAACGTCATAAAAGAGCGACATTCGACACTGATAATTTTGAAAAATCGACACTGGACTGGACCCTTCCTTCCAGACCCCTCAGGGTGGTTTCTTCCAGAATTAATGCCGTCAAAGCAAACGCGGTGCACCTACCAGCCATTTTAAGCCTTGTTCCTTATGTGTCCGTATGGTGGTGTTATAAGCGGTCCAGTTTCCAACCTAGGCACTGAGCATAGTCCTCCAATGAAGCTTATATAGTAGTAACCCGGCGGACAAAATGTTGAGGTAACTAGGCTCTTTCGTCTGAAACCAGTGTGATAAATGAGGTAGCCCTCAATGGTAGTGGTGTAAAAGTAGTCTCATGCTGCCCCCAACCCCACCCACCCACGCGCACACACGCGCACACACTTCTTCTGTGGACCCACTCTCTCGATCAGTAGTGCGAAAAGAACAATTTTGAGCCCGCGATAGCCACTACACACCTACCCCTGTGTACCCTTTCTTATAGTAAGACACGGGATCACTAAACACCCAACAACCCAACTCTCATGCGCCCTCAGAAGGTAGTAGGAACACCCCATCCCGCCCATCAATCACACCCACTCACACGTCCACCATTGACCGTTAATCTCTTTTCTTACGGGTTGTTTTGTTCAGAGAATCGTGACAGATTATTGATGCCTACCTGATACGTTGGATGAGTAGCAAAGTATCTATCCAAAATAACTCGCAAGCCCTCGATCCTTTTCCACTTTGGAACATCCACCAAGGGTTAATTCCATGTCAGTGGCAGGCGGGGCCGGAATAATAGATAAATAATAAATACTCATGTTTGTATCTTTTTTCAGCCAAATTACCCTCCAATGTCAATATTAAAAAGCCAAAAGGTTGCAGGGCATGACCCAATAGAAAAGATAAATAACTGCCATCACACAAATATTAAGTATTGCTACAGTGCATAAGGTTATGTTGTTCTGCGGTTAGCTGTGCATCATGTGATTCTTGTTATTATACCGCCATATCATTGTGTTATCAGGTGAAATGTATATTTATATATTATATGTCTTATTTTTATTATGATATCCGATTTTAAGAGCAATTAAGTAAAAACAAATGGGAAATAAATACCAACATGTTTAAAGATACTAGATCTAAGACGTAAAATTAATTTGATAATTGTCGTTGAAGTACAATCAACGTGCTAAGTGGTCTTCAGAAGGCATCGGCTCGAAACTTCCAGTATTATATTTCTTCCTATTGCTGTATATATATATATATCTGTCCAGATGTACTCAGTACAAATCAATTTACCCGGGATCAGGGGCGGATCTAGGGGGGGTGGGAGGTTACGGGGAACCTGAACATACACTGTTAACGTCGACTTCTCCGAGCACCCCCCCCCCCCAAGTCGCAAGTTTTTCAGAGAGCTCGTGGCTTAATGTGGTTATGATAACATAACCTATATATTATGATAAGGTTATGATGGTGTGATAACATCAGATTAAGTGTCGTTGACTCCTTTGTTAATGTCGGCTTACTTAACGAGTCAAGTTTCATCTTCAGAGCAACTCGCGTGTCCCTTTAACATTGGTCATTATAGAGTCTTGTTCTTCGCCGTCTTTGTGTGCGTGTGTTTTTTTTTGTTGTTGTTGTTGAGGTGGCCACCATGCCAGCGACTGTCACAATTGGTATACTGAATTATATATAGGACAAACATTGAATGTATGTATTGAATGTAAGACTAAGTATATACCCCCCCCCCCCCCTACTCTACTAGAATTATCTTTTCCCCTTTCCGGTCAGTTACGACAGGACCGATTTTTTTGTTTAGCTCCATTTCTGAATTAATCCGTGATAATCAGTGTTTTTCGTGTTTTTCCTAAACGCAATTTCATATTCATGATTTGTTCATGAAATCGGTGTGTTTTTGCGTATCTTGTTTGTTGCCTATAATTGATGGGGTTAGTTTAAGTTTTAACCAGTCGATAAATATTTTATTGGTATTTTCTACCTGCTTGTAATTCTTCCCACTGTCAAACTAGCTTCGGTCCCGTGGTATTCCAACACACGACATTCTAGTATAAACATATTTAAATGCGTCCCCCATTTGGTGCAACGTTAAACTTTATTATTCTAAGACGTCATGTTACGCAACATGCACAATTCCATTGCTTGTCAAGCAGACAATAAACCGAATATGACAACCGCCGATCACAGTATCATCATCGTTAACTGATCATCTGCTTGTGTGTACGACTAAATCGTCCTTCTTGTTGACCCCATTACAAGAATACCCCTCCCCCCACCCAGCTATACCCACCACAGATTGCGTTCATCAGTTTTGTCGCCCGGTCTTCTCGAGGTAACCCTACATAAGGACGCCATCCATGCCCAAGCTCACCTTATACCACATTCAATTAATGGAGTTTAGATGCAGAATTTTAGTCTCTCAGACGTTACACTTCTTTATTCGTTTGATAGACATCTTAATCTTTATCCACAGCAACCCGCTTTACGTGTGATTTAAGCACCACTTGAGAACGAGCAGACGCAACTTGACTTCATTCTGGGATACGGTGTGCCTGGGCCAGCTATTGGCCTTCTGGGTCAGGCGACAAACGTTCCTTGGTTAAGCTGGCCCATATATTCACCTTGGAGCGGCTAGTGGGGTCGCCGGGAAAAGGGGGTGTCTGTTTCTTAGACGGTCGTTTTGACTCGTTGTTTAGTGACCGCGAGCAGAGAACAAAAAGACTCTTTATATACCTGATATACTTGTATATAAAATAGCTATCGCCCACCCCCCCCCCCCCACCCCTCCAAACACACTCCGGGATAATTATATATAATTAAAAGGACCCCGCCCTATCCCATATCCCACACCGATGTTGGTATTAATAATAATGGCTTAAGTTAAGCACGCAAAGTGCCTTTCCGTCAAACTTCACCCGTTCGTACAGACGGTGTTCATAATTCAAAAGTGCTATAAGAGACTTCAGATGTAAGAAACTACAGACCAATAAGCTTATGCAATGTAGACAACAAAATAGTGTCATTCTGATTCAGCAACTTCATCCAAAAAGTCTTGAGTTACATAATTAACAATGAACAAACTGGGATTTGCTTTATTGGGCAAAATATATGCCTCATCAAAGACGTTGTCGTACATGCTGAAAGATAAAAAAAATCGAGGAGTTTTAATCCTTCTGGACTTCCAGTAAGAGTTTGATACAGTCCACTGGAATGTTATTTTTGGACTATATCAAAATCCTAATCAAAATAATAACCACCTGTCAGCGGAATTCTCAATTACCCACAGTTAAACAAGGTTGAGCATTGTCAGCGCTTCTTTTGAGTTCGTACTTGTAGAAATAATGCGAATCCGCCGCAGGCACAACGAGATTATAACAGGCTATGAAATAAATATAAAAGGTAACACATACTAAGAAATTAATTCTATCACAATATGCCGATGACGCGACACCAATTCTAAGTGAGATCGCATATATATAGGGGACGCCATGGAGGAAATCAACCGATTATCACGCTATATGCAGGGACCACTGTTGAATGGGGAAAACCCTATGGCATGGCAATCGGAAGCAGACGTAGGTTGAGAGAGAAGCTCATCGGTATATATTTAACCGAATACCTTGTACGTGTTTTATTCATGTATATTGGTCGCGACACAGAAATATGCTACAAGTTAAACTGGGAAAAACACCGAATTATTTGAAACCGGAATAACGAAATCTCCGGAATGACGCGTTCGCGCCAAAAATTTAAATGGCCTGGCCGACACGGGAAACCAGATGTGGCGCGATGCCAAGACAGCAGGCCGGAGTTACAATGTGGTAACCCCGGCCCACACGAGTTCAGGCTCGTGAGCAATGGGTAGGCCGCAGTTATCAGCGAACAACCCCGGCCCACTCAAACGGAGACTCGCAAGGAATGGCTAGGCCGTAGTTATCCGAGCCCACTCGAACCAAGGCTCGTGAGCAATGCCTGGGCCGTGGCTGTCAACCATTCGCTTACAGGAACTACAGCTTTATATTTGAATGAATATTAATTACTGACAATAATCAACACTGTTTCCTGGGTAATACTTCGTATGGGTTGGATGCATGGACTTGGGCTGATGTCTTATAATTCGTATGTGTTACGACAACTCCAGGTGGCGCTGATGATAGCAACATTTAATCTTGGTCTGCTGTGTCAAAGTTGTGTTTTCTTAATGCAAGATTAGACTGTTGTGGCAATTAGGCTAGAGAGCATCATGTTTATCTGAAAACTGAATTTTGACGAATAAAACATAACATGTCCCAGCCCGAGCTTGTCGATCTAATCACCAACATAATGGGGACTGAAGAGGGGGTCCACAGCGCGCCGGCGTAAAATGAAAGATCTTATTCACCCATCAGTGCCGTATGGCCTTGATGTTTGGGAAATGAGGAGACAAAATATATTTGTCGAGCGTGGTTTGAAAAGCACCTGTATATATATAGCTACATCCGGCTATTATTCGCTCGAAATTATTTCCAATCTAGGACTAGAACACCTACATCGGAAAATCAGTTTAGCGAACAACAACATATTCTTTTAATGTCCGCTCTCAGACATTCAGGGGCCCCCGCCCCCCCCTTCCCCCCCCTCCCGCCAGGTGTGTGTAATAACGCCCCCCCCCCCTTCTAAGGGGCACCCGGGGACCACCCCCCTCCACCCCCCACCAGTTGTGTGTAATAATGCCCCCCCCCCCTCCTCACGCGGTCCATCTATATTGCCAGGCCAGTCTCTTAACTTATGACGGGGCGCGCACAGTCTGCTTGGCAGGCTTGGTAACATTGCGCCTAGCTTGATTTATATGTTGGGGTCGAGCACCAAAGCTGCTTGTCGGGAGGTTTGGGGCGCCAGATTTGATCTTTCCCAACTCTATCTAGCAGTTCTATGCCCTCCGTTGGTACCGAAATGGCGGGACTCGGTCGTTCGCCGTGCGTACGCTTTCACACCGTACAAGCAGCAGCAGTCAACCCGTTTGTAACTTTCAAGGCCACGCTAGCACGCGGCCCGCCATTCACCCGCCCGCCTGTAGAGCGGCCCGTATAACAATCCAGATACGCAGGCAGGCAGCCTGACCTAGCTCTGATCCCAGCCCCAGCCTGGCTGGCGGCTGACGGCTTTTTTAACATCAACACATAATCTTGTTCATCACTGATGACGGTTAATTAAAAACGTCACAAATCATTCAAATCAATAGCTAGAACGCTTCTACGGCCAAACCAATCGATTTCGAAGACGTGGATGTGCGATTCCAGGTGACTAACCTAATGTAATGTATTTCCGCAACACGCATAGGGTTATGGTTGCTGTGTTTCCTAGGGGAAGGGGGGGGGGACGTAACCGCTTTCCTTTGGATAGAGCTTTTCGTTTCACAGTGAACTGAACCAAATATTGTATAATACCCCCTCCGCATGTGCCTCCATCCCCCTTTCACTCCTCTACCCCATATCCTACTTTTGAGGCTGCCAGATTAGCGCGAGGTGTGAAGTGATCTGAACCAGACGACTTGATGTGACTTTCACTACATGCAACTTAAATACATAGATCCATTCACGGACGCCGCGCACATTGATGTAGGTTACACTGGTGTACGCACCGACCTCAGCCAACGGTCTGTTGCCGCGCGCCCAAAAACATGGCGGGAATTCAATTTGTAAAAGCCATTTACAAGCCAGAAAAGGGTGGCATAGTCAGGGTCGGCTAGGCAACGTGAAGCATTTGCCAATATCTTTAAATGAGTGCACATATATGTCCAAATCAATTGTACACATGCGCAATTCATTTTGACATAGTTCCAAGTAGAATTAGACATTTGTACAAATATTGCCGGTGTACACAGACGCCCAAATCATTGGCTAATGACCCGGGACGGCAGACACGTGGAGATCCGGCAGAGCATGGGGGTCAATCGTGATCCGAGGGGTCAAATAGGTATTTGATGTGCAAATCGAGATCAGTGGAATCGGGATCCGATCAGTCGAATAGGAATAGGTAGGGTTTCATCGGGATTCATAGGGTACAATCGGATCTAAAGCATGCAATCGAGGTCCGGAGGGGCCACTCGGGAGTGGTAGGACAGACAAGTATGGTAAAATCGGGTTCCGGAGTCGAATCGGGATCCGAGGGTTTGAATTGGGATCCGAGGGATCGAATCGGGAAGCAGTTGAGCACATCGGGATCCAGATGCTGCATTCGACCTGGTCGAATCGGGATCCATGGATGTCTAGGGTCGACCCCGATCCTACGGATCTCGATTCGACCGGATCCCGTTCGATCATACGGATCTAGATTAGACCGTCGACACCTTATTAGACCCCTCGGATCTTGATTGGATCCCTGGGGTTCTCATTCGACTCCGAGATTCACTATTGGACCCAATGGCTACATTCGATCCCTCGGATGACGATTGAACTCCGGGTTCTATATCGTACAACGGTTAAATCATAACCCACATTACGAAAGGGTCTACTGTAGGGATGAACACCATGAGTGTAACCTACGGGTGACGGGTCTCTTAGATTGACGATAATTAATTACCGGCCAGGACGGGCCCCTTTGACGTCACCACGGGTCTGTCAGATGGTTACAACTGGTCAATGGGTAGGACGGGACACTTGCCCACCACGGGTCTGTCAGATGGTTGACAACTGGTCAATGGGTAGAACGGGACACTTGACCACCACGGGTCTGTCAGATGGTTGACAACTAGTCAATGGGTAGGACGGGACACTTGACCACCACGGGTCTGTCAGATGGTTGCCACTTGTTTAATGGGTAGGACGGGACACTTGACCACCACGGGTCTGTCAGATGGTTGACAACTGGTCAATGGGTAGGACGGGACACTTGCCCACCACGGGTCTGTCAGATGGGTTACAACTGGTCAATGGGTAGGACGGGACACTTGCCAACCACGGGTCTGTCAGATGGGTTACAACTGGTCAATGGGTAGGACGGGACACTTGACCACCACGGGTCTGTCAGATGGGTTACAACTGGTCAATGGGTAGGACGGGACACTTGCCCACCACGGGTCTGTCAGATGGTTGACAACTGGTCAATGGGTAGGACGGGACACTTGACCACCACGGGTCTGTCAAATGGTTGACAACTGGTTAATTGGCAGGACGGGACACTTGACCACCACGGGCCTGTCAAATGGTTGACAACTGGTCAATGGGTAGGACGGGACACTTGACCACCACGGGTCTGTCAGATGGGTTACAACTGGTCAATGGGTAGGACGGGACACTTGACCACCACGGGTCTGTCAGATGGTTGACAACTGGTTAATGGGTAGGACGGGACACTTGCCCACCACGGGTCTGTCAGATGGTTACAACTGGTCAATGGGTAGGACGGGACACTTGCCCACCAATGGTCTGTCAGATGGGTTACAACTGGTCAATGGGTAGGACGGGCCCCTTGACCACCACGGGTCTGTCAGATGGTTGACAACTGGTCAATGGGTAGGACGGGACACTTGCCCACCACTGGTCTGTCAGATGGTTACAACTGGTCAATGGGTAGGACAGGACCCTTGCCCACCACGGGTCTGTCAGATGGGTTACAACTGGTCAATGGGTAGGACGGGACACTTGACCACCACGGGTCTGTCAGATGGGTTACAACTGGTCAATGGGTAGGACGGGACACTTGACCACCACGGGTCTGTCAGATGGGTTACAACTGGTCAATGGGTAGGACGGGACACTTGCCCACCACGGGTCTGTCAGATGGTTGACAACTGGTCAATGGGCAGGACGGGACACTTGCCCACCACGGGTCTGTCAGATGGTTGACAACTGGTCAATGGGTAGGACGGGACGCTTGCCCACCACGGGTCTGTCAGATGGTTACAACTGGTCAATGGGTAGGACGGGACACTTGCCCACCACTGGTCTGGCTGATGGTTACAAACTGGTCAATGGGTAGGACGGGACACTTGACCACCACGGGTCTGTCAGATGGGTTACAACTGGTCAATGGGTAGGACGGGACACTTGCCCACCACGGGTCTGTCAGATGGTTGACAACTGGTCAATGGGTAGGACGGGACACTTGCCCACCACGGGTCTGTCAGATGGGTTACAACTGGTCAATGGGTAGGACGGGACACTTGCCCACCACGGGTCTGTCAGATGGGTTACAACTGGTCAATGGGTAGGACGGGACACTTGACCACCACGGGTCTGTCAGATGGGTTACAACTGGTCAATGGGTAGGACGGGACACTTGACCACCACGGGTCTGTCAGATGGGTTACAACTGGTCAATGGGTAGGACGGGACACTTGCCCACCACGGGTCTGTCAGATGGGTTACAACTGGTCAATGGGTAGGACGGGACACTTGACCACCACGGGTCTGTCAGATGGTTGACAACTGGTTAATGGGTAGGACGGGACACTTGACCACCACGGGTCTGTCAAATGGTTGACAACTGGTCAATGGGTAGGACGGGACACTTGACCACCACGGGTCTGTCAGATGGGTTACAACTGGTCAATGGGTAGGACGGGACACTTGACCACCACGGGTCTGTCAGATGGGTTACAACTGGTCAATGGGTAGGACGGGACACTTGACCACCACGGGTCTGTCAGATGGTTGACAACTGGTTAATGGGTAGGACGGGACACTTGCCCACCACGGGTCTGTCAGATGGGTTACAACTGGTTATTTGGTAGGACGGGACACTTGCCCACCACGGGTCTGTCAGATGGGATACAACTGGTCAATGGGAAGGACGGGACACTTGCCCACCACGGGTCGGTCAGATGGTTGACAACTGGTCAATGGGTAGGACGGGACACTTGCCCACCACGGGTCTGTCAGATGGTTACAACTGGTCAATGGGTAGGACGGGACACTTGCCCACCACGGGTCTGTCAGATGGGATACAACTGGTCAATGGGTAGGACGGGACACTTGCCCACCACGGGTCTGTTAGATGGTTACAACTGGTCAATGGGTAGGACGGGACACTTGACCACCACGGGTCTGTCAGATGGGTTACAACTGGTCAATGGGTAGGACGGGACACTTGCCCACCACGGGTCTGTCAGATGGTTACAACTGGTCAATGGGTAGGACGGGACACTTGCCCACCACGGGTCTGTCAGATGGGTTACAACTGGTCAATGGGCAGGACGGGACACTTGCCCACCACGGGTCTGTCAGATGGGTTACAACTGGTTAATGGGTAGGACGGGACACTTGACCACCACGGGTCTGTCAGATGGGTTACAACTGGTTAATGAGTTAAAACACCTTCTTATTTCAAGTGGGATTTCTTGAGCAATTGGGATTTGTATGAAATGTTTTCATGTTTTCAAATCTGGCCCGTGTCACTTATTTCCATTGGGTTTCTCATATTATTTGAGACCCGGGCCTTGATATCAAGGCCCAGGTCGCCGTTTTACAGCTTTTCCTGCAGACTCACACCTCCGACCCAGGCCTTGATATCAAGGCCCGGGTCGGTGTGAGTCTTCAGGAAAAGCTGTAAAACCGCGACCCAGGCCTTGATATCAAGGCCCGGGTCGGAGGATCGAGATGCGTTTCGGAGCCACACTGTATCCAGCCCAAGCCACTTCACCTCTCCGCAGGTGGCCTGTCGTTATCAGCCTATTAAGTTAAGTACCACCACCCATCCCGCCCCGCCCCCCGTCGGTGTACGTGCGACCTGGCCGCCGATTTACTACAGGTTGGCCAATACAAGTACTTGAGGCGAGAGTGCAATAATCGTATGGTTGGGTGAATCACGCCCGAAAAATAATTCCATGTGGCTTGTAGTACATTGTCTTAGGAGGCAAACTTCAGCCGGCGAAATCGTTTGACGTCGCTAGAGATGGTATTAAGCGGTTTTACATTCAAGACAAAAAAGAGATGATGTGAAAACTATTTATTAAGCTGACACTAACACAGGTAACAGGATGCACGATTACACAACACATTGCCTTTCAATTACATCATGCTAATGCAGCTAATCCCAAGACCCCCCCCCCCCTTCCCCTTCCCTTCACCGCCACACTCCTCCGCGGCCAACTTAATCGGCGGCCAGGTTGAAGCGCTGCCAAAGCGTACGTGCCCCCCCCCCCCTCCCTCTCGCCCTTCACTAACCACCAGACACCTACACACCCCATGTTTGAGTTAATTACTATCTGTCTACCCTACCTCATGTCTTAAATCAAGCTCACCAAGAGGGCATCAGGACATCTGGCAGCCGCGCCTCCTTATATACCCCTCCCACACCCCCGCCCCTCCCTCCACAACATATCTGTCTGGACCGAGCAGCCCTAGCAGAGATATTGTTCTCGTTACTGGAGCAAATAGTGCAGTTGGTTAATTTTCACCAACTTAGGCAACAGCTACCATCACTATGATTTCATAAGTAGGTATAATAAAACCCAGGCCGCTGATATAATTTCTCGGCCGCGCCCTAATTGACGCCAAAACGACGCTTCTCTCAAGAAAGTATTCTCTTTCATATTTTGTCTAACTGATTGCAGCAATCACTGTAAATGAAAAACAGTAACATCTGGGATATCATATGCCACATATACTAGAATGTAACGATCGACGTTATGGACAGAGTATAAAGGTTAATAATGTATATAGAGAAAAGGTACATTCGCAAAAGCAATTTGGCCCGTGCAGCATGTGCAGCTAATGAATAACCAATTAAAGAACCTGATAACCCTCCCTAGCCCCTTATCTGTGCTTTGCCAGCCCGAATGTAATCCCCATAGCCCCTCGCTGTTAGTTGCTCCAGCCAGCCCGAACATCCACATATTTAAATGTCACGTAATTATTAAGCCTCCACCTGGCCACACACCCACACACACACATCCGCGTAGTTTAAACGTATACCAAGGTTCGTTCTCTGTCGCGGGTCAAGGTAAAATTCATGTTTTTGAAATGGGGGGCGTAGTGATGTAGTTAGTAGCAAGCTGATTGTGTGCAATGCGTGTGCAATGTGTGCGGCAAATTGTTTACAAATCAAGGGGTGTATGAAAATCTGGCTAGGGCTCAAGGCACCAGGATCTTGGAGGCCCAACTTGTGTGGCTTGTGACGTTTTCTTTCAGGGTTGATGCACTCACTCCTGTAGTAGCTTGATCACGCCTGACACCCAGATCAGAGGCAAGATAAACCAGATGCTCTCTTAGCCCCTCCACACCCCGCCCCATTCCATAATAACGTTATAATAGGCCCTCCCACCCGCAAATCCCCCATCTCTCCTTCGTCTGAACCCATACACACGCTCTAATAGCTGCCCCCTCCCCCACCACCCCACGCCGCGCAGGGAGTAAACATGGTAAAGAAAGTGCTTCACGCATGAAACGCAGCCCCGTAGAGACCCCTGTGTCATGTAGCGTACTCTCTGGCGCGTCTGCGCCCGGCCGCCACTTTTCTATCCAGATAAGATGGACATCGGACGCAGGTCAGGGAGTGCAGAGGGCGGGAAACTGGTCAACGGTTCGCTAATGTGCATGCATGGTAGTTGAATACCATGAAACATGCGTCGATGATCAGTCCTTCATTATCAGCACTCAGCATTATGGCGCAGGGTAGTATACACATGTGGGGTGGGGTGGGGGGGGGGGTTACCGAACGAAGCCCCAGCAAACGCGTACCAACAAATGCCTATGACCGCATTAAATTTAAGCGAGACTAACTAATTATAACTTATAATATTTAAGTATCTATATAAATATATATTTGTATATGTGTTGGCTAATACTTCAGTCAGGCGTCCTGATCTCTAACAAGCGCCGGTCTAATATTTGCGAGGACACATAACTTGTATTTTGAGCGAACAACACATACAGCGGAGCCACGGATCGGGGTAACCCCCTAATTTATAGCGGACACTCGGTCATAGCTATATTCAGCCCTCCCCCCCCCCTCGCCTTTTTTCTTAACCCACGTGGATCGATAATTCCAAGCTTAGCTAAGGGAACACTTGGTCATGGCTAGATTCAGCATATGAGAATTTTCCCCCACCCCACTCCCCATGTCCTTTAACCCACGTGGATCGGTAATCGCATGCTAAGCTAAGGGATCATAGGTACCTATATTTAGCGACTTTAACATGGCCAATCCCATTACGAACGGCGCGGTGACGCTTAATCCATCATATAACTCGGTCGATGTACATAGTCGCAGTCGCTACTAACCCCTAAGTTTCGTTTTCCTAAAGCTATGCTTGACGTGCTCGTATATTTTGGTATCTAGTCCCCCCCCCCTCCCCCTCCTCTCCCTGCCAGGGTCACAATTCGTAGTAGGGGTCTCCACTGCTACGCTTCTCTGCTTTGTGTTACAGGGGTAGGTAAACCACCGCCGTAAAAATATATGTTCCACTGAATAGATGTTTGTAGATTTTGTAAATTACATTCTCTATCAAGTTCTAAGGAATGAAAAAAAATAGGTTTCATTACTATTGCAATTTGTGGGGCCTGACCCTTGATTCACCACAGGCTGCCTGGAATATTCCCCCCCGGAAAATTCCCCCCTGGTCAATTCCCCCCTAGGACAATTCCCCCCCCCCCCCGAGACAATATCTCCGACTCTGTCACCCACATCATCCCGAACGGAGACGCCCCCCCTCCTCCCGCCAATCCCCACCGGTCAAACCCCAACTCAGTACCACAAACACTGTATGTCGTGCGTGTGAAGGAGCTTGGCGCTATCTGTTCTGTAACACCCGTTAGGTTGCATTGTGGATGTGTAGGTTTCATATTATATTTCCATGTACACTGAGAAGTTCTGTCTCAACAAGCCCACAATAAGCCCTGGGCCTTCTTTAACATTAGAATTTGGAAACTGCATCAATCGCGCAGACGTATTAGAGAGACCCTGCGGCTATGAAGGGGTGGGGCGGGGGTGGGGGGGGGGGGTGTTGGCCTATGTTATCGCGATCACACAAACCCTCCTATAGGTCAGATTCGCGGGCGAAATTAAGTTTGTCAGGGGGGGGGGGGGGGTGGGGGTTACCGAACGAAGCCCCAGCAAACACGTACCAACAAATGCCTATGACCGCATTAAATTTAAGCGAGACTAACTAATTATAACTTATAATATATAAGTATCCATATAAATATATATTTGTATATGTGTTGGCTAATACTTCAGTCAGGCGTCCTGATCTCTAATAAGCGCCGGTCTAATATTTGCGAGGACACATAGCTTGTATTTTAAGCGAACAACACATACAGCGGAGCCACGGATCGGGGTAACCCCCTAATTTATAGCGGATACTCGGTCATAGCTATATTCAGCCCCCCCCCCCCCCCTCGCCTTTTTTCTTAACCCACGTGGATCGATAATTCCAAGCTTAGCTAAGGGAACACTTGGTCATGGCTATATTCAGCATATGAGAATTTTCCCCCACCCCACTCCCCATGTCCTTTAACCCACGTGGATCGGTAATCGCATGCTAAGTTAAGGGATCATAGGTACCTATATTTAGCGACTTTAACATGGCCAATCCCATTACGAACGGCGCGGTGACGCTTAATCCATCATATAACTCGGTCGATGTACATAGTCGCAGTCGCTACTAACCCCTAAGTTTCGTTTTCCTCAAGCTATGCTTGACGTGCTCGTATATTTTGGTATCTAGTCCCCCCCCCCCTCCCCCTCCTCTCCCTGCCAGGGTCACAATTCGTAGTAGGGGTCTCCACTGCTACGCTTCTCTGCTTTGTGTTACAGGGGTAGGTAAACCACCGCCGTAAAAATATATGTTCCACTGAATAGATGTTTGTAGATTTTGTAAATTACATTCCCTATCAAGTTCTAAGGAATGAAAAAAAATAGGTTTCATTACTATTGCAATTTGTGGGGCCTGACCCTTGATTCACCACAGGCTGCCTGGAATATTCCCCCCCGGAAAATCCCCCCCTGGTCAATTCCCCCCTAGGACAATTCCCCCCCCCCCCGAGACAATATATCCGACTCTGTCACCCACATCATCCCGAACGGAGACGCCCCCCCTCCTCCCGCCAATCCCCACCGGTCAAACCCCAACTCAGTACCACAAACACTGTATGTCGTGCGTGTGAAGGAGCTTGGCGCTATCTGTTCTGTAACACCCGTTAGGTTGCATTGTGGATGTGTAGGTTTCATATTATATTTCCATGTACACTGAGAAGTTCTGTCTCAACAAGCCCACAATAAGCCCTGGGCCTTCTTTAACATTAGAATTTGGAACTGCATCAATCGCGCAGACGTATTAGAGAGACCCTGCGGCTATGAAGGGGTGGGGCGGGGGTGGGGGGGGGGGTGTTGGCCTATGTTATCGCGATCACACAAACCCTCCTATAGGTCAGATTCGCGGGCGAAATTAAGTTTGTCAGGGGGGGGGGGGGGTGGGGGTTACCGAACGAAGCCCCGGCAAACACGTACCAACAAATGCCTATGACCGCATTAAATTTAAGCGAGACTAACTAATTATAACTTATAATATATAAGTATCTATATAAATATATATTTGTATATGTGTTGGCTAATACTTCAGTCAGGCGTCCTGATCTCTAATAAGCGCCGGTCTAATATTTGCGAGGACACATAGCTTGTATTTTAAGCGAACAACACATACAGCGGAGCCACGGATCGGGGTAACCCCCTAATTTATAGCGGATACTCGGTCATAGCTATATTCAGCCCTCCCCCCCCCCCCCTCGCCTTTTTTCTTAACCCACGTGGATCGATAATTCCAAGCTTAGCTAAGGGAACACTTGGTCATGGCTATATTCAGCATATGAGAATTTTCCCCCACCCCACTCCCCATGTCCTTTAACCCACGTGGATCGGTAATCGCATGCTAAGCTAAGGGATCATAGGTACCTATATTTAGCGACTTTAACATGGCCAATCCCATTACGAACGGCGCGGTGACGCTTAATCCATCATATAACTCGGTCGTTGTACATAGTCGCAGTCGCTACTAACCCCTAAGTTTCGTTTTCCTAAAGCTATGCTTGACGTGCTCGTATATTTTGGTATCTAGTCCCCCCCCCTCCCCCTCCTCTCCCTGCCAGGGTCACAATTCGTAGTAGGGGTCTCCACTGCTACGCTTCTCTGCTTTGTGTTACAGGGGTAGGTAAACCACCGCCGTAAAAATATATGTTCCACTGAATAGATGTTTGTAGATTTTGTAAATTACATTCCCTATCAAGTTCTAAGGAATGAAAAAAAATAGGTTTCATTACTATTGCAATTTGTGGGGCCTGACCCTTGATTCACCACAGGCTGCCTGGAATATTCCCCCCCGGAAAATTCCCCCCTGGTCAATTCCCCCCTAGGACAATTCCCCCCCCCCCCCGAGACAATATCTCCGAACGGAGACGCCCCCCCTCCTCCCGCCAATCCCCACCGGTCAAACCCCAACTCAGGACCACAAACACTGTATGTCGTGCGTGTGAAGGAGCTTGGCGCTATCTGTTCTGTAACACCCGTTAGGTTGCATTGTGGATGTGTAGGTTTCATATTATATTTCCATGTACACTGAGAAGTTCTGTCTCAACAAGCCCACAATAAGCCCTGGGCCTTCTTTAACATTAGAATTTGGAACTACATCAATCGCCCAGACGTATTAGAGAGACCCTGCGTCTATGAAGGGGTGGGGCGGGGTTGGGGGGGGGGGGGGTGGCCTATGTTATCGCGATCACACAAACCCTCCTATAGGTCAGATTCGCGGGCGAAATTAAGTTTGTCAGGGTTTTTTTAGGCTCCCAGAGTTTTCGAGTATCAATACCGAAAAAGTTGTGACCATTCAAAGCCGACGTGCGAGTTAATATCAAATATATCTGAATAATTCATACTCCTGTGCCGGTGTGGGTATTTTGGATACTTAGGCCTGTCTGGTGGGGAAGGGCGTCGGGGGTTTCCAGGGTCGAGCAGTCCTCGATTGTCTGGGGTGGGCATTGTCCGGGGGTGGCGTGGGAGGGGGGTTGTCTTACTCCTGTTGTCAGAGAGAAAAGATTTGCCGGGGAGCAGGACAACCCCCCCCCCCAGACAATACCACCCCCCCCCACATAGGACAATTCTTCCCCGCTCGTTCACCCCGACACCCCCCTCCTCCCTTCGGACAATTGCTTGCCCCCCGACAATTCCCCCACAGGAAAATTCGGACTGCTTTGAATGTGCGTTAACTCGCATGTCGGTTTTGAGTGGTTATAACTTGCTGGGTATTGATACTAGAGACCTCCGAGCGCCTGTAAAAACGAACAAAATGAAAGTCGCACGCGAATCTGTCTTTGCTAAGACCAATTATGGTGTATAATATACACCATCCTTGCTAAAACGCATTGTGTTTGGCGCGATAGCGCTTCGAAGAGAAGCATGCACCCCCCCCCACCCCCCACCTGACCCCACCCCACACCGCCCCACACCACGATGGGCAATGGACGTCACAGCAGGCGCGTGCTCCTTTATGCTAGAGGCCTTGGGGGGCACTACCTTTATGATGGTGCGGGTATGCCGCCCATACGATAGTGGTCATATGAAAGCCAGAGAATCTAAAATACAAATAAAATATTTAAAAAAAATGTCATCGCGAGATAAATGTTTGGTTAAGAAGGCATCCAACTAGACACCGGCATTCTGACGATAGAGATAATGGGTACATACGACATCGAGGGAAAATGCAGGTTTCTGCTCAGGGGAAAGAAGAACAGGGGAAAAAAGGTGTTATTTATGTGATACGTATTTGTTTACCTAGCTATACATAGTGCCCCCCGTACCCCCCACCCCGCCTCGGCAGTCGCTTAGTCGTCAAGACGAAAGTAACTTTCGTTGACCGAATGCACTTTAGGTACTTTAGTAAGTAGGAATGTTGGTGTTTTGGGCCACTTTTGTGCACATACAGGCTAAATTGGGCCAAGGAACCTCCCGAGACGATGAAGGATGAAGGAATGAAACATGCCCCAGACTTTAGTAAGTAAATGTGTTACATAAAATACAGTTTGGTTTGGACGGAAGTAAATTTGGTTCGCCATGTGACTTTTTGTCACAACGTGGGCAGAAGCCTATAATTTTTTATATGGGTGTTACCTCACTCGTGGCTGCGCACATGGCGTGCCAAGGTGGAAGGAAATACATATTTTCTCAGGCACCACTCGCACCCCATTGGCGGGGAAGGGGGGGGGGGACACTAGATGTATTTAGGTATATACATATGTGTCGCCCAACTGACCCCTTTTTTGGCAATTTTTCTCTCAATCCCCGGAGCAAAAATCTGGAATTCCTCTCGATGTGCCCATCCGAGACTGAAGTATTTTTTTAATTGCAGCTATTGACTATATATTCCAGTTCATGTCGAAAGTGTTCAAATAATTAACCACCATAAACTTCGCCATGACTGCCAGTGTCTATCCCTCCCGAGTGTCCTCCCGAAGTATTCCCACGTGTCGGAAGGAGAAGGGGGGGGGGCTTGTCCGTTTGTGGGCGTGTGTTTCCAGGGGGTGGTTATCGTCCAGGGGGGAATTGTCCGGTGGCAACTTGCCGGGGGGGACTGGCCCAAGGGGAACATTTTCCAGGTGGGGGATTGTAGTGGGGGGGGGGGCGGTTGTCAGGGGGGGAACTGACTGGGGGGGAATTGTCTGGGGGGAAGTTGTCTCGTAGGGGGGAGTTGTCCGGGGGGGAGTTGTCCTAGGGGGGAATTGTCCGGGGGGGAATTGTCCTAGGGGGGAATTGTCCGGGGGGGAATTGTCCGGGGGAGAATTTTCCGGGGGGGGGGGGGGTTGTCCTAGAACCGGACAGTGATAGTGAGACACAAGTGGAGAGGGGGAGAGAGAACCATACATTGGGCAGGGGCAGACAATGTGGGAGACAGATCGAGAGAAGGAAAGGGATACACACATGGGCAACGTGACGATGGAAAGAGGGAGAGACGTAATAGAGATAAAAACGGAGCTATTAGTAGGGATAAATAGAGAGAAAGAGACATACATAGTCTTCTAGTGTAGGATGTTTTCTTGCTTCCAGTCGTTCCCCTACATTGCATCCCCTACATTGATTGATATCTTGCGACCGAGCACCAAAGTTCGCTATGTGTATCATGGACATAACGTAGTTTGGGCGCCAAATTTAACCGTTTGCTCTTGCCCGATAGCCCATGCGACTATACCGCCGTCTAGCAGAGGCAGGCGAGTCCACACACAGAACTGTCGCTGCATGTCGAAACGAAACTGGAGACGATAAAGCTGTCACCAATGGTGTGAAATACCGCGACGCCGTTAGGCAAAGCTGGAATGACTTCTCAGCAAGAGGAGGGAGGAGGGAGGAGGGAGTCTGTGGGGCGGATTGAGGATAGACGCTGGGCCGGGGAAGTAGAGAGAAACCCACGAACATGGCTGTAAGGTCTATATGTGTAGCACAGAGTTGTTTTTATGTTTAAGAAGTACAAACTTTCATTTTGTGAGGTAGGTTGATTGGTGGACCCCCCTCCCCCTTTTTTTTAAAGAATAACGCTATCTGAGGCGTGCCCCCCCCAGTCGCAAGTGTGAATATACCCACCCCCCCATTTTTAAATTCCTGGATCCGCCCCTAACAAATTATGTCGGAGTCTTTTGTCCAACATCATGTCACAAGTCTGCAGTTATGATAGGAATACATTGTATGATACAGATCCCAGACCGCTTGTTCATCAAAATAAAGTACATGCCGAGAAAATGTCCATAGCAAGCGCTACTATAACCTTTGACCGATCTGTCGCGCTTTGACTCGTAATTGATGGTTTTTCCGTCTATCTGCGGGCCACCGCGCTGCCTGCTTGTGTGGTACGTTGGCCTTGAAACTTGGGCTCATGCTTTCTAGCGAGCGTATGCACACTCTCTCTGCGACCGAATCTCAACATAGCGGTGTGCGGATTGTACTGTGGCCCATAGGTACAACGGTTGCGCTGAGGGTATTTCTTCGCTCCGCGCGGTGAAACGGTTTCTCCGCTCCGCGCAGTACATTTCGCCGCTCCGCGCAGTACATTTCGCAGAGAAATATACCGCGCGGAGCGGAGAAATGAACTGCGCGGAGCGGAATACTTGATGAACTCCGCGGAGCGGAATACTTGATGAAATGCGCGGAGCGGAGAAATGAACTGCGCGAAGCGGAGAAATGTACTGCGCGGAGCGGAGAAATATACCGCGCGGAGTGGAGAAATGAACTGCGCGGAGCGGAGAAACTTGATGAACTGCGCGGAGCGGAGAAACTTGATGAACTGCGCGGAGCGGAGAAACTTGACGAACTGCGCGGAGCGGAGAAATGAACAGCGCGGAGCAGAGAAATGTATCGCGCGGAGCGGAGAAATTTACCGCGCGGAGCGGAGAAATGTAATGCGCGGAGCGAAAAATGACTTCCGCGGAGCCGTTTCACCGCGCAGAGCGAAGAAATACCCTCAGCGCAACCGTTGTACCTATGGGCCACAGTAGGATTGTCTATAGCAGCGCGCCAGCGTTACATAGAGCAGGAACCAAAATCAAAGTTTGGCGCCAAAACTTGGTCGGTAAAAGAAGGACTCGAGGCTCGGCCCCAAGACATCAATCAAGTTAGGTACATGTGCAATGTAGATGGGCGACTTGGCTAGCGAACAAACTGGCACAGGACAGTCACTGATCTCCACAGTGGTGATATTAACAGAATGTTTCTTCGCTAATCACAGCGACTCCGTACGGTTCCTGAGCCATTTGTCGCATAAAACTTTCAAATGACATATTTCACTGAACTGTGAGGGGGCTTCGGGACACATGGTAAATACATAGTGTGCAGTAGTACTGCGGATTGCACCCCAAGTCCAAAATCCGCTAGATAATGTCAGTTATCCCTCTCAGTACTTTGTAAATTAGCAAGTTATAAAGAACGGATAGGAAAGCTAGCTCCCATCTGTATCTTAATTAACTGGGGATTTCACTAGCGGTGCAAACAGCTAAGTGTGAGGGGTGGGGGTGGGGGGGGGGGGGGGTCGTGGGTCCAGAATCAGACCCTTATTTAAGACGGCAGGAGCAGATTAGCAATGGTCACCCTGGATCACCAGCTGATAATTCAGGTTTGACGTTCTAGAAAAGACTAACCCGGGTATTTAGGGGTTTTCCTTCAAATAATATAGCATACAGACCATGCCACGTTTCGTTTAAATTAATATCACATTATTTGTCCTTTTATGCTGGGGCCCGAACTGGGCACCCATCTACAGTATCATCGTTGAGTCACTTTCATGCTTGGTCATAGCTATAGCCTCAAACTATGTTTCACCGCATATTTAAAATGAGTTCCACTGACACTTTTAATATGTACGGTTCGTGAAAAATGCGCATGCGAAGTATGGAAATATATAGCTCTAATGTGATGTGATCCTCGCCCGGGCGCTTAATTTTGAGGTTAGATAAGAATTGCTATGGCGATGTTGTCACATGCTCGATCCCCAACAAATAAAAATCAATGGTTTCATATTAGAAACGCTAAATAAAATAAAATAAGTTAGAGCCTGCTTTAGTCCCGCTGACATTCACTTTCACTCTATAAATAAGATAAGATAAGATAAGATAAAGTTTTATTTAACGTCGGTATGTAAAAGTCAACAATAAACATTAGCACACGTGCTATTGACCGACAATGATAAAATGACATGAGCGGATGAGATATATATACATATGACAATGAAAATATAACAAACTTTGCATCTCATAAAACCTTACCCATTAGCTATGTTACATAATGTGCACGAATTACAGTGACACAAGAACACATCCGAGGTTGACAGCGTTGTTTTAAATTCCTTGGCAGATTTGGCTAACTTCGTTTCTTTGTTGAGCATGTTCCATAGCTTGCTACCTTGATACTTCAATGAATTATGGCCATAAGCTGTTGTCTTAACGCGTGGCATACATATATTTGGCCCATTTTTTAAAATGTAATTGTTTTCCTTCATGTTATACATGTCATGAAGATAACTAGGCCCAATCTTGTTGATACTCTTGTAAACTTCTAATGATAGATACACTGGGGGTAAATCCTAGCATCAACCTCAGCTGGATCTGTCGCGTCCGTTGTCACAGTCGTGAGTCCTGGCCATTGTACACGCTAGGCGACCTCTCCAGTGTCAGCGTGCGGCAGGAACAGGTGTACGATCTGCGCCCGCCGGCCGGGAGGCAGCAGAGAATTAATGGGGTGCTGACAGGGGGGACCCTGTTCATAGAGGGGGGCGTCCGGTCGCTAAAGTAGCGGGTTTTTCTCGGCATGATGATTGTCTTAAATTAAACCGTGTATAATCATATCCGAGCATTTGTTTAACCGCACGCACCACTAACACCGAACCCCCCATGCATCCAACCCATATGAAGTATTTCCCAGGAAACAGTGTTGATTATTGTCAGTAATTAATATGCATTCAAATGTAGAGCTGTACCTCCTATAAGCGAATGATTGACAGCGACTGGCCGGGGTTGCCACGGACAACTCCGGCCCAGCCACAGCTCAAGAGCCTCGGTTCGAGTGGCCCAAGCCCATGCATCCAACCCATTCGATGTATTACCCAGGAAACAGTGTTGATTATTGTCAGTAATTAATATGCATTCAAATGTAGAGCTGTACCTCCTATAAGCGAATGGTTGACAGCGACTGGCCGGGGTTGCCACGGACAACTCCGGCCCAGCCACAGCTCAAGAGCCTCGGTTCGAGTGGCCCAAGCCCATCCATCCAACCCATACGATGCATTACCCAGGAAACAGTGTTGATTATTGTCAGTAATTAATATTCATTCAAATATAAAGCTGTAGATCCTGTAAGCGAATGGTTGACAGCCACGGCCCAGGCATTGCTCACGAGCCTCGGTTTGAGTGGGCCGGGGTTGTTCGCGGATAACTACGGCCTAGCCATTCCTTGCGAGTCTCCGTTTGAGTGGGCCGGGGTTGTTCGCGGATAACTGCGGCCTACCCATTGCTCACGAGCCTGAACTCGTGTGGGCCGGGGTTACCACATTTGAACTCCGGCCTACTGTCTCGGCATCGCGCCACATCTGGTTTCCCGTGTCGGCCAGGCCATTTAAATTTTTGGCGCGAACGCGTGATTCCGGAGATTTCGTTATTCCGGTTTCAAATAATTCGGTGTTGAAAGCAAATCAAAATCAGTAGCGAAGCTACTCACTGAATTTAAAACAAGAAAGGTCACACTCTTCAGTAAAATAACAATTACAAAAAAGCTTAGCTCTTTCAGATCACCTTTATGGCTAGTTACGGTGTCGTTTCTAGTGACACTGTTAAACAACTGAAGAAATTATTTTATGAATTTCTATGGGGGAATTAAAAGAGATAGATTATTGAGTTTGATCGTAGCTCATTGAACTGGTTGACTGAATATGGTTGATATTGACTATTACGTCAAGTCCTTAAAAGCAACGTGGTGTACACGAATTGTAACTGCAAAAAAATCAATCAATAGGTTAGGATAACATGTATTATTGCGAATCCTTTAAGGGTGAACGATCATATCTCTATTTGCCCAAAATACCCATAAAGCAGATTTACCCAGAACCTATGGGGCAATCGAAATATAACTATTTCTAATCCAAGTAGGGAGCATCAGCAATGGCTGTATGTCAATACGTGGAATAAACAATTAAGGCTTCCATAATATAGGAAACTTCCATATCCGAGACGGCAAAGTCATATCTTGTTAAGTAGATGTCATTAACAGCAAGGTTTTGCAAGAATTAGATCAAGTGCAGATAGCCACAATGAATGTGTGCAAATCACGACGCTGTGATATTTAGTGAGAAAAGCAGCAACATAAAGTCAGTTGCTCTGTTTGAAAAGTCACACTGACTATCTTATTGTCTTAACAGTTATTCTCGAAACCGCCATCGTAAGTAAAACTGAGAAAACCGTTCCCCAATGATAATTTGTTCGACAAGAAAATAGCCGAGTTTTAAAGTCTATTAGAGATGCATCACGTGTTCGTGGCCAGGCTCTGACGCCGATAGCAAAGGAAAGCTCTTTCTCGGCGACCTCCAGGACGTCATTTGGACGCTACAAATGGAAATGTCTCCAACTAGGGATCAGCTCTGTAATAGTATTTTATGTCCAGAGAGACGTACGACAGATAGTCATGTACTGCAGTTCAGTTGCCGTATTCATAATCGCCACTTAGGCCACGCCACTGGACTTAGCGCTAAGTGGAAGATTTGTCGAGCGATTATCGGGTTCAAAATACATAAGTAGTCACCCAAGAAGTGGATTTTCTGAATTAAGAACGGGCTAAAATAAGATTGAAGACGATTTCGTGATAATGAGCACCGGCACCACGAGCCGGTGAGGCTAAGATGAAAACGCACTTTTCGTGCGTAACTTACGAGGGGATTATGAATACGGCCCCAGGTGTTATTCGTCTCCGGCCATTTAACAACAGATAATCTGTCATGCGGAACAGAGAGAGTTTATTATAGTAGAATTAGTGTAAAGCGGGAGTGTTCAATGCTTCATAGGCTGGTGCTGTATATTGTTTCAAGCTCAGCAAAAGAAGAGTTTAGACGAAGAATAGCACAAGCACTAGAAGGACTCACATGGATCGAGGTGATTGCAAATGACATACTGGCAAATGGAATAGATATAACCCTGCAGGGGGCCATTACATGCAGTTCATAACAATACGTTGATCGCGCTGCTGTACAGGGAGCCCGGAAAATGGAATCTGAAACTGAACAAAGACCAGCAACAGTTTCAGTTAATGCTTCAAGGTGTTCCTTACATGGGTCAGTTACTGGCGTATGATGGGTTCAAGGCCGATCCATACAAAGATAATTAAGCATGTGCTGAATATGCAAAAAACCCAAAACAAAGAAGCGCGCAACGCATTCCTGGTGTTAGCCACATACATCGAAAAGTCCATGCCCAAGTTAGAGCTCCCCTGAGGGGGGGTAGCCACGTCGCGTGTCGATTTTTTAAAAAAAGGTCCATGTCGCGTGTCGATTTTAAGAAAAGGTCCATGTCGCGTGTCGATTTTAAGAAAAGGTCCATGTCGCGTGTCGCTAAGTCTTATGTCGCATGTCAATTCTAAGACAACCCCAATGTCGCGTTGTCGACTTTAAAAATCGCCGTGTCGCCGTGTCGAAAAAGCCCCTATGGGGCCCTCAAGTTGCGAAACCACTGCGGTAGATAAACGACCTAGGAACAACGAAGGAACAATCGAAATAATTAAGCTCTTACCAGAGTAAATACACTCCTATCACAAGATCCCTGTTCCGATACTGCCACTATAGCTACGTAGCTGCAGATGTCAGGATTGAAGCCAATATATAGCAGTAGGAATCAGTTTTGCTGTAAGAGAGCCGACCGGTAGCCTATGCTTCACGCGACGAAGAACATTTTCAAGAAGCCGATTCTGGCCGCGCCTGAAGACGATTTTACAAAAACTGCGACTGCATATGTAACGTATCCCCTTTTATGTATAGGGGGTAGTGTTTTTCTGGTGCGATGGTGGGATATCCCTATGCACCGTACCTTCGCCTGTCCTTCAATCTCGACTTCTCGACCTGGGCTTACTATTAACTAACCTTCCTGCAAATATGAATACCTAAGTGTCCGTAACTAAGACTCCCAACTTCGGAACTCAACCCGCGTACAACGATTACACTACTATACGACAAAGAAACAACGTACGAGACACAGCCAAACAACACTGATAGTCATCAGTCAATTCATTACGTTATTCTATGCTACGAAATTCGATACAAATACGACGAAGGCATGAGCCTAGACAAAACCAGGAGGCATCCACAACCTAACCAGTTCCAACCGGTTCGAACCGGTGCCAACCGGTTGACCACGCCTGAATTTACGCCTGAACTTAGGCAAACAACTCACCAGCTCTATTCAGCACTAATCCATACATATAACGTACGCTCAACCAATCCTAACTAACGTAACTTGCGACACACTGCCGCGTTATACCCGTGTAATGAGTATCACTCGGGGGCTCTCTTCCCATGACCGATCCAGATAAGGTGTATCACCCGTCTCAAACGCGACGTGGTCGAGGGCTCTGGGTGTCCAGCCTCTGGGGAGGTTGCTCAGCCTGGGGAGTAACTGGGCGCGGAAAAATCCTTAGTTAGTTAGACCCCAGTGGAGAACTGGCTCTAGAGAGCTGGGCACCCGCTTTTATGGGGGCTCTGGGGGAAGGCGCAATGCATTCTGGGCATCCTTAATTACTGTCTAGCCTCGCTCCCTCCCCCGTAACCGTGCCTAAAACAAGACTGCATACCCGTAATAACAGTGAAACATGATATCTATATCACAGAAAATAACGGACTACCTGCCGTGATACAAATAAAGCCAAACACAGGTTAACATTCAAATATTCCTCAACGAAAATACAGGACGAGCCTAAACGTACACTCGCCCACTAGGCGGCGCCACCCGCGCACTAGGTACAACACACAGTACAACAAGTATGGAGCGCCGTACGCTCTACCGCCCTCGCTTCACATGAAACTGAAGAAAAACCCGCTAGTTATAACATGCGAGAGAGGGCAAACCTGACTTTTCTGATGCCCTATGCAGGGCACCATCGGATGAAACCAGTGCGACAATCCTCAGCTTCCAGCTGGAATGTACGGACTACATACTACGGGACTTGTCGCTGATACACGTCTGAAACAAGTCAGAAATAACAGCAAGTAAGGCAGTGCTGGTGCTGGTGCTGATGCAAGTCATCTGAGAAGGATGGCCGGAAGAACAGCAACAAGCACCCATCTGCGTGAGAGAATTCTAAACCTACAGAGGCAAACTTTCCATAGAGAACGGCATTGTGTTTCGCGGCACGAGAATATTCATCTCAAGAACAACACGAGGGGAGATGCCCAAACGTATGAACGCTACCATGCACCATCAATGGATAGAATCCAGCACGTTGAGAGTCAGGGTATCGCTCTTCTGCCCGCAGATGGCAACATAAATGAAAGACACTCTCATGCTTTATTTAATTACAGATGTTCAGATAACCCAAATGAAAAAACAAAAAGATAAAATTTATATCGAATCCCATAGTGTATGAGCCCGTGAAATCCACCGGAAGTCAACCCCCAGGTTACACACCACAACAAGCACGTGCATGGTATACGTTATCCCTCCAAAGATATGCATTATGGCAAGCCGAAGAAGGATTTATTTTAAATATTGAATCAAATCGATCAGTCACATGTTCAGGGAAAGTGGGACCACTAACCTAGCTGCACGTACTGTACAACCCGTTCAAGCAAGCAAGCAAGCAACGGGCGGCAAATCATGCAGCCGAAATAGCTGCCACACTATAGCTGTGTGTCAACTTAAATGAGCCAAAATAAAGCCCGATGGTGATTCGCAGGCAATATATTCTACTCCAGTGACAACTCACTTTATGACTTTCGACACGACAGCAACAGTAGCTATGTTGTCACGTAGATCTAGTAGGAAACGTAGAAACTTTAGATAGTCACAAAAAATGCAGGGGCTTTAAATTCTTAGCATTAATTCATTACGTGATGATATATACGGACTAATTGAATATCATATTGCAGTCCGCGAGGTGGCCAAAGCCTTCATTAGCAAGTTCATTACGTAGCTATAATAGGACTGTACAGTCACTTCGATATCTTATCGAGGCCCCACGAGACAGGGATACCTATGCTCTGCGTCAATGCCTAGCATCAACGGCCTGTAGGTGCTGTCTACCTTCCGGTTGTTTGCCTTCACTCGCCTCACACACAAGATCGGCTAAAGCTGTCCTTGGAAGCACAACTAACCACTGAAGTTCTGTGCATATCCGAATTATAACCATCCGAGTTGATTTATGTAATGTATGAGCCGTTAGGCAGTTGATAAACCAGAATGCGGTTGTCTCATGAGTGACCTTCAGTGTCAAGCCATGTGCTGCGCGGGGTTTTCCGTGTCGTATGACGTAATAATCATCATGACGCGCGTGTCTGCGCGCGGTATCTAAGGTTACGTAACAACGCTCCTTATATGGATTGAGCAGGTGAGGACAATGGTGCTCCGTTTGTCGTAGAACTGTAAACATCGATGATTTGGCTCAAAATACAACGCTTCCAACAGTCTCATCGAACGGACCACATGCATTATGGAGAGATAAGTGTCTTATTTTTAACTATAATATGTTGTAGGTAAAACCTAGAAGGCGAGCGTAGCCTTTGACTTAGTTGTGAAGCAATTTTTTGGACTCCCACTGATGATTACTAGGCTAAACTGTTTCTCATAACCTTATGACTTGTTCTTTTTAAAGGTGAAGTTTTACATATTATCATATTATGCTATTTTGTATATTTAATATCAAAGTTTTGGTACTGAAAAAGTAGTCTAGTAGTACATTTGATTTGTAGTCAAGTGACCTGCCCCTGACAAAATCTGTCATGATTTAGGTTCCTATTAGATCTACCCTAGGTTGCTTTATTTGTGATCTGTAATGTTTTGTTCGAGAGAAATTGCCATCTAAAAATAGGCTAAGGCAATGAAAAAAATTGACTCACCGAAAATGTTCGTTCTCAAAGTTTAAAAGTGCCGTGTTTTGTGGGGAGGGATCATTGCAGGGTGTAGGTGGAGTGCCATGGTCAGATAGATGTGGCCGGCAATAATTATGTTCCTGCCTTCCTGCTCCCTGATTTGGATTTGTAACTTCAGGACTCAGCTCATGTAATGAGCGTGAGTAATTATGCTCAAGATCTCTAGAATTTGAAACTGGGCGACTGGTTGACTGGGTTGTGTTACGGTTACCCAGTGTGAAGCAAAGTACTGTGAATATTTGTTTATGTAAGTGTGGTCCGCCATTATTCAACGTAGCAAAACCAGCAAGAAGTAGTCTACGATAGACAGAGATCCCAAATGACACGCAGCTGTGATAGAAGCTTTTAGTTTTGAAGTAGATGTACTAAAGAAGGGGAGCACAACTTGTTTTGATTTTATAATTGGACTACTGTACTACTTTTTAAATATAATGAAGAATGCTAATATATAGATATTCGAAGATCTTGATAACTGATTTCTAGATGTATAGAAGGTGGACCAGTGATTGCGCAGGTACCAGTGATTGCGCACTTGCAGAAATCTGATTTGATTTATAGGAATTTGTATCCAAACCTATCCAGGCAGATGCCTTCATGTGTGACAGCTACATTGACATCTGTTTTGTAAGATTGATCTTACATATTATTTTCACCACCTTTTGCTTTGTGCGCAATCACTGGTACCTGCGCAATCACTGGTACCTGCGCAATCACTGGTCCAATCACTATAGCCTAATCTTAACTGAAGGGTTTGTTTTTTTGTGCTAAATTGTTTAAAGCTTGGATCCAGCTTTGTACATTAACTTCTAGCTAATCTATATTAGAAGTTAATTATTTGACTGATCCTACACAGACGCCTAATGAACTTTCAAACAACCCACTTCAATGAACACAGATGTTGCTTTGGTTCGATAATTATACTAAGGAATGCCAAAGGATAGATGTTCGAAGATCTTAATAAATCTAACTTATCTCTAGATGTAGACTAAGCTTAATTAAAAGTTTTGTTAAAAATTCGCTAAACAGCCATTTTTGCCTCAATTGTTTTTAAAGCTTTGATCCAACTTAAGCTTAGTAAGTCTTACATTAATTTCCAGCTAGATCTGTATTAGAAGTTTATTTTAATGAAAGGCTAAAAGACGGTTGTCCCTATCAAATGGTTCCCTTAGCTTGTCCAGGAACCAGTAAAAATTTCTTGACGGATCCTGCACGGATGCCTGATGAACTGCCAAATAACCCAGTTAATTAAATGTGACACAAATAAGTGTTGAAAGTCATATGATTTTAGCCAAAATGTGACGTTAGATCTAGCACCTTTTGGATCACCAACCTTGATCTATATTTACAAAAACTGAACTAGATTGTAGACCTAACGGATCCAGATCTGGATCTAGGCCTAAGCTTAGATCTATAAACATAACGAAGCAATTTTTGCCTCAAATTGTTTAAAGCTTAGATCCAACTTAAACTAAATTAGATCTAGGGAACCTACATTAACTTAACTTCCAGCTAGATCTATATTAGTCAATTAGAAGTTACTGAAAGGCTCAGTAAACATTAGCTAAATAAGTCAAATGGTCCCCTGGTCAGGGTCAAAACTGTTCTATGGATCGTACACTGGCGCCTAGCCTCCTAGGCTAGATCTAAATATTACACAAATAAGTTACCTTAGCACTTGAATGTATCACCAACCTTGATATAAATTTACAAAAGCTAGACTAGACGTTAAAATCTTGTAACATCAACGAAGCCTGGTAAACTGCTGAGAGATCTGAAACTGTCGTCTGCGCGTTCGACTTGTGCTGCCACCCAGCGAATGCATCGCGCGCGCGTGTTGAGCGCCCTCTGTCAGGAGAGAGGAGGAAACATGCATGTTGTCGCTATGATCAGCGCTTCATCAGTTGGAATTATGTTTTTGTATGTAAATTATCTACCAATTATGCACATTCTTTTGTGAATGTGCGGGTTCGGGCTGCATACATGGGCTGCATATAAGTTTTTGACAAAAAAAACCATGAAATTTCCCAGAATGCATTTAAACGCATGCGCATGTCACACCACTGGGGGTCGACTTCCTGCTGATTTTTTTTCGCGCTTTACAGTATGGGATTGAGATACAGATTTTGTCAGTTTTTTACGTGTGTGTTATCTAAAGAGCTCGCTACGCTCGCTATTATGATTTTATATTTAACAATGCCTAGACCAAAGCAAACAAAAATTGTTTCACACCCACTCAATTCTTCACGCACAAACCGCGCAGCTGGCCGGTTCCAAACACTAAAACGTTGACTACAATGAGTGCGCGTCACGCAGTTGCAGCAAGGCACCAGCGTGATGTGCACTCGTTCTAAGAGCACGTGTTTTTTTGTTGGTCCCAAAAGACCCAAACCGGAAATAGAACCCGCGAGAACTGTACAGCCCTATGAGTCTTACGTGGAATACGTAAAGTAACATCTAACTTTTAATTATACGTTATAAAGATTTAGTTGCAATTGACGCTTACATACAGGTATAATCGAGAGACAAAAAAGCTAGTACTCGATGTCTAGCTAATTAGGGTCATCCAGCCATCAGGTTCAAATCGCCATCTTAGTCGTACCAAACACGGTTAATTTGAGATTATGTCTTCGTGACCCGAGCAAAAAGAACACGTTGGCAAATGGAACAATTAACAACCGTCGTTCAAGGCGCCCCTTTGACTTCACATCTCCTTCCTTTAATGTCCCGTGCATGTGCTGCGTATATTGACATTATGGTTAAGCTCATCTAAAGTTCCTGTTGTTCGCCCACCTGAGTCACGTTCGAGGAACGTTCGCCAGGAAAGTTTTTTTTACGTTAGTTGAACCTTTAAGCCAACGTTCGCTGAACGTTCACCGTTCGCTGAACGTTCATATGGAACGTTCGAGGTACGTTCGCCAGGAGAGTTTTTGTTATGTTAATTGAACCTTCAAGCGAACGTTCGCTGAATGTTTAAAAAAACCGTTACCCCACCTTCTGCTAACGTGCGACAAACGATCAAATTGCGATCCAGTCACACGAAACGATATAACCATGTGATGTATAATTCCCTTTAACAGTACAAGCCATAATGATGGCCGCTCCAATCCGCTGGCCGTGGAGTACTCGTTAACATGCCCGCATGGTCGACAAAAAAACATAAGAACAAAGTGGTCAGTAAATGATAGGGGTACCTACTATTGACCCCCATGATAGACCACAAATTACTGGTATCTTAGATAGCCTGATTATACAGACATTTAGACTGCTATTAAGATTTGTTACTAACATAATTGATCACATTATTGCTACCCTGTCCCTACCTCTCCAGCAAAACTGCTTATCAAAATCCCACCCGGCGAACGAAGCCAATTACTTCAGTGCCACTTCTAGACACAATGGGATAGGCTTATTTATTTTCTGGTGGGTGGGGGGGGGGGCTACTTTGGCTTAAGCCCCCCCCCTCCCCCCAACCCCCTGGTCAAGCCGCAGAAGCCCCCTTGTAAATAAATAAGCCTATCCTATGTCCAGGAGCAGCAGCCTGATGCTGACGAAGGACCAGAACCGCCGCCCCCCCACTTCCGCTGCCTAAGCATTGTAATCGCGAAATTCAAGCACCCCCCCCCACCCCCTATAGTCTGGATCCGCCCCTCCTGTAAGATAGGCCCAGCTGCTTCATGTCTGTTTATCCCCGTTCATCTCTTGTGCCTTGCAGTTGCACGCTGAACCTGGAACCACAGATCGACTGTCACAGGCCAAAGGGTGCCCCTCCCCCCCCAAGCCTGTGTCTGTCGATCTGCGGCTCGCGTACACGTGTTACTCGTGTAACTCGACAAGGACAGATAGACGTGTCAGAAATCATTCATAGTGGCTTAATCACCGATAATGCGAACAATCAAATGGAGCGATGTTGGTCACCAATAAGCGTCCTATTCAAAGAAACACTGACAAGTCATACAACTTAATAAACGTCCAGATGGCAGATTTAGGACTTACAGACGAGGCTCAAGGCAACCAAGTAAAATTTTTACCCCTGAAGGCCTTGGGTTGCCGTCTAACAGAAGCTTTGTAGAACAACCCTTATGAAAAAACACCATGGTATACCATGGTAATTTAGCAGGGTATACCATGGTGTTTTAAAACAGGTATACCATGGTAAATTACCATGGTATACCATGGTAAACCATGATATAACATGGTATAACATGGTGTTTTGAAACAGGTATACCATGATATACCATGGTAAATTACCATGGTAAATTATCATGGTAATTACCATAGTAAATTACCATGGTATAGCATGGTAATTTACCATGGTATATCAAGTACCAGGGTATGCTAATTTACCATAGTACTTTAAAACATGAATACCATGATATACTATGTCACTAATCACTGTTACATATAGCAATATATAAATATAATGCTATGATATATATATATATAATGCCAGTCTAAAAAATACAAAAATAAAGAATAGAAAGATTCACAATCCACTTTCATATATATGTATTACAATAAAAAGGTGCATTATGTGAACATGTGACATTATAAACACATAATTAACCCAAGGTTACCTGTTACGTAAATGACACAAATTCCAAAAGATTTATATAATATACACATTCTAGCCGTATAGATATATTAGAAAAACAAGCTACCATTATGTAAAGAAATGTTCATTGCTTATATGCATATTGACATAAAATTAAATCAAGAAATAATATCAATATACACCATATAGCAACATCATAGTTACATACCTTCAAATTTAAATTTCACATCTAAAAAGTGGTTGAATGATTAATATATTGATATATTATAATACATTTTGTTCACTTTACAGCTTATACATTTGAGCGAGTTGAAAAAAAACGCCATCATGGAATTTTGTCTAGTTATTATATGAGCAATAAAATATAGACATACTAAAACTATATACATGACATAAAAACCAGCTGTATTCGATTATTACCCAAATCATGTATACTATACAAGAATCAACTGTAATAAATGAATTGATAGAGTATTTTTTTTTCTAATGGATAGGCTACAAATTCCACAATAAAATGAGATGCACCACCATGCAGCACTTCGCAACTACTACATAGCTACTACTCAACTTTAAAAAAATTACTATTCAATGCATAAAACATATATAAACAATCCCTTATACACAAATATTCATTTCAATTTGTAAAACAAGTAGATCTTTCAAAATTTCTTCTTATTATCCAGCCTTTACAGGGTTGCTGAACTTGAACTTGAATAGGGTTGAGGCACTCATAGACACATGTACAAAGAAACCAACAAAGTATCTTAACAATATGTTAACGAGAGGAATGCACAGGACATACATGAGTCTTATGACAGGCCACTTCATCACTCACAGGCTAGGCCAGCTCTGCTCAACATAAGTCACAATCTTTGTACGAAGGTTCATACACATAAGAACAGACAAACTCCAGAGAGAGGGAGGGGGGGGGGGGTCTAGCCCTAGCCCAGAACCCTAGTCTGTGTGTGGCTGAAATGATTGTTCAACCATAGCCATGTCCATGGCTAGCCCTAGCCTGAATGTTCAGGCGTTACAGTTTGACAGTCTGATGCTTTTCAGCATCACCATACACCGCATACACCGTGTAGGCCTAACAAGACCACGAGCGCTTAACTTCTTCTTTCATTATTAGTCCCCACGAGGTCATCTGCACTAAGCCCCACGGATGTCAGGCATAAGGGCCGCGTGCCATGAGGGCCGCGCGGATGTTTGGGGGTGGTGTGGACGAAGGATAGGGGTAGTGGGGAGGGTGGGGCGGCGGGATGCGTAGCGGAGGTGGGGGGGGGGGGGGTGGGAGGATGGTTGTTATCAGCTTTGCAGCTTCACATCAAGTCTAGACAAAGGTCCCAGTTCTAGACACCTCTTTAGATATAGCTTTAATTTTCTATAAACTTTTATCAGCTTGTACATGTTATATCATTATTATATCTAATACTTGAAACAATTAAGTCTTCTCACAGTCTTCTCTCTCTTCATGAGATTAAATAGTTATATTAAATTTACCTTTTTATATGCAATACAGGGTAGTATGCATCTCAGACAAAGAGATAGTTTGACAGAACTGTTAGGCATAAGCAAATTTAATTTGTAATACATGTATTACATGTATTATATAACTTATATAGACCATGATGATGAGACTTGAAGTGAGGCTTGTGCAGGCTCCTGTTCGCCTTTTGTTATGGTGTCACGCTCGAATTTGGGCGTCTTCAGGTTCTATACAGTATAGTATTAATAAATACATACCTTTCATTCATATAAATAAGCAAATATTCGTGAATATAAGCTAATCGTATAGACATGCCGTAGGACTCCGCACGCCTTTTCGCAACATTTTTCAAACTTCGCGCATGCGCCTTGCGATCTCCGCTGCGCATCTTCGCTAGGCGGCAGCTGCCGTCTGGTGGCGCACTACTCACTTCGCGGGGTTGGGCCCCGTTGCAAATCTCACTAATGTTTTAGGGCGGGGGTGTGTATGTGTGTGGAGGGGTGGGGGGGAGTTACGTTACATTATTTTGGATCGAGAACGCTAGGCCTATAGCATATAATGATAATCTAATTAGAACTAAAATGCAATGATACACGGCCCTTCGAGGAACGTTCCCGGAAGGTAGCTCTATGCACGACCGTTCGGAGAACGTTCCCAGAAGGTAGCTTTACATCCCATTAATCAACGGTTAATTTTACGCTCAGTGTCTCAGTTTAGGGAACGTTCCCTGTAGCTTTCAACAGAAGGAAGCTAAAATCTAGATATTCCAGGAACGTTCCCGGAAGGTATCTCTCCAACCGAATCAGGCCGTACCGTTCATTGAACGTTCGCAGAAGGCTAAACGCTAACGTAACCAAAATATAACCCCGAGCGAACGGTTCGCTGAACGTTCGGTGTTTGCTGGGTATACCCTTATAAACAAGATAAGGTATCTAACTCCACCAGCCGCCCCGACCGGCACCCGCTTCAATCCTTAATATCCTAATTTACCTACCTTGCCAAGGACTGTCAATGATCTATTTGTCTTCTTGCTCGCATCTGGTGAGCCATATATAAATACATATTAAGTATAAATTTAGCCCGACGAGACGCCGAGAAGCCGCTTTCTTTCTAGTGTTTCCGGCCGTTATATCGCTATGGTGGTATTTCCAAAGATATCGGTACACCAAGATAGGTCATACGGCGATTTCCTTGTAATCGTTCTCCGGTGGCGCCGCCAAGCGGTGAGCGCGTAGTGTTGCACAGTGCCGCGGTCAACAGGCATCAACTTCAAGTTTCGTTTGCCATAAATTGCGCGAATTCACGAAAGAAATGTCAAGGAAGGCCATTCTTCAGACTCCTCAAGCAAAAAGAAGAGTAAGACATGCTTCTTGCATTAATTGATCAGTCATTGATATCGTGCATCGATTACCACCGTCACAATTGCCGATAATTCTCTATTATCGCCCACGACGAAGCAGGCTGATGCAAGTAAAAGCAGTCAAAAATCTATCGTTTCCAATTATAATTCAATAATTATCAAATGACAACAAGCTTCAAGTCAGTGCTAAGGCCTAACGAGTGTGCAATCAGGTGTACGGATCAATGTCCTGGGGTTTAAATCAAAATGAGGTGAACTCAAACCATATAGTATATGATCATATATAGACCTATCACTGCCATGGGTGTCCGGCTCTCAGTGTCTGGCTGGCTTTGTCAGCTTTGTCAAAGGTAACCAAACCCTTTTTCTGCATTTCTACTTAGCGCTTCTTGTGCAGTCATGTTCTTTTTATGTTTATAAGCATTTATAAAATGTTGTTTTTTATTATTACTTTTCAGATCCCAGAGATGGGTGGTCAATGCAAGAAGAAAAGAATTGTTGAATAAGTCCAGTTTCCGCATCAGCTGAAGTAGTTTATATTCTTAAAGCTGCTCATGTCTCAGAGTTTCTGTAGAAATGAGTAATCTTGTTGATGTTTGTATTTTTGTATCAAAAAATATCAATTGGTTAAGCCTGTGGTTTATTATTATTATTTAGGCTTAGAATATATATCACTGAACTTCGGGCGTCGTGGTGTTTGTTATAGGCCTACACTTGTTGGGAGCCTGTGTTTGCAGTGGGGGTGGGGGGTGGGCGGCAAGGGGGAGGGGGGGGGGGGGCGTGTTCCCAGATCAGGATAAATTTCTTTATTACCAGCTCACGATGAATTAAAAAGATAACTACCAGTATACATAGGAAGGCGGGTACATGATATAAATTAGCGATTTCCCGATTCACATTTATTTAATATTATAATTCCCAGTTAACGATTGATGAAATTCTTTGATCAAGACAGTCGGCTAAGATCCCAGTCGCAGTCCAAGAAGAATCATTTGCCTCAACCTCAGTTCACGGTGAAATGAAAACCCCATTTCCGAGTAACAGAAATATCCCTTACCCCCCCCCCCCCCCCCCCTGCAGTGGCGTCGAAGGGTAGACTAATCTATAGTGTGACAAATTAAAATAAAGACAGGAGACCGCATATGCTAAATAATTGTGAAGTTGTGTTCAATGATTGAACAGTCACATCTTAGTTTTCAGCCAGCAAGGTTATCAGCAAAAAAATAAATATTATTTATCTTTAATGTTAAATATACGTGAAAGGGCACCACCAGGCTCTACATCAACGGGATTAATAGGGCAAAAATTCAATTTTCACAGGGCGCTGCTTATCACGCAGACAGTGTCAGTGTTATCTTTAGCGCAGTGGCAGCCCAACGTTACGCGCTCGCCGCATAGCGGAGCCACTACTCGCCGCATTACACATTTTACAATGGGCGCTCGCCGTATGACCTATCTGGGTGTACTAATATCTTTGGTATTTCTCTAGTCCACACAACAAGGGAAAATACTATTGTACTTCTCGTTGGTTTCCCAGGTAATCACTCGATCGGTTGCGTGGGGGACACAGAGATGCCAAGACGGGATTACCAGTTTAAAGGTTTATTATAGGTCTTACTATAGATCTACGAGTTCTCGAAATCGGCTACACGATCATACATATTACATCTGTACAAACCACCTAATCAAAATGATGTCTGCACTTACTTTCTGGCCGTTGTCTGTACAATCCCGATCAGCCGATCACCCGTCCCTTGGGTCCGGGGTCTCCGGCCGCCTCCCTGGATTTGACGGCCCCCGGCCAGCCAGATCCGCACCCTTTGTCCCCCCGTGGCATCGCCCGAGGGGACGCCAGGCGGTTCTTCCCGATAAGGGCATCGGCTGTTCCAGGAACTACCGAACCGAAGGCGTTATGACCACCTGGCCGTTATGACCGGTCTACATTCCTAAATACTACACTGCCGTTGTAACGAATATTTCACCTGATCGGTATTTCCGGTTGCAACTCTTGCAAAATTTGTTGAAATTTTTATTAAAATTATTCGTCCAGATCTTATGCATTTCCGACATACTCATTTTCCGTCTTCTTGCATACGGGAAGGTAATTGTTTCTTTGTTTCTCCAGTTTGCGTTGTTCTATTTTCCTTAGGAATCCGGTAATGTTTACCAGTCACATGAATGACCTCAATGTTATTTAATTTTATGGTTCTGCTTGATCAATGTTTATTTTGTTGACTGTGACAATATTGCCATTATTGGCCTGACAGAGACAAAAACGGCCGGTGGCAAACATTTGCGAGGGTAGTTCAGGGTAGTAGGTAGTTCAACAAATTAAACGCGGTAGGTAGCCTCATGTGGCGTTGTTGGGAAACAACGCCACATGTCCTGACCATCGAATCCTATTTGGCATTTTACAAACATGTGTGGCGAGAAGCGGTGCTGATGGCGAGAACTTTTTGGGGTATGAAAATAGTTTCTAAAAGTATGTATCTTACAACTTATCTTGTTATTTTGGTTGAAGTCTCTATGATTACAATCTCTGTGATTACGATGATATCCTCTGTCTCTATGATTACGATCTCTATGATTACAACAATATCCTGTATTGATTTTTCATAGCAGCCGACAACTGAGTTCTGTCTGCCACTTTGCCCACCCAGTGGAGAAACTGCGCATGCATGCATGTCGTTAAAGCCACACCATTCGCTTGGTGGCGCTTCATATACAGTTATTTACATGCAATAAGCGAAACGCCACCTGACGAAATCTGCTGGTGCAGAATGACCAAATATGAAATGGTGTGATAAACAATAAGAAAGTCTCATTTCAACTGACTTGATAGTAATGCAATATTTTGTTGGTTTATATGCATGTGGGATTTGTGGTAGATATGAAGTTTAGATATCAGAGTATAAAATGACAAGGGTTTGATGGATCATGCTTTTAACAACACTTAGGCGCCCACAAAATAAATCTTACACCCTCATTTTCTACATGAGAATATGAAACTGTTGTGCGGAGCAATAACTGTCTCATATGGGACTAGGTAGTAGGTAGCAGCAGGATTACATAATTATTGGCTGTGATTGTTTACCAAAACTTTTTAATCCGACCTAGCCTGAAAACTATGACATTATTGCGGCCAGGATAAAAGCCAGAAGTAAGTTAGTGCAAAAGACTACCAAAGTCTTCCAAAGTTATTTTATATCGCCACAAAGGGCTGAAGGGAACCGGCCTGGACTTATTTCTGACAGGCAGGCTGGTTCCAAACCTGTGTATTTGTGGTAGCGCCATCAAGCTCCAAGTGAAATTGTTTGTGGTTGTCTGTAAAAATATTGATTTATGCAATCATCTTGCCTGAATGAGTGTGAATCTTGTCTCCCCATACTTCAATTGATATCAAAGAAAAAATCTGTTATTTGAAAATAAAGCTGACAAGTTCAAGTATTTTAGTCAAGATGGGAAAATAAGTTTCTTGAACAGCGACCTGGTGCATTGAGTACAGACATTACTTGTCTTGCCATTGGCATTGCCAACTGTTTGATGTCACATGAATGAAAGTTGGTTTAAACATATTTTAATTACTAACTATTAGAATAAACTTAGCTGGGGCTTGGCCTTGGCAGTTGCCATATGCTGTATTTGATACAGGCCAAACAGTAGAAAATTGTTATCTATCTTTTTTGGAACCATGACTTTGTATTACCTAAGTAATGTGCAGATACACCATCTATTCATACGAAATTGCTCAAGCTGCAAGGCTCTGAAGGTTGCATACCAGATCAACACCTAAACCACCTATAGCCTAAGCAAAATGATCTATCTTTAGGTTTTGATGGGATGGTTCCAAACCAGTATTTGATGACTACTTGGTTCCAATAACATAAATCTTACATCGGAGAAGGTCACTGTTAACCATGTTGATGTGAAGGTATAAAGAAATCTTATATTTCTTTCATAATATTTTTTATTAACGGTGACATGTAGCAGATGTAGTGTTGAAAAGTGAAGTGCCATATGACTTCATATAAGGTCAATTATTCATGCATTTATTGCATTAAGTATAGATTAAATTAAATGCATTAACAGGTGGAGGCACATTGATTTAATAATATTATTATGAAAGCCGTCTATGAATATATAACCCAGCAAAGAGGTTTGAAACTTGATCCCCAAGATAATATCAACAATATATAGCTATCATTGTGTTTCCCCTGCTGTCCTGCCATCCATTAATTCAAATATTTTAATTGTCCATCATATGTACTGTCATTTCTGCAGTTTAAGTCGCATCATTGTATAAGTCGCAACCGCCGACCATAGAATATTTCAACCTGTAATCCTGTTATTGAGGCGAAGATACCTGAAAGTATTAATTACAATTTCAGGCGTCCTGGGCGAAAATCTGCAGCTTAGCATCATAGATCCATTGGTGGTCGCGTACAAAGATCAAGCCATTTGCCTGGGAGAGGCTGTAGCTCCAGTGCACAACATTAAGTCTCCTGGTTCTCATTGAATCATCAAGGCTATTGCTGAGACAAAACATAGAGAACGTTGTGCTGTGAAGGGAAAGAAAATCCGGTTTTGAGAGCCGCTGTTACGCCTTGCATGTCGTCATCTGGGGGACGACAAGCCCAAGGAGGTCAGGGAGGCAACCAGCGGCTGAGTAAGGGACAGAAGTTAGCCCAGATGGCGCGAAAGCGGGATGAGAGAGTTGTGCGACAGGCCTATCGCAAGGAGAAGAAGGCCCAAGGCTATCTGGCTGATGATGAGATCTACACCTGCTTCAGGACCCAGCTGGCCAAGATGGGACTGCAGCTGAGAGATATTCCAGGCGACGGGTATGTCAATAGTTTTGTGATACATAATATGTCTTACAAGGTTCTCCTGAAAGATGTGTCGTCGAACAGGGCTCGCTCGAACATGAGTTCCCTGTCTTATGGTTATTAATATCCTAATATGCTTAATTTGTAATGATTCGAAATGATTCGGCATAAGATTCGAAATCTTATGCCGTAAGTTATAGACCAATATTAAATCAGGAGGTCGATTGTTTTCTCATGGAAAGTGTCAAAATGCACCCCCCCCCCCCTTTCCAAATTCATAGATCCGCCCCTGAGCTACGTGTGGATTCTATCCTTTTTTTACACTTTTAAGGGCAATTATTTTACGGAGTAGTTGTGGCTATGAGGAGAAGTTGGAGGCCACGTTCTTTACGGTTACCCAGAGTAACGCCAGGGAATTTTGTTTGTGTGTATATGTGGGTTCGGCGCCAGTTACCCATCAAGCGATTTGTCCCACTAAGCGATATATATGCACATATTGAATGTTCCGCTCTTTTGTAGGAATTGTCTGTTTCGCGCCCTGGGAGACCAGTTTCAGGGACACGGCAGGGACCACCTCAAACACCGCAGGGACGTCGTGAAGTACGTCTTGGACCACCGAGCGGACTTCGAACCGTTTGTTGAGGATGATGTGCCGTTCGACAGACATGGTAAATGTTCATGGATTACTTTGTATGGACATTGGCTTCAAGTCCTTTCGATAAAATCTATGTTTAGCTGGTAAAGTTTTATTGCAAAGATAGAAAGATACGTAATGGCTGTATAGGGATTATTGTCGTTTCTCATGATGTTAGTCTTTCATTTATTATGTAAAAGTTAGAGTTACGAGCTTGTTACTGCCTTGTGTCATAAAAGCGTCGTTTAGTATATGGACCCTTGTGTTAAATATTTAGGCAAAAGCTGGTTCACTATTACATTGCAACGTCACAGATGGTTCGTGTGTTTGGACGTTAATAAGCATGCTAAAGGTTATGCTTGTTCGCGAGAGACATGGTAAGATTTAAGATCTATCATCCTGAAATATCTATTGCTATTGACTACATGTCAGAAATATAATGTTTGAAAGGCTTTGGTGTCACACCCTTGATATGAGGTGTTTGAGGATGTTGGAAGAGGAAAAAGGTTCCCATTTATAAATTGTACTGTATGGAAATTACGTGACGTTTTTATTTGGGTTACTCTGAACTACGGGTTTAATGTGTTCATATGTTTTAAAGATAAACATTATTATTTCACTTTTTTTTCGGAAGTGTGGGCGCCAAAATGCTCTTAGCGTGTATCAACATGTGTGTATACGTATGACTTGTTGTCACATAACATATCTTAATGTATCAATAACTAGGAAAATATATTTTTCAGTGAAGAATCTGAACCAGATCGGTACATACGCCGGAAATGACGCCATTGTTGCGTTCGCTCGTCTCCACACACTGACCGTTGTCATTCACCAGGTTAACTCGCCTTGCTGGCAGGTGAGCACAATGTCACTGCATACGCTGATATGTATCTCTCATGTTATAACGTGTTTCCGAGGCCTAGAGGCTGGGGTTGTGAAATGCTATATATAATTATAAACAGTACACGTTGTCTCATATCCTTCAAGATATATATCCAGCAACTTTTGATAACTTGCGAAGCTTAATGTCTACAAAGGGAATCTCCGTCATACGACAGTTAGCAATCTTTGTATACATTGTGAGAATCATTTCAGCTCCAACACCACACCTTGTCAATGTTCCTGCTCAAAACATATTACATGCATATACTGTCATGTCATTTAATCCTGAAGGCCTGCGAGACGAAACAACAAACCCAGCCAAGTAGTAAAATAACATTTAATTTTGTATTGCAATGACTCATCAGGTAAAGCGAATAGTAGTTTTTTCCTCTTGCTGTTTATTTACCGTGTAAGCCATGACGTTAATATGTTTCTACAAACATTTACTGTACGGCGCTCTTTGACAGATTCATGGATCAGAAAAGCCGAACTCCAGACAACTACACATATCCTACCACAATGGGGATCACTACTCCAGTGTGAGGAAGTTAGGCGACGACTCGGAATGTCCCGCTAATATCCGCCTTGAGGTGAGTCCACCGTAGTCTTCTCCATGCAATGTTCCATATTGCCTGGAAGGGTGAATTGACTGCATGTAGCTATGCCAGATGAAGTATCTGATTTAGTCTTGTAATGTTCGAATTGAGTGGCCTTCGTGGGCCGCAAATCACTCTTGGGTTTGAATCTGCAATTAATCTGCGGCTTGTATACCGGAGCCTCCCTGGTGTAGTGGTTAGCGCACTAGACCGCAGATTGCCAGGTCCTGGGTTCGAATCCCTGGCCCGTTCACCTGATTTGGATTACATACATACATCATTCATCGTCCCGCGAGGTTCATTATCCCAGTTTAGCCCGTGTGTGTAACAAAGCGGTCTAAAACGCCAATATAACAAACGCATTTCTAAAAACGTTCAGGAATATTTCAGAAAACATGGACCATAATACATGTGCTTCACTTAAACCTGTAAATATGTTAGTGAATATTATCTGGCTTATATGTATCAGAATGAAAGTGTGCAGTAACATTGGAGCGAACAAACGTTTGCTAACGTACAGCACAATCAAATCTATAGCTCTCGTCACCGTCTCTCCTATGACCAGGACACCGTGAACCAAACTCTACCCAAGCCGGGTAAACATCCACAGAAGTCTGGCCCCCCGTCCTCTACACATGGCTCCTCAACCTCCTCGGCGGTCTGGAGCGGCGAGTACGAAGTGGGCGACATGGACAGCCTGCACCTCCCGGCGCTGACGGGGGACGAAGTGGGCCTGGCGCGAGCTGTCTGCGACACGGACGACATCGTGGAGCACGTCATGAACAGAACCGGCTGTCTGGTGGGTCTCGGGGGCGAGTTGGTTGGTGGACGACTGTTGTTTGGTGGGTTTCGGGGGCGAGTTGGTTGGTGGACGACTGTTGTTTGGTGGGTTTCGGGGGCGAGTTGGTTGGTGGACGACTGTTGTCTGGTGGGTCTCGGGGGCGAGTTGCTTGGTGGACGACTGTTGTCTGGTGGGTCTCGGGGGCGAGGTGGATGGTGGACGACTGTTGTTTGGTGGGTCTCGGGGGCGAGTTGGTTGGTGGACGACTGTTGTGTGGTGGGTCTCGGGGGCGAGTTGGTTGGTGGACGAGTGGTGCCTGGTGGGTCTCGGGGGCGAGTTGCTTGGTGGACGACTGTTGTCTGGTGGGTCTCGGGGGCGAGGTGGATGGTGGACGACTGTTGTTTGGTGGGTCTCGGGGGGCGAGTTGGTTGGTGGACGACTGTTGTGTGGTGGGTCTCGCGGGCGAGTTGGTTGGTGGACGACTGTTGTGTGGTGGGTCTCGGAGGCGAGATAGATTGTGGGTGAATTTGTCGGCCGGGGTGAATGGGGACGGGTTGGTTTGTGGACGCCAGCAATTTCTGTCATTTTATCTTTGTCGGTCAATAGCACACATGTATAGTTAATGTTTATTATTGACTTGCATTGACCTACGTTAAATAAAGCCTTATGTTATCTTATGTAATCGCACAATGTTGCTGACTTGACAGGACCGCGATCTGGTTCAGCAGACCCTTGAGGAGCACTTCTATGACGTGGAGACGGCTGAGATGGACATCTGCCAGATACTGACCGCCTCCATGGCCGACTGCTCGCCGCGTAAGTCGAAGATAGATGTAGCTGGGCGAATATTGAATTATTTAATATGTTTCTAACTACATGTATGTTGGAAATGTTCTGTTGCTACATTCAAAAGGAAGGGAGGGGACAAATCATGGGGTACAGCCTCTATAAATCGATGCACATTTTGGCGGACTTTTATACGGGTATTAGCAGGGCGGCTAGAAATTGGAAAACAGAAAAACCTTCCTAATTCGATATACCTTCGTTCCGACCATCGATCTGTGCTGTTTGTTATTACCTATTGTACCTATTACTGTGTCAATCTGAGAAATATCTTGTTAGTGGCCGGTATTAAGAAACATTCTCTGTTGTCTTCGTGGTTGCAACAATGCAATAAAATGAAACTAAAAAAAACAAAAAACAAATATATACCTCATTATAACACCTTCTTGTCCAACATTTAATGTGCATACTGAAGAAACTAACTATATGCTAATAGTCTCCAAATCGGTCACGTGCCTAAATCTACAGACTAAATCTACAGACAACAGAGATTGACTGTACCTCATTTTACTCAAGGCCCGCTTTGTTATATGTCGCAGTGCATATAAAGATAACTTCAATGTGATGAACCTTACGTGATTTATCTTCACCGTTTGTACGATACGTTCAGCACCTCAGTCTTCAATCTCCCTCATCTTGTCCGCACCGGTTTGTCCCCCATCGCTATGTGGCACGCGGGATTACATTTCTATGTGTTTGTGGTCGCCAGATTCCAATGCGGGAGTCGACGCATGCGCAGCAGCCTTCAGTAATGGCGGCCTGAGCTCGGAGGACGGGTGTGGAACCCGGATTTACGGGAGTTTTAACGGCCAAGCGGGAAGCGCTCGATCTCACTCCGGAGCGAAACCTAAGGAACAGGTGCAACAACCGTGCTTAAAAGCTGTAACTTCTACCAGTCTATCTATTACTGTAATGATTCGCTTGTATTTTAATTTATGTTTTTGTTAGATAACGTATAAAGTGTCGTATTTTATATCATAAATAACGATTATTTGTATTTTTTATCCTTGATAAATAAGTTATTTGTAATTTTTATCATTGTATATATTTAATTATTATGTATAATATGTTATAGCGTGTTTATGATCGTATATACTATGTCACATTGCTAATCTAGTGAAAGATGGTAAAAGGGATTTTACGGGATCCATGTTGTGTACATTCCTATGTCTTACTGGTGCTACTTTATGTGAATACCCAGATGTCTACAGCACGTCGAAAACGAGACAAGAAGCAGGAAAAGAAGGCGCGCGCCACGGAACGCCGGAAGCAACAGTTGCTGGGGCAAAGTGGAACTTCCGGTACACTGAGCACGAGCAGCGAAGATGACGAGCACAACAGCGTGGTCCTAGTCGCCGACAAAATGGGAACCTTAAAAATATGATACGAATGAACGACTAGGTGATTACTTTCGCTATCAATGGTGTTATCACTGTTGGCATTGTTTTGTTTCATCGAGCGCCATGTCTGTACCCCGGTGTCTGTGGGAGCGCAGACCATGTACCCCGGTGTCTGTGGGAGCACAGACCATGTACCCCGGTGTCTGTGGGAGCGCAGACCATGTACCCCGGTGTCTGTGGGAGCACAGACCATGTACCCCGGTGTCTGTGGGAGCACAGACCATGTACCCCGGTGTCTGTGGGAGCTCAGACCATGTACCCCGGTGTCTGTGGGAGCACAGACCATGTACCCCGGTGTCTGTGGGAGCGCAGACCATGTACCCCGGTGTCTGTGGGAGCGCAGACCATGTACCCCGGTGTCTATGGGAGCACAGACCATGTACCCCGGTGTCTGTGGGAGCGCAGACCATGTACCCCGGTGTCTGTGGGAGCGCAGACCATGTACTCCGGTGTCTGTGAGAGCTCAGACCATGTACCCCGGTGTCTGTGGGAGCACAGACCATGTACCCCGGTGTCTGTGGGAGCGCAGAAGATGTACCCCGGTTTTTTTCATTTTCTGTTTGTCATTTCATCCATCACTTTTGTTTGTTAGTCTGGTTAAGTATTAAGGAAAAAAACTGCAGATTCATCTATAGTCCTCACCCCTTCAATTCATTCGGTGTAGAAACTGCTACGGAATCCAACATCTACATGTTGTAATGTGACATAGGTTTATCTCGATTGATACTTACGTGACGAGAGTGGGGGTTGTGCTACATATGGGAGGTTGTTGGTTGTATATTTTTAGCTGAAGAATCCGTAATTGTATTGAATATCGCCGGTTTAATGCTTTCATGATGTCTAAAAGGACACATGTCAAAACCTGAGTATGTTAAAAACCAATGTCGACAATTAAGCGTGTTGCTTTCGGTGGGTTTCTGTGGCTTCATGGGGTATTTTCGCTAAGAAAGTCCGTAACCCGCACCCCTACATGTTAATGTATATCTGCTTTATTAAAGCAACGCACAACCGGCGTTCTATTGCGATTATTCGTATGCGACCATTTTGGTTAACCAATTTTCCGGCTGATCTTATTCAAATTCGACTCCTTTATTCCAGTCGCTGGCACAGTGTATAGCCCACCATCTATCTGGGTCTAGCGTTTACTCGAGATCTGTTCCTTCACACGTGGTGTAAGCATACTTAATATGCATGTAATCATCCTTCATATGCTTTGTATGGTTGGCATCCGTCCATCTGCGAAAGACGATGGATTTACAGCTTTGTTACTTAATACCGCATGTAAAGAACATATAAAAGAGAAATGTCACCGATATGAAGGGATCTGTAAGAGTAGTATTCCTGCTGCACCATGAGTGTAGGACGTCGTTCGTTCATTACAAAGTGAAAGAGTGTCAGACTTGACAAGGAACGTTGCCGCCATAACATGTGTTATTTCAAAGCAAAAGTATGTTGATGTTATTGTTACATTTGCAATTGCTGAATTTCATCAAATTGTAAAATATTTACCGCCGCTGTGATGATGTGAGAAAATTGTTCGCTTTACGCCGTAACATGGGAAAAGACATCGCCCTGAATAGTAGTACACACGTGAATGAGTGTTATAATTACAAATCAGGAGTATGGTTAGAAGCACAAGTTTCCCCTCATGATTCACCCAGTATGTTATAAGGCTAGTGAAGCCTTGGGAATAATCATACGAGAGCATAGTTGAACTGATATTGTGGAAATACGCAGTGTGATAACCATATCCCTCGTCAAATCTAATGAGCCTTAAGCAATTTAGAGATCTCTAGTATATACGGCAGTTGAACAATGAAGAGTTCGTTGATGTTATCCAGTTGAAGGAATTAAGATATCATGGATGTTATCTGAGAGAGTTCATCGGGTGGGTACCCATCGGTTCAGGTCATTCGCCTTTTTGTACATGTATCATGTATGCAGATTGTGGGTATAGGAGGTAGGGGGGTGGGGTGGTATGTTGTCTCGGGCTGATGTCAATCTCATCTGTGATATGAAATACACATTTTTGAAAGAACGTGTTGTGCTGTTATGCGCAGAGTGAGCGTGTGGTGGAAGTCCGTAGCTCAGTTGGTAGCACCCGACCAATGTTATCTTGTTTAACTCTCCGAACACGATAGCTGAGTTATAAACTCGCATACTGCTATAGATCTGTTTCACATACCGCTATGTATCTATTTCACATACTGCTATGTCTTTCACATTCCGCCATATATCTGTTTGACATACCGTTAAAAATCTATTTCACATACCGCTATATATCTTTGACATACCGTTATATATGTATCATCTCATTATCCCAAAACTTCTCCCCAATGGAGCATGCGTTTGGTTGCTATCGCATCATGATAAACTTGCAGTGTAATACAATTAAATTTGGAACACATTTGTAAGGCAATTGCTCGCCACCAGAACTAAACTTCAATGTTAAAATAACCCACAGCAAAGCCTGTCGGGCGAAAGCGTTATTTATTGAATCAAATGAGAACGCTTTCAAGTTGCCACATCGACACAATTGAACGGCGATATGGTCAGATATATATTTATATATTTTTGAATACCCGTAATGCAATAATACAGTTTACCATAATGTTGGAAATGTATCTTTGCAATTGACATGACGGTCGCCGTTGTTACATGCATGGCCCGCATCAGAACTGTAACTGTAACTCCTCGTCATGATTGACCGCTACTTTCTGTGGCGAGATTGATATCAAAGCGCATCCTGGGATATGTTTGTCTCGTTGGTGTATGTCCCTCTTTCGGTGTCGCTCTGTAGATCCTCTGGTCGACATACCTTTGACTCCGTCTCTTTGAGTTCATCAGCGTGATATGAAAGAAGGATATATATACGTTTATTAGCTAAGTGATCAAACCACAATTCACGGCATAACTACTTAGCGACAAACGCACCATGTCAACACGAATAGTACGACCATTAGATGGTGGATCGATTTGTTGACTATTTGTCACTTTCAATTATGTAATTATAATCATTTTTGAACATAACTGACTACATGTCTATTCCATAATACCGACGATGAAACGGGCTGACGAGAGAATAGCTAGCGGCTTCGCGCGGATAATGAAAATTGGTGGGCTGTTACAGCTTGATCTCGGGCCAATAAAATTGCCTAATGCCCCGCTAACTCGCGCTATTGTTCTATTAACCATATACTCACCATTAAGTACGGATCTGTCCCTCCAGAATGGCACAGTTAGCAGCAGGAGTGATAGGAAGCACCACATCACGAAGGGAAGGCAGGCATCGAGGTTCAACACTCCTGGATAGTGATCATTTAATCAAAGTTTACATTATATGTATTTATACCAGATGGCATATATGTTACAATATATGCCAATAATTCGGCAATTTTATTTTATAATGAATAACGGAAAACTCGAATAATAGGCCTATAACAATAGTGTGAGTTAGCGGGGCGTTAGGCAATTTATTGGTCCGACATCAAGCTGTAGCCGCGTGGAGGCGGATAATGAAAATGAAGGGCTGCTACAGCTTGATGAAGGGCCAATCAAATGCCTAACGCCATGCAAAGCTCTTATATCTATTATTACGAGTTGAATCTAAATCTCTGCTTCTTTGGTTTAATTTCCATATGCAACCACCAAAGAAAAGCATTTTGGGACTGAATGTCTGCCAATCGCAAGCCTTTCCGCATATAGTTGGCCAGTCGCCTTGTTGATACCATATATCGTTGCCGAGAAACCTGGCCCATGCAACTAGGCAACTAGGCAGGTAATTATAAGCGGGTCATTTAAAGCTATAACTACAATTCTTCTGTGCGTGACGTCATGTTTCATTGTTCTATGCAATGTCGCTATGGCAACGATTGTTGAATGAAATGTGGTTATTGATTTAAATGCACCGGCTAGCCGCCTAGTTGCCAAGCAACGCGTGCCGTTTCTTGGTCACGATATACGGATCCCAGTGTGCGACTGGCACACAAGATCTGGGAAGGCTTGTAAGCGCTAAACATTTTACTTCGAACGTTGTATGCGAATTAAACCAAAGAAGCAAGGATGCATGTTAACGCCCTGCGCATATGTGAGGTAAAGTAGAAGTTAAATTCAACTCGTACTAATAGTAATAGCCGCGCGAGTTTTGCATGGCGTTAGACAATTTATTGGCCCATCATCAAGCTGTAGCAGCTTCACTTTCATTTTCCGCCCTCGGCCGCTGCGATGAGGGCGGAAATTATTACTATTACCATAGTTACTATTACCATAGTTGGTGGTCCTGTTAACTAGTACAATAGCATTACAACTGAATGCCTCTAAAATGCTGTATTCTGACCCAAAGGGCCCTGCTACCCATGCAATCGACAATCGTTGCCATAGTGACGCTGCATAGAACAATGAAATATGACGTCACGCACAAAAGAATTGTAGTTAGAGCTTTAAATGGCCCGCTTCCATGACTAGTTGCTTAGTTGCACGTGCCATGTTTCTTGGCAACGATGCATATGGTATAAAAAAGGCGACCGGCCAACTATATGTGGAAAGGCTTACGATTTAATAGCGCGAGTTAGCGGGGCGTTAGACAATTTTATTGGCCCGACATCAAGCTGTAGCAGCCCGCCAATTTTCATTATCCGCCCAAGGCCGCGTAGAGGCCGAGGGCGGAGGAAATACCCCCCCCCCCTCCTCCCCCCCCCCCCTCCACACACACACAGGATCTCGCCTATTATGATGGCTGCTGGCGTATCCTCGTCCACGCCTGCAGCCCCGTACGTATGCCTCGTTACATAACCCGTGGATTTTCGTCATGTTATCAATAAACGACATTATACATATGCCATATTATGGTTATGTATTGCTTCTCGCATAATAAACCGGGCAACAATGCTTCTTCATTCCTTCAACTCCTCAATCGTAGTTTAACTGGATTTGTTAATGCACCCCCCCCCCCACCCTCCCCCTCCATCCTCACCGCTGTACATACAGTACAGGTTATAGTTTTAGCTTCTCACCAGAATCGCCACTTTTCCGGTCGCTGGCTGTGATCAGATACCGCGGATCGCCGACAATGGCAACCACTTGCCCCGACGCGTCGAACGTGTAGAAGTCGAGCTGGAACTCGCCAGTCTTCGAGTACGGGACCCGCATGGTGAACGTGACGTCATGTACAAACTGAGTGACGTCATTGGCCATTGTGACGTCACTGGCGGTGGCGTTATGGTAGGCTGCCGTGACGTTACCACCCAAGGAGGCTCGGGTGCAGTACGTGAATGTGGTGTTACCTACGTTATTCTGGCTTCCACAACAGAGGATGTCGATGAGGTATATCGCTCCAGACAGAGTCCAGTTCCTGATCCACATGTTCCGCTCCCCATCGATTTCAATGTTTGCCGGATCCAGCGAGAACATGACGTCATATATAATGTGCGTATCCTGCACTACATGCATATGACTGCTGACCAGCGTTTACGAAAAAATTCCAACACAACGGTGTTGGCAAGTTGGTTTGAATTGAACGACAGAATGTGTACTAACTCTGTTTCGAAGACTGTAGTGAGAAGTACATCGCTGCCTGTGACCTACTTAATTACTTCCAGAGGCTGCACGGGTACACGAGCCCACATATATCAGGCCAAACTGGCCTACTAATACGAGTCGCCTTGACAGACGAAGCGCAGGACAGAAGACTGACTGGGACAAGACTGACCTAAATAGGTCAGCGAAGTCCTCACATCCTAGGGAAGACGAGGTAGTGTGGGGGAGTGGCGGGACCGCATGCCCCGGGTGTACTTGGGTGGGGGGGGGGGAGGTGGAGATGGGGGTGGAGGAGAATTGCATGGTGGCTACAGTTACATAAATCTTACCAGTCTATCACTGCGCGTTGACATATATTTATAAGCCAAAACACGTTTTTAGCTAATAACTTACTTGCAGTTGATCCTCTTTGATTTGTATGTATCTAAGGAGCGCGACCGGTTTCCCCCTGAAATACATTGCAAAGTGTTAAAACGACCCCTCAAGCAAGCGGGTGACTAGGACAATTTAAATCGACATTTTTTCATTGACCGTTAATGAGGCAGAATGCTGTTCTCCCCGCAAAATCACGCCCCCACCCCCACCCCCTAGGCTGCCGTGCCGGTGGTTCAAAAACAATTGGTAGACAACCCGCGGCCATTTTCACGCCTCCTCCCCTGCGGTCACAAGTTTTTAGAGAGCTGAGACCCCCCCCCCTTTTCAAATATAAAGGATCCAGGACCGTTTTTCAATGCAAACTTTAGCCCATCTGAGGAAGAACGCTATGTGAGGAGGCTTGGACCCGGTGGCAAGTTTGGACACCCTCCTTTTCAAATTCCTGGATCCGCTCATGGTGATAATAGAAGGACATATGCTAGAAAAAACGGTCCGCGTGGTCCCCCGAGAACCGTTGGGCTGTATGGCAGTATGGCTGAAGCCCAGGCTCTCATACATGACGTTAAATGTGTATGTGCTATTTTTAGCCCATTCTACACCGCATGGGTGCGCCTTATGCGCATGTTGGGAATTCCCATGCGAGTCCGTTGGGAACTCCCATGCGAGTACGTTGGGAACTCCCATGCGAGTACGTTGGACACTCAAATGCGAGTACGTTGACAACTCCCATGCGAGTACGTCGGGAACTCTCATGCGAGTACGTTGGGAACTCCCATGCGAGTACGTTGGGAACTTCCATGCGAGTACGTTGACAACTCCCATGCGAGTACGTTGGGAACTCTCATGCGAGTACGTTGGTAACTCCCATGCGCGTACGTTGGGAACTCCCATGCGAGTACGTTGGTAACTCCCATGCGAGCACGTTGGGAACTCCCATGCGAGTACGTTGGACACTCCCATGCGAGTACGTTGACAACTCCCATGCGAGTACGTTGGGAAATCTCATGCGAGTACGTTGGGAACTCCCATGCGAGTACGTTGGGAACTCCCAGGCGAGTACGTTGGACACTCCCAGGCGAGTACGTTGACAACTCCCATGCGAGTACGTTGACAACTCCCATGCGAGTACGTTGGGAAATCTCATGCGAGTACGTTGGGAACTCCCATGCGAGTACGTTGGGAACTCCCATGCGAGTACGTTGGACACTCCCATGCGAGTACGTTTCGAACTCCCATGCGAGTACGTTGGCAACTCCCATGCGAGTACGTTGGAAAATCTCATGCGAGTACGTTGGGAACTCCCATGCGAGTACGTTGGGAACTCCCATGCGAGTAGGTTGGACACTCCCATGCGAGTACGTTGACAACTCTCATGCGAGCACGTTGGGAACTCCCATGCGAGCACGTTGGGAACTCCCATGCGAGTACGTTGGGAACTCCCATGCGAGTCCGTTGGGAACTCCCATGCGAGTACGTTTCGAACTCCCATGCGAGTACGTTGGTAACTCCCATGCGCGTACGTTGGGAACTCCCATGCGAGTGCGTTGGTAACTCCCATGCGAGCACGTTGACAACTCCCATGCGAGTACGTTGGACACTCCCATGCGAGTACGTTGACAACTCCCATGCGCGTACGTTGGGAAATCTCATGCGAGTACGTTGGGAACTCCCATGCGAGTACGTTGGGAACTCCCATGCGAGTACGTTGGACACTCCCATGCGAGTACGTTGACAACTCCCATGCGAGTACGTTGGGAACTCCCATGCGAGTACGTTGGGAGCTCCCATGCGAGCACGTTGGGAACTCCCATGCGAGTATGTTGGCAAGTCCCATGCGAGTACGTTGGTAACTCCCATGCGAGCACGTTGGGAACTCCCATGCGAGTACGTTGGGAGCTCCCATGCGAGCACGTTGGGAACTCCCATGCGAGTACGTTGGGAACTCTCATGCGAGCACGTTGGGAACTCACATGCGAGCACGTTGGGAACTCCCATGCGAGTACGTTGGGAACTCCCATGCGAGCACGTTAGGAACTCCCATGCGAGTACGTTGGGAACTCCCATGCGATACTATTTCTGCAAATCTAAATCCATTTTGAGCACACTCGACAATAGTCGAAGGAGCTATTGTCGAAATTTATTCTAGGCATATGCCACGGAATGGGTGAACCCCTCCATCTAGGGGAATATCCCCGACCAGTAGTGAAATGCGATCAGTTCAACAGCACTTATCCGCTTAGTGGAGGATAACTATACGGTAATATGTTGATTTGTCCATTGGGAAGTTAAAGACAAATTACTGAAACAGTTAAGTGCGTGTGTTACAAATATAGCAGGGAAATGTTGTTCCAGTTAACAGCAGACGCCTAACATTGAAGGCAGCGCAGCTCAGTCGGTAGAAGGGGATGGGGGGGGGGATTCTATAGAGAAAACGAATCATTGCCATATTCGTCCTTTCATGAAACAAAATATGTCCATATTATAAAAAAGGGGTCCGTAATTCCATGTATATTTGTGCATATATTCCATGCATATTGTATATATATTCCATGTATATTTGTGTATATATTCCATGCATATTATATGCGATTCGCTCAGGCCGCTGCTGCTGGTGTCCGGGGCTGGCTCCCATTCGCTCGGTGGCGCCCGGTCCCTACACTCATGCGGTTGCTGCTACTGTCCAGGGCCGGTTCCCATTCGCTAGGTGGCGCTGCGTCCCTTCGCTCAGGCCGTTGCTACTAATTTCCGGGGTTGGTTCCCAGTCGCTAGGTGACTCTCCGTCCCTCCGCTCAGGCCGTTGCTGCTTGCCGCTCCGGGTGCGGGCTATGGCTTCGTATGCTACACTAGGGCCCCATTCTCCGGGTCAAGGCTCCGGGTGCGGGCTATGGCTTCGTATGCTACACTAGGGCCCATTCTCCGGGTCAAGGCTCCGGGTGCGGGCTATGGCTTCGTATGCTACACTACGGCCCCATTCTCCTGGTCAAGGCTCCGGGTGCGGGCTATGGCTTCGTATGCTACACTAGGGCCCATTCTCCGGGTCAAGGCTCCGGGTGCGGGCTATGGCTTCGTATGCTACACTACTGCCCTATTCTCCGGATCAAGGCTCCGGGTGCGGGCTATGGCTTCGTATGCTACACTACTGCCCCATTCTCCGGGTCAAGGCTCCGGGTGCGGGCTATGGCTTCGTATACTACACTACTGCCCCATTCTCCGGGTTAAGGCTCCGGGTTAAGGCTCCGGGTGCGGACTATGGCTTCGTATGCTACACTATTCTGTTCACCAAAGTTCATTTCGTCGACAAAGGTCATTTGGTCGTGAGAAAATGTAATCTGTCGATTGAAGTTCATTCTGTCGACAAAAGCTACTTTTGTCCAGACGAAGCAGTATTCTTTCTCAAAATCAACTTCTGTCACAACAGAATACGACATTGTGGACAATAATAGTTTGTGAAGAGAAAATTTACTTCTGTCGAGACAAAATAAACTTTTTGTAGATGTAACGGGCTCAAAAAGGTAACAAACACCAGATAGGTGAGGTGCTGGCAGGCACGATGTTTTTATTCCTAAAATGAAGACCCTGCACTGTTCTTGGTAAACTGGGAGTAAACCACGAGGTTTTCCGCTACAAGTTAAACAAATAACCTTAGGTAGCTCCGAGAATGACCATGGGGTGGTCGTTCAAGAGCTACGCACTGAAGGTGAAAAGGGGCTGAGACACCCCGCGCGACGGCTTAAATACGGCAGTTTACGCCCCACAATTCCACAGTGACCTACTTTGTGACGTCACTTCCATATCAAGGCAAGCATGGCGAGCAAAACAAAACGCGGCAGATACAAGCAATGGCATCGAATTAAACGATGATACACCTGCTTTTAGCAAATATAAATGGATAGCAGACATACAAAACCAGGTGAGATTTAGTACTTATTATTCCTAACATTAAATCATGACGAATCACAACGATCTGGTCGAGGAAACCACCATTTAAAATACACAACAATTTAACATGAGAATCACCACTGATCAACAGGCCTGTGGGAGTGTGGCAGTGTCAGTGAGAGACCGCTCATTCTGTTACATCTGCCCCCTTATCAAAACAATTGTCCCCTGACAATGATAAGAGAACTCTCCTAAGTAACTCTGTACTTAAAACAGTAAATATATATCCTGAATCAGTGTCTAGCAAAGACATTTTACAATTCTCCCATGTCATTCCAATCCAAGGCTTGATTCCTTGACTTGAGTGACCATTTCCAGAGACCACTCTGCTAGTTGCTTACCTTAACTAAAACATAGTTATTTCATACAAGAATAATATATAACCATAAGCTCTGAATTCATTCACTACTTCAGATATTGTTCGATTGCTTGATCCAAAGAACGACATAACTCTGTATCCGTTGGATTATCCCTTTTGAGTTCCACACAAAGCTTAATTTTATTTAATGTCATTAAATGGCTCAGGTAACTCTGCCTGATTTTCACATCATCCCACAGCTGGCACACATCAACATCTAATTGTCCAACAAAACTAGGATCTCTGAACCGAGCAGGGACTCTGTGAAGTCTCTTAGGTCTTAAGTTCCTGATACATTCATCTTCAGACTGTGTTTCCACTTCAGAGACGTTTTGAACATCTTCATCTAAAACATCTAAGTCCTTGTCATCAACTTTGTCTTCTAGGGGCTGATCAACAATAGGATTTAACCTTTTCGCTGACCCCTCACACAAAGATTCACTCCCATCATTCTTTCTATCGCCAACTACAACATCATCATTTCTGGCAACATGGTCTGTTTCACCCAATGGTAAGCTCAATGGCAACAACATATTCCGATGAAGAGTTCTAGGTTTACCACCATCTTCTCTCTCCACAACGTATACAGGAAACTCAGAATGGGGTTGCTTGACGACAATATAGGCATCTGTTTCCCATTTATCTGCTAGTTTGTGAGCCCCTTGAAAGCCTACATTTTTCACAAGAACTCTGTCACCAACTTCCACAACGGCACCACGGACTCTCACGTCATAATGAGTCTTTTGCCGCTTGGTAGCCTTCTTGGCGGCTTCAACTGCCAACTCGTACGCTCTTGTGAGTCTATCTTTGAGACCAACTCCATGACCATCGCTATCATTTTTACCTAAGGCTAACACAATATCTATTGGTAGTCTGGGTTTTCGTCCAAACAATAGGTAAAAGGGACTGAACCCAGTAGTTTCATGACAAGTGGCATTGTATGCATGTACCATACTTGCAACCTCACTCTTCCAGTCTTTCTTTTGGTCGGGTGGTAGACAACGAAGCATACCCAATAATGTCCTGTTGAATCTCTCAGCAATTCCATTTCCCATGGGGTGATAAGGGGTTGTACGGGACTTTTGAATACCTGTTATCTTGCATAACTGGTTGATGACACTGCTTTCAAAATTCCTCCCCTGATCTGACAAAATACGCTTTGGAAAACCATAATGAACAAAAAAATTCTCAAAGAGGACTTTGGCAGTTGTTTGCGCGGTCTGGTTCCGTGTGAGAATGGCTTGGGCATACTTGGTAAAGTGGTCGGTTATGATCAAAATATTTTCAAAACCTCCCTTCGAGGCTTCCAGTTTCAAGAAATCCATGCTAACCAACTCCATGGGTTGCGTGGTCACAATGCTTTTTAATTCAGCAACTTCAGGTAACCTGGGCGCTTTTGCCCGAATGCACCGATTACATTCCCTAATCCTTTTTTCTATGAAAGGACTCATGCCTGGCCAGTAGAAGCGCTCTTGAAGCAATGACAAAGTTCGAGATTTCCCCATATGGCCCATCTTATCATGCAAGCCAACAAATGCAACATCCCAGAACTTTTCTGGCAGTAGCAGCTGAAAATTTTCTCCACATTTAGCACTGACACGTCTGTACAGCACTCCATCCTGCACACTTAATTTAGCCCACTGACTCAAATAGGTTTTCAACTTTGGTTCAGTGGCTTGACGCTCTCTGTATGTGGGTTCCACTCCTGTACTAAACACTTTGAGCAGTTTAGACAATACAGGATCAGCATGTTGCTCCTGCTGCCAGTCAATATCAGATAAAAGTTCATTTCCTGGGGGCTCAACCTGTAAGGCCTGCACAGACAAACAAAAACTATCTGCTAATCCATCCTCATCCACAGACCCTTGTGGACAGATGGTGCGAAAGATTTCTGGGGTGATTTCAACCAGTTCTTCCTCCTCCACCCTACTAGGAACTGTCAACCTAGATAAAGCATCTGCATCTAGATTTGACTGGCCTGGCTTGTATTTGATGTTGAAATCAAAGGCTGCCAGCTCAGCCACCCAACGATGCCCTGTAGCATCGAGCTTTGCCGTAGTCAACAGATAAGCAAGGGGGTTATGGTCAGTATAGGTAGTGAACTTTTGCCCATACAAATAATCGTGGAAATGTTGTGTGATAGCCCATTTCAATGCCAGAAACTCTAATTTGTGAGCACTGTAGTTCACCTCTGCGCCACGGAGCGTGCGGCTTCCATACGCGATTGGTTGGAATTTCCCCTTAACTTCTTGTCCTAGAATGCAACCAAGGCCCTTCCTGCTAGCGTCCACCCTTAGCACAAAAGGTCTATCAAAATCAGGGTAAGCTAGCGTGGGAGGGGACGTGAGCAGTCTAATCAATGTATCAAATGCCTCCTGCTGTTCCTCCCGCCAGACCCAGTCTATATTTGCCTTTGACTTTGATTTGTTATTAGATTTCTTTCCCAACAGAGCATACAAAGGGCTTGCGATTTTTGAGAAATCCTTCACAAATTTTCTGTAAAAACCAGCAAAACCCAAAAATCGCTGGAGTTCATCTGCGTCTGCAGGTACAGACCAATTCTTTACTGCCCGGATCTTCTCCGGATCACACTCAATGCCATCACTGGATACAATATGAGCCAGGTATTTGATTTTCGTCTGGAAAAGCTTGCATTTGTGAGAATTAAGCTTCAAACCGGCCTCCCGAATTCGATCCAACCCTTTATCCAGATTTTGTAACTGTTCTTCAAAGGTTGCGCCAAATACAATAATATCATCGATATAGACAATACATATCTTCAGATGCAAATCCCCCAAAACATGATGCATCAGTCTTTGAAATGAACTGGGCGCATTTTTAAGCCCGAAAGGGAGCCGTTCAAACTCGAACAGACCTAAAGGCCCAGCCGTAAATGCTGTACGCTCCTTGTGTTTTTCTGAAACACCAAGCTGCCAATAACCAGAGCGTAAATCCAGGGTAGAGAACCACCTAGCTCCTCGTAAAGCTTGTAGGGACTCCTCAATCTTAGGAATCGCATATGCATCTGACAGTGTTCGCTGGTTTAGCCGGCGGTAGTCGATGCAAAATCTCAATGAGTTATCCTTTTTCCTCACTAAAACAATGTTAGAGGCCCAGGGGCTCTTAGAGGGCCGAATGACACCAAGGTCTAACATCTGCTGGAGATGCTGTCTTACTTCAGCATACAGAGAAGGTGGAATTCTTCTGGGTTTGTCTTTGAAAGGAGAAGTGTCACTCAGATCGATATTATGCTCCTGCACCGACGTAAATCCAAGATCCAACGGACTTGTTGAGAAAATATCCTTCCATTTATCAATGAAATTCCCAGCCTCATGCTGCATCTCACTATCTAGGTGACTGATGTCTGGAAGTCCCTCCCCATCTCCTTTCTGAATTCCTTCCTGTTCTAAATCCTCCACTGCATGTAGCTGGGCAACGTGAAGCTTTCCAATGGGGAACCCTGACTGAAGCTGAACTGGCTTCTGCCCAGTATTAGTCAACTGCAATGACAGAAACTGTGACTGTCCGTGAAGTCCCACCACTCCTGGAGTTATCTCTACTCCCTTGTCCAGCAACTCAGAACAGTTTTCGACTAAGGCTATGCTTGCCGCTACAGGAACAGTTATCTTCACTCTGCCCATGGAAGTCACTGACTGACCTTGTCCCAAGGTTACAACTCCTTCAGATCTCACCACCCCATATACTCCATTTGATCTATCCAGATGACGATTTTGCATGTTAAGGGTCAACACAGCTAGGTGAGCTGGGTAGGGGAGATCACATCTCTGCAAAAACCTAACCCCATATTTGTCTTTTAGATCACTACATAACTCTCGAAGGACATTTGTTCCAATCAGGAAAGGAACCCTAGTATTGTAAGGCGTGTCAGGCACGACCAGTACGGGGTAGCATCTGGGTTCAATAGAGGGTTTAGGCAATGTCAAAGAAACCTCAATATATCCCAGGTAGGGCAGCGAGTGACCTGTTACTCCAGTTACATGCAACAATTTTCCTAACGGTTGAAGAGCTATTCCCCCCAAATGAGACCTCCAAAACTCTTCAGAGACAGTGGTCACCATTGACCCAGTGTCAAAAAGAGCAGCACACTCCCCAAAATGTTCAATGTGAACTGTCCCTTCATTTACATTTCCTATCAGTGAAGATTTTTCTAAGATCCGTTTTGGGCTTTGATCAATCAGGGTCCCCAATCGCCCTTCAGTGGAAACCTTCCTCAGTTTGGGTGACCTGATTTAGTCAGATGCGACCTAGTCAAAAGCTTTGCCTGCACAGCCTCTGCATTAGGCTGATTTTGACACCCATTAGCCGTATGACCATCCCCACCACAACGATAACAGAACCCTCTGAACTTGGGCCTTTCCTTCTGTGGCTCAGAGCCCTTCTTAGAAAACTTCACCTTCTCTGCCTGCAAGTCTGAACGTAATTTCTCCAATTGATTCTGGAGAGACATCACCAACTCCCTCAAGTTAGTTCCTTCCCTGTCTGTCAGAGTTTGACTTTCACCCTTTTCTTGAACCTGAACTGGATTGCATATAACGCGCTTATTCTTCAGCCGAGCTCTCTTTTCTTCTCTCTTTGCCTCTTCTCTACGAACAGAGACTAACAAGTCTGGAAAGCTGGGAGGATCATCCTCTCTCGCATCCAGATTTAGCTTTTGGATTACTATTTCATCCCTGCAACCTCTGACAAACTGTTTAATCAAGTAACGAGGTATCTCCTGTTCGGCTAACCCTTTCCTATCTCTAACTTCAGTGAGCAACCCAAACAACCGTTGGAGGTAGTCAGCAGCCCCTTCCTTTTCATCCTGATAAGTCACCAGAAACTTGACCAACAGATCATGTCCATCCTCAACCTGTCCATAGATCTTGTTCAACAGATCATACAACTCTTTAGCTGTACAGGTAGGGGCAATATGTGCAACATGATCCAAGGCTGGTCGCAGCAAACTCTGGACCAGGGCCCTTTTGATATCAGATTCAGGGAATTCTGGATCAAAATTTTGAAGCGCTAACAATTTCCAAGTTGAGAAATCTACTTCTCCACTGCCTACAGCTTTCTTCCCTGAAAACAACCTCAGCTTCCTGACCTGGGGTCTCGTTAAGGAGCTAACAAAGGGACCTGCAGGGACCATAGGAGTGGGAGAACCGATAGGCATCTGTGATCCCCAGGGAGATGGAGAATCCACAGGCCTCTGGCTAGATACTGGCTGATACGGCTCTGGGTTGATCATGCTAGCAGGCATGTGTGAGACAACAGGAGGATGAGTCACGACAGGAGTATGAGTCACGACAGGAGTATGAGTCACGACAGGAGTATGAGTCACGACAGGAGTATGAGTCACGACAGGAGTATGAGTCACGACTGGGTTGGGGGTCACGACTGGGTTGGGGGTCACGACTGGGTTGTCAATTCCATCCAAAAACCTGGCCGAAGACGGCTGGGGAAACAGGGCCGAAGGGTCAGATACAAGTTGAGATACAAATTGAACCTTATCTTCTCGGCTCAGCCCCTCATACATCTGTAATAGCATCTCTTTTGTGAGCGTGCTTGCCGCCCCTCCTTCAGCCTGTCCCAGATCTCCCGGCAGGTCATCAATACCCAAATCTGTACCAACTTCTCCTGCACCGACCTCCCCAGACTCAACTTCACTGGTAACGACTGCTTCAGCTCCCTCTGACGATAGGTTGACATTTAGGTCTGCCACGACATCCTCAGGAGTATACATAACCACGCTAATGGTTTTGCTACGGTACCGTGTACCATTAAACGCTTCAACTGCATCTCGAGCTTCCTGTGCATTGCCATACTTCACAATAGCAGCACCAGTAGATCGCAGATTTTTTCCCACAATGATCTCTACTACCTCTGGGTCACCTCCAGCAGCAATGTGACTCCGCACAGTGGACTCTGGAGTACCCAATGGAAATCCCGAAATATGTACACTCGACATTTTTCATTACCTACGAAGAAACTTAATTACCTTAACTAGTGGCTAAGCCTGCTAAGAGTATCTTTAACTAACACTTATACTAACTTCACGGGTAACAATTTCACTCCTTGTGCTTTTGTTAAAGCAACCACACTAATATGGTGTCTTGTGGGAGACAACCACACTAACAATTTAACTGGATATGTTTCATCAACCACATGGTCAATAAAAACCCAAAAACTGTATCATTACGAATTAACACTAAACCATACAGCTTGGTACCTAGCTCGGTTTCTGGTGTCAACAGTTAGACTCTGTGTGTCCTCTGGCATGCATCAGGACAATCTGGTAGGTGTCGTCTTCGACTCAGTAGCCGTCTCAGTAGGTCCACTTGTGGTGTACTGCAGCTCCACGTGGCATCTTTGTCCTCGGGGTGGTTCCCGACGTCCTTGTGGGTTCTTCTTGGTCCTCGGTCCTTAGGGATCCTGTCCCTAGGGTCCTCAGTCCTCTGGAAGTTCTTCAATCTTCAGGGATCCTCGTCATCAACAGGAGGGTCTTCTAAAAACATCATTGCCATACCAACTCGTACCGTGGCCCACCCAGGGACGCCAAATGTAACGGGCTCAAAAAGGTAACAAACACCAGATAGGTGAGGTGCTGGCAGGCACGATGTTTTTATTCCTAAAATGAAGACCCTGCACTGTTCTTGGTAAACTGGGAGTAAACCACGAGGTTTTCCGCTACAAGTTAAACAAATAACCTTAGGTAGCTCCGAGAATGACCATGGGGTGGTCGTTCAAGAGCTACGCACTGAAGGTGAAAAGGGGCTGAGACACCCCGCGCGACGGCTTAAATACGGCAGTTTACGCCCCACAATTCCACAGTGACCTACTTTGTGACGTCACTTCCATATCAAGGCAAGCATGGCGAGCAAAACAAAACGCGGCAGATACAAGCAATGGCATCGAATTAAACGATGATACACCTGCTTTTAGCAAATATAAATGGATAGCAGACATACAAAACCAGGTGAGATTTAGTACTTATTATTCCTAACATTAAATCATGACGAATCACAACGATCTGGTCGAGGAAACCACCATTTAAAATACACAACAATTTAACATGAGAATCACCACTGATCAACAGGCCTGTGGGAGTGTGGCAGTGTCAGTGAGAGACCGCTCATTCTGTTACATAGACAACGGTTTATTTTGTGTAACAGAAGTTAACATTTTGTCTGGTGACTTCTACAAGGCGGAAGAACCATTAAACGACAAACGAAATGTTTGTGCCTACTAATTCAAAATACTGAAAACATCATAAATGTTGATATACATTCTGATCCTTCATGCCATGGTATCCAAATATTTGAGTGATGATTTCCTACTCTTTCAGAACACGTTTGTAATTTGTATTGAATGCTATTATAGTAATTAAACGAGCCGTTAACTGCGGAGAAGGTTGGTACTGGCGTGGGATTACCCTGCCATTAGCCCTGTGGCATGCTCCCTCCGACTTATCCGCTCTGGGGAGCGGGCCGGAAAGCCATGAAGCCGGTGTTGGTCGCGTGTTGATTTAAAAAATCAGTATTCATTAATCGTGAACCGAAAATTTTAATACTATAAAAACGGGTAATTGGGAAATCACCAAATTCTGTCATGTATTCGTTCCTTCTATTGCATGCAGGGAGTTCTCCATTTAATTCATCGTGACCTCGGAATAAAGAAATTACTCTTCGTGACTTGGGAACTTGACTCCCCCTCCCCCCACCCCGCCCCCCAAATGTGATCAAATTTGTTTGTATTCAATCTCGTTGCCCTTGGAACTATAAAGGTATGAAAAACAACCGATGAACTCTGAACAACGAAATAAATTTCTGTCCACAAAATTAACTTTTGTCCACAAAATTTACTTTTGTCCACGAAATTAACTTTTGTCCACCACGTTAACTTTTGCCAACAATATTAACTTTTGTCCGCAAGATGGTATATTCTGTGGGGACAAATGTTGCGCTTGTGACAAAATACACTTTTGTACACAGAATGCAATGTTGTCTGGACAGACTAGATTTTGTGTAGACCAAATGTATTTTGTCTCGACAAAATGTATTTTGTCTTGACAGAAAGGATTTCGTCTCTACAAAATGGACTTTTGTGGTCGAAATGAAGAGGGTTACACTTGGCGCCCCATAGTCCCCGGCCTATGGCTGACGGTTATGAAACAGACGATGTGCAAGCAAACTAAGCGGCCAAACAGTGCCCGACAAGCCCTGGCACTCGCCCAACTTTCAGCTAATGACAGGCCATGGAGGGGGATACTGTTACACGTGGCCTCTCGCTCCTAGCCTCCTATATTCAGGACACCAGCAGAACCACGAAAGTTGTCATAGTCTAATTTAGTATTTCAGAACTGACCAAGTACACTTGATTTTATAGATAATATCAGAAGAAAATATCATAAACAGAAACATTAATACGTGCTTGAGTAAGTATAGATTGTTGGTTACATTCCTGAAAGTGGGTGCCACCACTGTACAGCAAAACTTCGATGTATGTCAGATATCCATGCCCCATGGGGGGTGGGTAACTTTTGTCTGTATGTGTACTGGAAGATATGCGGATGGTATGATGGTACGATGGCTTGACAAGGGATTAGAGTCCTAGTCTCAACTACATTCTTCTATTATTTTATAAATACTTCCTCAAATTTAAACCGTTATATAAAAAGGCTAATCTTATCGATGGGGGCGGGGGGGGGGGGTAATTTTCGCCTGTATATTTACTGGAAGATAGCAAATGCGGATGATCAGTCGCCGCACTGAAATACGATAAAAATCTCCGCGAAGGACGCCACATGGAGCGTGTCCTGCTAGGTTTGCTCCCCGTCAGAACGCGCATTTGAATTTTAACGCAAAAACGCACGCGGGCACGATTTATGGAGAATTGACCTGTATATGTACTGGAAGATAGCAAATGCGGATGATGTGATGGTATGATGGCTTGACAAGGGATTAGAGTCGTAGTCTTAACTACATTTTTTTATTATTTCATAAATACTATATTTACTGGAAGATAGCAAATGCGGATGATCAGTCGCCGCACTGAAATACGATAAAAATCTCCGCGAAGGACGCCACATGGAGCGTGTCCTGCTAGGTTTGCTCCCCGCCAGAACGCGCATTTGAATTTTAACGCAAAAACGCACGCGGGCACGATTTATGGAGAATTGACCTGTATATGTACTGGAAGATAGCAAATGCGAATGGTATGATGGTATGATGGCTTGACAAGGGATTAGAGTCGTAGTCTTAACTACATTCTTTTATTATTTCATAAATACTTCTTCAAATTTAAACCGTTATATGACAAGGCTTCTCTTGTTTAGGGGGGGTGGGGGGGGGGGGGCTAAACCCCCCGGCACGCCTTGGTCATGCGGTAACGCAATCAGTTGTCACTGAGTCCCAGCTACATAATAATGACTACACAAACATAAACCGTATGGGGGCTCATGTACAGTGAACATATTAAAAAAACTAAAGCATCCCTGCCACGACCCATTTAAGCAGGTCGCTAAGGATGAGAGCACATTTCTCATTATTCATTGATACCTTTGTGGCTGCCTGCCGAGAGCCATTTTTCAAGTCACTGGACCATGGAAGGGAAACCCCCTTAACACACCCGGCAGCCTCTGTGGTGGCAGTTACCAAATATGTGGGGCCAGGGGGGCTAGCCTTGTTTATGGCCTGCATGCTTGTCCGCTGCCAGAGGCTCATGGAGAGGAAAGCTTGCAAGTGCGGCAAGCACTTTGAAAGGTAGATATATCCCAGCAAACACCGAACGTTCAGCGAACGTTCGCTGGGGGTTATTTTGGTTACGTTAGTGTTGAGCCTTCCGCGAACGTCCAATGAAAGCTGCGGCCTGATTCGGTTCGAGAGATACCTTCCGGGAACGTTCCTGGAATATTTAGGTTTTATCTTCCCTCTGTTGAAAGCTGCAGGGAACGTTCCCTAAACTGAAACACCGAGCGTAAAATTAACCGTTGATTAATGGGATATAAAGCTACCTTCTGGGAACGTTCCCCGAATGATCGTGCATATAGCTACCCTTCGGGAACGTTCCTCGAACGGCGGTGTATCATTTCATTTTAGTTCTAATTAGATTATCATTATATGCTTTTGGCCTAGCGTCCACGATCCAAAATAATTTGGCCAACGTAAGGGAAACGTCGAAAGCCAGAGAAATTAGGAGAGACAGAAAAATAGTTTGGACCGTCGACGCCACATGCTGAAAGCACATAATGTGGGACGTCTGTCACACCCCTACAATCCACCCCAAACTTATTTGCGTGACGCACAGATTTTTGACAAGTTCTGCGTCAACCCCTAGCCCCAGTTCTGTGACTGTAGGACGGGCAAAAATCTGACACGGCCCGTCTACGCGTGTCTGGATTTGTCTGTGGCCAGTGTGTCAACAATCACACGTGGACCGAGGGTTCCATTAAAAGGAATGTGTTGGCGTAAAGAAGGACTGTCTAAGTTTAGACGGCCTCGTAAACGTAAATACAATGCACGTAAAATTATGTGACAACCCACCATCCCCAATTCAAACCCACTTGCCTCCTACGCCCCCCCCCCCTCCCCCAAACCCCGCGCTCCTGCCCCTAGATGGTCAGCATTGCTCTCCTCCCCCATCCAATACATCCCCATATGCCAACATCTAGCATATTTTATTGGGGGGGGGGGGGGCAACAGGACCATCAGAAGCAGGGGGCAGTGTGGAGATCTGCCCTCGCCCACCCACTTTTGGCTGTCTCCAAAAAAATGAACGCACTGCGTTCAGTTCTCCTACCCCCCCCCCCTCCCCACCCCCTCCGTCACACAATTTGAGAGCCCCCTGTCAGTTGTTGGGTTGCGTCGATCTGTCTCCAATCTTCGTTCCATTTTTTAGGGGGGTTCATTTATGTGAACTGCCACAATATAAACACGAAGGTGAGTAATTGCACACTGTTGAAAGGGCAAAATCACATGCGGAATCTGGCTAAGATGCCGGTCCATGTGTGACTGTTGACAAACATTCGCTCTGAATGATTTGTTTCACATATCAAATTGAAAAACAATTCTGAAAATCAGAATTAAGTTTATATGTTCGCGAAGATGTTATTTAGCCCGTTAAGGGAGCAGTCGGTCATTCGGACAACAGATGCTGACGAGGTTACCTCCTCCTCCCCACCGCCTCCTTTATAATAAGTTTTGCTTGCATTTCAGTTTTATCACTACTCGAGGAATTATTAAATTGATAAGTACAGTAGGATTTATACCATACAATTCTTCTATGTATGAACTTTCGTAATAAACTGACGTAGAATTATTTGATTAACAGATAACTTAACATTTAAGGAAATGGATGACCACTGTTCCAAAAAAAACAACATGTAATGTCTTTCTCATTCGGCAAATAAATTTGCCCTTTCCAATTCCATACATTGTGTTCTGTTTTCTTGCCAGGAAACAAGCTGCGGGCGAGCCAGCTTATCTTTACGAATTCGTAGCGAATAACATAAATTGTATTAACACTGATCTTGCCTGACTGACCCAGCCAGATATGTGTGTTTACTAGGAGCCTTCACGTCTGACTATGGAGGAGGTGGGGTGGGGGGGGGGGGGCTTCTGAAGCATGTAGGCCTACACACCTCTGTAATTACGACACATGAACCCCCCCCCCCCCTCCACCCCGGGGATATGACCTACACATATTGAAGGTTCCTAGGAGAACCAAATATTGAGCAGCTCTGAGTAACTTTTATCATGGGCATGTCCCGGGCGGGCAGGGGGCACGTACCTCCTCTTTCAGACCGTAAGCCATATTTGTGTCCCCCCGCACTTTCAAATTATGTGCTCCCTGGCCTCTGCCTGGCTTTCTGTATCACAATGCATCAGGCTTCGTAGTTTATGTGTTGTTTCTTTGTCTTACCAACGATTATAACGTGTGCAAATAGTACGTAACGTGCACAACGGTCACCTACTTCTCAGGGTTCTACACACATGTATTTTCTTCTTTTTTGGGGGAAACGATTTTGTGTGGCCCCCTTTCAAGAATTCGTGCACACGCTCCTGGTTATTGAAAGCAGTAGTATTAGAGAGGAACAGGTTAACACCGCAGTTAAGGGCGCGTGTCCAAAGAAGATCGCTCTATTACTTTATCGACAAATATGGGGGTCGGGGGAGGAGGGGGGGGGGGGGGGCGGTGGAAGGGAAGTGTTGGGGGAGGGGGGAGACCCGTCTGTGTATCCGAATATCATGAAATGCGCAGTCCGTGTCATCGAACGCAAATATGTCCCTGTCCATTGGCGGATCCAGGTGGGGTGGGGGGTGGGGGGGGAGGTCTGGGCCTGGTCGCACCCCCCCCGCTCCATTGTAAGGCCGAGATTCTCGGTCCGCCAAAACACTATAGAATGATATAATATGTACCGCAGCCTGTTTTCAGCTCTAAGGTGACGGACCTATGCTATAAATATGTAACTTACACCTATCTAGCGTCGCGAGGCGTCGCCACGCCTCGGCTCCGATACTTCAAGTGAGCCTGGGCCTGGCTTTGGCCGCGGCCTCGGCCCCGATGCGTTACCTAGGTTTGACCCCGACCTCGGCCCCCCAGCCTCGGTCCCCGGCCGCGGCCCCGATGCGTCACATACGTCTGACCCCGAGCTCGACCCCCCGGCCGCTGCCCCGATGCGTCACATATGTTTGACCCAGACCTCGGCCCCCCAGCCTCGGCCCAGATGCGTCACATAGGTCTGACCCCGACCTCGGCCCCACAACCTCGGTTTAGATGCGTCACATAGGTCTGACCCTGGTCTCGGCCCCCCGGCCTCAGCCCCAATGCGTCACATAGGTCTGACCCCGATCTCGGCCTCCCGGCCTCAGCCCCAATGCGTCACATAGGTCTGACCTCGATCTCGGCCCCCCGGCCTCAGTCCCAATGCACCCCCCCCCCGCCCCCCGCCCACTCGTGTCCCTAGTTTTCAAATCTCTTCTGGTCATTCGGTCCACTCCCTATTCTTCTGATTTGAATGTTGGCCTTCCTGGTGTAGTGGTAAGCACTGAAGACCGCAAATCAATTTGTCAGGAATCGAATCCGGACCCGGGTACCAAAAAAAAACTTTCCCCAACCTATCATGGCGCTTGCAAACGCACTTTTTCTTTCAGTCTCATTTGCTCTTGTTGGGCATATTTTTCCCTTCTTGTCATTTTCTCCTTGCACACTCAGTTGTTTGCCCCATCCGCTCCTCTTCCTTGTCATCTATTAACTGCACAGTAACCTACCATCGCGCCTCGTCCTCCCCTGGTAACTTCAGTCGCCCATTTTGCTCTTTTCTGCGGCAATGCTAACCGCTCCTCTTGTTCCAGCGTCCCTTAAAGACAATTGATCGCATTAACCATGAACTAGCGAGTTTAGTGTACTCCATGGTAGTGGTAGGCAACGCCCAAAACATATTTTTAAAATTGCGTATGCACACGTTCGACACAGCTTTGACAGCGTAACCACAAATTTGGGCACTGACAGTAAGTATAGGTAATCATATATCTTGTTGCCAGAGGCGTCAAAATAAATGTGGACCTCGAATCCGCCACAGTTGCTTATAATTCATGTTATTATTGCCACTGTTGCGCCCGCTCGGGAAAAATAGAGTCTTATGGCCCGAAGCCCATCAATTTGTAAGCAATATGATTCGTGTGGGCGTGTCTTGTGTTGCAATACCACAAGACCGAAGTGAACATGTAATGATCGGCACAGAAAAGCAGGCCTGAAAAAAGAAAAACACTGATTAAGTTGACTATGCTCTATTCGAAGAACACGGGACAAAATGTTATCTGTAATACAATTCTTATTTGAGCAGCCGCCGCATCGCCCTCACTGCCAAATAATTCCCGGAGGAACTCAAGAGTTTTTACTTTCGCCACGAGACAGATTGTCAACCCTGTTCGACTATACCGCGTTCGGCTTAAAGCTGTAATGCTCAGGCGCAATGGCAAAATCTAGGTCAAGAAATAGTCGACTAGCTGTCGCTTGCGAACGAGGCCCTGGTTTATAGGCTAGTGACCTTGGAGATTGTTCAGCCCCTGTTAACTTTTGTTACAAACAACTCAGACACAAAAAATTCCAACCCCCACGCATGGTCTCACTCGCCACGCTCCGTTGACCCAGGGCAGGTTAGAAAGACTACCCGGCCCAGTGTAACATTTGACTCTCGGCCAAGAGCGTCAGAGGGAGATGGGGGGGGGGGGGGGGAGGGCTGCTGCGGGGGGTTGGGGTCGCTGGATCCATACATGGCAGATCCATTGGAAACATCATCTGTTAAAAGTAGAGATATCTTGGAAACATACACCGTTGAAGTTGAAAATATTTGGAAAAATACACTACTAAATTCGAGATCCTTTGGAAACATACACTGCTGAAATCGTGATTCGCAGAAAAGATGCGCTGTTAGAACCGTACGTAATAAATTACACGTGGCGAGGAATTGAAACGAAACAACTAAACGACCAAAAAAAAAAGAAAAAATATTTTACAAACAAAAAAATTAGCTTCCAGAAAATTATATATGTAAAGCGTAGACATTTAGATTTACATGAAATTTACTGTTTAAGCGAGATGTGCTATGTGTGGCAATTGTATGGCTAGTTATTTAAGCGTTATTTAGTTTTTAAAATTGTGTTTAGTCCAATACGTGGCTCATTGTGTTTGCATCGGTCTCAATAATTTGAATATATTAATAATGATTGCATGTCGATTTGTTTTTATATTAGATAGACTCAGTCACCTTTCTTGTCCGTTTTCGTATGAGTTCGTATCAGCTGACATATCCTAACAAGTTACATGCCAAGATTCACTTCATTTCATCGGGCACCAACACAGTTACGTTTGAACTGGAAGATGTCATTACAGTTAAGCTTGAACTGGAAGATGTCATTACAGCTAAGCTTTAACTGGAAGATGTCATTACAGCTAAGCTTGAACTGGAAGATGTCATTACAGTTAAGCTTGAACTGGAAGATGCCATTACAGCTAAGCTTGAACTGGAAGATGTCATTACAGTTAAGCTTGAACTGGAAGATGTCATTACAGCTAAGCTTGAACTGGAAGATGTCATTACAGTTAAGCTTGAATTGGAAGATGTCATTACAGCTAAGCTTGAACTGGAAGCTGTCATTACAGCTAAGCTTGAACTGGAAGATGCCATTACAGCTAAGCTTGCACTGGAAGATGTCATTACAGCTAAGCTTGAACTGGAAGATGGCATTACAGCTAAGCTTGAACTGGAAGCTGTCATTACAGCTAAGCTTGAACTGGAAGCTGTCATTACAGCTAAGCTTGAACTGGAAGATGCCATTACAGCTAAGCTTGCACTGGAAGATGTCATTACAGCTAAGCTTGAACTGGAAGATGGCATTACAGCTAAGCTTGAACTGGAAGCTGTCATTACAGCTAAGCTTGAACTGGAAGATGGCATTACAGCTAAGCTTGAACTGGAAGATGTCATTACAGCTAAGCTTGAACTGGAAGATGGCATTACAGCTAAGCTTGAACTGGAAGATGTCATTACAGCTAAGCTTGAACTGGAAGATGGCATTACAGCTAACCTTGAACTGGAAGCTGTCATTACAGCTAAGCCTGAACTGGAAGCTGTCATTACAGCTAAGCTTGAACTGGAAGATGCCATTACAGCTAAGCTTGAACTGGAAGATGGCATTACAGCTAAGCTTGAACTGGAAGATGTCATTACAGCTAAGCTTGAACTGGAAGATGGAATTACAGCTGAGCTTGAAATGGAAGATGTCATTACAGCTAAGCTTGCACTGGAAGATGTCATTACAGCTAAGCTTGAACTGGAATATGTCATTACAGTTAAGCTTGAACTGGAAGATGTCATTACAGTCAAGCTTGAACTGGAAGATGTCATTACAGCTAAGCTTGAACTGGAAGATGTCATTACAGCTAAGCTTCAACTGGAAGATGTCATTACAGCTAAGCTTCAACTGGAAGATCCCATTACAGTTAACCTTGAACTGGAAGATGTCATTACAGCTAAGCTTGAACTGGAAGATGCCATTACAGCTAAGCTTGAACCGGAAGATGCCATTACAGCTAAGCTTGAAGGCTGAAGGCCTTGGACTGAGCGGGATCAAGGTCGTTCATGGGACGATGAATGAAAATTTGCTCCTGATTTTTTTGCCCAGGCCCACGTTTGAACCCATCCATGACATCCATGTCAACATATCTGCACGAAGTTCCTTTGTAAGCGTTGGAAAATCCCCTTTGCTCAGGTGGCGAAGCGAAACGAGGCTCTATGTTCAGTCCCTGGATAAATAGGCGGGGACAGGCCAGCCCTCTTCCCCTTCCCCCTCCCACTCACATACGATCCCAGCGCACCCTCAAAACGCTTCAATACGGTTCTGCCGACACAAGGAACACCGTCGCAACGAAGACCGTTAGGGCGTGACCGGGAGTCTGAAGACATCCATCTTGAGAGTTAACCCACCCCTCTCCGACCCCGCAAAGGAAAATACCACAAATACATGTACACAACGCCAAACCAGGTAGTATGTGAGGAGTCACGCTTCACCCAAAGGGGTCTCGGCATGGGTGGATGCGACCAGGGTGGATGCGACCAGGGTGGAGGCTGAGGTGGCCTGGCCCGCACGCAGGACTATCTAATCACTTGTATAGTAACCCTTGGGAGGAGACACCAGGAACCTGGAGTATCTGTAGCACCACGACATCTCCGCGATCCAGTGTCATGTGATTAGTTCCTGCAGCATATGGTGAGTTGCCCGATACAGTAACAGCCACTGCGATGTCTGTAGATTGGTGTTGCATAGGTTTCTACAGACTAATGTTGCCAAAATGAGGATCACAATTCATATTAGCAATTTGATACTTGGTTCGTTCTGTCCAAGAATCCATCTACATACCTTTAAAAGTAAAATATAACTTGGTGTGTTAAGACTTTTGGAGGTTTTCCATTTGCTGATCCACCTATCTATCACCTATTCGTTACTTCAAACAATGACAACGTTTTGTCGCATTTGTATACTTTGTATGGGTTTATAGTCAGCAACCAGTCAGCAGCCAGTCAGCACCCTACGCAATATGCCTTTAGAGGTGAAAAGCGAAATGTAAACAACCCATGAAATACCGTCACGGACAATCTCTCCCTGGGTGATGAAATAATATTTGAGTTGGTAAGGCAGTGACAAAACTTCAAAACTAAACTTTCAGACAAAAATAATAATTTTCAAAGCATGTGTCATTAAAGAAACGTATATATTGTGGAAAGGCAAGTCAAGATTTCGATGCCTATGTGTTTTAACATTTTATATGTTAGTTGTAATACATAACATACATGGAGATTGTGTAGATGATTAATTGGCTAAGGAAAACATAAAAATGAAATAATGAAAGAATAAGAGAAAACGTTGACGAAGGCATATGTTGTCAGGGCGGGGGGGGGGGGGGGGTCACGGTAGAGGGGTTTTCGTCGCGGGTAAGCCCATGCAAAGGGACGCTCACAATCTCGATATGAAAACACATGATATTGTTCTACCAAGTTTAATAACATTAATATGCGCAACTAAGATTAAACATGAAATGCATAGGTCTTACTAGATACAGTGTAAACCATTGTTTAATAAAGGTATGCATACGTCATAGTATCAAACAACAGACAATGTGACAAATGATAAGATTATATAACATTGCGACATATCGTACTTACAAGCAAACAATCAACACAATTAATTCGGAGTTTGCAATTTGAATTCAAAATAGATAGAAGTTCAAACTAGTTTGCCCAATGGTCTCATTCTCCCCAGCCCCCCCCCCCCCCCGCCCGCCGCCCGCACCCGCTTCCCTAATTGCCTTAATGATATTTGTAATGTATCAGGGTCAACGTCACCGTGCCAATATACCGATCAACTAAACATACGTGTCACTCTTTTTCAGAAAGCATCCAGGTGCGCATTCGAGATATTGTCGCCATGACGCTCCGGTGCTTCGTTGTTTGTCTGCTCATGACAGGGACATGGGCAGTGCCAGGACATGGGAGGACGACTTCTGAAGCAACTTCAGAGTGTGACACCTTTACTACCGTGACCGGCCCTACATCTACTGCTACCGAAATCACCACCAGATATGATACATCGTCCACAAGGTCATCATTGAGTGACACAACAACTCAAACCCCCGTCAGAACGACTGAGACCACTACACCGACCACAGCACCTTCCACCACAGCCACCACGTCTTGGACCACTACGCCGACCGCATCACCTTACAATACAATCACCACGACTGAGACCACTGCACCGACCACACCAGCTTCCACCACAGTCACCGCGACTGAGACCATTACACCGACCACTACACCTTCCACCACAGCCACCACGACTGAGACCGCAACACCTTCCGCCACAGCCACAACGACTGAGACCACAACACCTTCCACCATGGTCACCACTACTGAGACCACAACACCTTCCTCCACAGCCGTTACGACTGAGACCGCTGCACATTTTACCACTGCCACCACGACTGAGAGCACAACACCTTACAGTGCAGTCACCATGACTGAGACAACTACGCCGACCACAACACCTTACAGTACAGTCACCACGACTGAGACCACTACACCGACCACAACACCTTACAGTACAATCACCACGACTGAGACCACTACACCGACCACAACACCTTACAGTACAATCACCACGACTGAGACCACTGCACCGACCACAACACCTTCCACCAGAGCCACCACGACTGAAACCATCACAAGCAAGGATACATCGTCCACACCGTCACTAAATAGTGACACAACAACTCACACCCTCCCTTGGACTTCACAATCAAGCAGTGATACATCGTCAGCATGGTCAAGTGCCATAACAACTCAAACGGAAACCACTGTGACGGCTTCTTTTACCGCAACGACTGAGACCACTACACCGACCACAACGGCTTCCACCACAGCCACCACGACTTGGACCACTACACCGACCACAGCACCTTCCACCACAGTTACCCCGACTGATACCACTACACCGACCACAACACCTTCCACCACAGTTACCACGACTGAGACCACTACGCCGACCACAACACCTTCCACCACAATCACCACGACTGATACCACAACACCTTCCACCACAGCCACCACGACTGTGACCACCACGCCTTCCACCACAGCCACCATGAGCATGAGCACAACATCGATAGGTAAGTCATAATTGAATTGAATATATAGAAGTTGTTCATTTAATGTTATCTCCCTCGAGCTGCTTTTATCTTCTCCCTGCGTCCATTGGATTCGGGTTCCTAAATTAATGGATCACAAGTAAAAGCGTCTGTATTCCCTGTGTGTAACATAACAAGGTGATAGGCCGTTCTTTGGATGGAAGATGTAGGCAACCATATAGTGAAAGCGCAAACGTATTTCACAATTTAGGTAATGGACGCTTCGTAGTTTCGCATCATTGCAGAATGGTTGTGTTACATTATGTTAGTCGTCTTGTGCACTTATATCCTTTTTGAATTTATGATGATAAATAGAACGCAATCATTAGTTTTACGCACGATGATGAATCTCAGGTTTCTGCATGTTGCTCATATAAATGGCGATGGGTATTTCATGCTTGCCACGTGATTCATTTGCAAAATGATGTACCCAGATTACGTGTAGAAAAATTCAGGTACGACAACGAGTAAAATAATTATAGAGGCTTGCGTCACGCCAAGTTTTCATCTGATCAAAGTCTCCGATGTAAGTTTTGCCCTAGATCAGTAGGTGTGAATGATAAATTATCAATCTTTCCAGTAAGATAAACTATCATAGACAGCTTTACTCCTTCAGAGACACAGGCGATACCGCAGACTAACAAAGCTATTGGCATGTGGACCGCTGTAATACCAGGTCCGACAGCCTTACAATAGGCGAGACTCTGATTGAGTCACAAAAAGGTCCTAACGTCAAGCGACATGACGTGTCCAACCGAGGACAGAAAGTAGAATCAATTCAAAAACAAAACGTCACCCATCACCATTTCTTCTCTCTGAGAAAGAGTTGCTATGTTAATACGTCAATATAACTTGATGAGTGCGGACGAGACCACCCCACACCCATACTGACCGCATTATAATTTCCGCAGAAACAATTGCCATTTGGTTGTATGTCATGCAAAACATCTTTTGTATCAAAGATGATGAAACAATTTTCACGGCTCTGCTACTTTCTTTTATTCAAATTCTATATATAACAAGAATTGTGCGTACGTCTGTTACCTGATTCAATGTCCATAGGAGCTTCGACAACGACCGGGACCAGAACGCCGATAATAACACTTCCAACCACGGTCACCACGACTGAGACCACAACACCTTCCACCACAGCCACCACGACTGAGACTACAACACCTTCCACCACCGTCACAACGACTGAGACCACAACACCTTCCACCACAGCCACCACGACTGAGACTACAACACCCTCCACCACAGTCACCATGACTGAGACCACAACACCTTCCACCATAGCAACCACGACTGAAACCACAACACCTTCAACAACAGCCACAACGACTGAGACCACTACGCCGACCACAACACCATCCACCACAGTCACCTCGACTAGAACCGCTACGCTGTCCACAACACCCTCCACCACAGTCACCACGACTGAGACCACTACACCTTCCACCACAGCCACGACGACTGAGACTACAACACCTTCCACAACAACCACAACGACTAGAACCACTACGAAGGCCACAACACCTTCAACAACAGCCACAACGACTAGAACCCCTACGCCGACCACATCACCTTCCACAACAGGCACCACGACTAGAACTGCTACGCCGACCACAACACCTTCCAGCACAGCCACCACGACAGAGACCACAACACCTTCCACCACAGCCACCACGACTGAGACCACTACACCTTCCACCACATCCACCACGACTGAGACCTCAACACTTTCCACAACAGCCACAACGACTAGAACCACTACGCCGACCACAACACCCTCCACAACAGCCACCACGACTGAGACCACTACGCCGACCACAACACCCTCTACAGCCATCACCACGATTGAGACCACTACGCCGACCACAACACCTTCCACCACAGCCACCACGACTGAGACCACAACACTTTCCACCACACCCACCCCGACTGAGACCACAACACCTTCCACAACAGTCACAACGACTAGAACCACTACGCCGACCACATCACCTTCCACAACAGGCACCACGACTAAAACCACTACGCCGACCACAACACCTTCCAGCACAGTCACCACGACTGAGACCACAACACCTTCAACAACAGCCACAACGACTGAGACCACTACGCCGACCACAACACCATCCACCACAGTCACCTCGACTAGAACCGCTACGCTGTCCACAACACCCTCCACCACAGTCACCACGACTGAGACCACTACACCTTCCACCACAGCCACGACGACTGAGACTACAACACCTTCCACAACAACCACAACGACTAGAACCACTACGAAGGCCACAACACCTTCAACAACAGCCACAACGACTAGAACCCCTACGCCGACCACATCACCTTCCACAACAGGCACCACGACTAGAACCGCTACGCCGACCACAACACCTTCCAGCACAGCCACCACGACAGAGACCACAACACCTTCCACCACAGCCACCACGACTGAGACCACATCACCTTCCACCACATCCACCACGACTGAGACCTCAACACTTTCCACAACAGCCACAACGACTAGAACCACTACGCCGACCACAACACCCTCCACAACAGCCACCACGACTGAGACCACTACGCCGACCACAACACCCTCTACAGCCATCACCACGATTGAGACCACTACGCCGACCACAACACCTTCCACCACAGCCACCACGACTGAGACCACAACACTTTCCACCACACCCACCCCGACTGAGGCCACAACACCTTCCACAACAGCCACAACGACTAGAACCACTACGCCGACCACATCACCTTCCACAACAGGCACCACGACTAAAACCACTACGCCGACCACAACACCTTCCAGCACAGTCACCACGACTGAGACCACAACACCTTCAACAACAGCCACAACGACTGAGACCACTACGCCGGACACAACACCTTCCACAACAGCCACCACGGCTGAGACCACAACACCTTCCACAACAGCCACAACTACTAGAACCACTACGAAGGCCACAACACCTTCAACAACAGCCACAACGACTAGAACCCCTACGCCGACAACATCACCTACCACAACAGGCACCACGGGTGAGACCACAATACCTTCCACAACAGCCACAACGACTAGAACCACTACGCCGACAACAACACCTTCCACAACAGCCACAACGACTAGAACCACTACGCCGACCACAACGCCCTCCACCACAGTCAGCACGACTAGAACCGCTACGCCGACGACAACACCGTCCACAACAGCCACCACGACTGAGACCACTACGCCGACCACAACACCTTCCACCACAGCCACCACGACTGAGGCCACAACACTTTCCACCAGAGTCACCACGACGGGGACCTCAACACTTTCCACCACAGCCACCCCGACTGACACCACAACACCTTCCACAACAGCCACAACGACTAGAACCACTACGCCGACCACATCACCTTCCACAACAGGCACCACGACTGAAACCACTACGCCGACCACAACACCTTCCACCACAGCCACCACGACTGAGACCACAACACCTTCAACAACAGCCACAACGACTGAGACCACTGCGCCGAACGCAACACCTTCCAGCACAGTCACAACGACTGAGACCACACCACCTTCCACCACAGCCACCAGGACTGAGACTACAACACCTTCCACCACAGCCACCACTACTGAGACTACAACACCCTCCACCACAGTCACCACGACTGAGACCACAACACCTTCCACAACAGCCACAACGACTAGAACCACTACGCCGACCACATCACCTATCACAACAGGCACCACGACTGAAACCACTACGCCGACCACAACACCTTCCACCACAGCCACCACGACTGAGACCACAACACCTTCAACAACAGCCACAACGACTGAGACCACTGCGCCGAACGCAACACCTTCCAGCACAGTCACCACGACTGAGTCCACAACACCCACCACCACAGTCACCACGACTAGAACTACTACGCCGACCACAACACCTTCCACCACATCCACCACGGCTGAGACCACTACGCCGACCACAACACCTTCCACCAGAGCCACCTCAACTGAGATTACAACACCTTCTACCACAACCACCACGACTGAGACCACAACACCTTCCACCACAGTCACCACTGCTGGGACCACAACACCTTCCACCACAGTCACCACGACTGAGACCACAACACCTTCCACCACAGCCACCACGACTGGGACCACAACACCTCCCGCCACCACGACTGAGACCACAACACCTTCCACCACAGCCACCACGACTGGGACCACAACACCTTCCACCACAGCCACCACGACTGAGACCATAACCCATTCCACCACAGCCACCACTACTGGGACCACAACACCTTCCACCACAGCCACCACGACTGGGACCACAACACCTTCCACCACAGCCACCACGACGGAGATTACAACACCTTCCACCACAGCCACCACGAGTGAGACCACAACTCTATCCACCACAGCCACCACGACTGAGACCACAACACCTTCCACCACAGCCACCACGACTGGGACCACAACACCTTCAACCACAGCCACCACGACTGAGACCAAAACACCCTTCACCACAGTCACAACGACTGAGACCACAACACCTTCCACCACAGCCACCACGACTGAGACCACTACGCCGACCACAACACCTTCCACCACAGCCACCACGACTGAGACCACAACACCTTCCATCACAGCCACCACGACTGAGACTACAACCCCTTCCACCACAGCCACCACGACTGAGACCACAACACCTTCCACCACAGCCACCACTACTGGGACCACAACACCTTCCACCACAGCCACCACGACTGGGACCACAACACCTTCCACCACAGCCACCACGACTGAGACCACTACATCTTCCACCGCAGCCACCACGACTGAGACTACAACACCTTCCACCACAGCCACCACTACTGGGACCACAACACCTTCCACCACAGCCACCACGACTGAGACCACAACACCTTACACCACAGCCACCACGACTGCGACCACAACACCTTCCACCACAGCCACCACGACTGAGACCACTACACCTTCCACCACAGCCAACAAGACTGAGACTAAAACACCTTCCACCACAGCCACCACTACTGGGACCACAACACCTTCCACCACAGCCACCACGACTGAGACCACTACACCTTCCACCGCAGCCACCACGACTGAGACCACAACACCTTCCACCACAGTCACAACGACTGAGACCACAACACGTTCCACCACAGCCACCACGACTGAGACCACTACACCTTCCACCACAGCCACAACGACTGAGACCACAACACCTTCCACCACAGCCACCACTACTGGGACCACAACACCTTCCACCACAGGCACCACGACTGAGACCACAACACCTTCCACCACAGCCACCACGACTGAGACCACAACACCTTCAACCACAGCCACCACGACTGAGACCACTACACCTTCCACCACAGCCACAACGACTAGAACCACTACGCCGACCACATCACCTATCACAACAGGCACCACGACTGAAACCACTACGCCGACCACAACACCTTCCACCACAGCGACCACGACTGAGACCACAACACCTTCAACAACAGCCACAACGACTGAGACCACTGCGCCGAACGCAACACCTTCCAGCACAGTCACCACGACTGAGTCCACAACACCCACCACCACAGTCACCACGACTAGAACTACTACGCCGACCACAACACCTTCCACCACATCCACCACGGCTGAGACCAGTACGCCGACCACAACACCTTCCACCACAGCCACCTCGACTGAGATTACAACACCTTCTACCACAGCCACCACTACTGAGACCACAACACCTTCCAACACAGTCACCACTACTGGGACCACAACACCTCCCGCCACCACGACTGAGACCACAACACCTTCCACTACAGCCACCACGACTGGGACCACAACACCTTCCACCACAGCCACCACGACTGAGACCATAACACCCTTCACCACAGTCACAACGACTGAGACCACAACACGTTCCACAACAGCCACCACGACTGAGGCCACAACACCTTCAACCACAGCCACCACGACTGAGACCACAACACCTTCCACCACAGCCACCGCGACTGAGACCACAACACCTTCCACCACAGCCACCACGACTGAGACCACAACACCTTCCACTACAGCCACAACGACTGAGACGACAACACCTTCCACCACAGCCACCACTACTGGGACCACAACACCTTCCACCACAGCCACCACGACTGAGACCACAACACCTTCCACCGCAGCCACCACGACTGAGACCACTACGCCTTTCACCGCAGCCACCACGACTGAGACTACAACACCTTCCACCACAGCCACCACTACTGGGACCACAACACCTTCTACCACAGCCACAACGACTGAGACCACAACACCTTCCACCACAGCCACCACGACTGCGACCACAACACCTTCCACCACAGCCACCACGACTGAGACCACTACACCTTCCACCACAGCCACCAAGACTGAGACTACAACACCTTCCACCACAGCCACCACTGCTGGGACCACAACACCTTCCACCACAGCCACCACGACTGAGACCACTACACCTTCCACCGCAGCCACCACGACTGAGACCACAACACCCTCCACCACAGTCACAACGACTGAGACCACAACACGTTCCACAACAGCCACCACGACTGAGACCACAACACCTTCCACTACAGCCACCACGACTGAGACCACTACACCTTCCACGACAGCCACAACGACTGAGACCACAACACCTTCCACCACAGCCACCACTACTGGGACCACAACACCTTCCACCACAGGCACTACGACTGAGACCACAACACCTTCCACCACAGCCACCACGACTGAGACCACAACACTTTCCACCACAGTCACAACGACTGGGACCACAACACCTTCCACCACTGGCACCACGACTGGGACCACAACACCTTCCACCACAGCCACCACGACTGAGACCTCTACACCTTCCACAACAGCCACAACGACTGAGACCACTACACCTTCCACAACAGCCACAACGACTGAGACCACAACACCTTCCATCACATCCACCACTACTGGGACCACAACACCTTCCACCACAGCCACCACGACTGAGACCACAACACCTTCCACCACAGCCACCACGACTGAGACTACAAGACCTTCCACCACAGCCACCACTACTGGGACCACAACACCTTTCACCACAGCCACCCGTACTGAGACCGCAACACCTTCCACCACAGCCCCCACGACTGAGACCACAACACCTTCCACCACAGCCACCACGACTGAGACCACTACACCTTCCACCACAGCCACAACGACTGAGACCACAACACCTTCCACCACAGCCACAACGACTGAGACCACAACACCTTCCACCACAGTCACAACGACTGGGACCACAACACCTTCCACCACAGGCACCGCGACTGAGACCACAACACCTTCCACCACAGCCACCACGACTGAGACCACTACACCTTCCACAACAGCCACAACGACTGAGACCACTACACCTTCCACCACAGCCACCACTACTGGGACCACAACACCTTCCACCACAGCCACCACGACTGAGACCACAACACCTTCCACCACAGCCACCACGACTGACACTACAAGACCTTCCACCACAGCCACCACTACTGGGACCACAACACCTTTCACCACAGCCACCACGACTGAGACCGCAACACCTTCCACCACAGCCACCACGACTGAGACCACAACACCTTCCACCACAGCCACCACGACTGAGACCACTACACCTTCCACAACACCCACAACGACTGAGACCACAACACCTTCCACCACAGCCACCACTACTGGGACCACCACGGCTGAGACCACAACACCTTCCACAACAGCCACAACGACTAGAACCACTACGCCGACCACATCACCTTCCACAACAGGCACCACGACTGAAACCTCTACGCCGACCACAACACCTTCCAGCACATCCACCACGGCTGAGACCACTACGCCGAACACAACACCTTCCACCACAGCCACCTCGACCGAGACCACAACACCTTCCACCACAGCCACCACGACTGAGACCACAACACCTTCAACCACAGCAACCACTACTGGGACCACAACACCTCCCGCCACCACGACTGAGACCAAAACACCTTCCACCACAGCCACCACGACTGAGACCACAACACCTTCCACCACAGCCACCACGACTGAGACCAAAACACCTTCCACCACAGCCACCACGACTGAGACCACAACACCTTCCACCACAGCCACCACGACTGAGACCAAAACACCTTCCACCACAGCCACCACGACTGGGACCACAACACCTTCCACCACAGCCACCACGACTGAGACTATAACCCCTTCCACCACAGCCGCCACTACTGGGACCACAACACCTTCCACCACAGCCACCACGACTGGGACCACAACACCTTCCACCACAGCCACCACGACGGAGATTACAACACCTTCCACCACAGCCACCACGAGTGAGACCACATCTCTATCCACCACAGCCACCACGACTGAGACCACAACACCTTCCACCACAGCCACCACGACTGGGACCGCAACACCTTCCACCACAGCCACCACGACTGAGACCACTACACCTTCCACCGCAGCCACCACGACTGAGACCACAACACCCTTCACCACAGTCACAACGACTGAGACCACAACACGTTCCACAACAGCCACCACGACTGACACCGCAACACGTTCCACAACAGCCACCACGACTGAGACCACAACACCTTCCACCACAGCCACCACGACTGAGACCACAACACCTTCCACCACAGCCACAACGACTGAGACCACAACACCTTCCACCACAGACACCACTACTGGGACCACAACACCTTCCACCACAGCCACCACGACTGAGACCACAACCCCTTCCACCACAGCCACCACGACTGAGACCACTACACCTTCCACCGCAGCCACCACGACTGAGACTACAACACCTTCCACCACAGCCACCACTACTGTGACCACAACACCTTCCACCACAGCCACTACGACTGAGACCACAACACCTTCCACCACAGCCACCACGACTGCGACCACAACACCTTCCACCACAGTCACCACTGCTGGGACCACAACACCTTCCACCACAGCCACCTCGACTGAGATTACAACACCTTCCACCACAGACACCACTACTGGGACCACAACACCTTCCACCACAGCCACCACGACTGAGACCACAACCCCTTCCACCACAGCCACCACGACTGAGACCACTACACCTTCCACCGCAGCCACCACGACTGAGACTACAACACCTTCCACCACAGCCACCACTACTGTGACCACAACACCTTCCACCACAGCCACTACGACTGAGACCACAACACCTTCCACCACAGCCACCACGACTGCGACCACAACACCTTCCACCACAGTCACCACTGCTGGGACCACAACACCTTCCACCACAGCCACCTCGACTGAGATTACAACACCTTCTACCACAGCCACCACGACTGAGACCACAACACCTTCCACCACAGCCACCATGACTGAGACAGCAACCCCTTCCACCATAGCCACCACGACTGAGGCCACAACACCTTCCACCACAGCCACAACGACTGAGACCACAACACCTTCCACCACAGACACCACTACTGGGACCACAACACCTTCCACCACAGCCACCACGACTGAGACCACAACCCCTTCCACCACAGCCACCACGACTGAGACCACTACACCTTCCACCGCAGCCACCACGACTGAGACTACAACACCTTCCACCACAGCCACCACTACTGTGACCACAACACCTTCCACCACAGCCACTACGACTGAGACCACAACACCTTCCACCACAGCCACCACGACTGCGACCACAACACCTTCCACCACAGCCACCACGACTGAGACAACTACACCGTCCACCACAGAAACCAAGACTGAGACTACAACACCTTCCACCACAGCCACCACTACTGGGACCACAACACCTTCCACCACAGCCACCAAGACTGAGACTACAACACCTTCCACCACAGCCACCACTACTGGGACCACTACACCTTCCACCACAGCCACAACGACTGAGACCACAACACCTTCCACCACAACCACCACTACTGGGACCACAACACCTTCCACCACAGGCACCACGACTGAGACCACAACGCCGACCACAACACCTTCAACCACAGCCCCCACTACTGAGACTACAACACCTTCCACCACAGCCACCACTACTGGGACCACTACACCTTCCACCACAGCCACAACGACTGAGACCACTACACCTTCCACTACAGCCACCACGACTGAGACCACAACACCCTCCACCACAGTCACCACGACTGAGACCACTACGCCGACCACATCACCTTCCACAACAGCCACAACGACTAGAACCATTACGCCGACCACAACACCTTCCACCACAGTCACCACGGCTGAGACCACTACGCCGACCACAACACCTTCCACCACAGCCACCACGACTGAGACCACAACACCTTCCACCACAGTCACCACTGCTGGGACCACAACACCTTCCACCACAGTCACCTCGACTGAGATTACAACACCTTCTACCACAGCCACCACGACTGAGACCACAACACCTTCCACCACAGTCACCACTGCTGGGACCACAACACCTTCCACCACAGCCACCTCGACTGAGATTACAACACCTTCTACCACAGCCACCACGACTGAGACCACAACACCTTCCACCACAGCCACCATGACTGAGACAGCAACCCCTTCCACCATAGCCACCACGACTGAGGCCACAACACCTTCTAACACAGTCACCACGACTGAGACTACAGCACCCTCTACCACAGCCACCACGACTGAGGCTACAATACATTCCACCACACCCATTACGACTAAGACCACTACTCTCTCTACCACAGCCACCACGACTGAGACCACAGCTCCTTCCACAACAGTCACTACGACAGGGAGAACTATACCGACCACTGCCCTTTCCACCACAGTCACTACGGCAGTGACAACTACACCGCCCACAACACCTTCCGACAGAGTCACCACGACTGAGACTATTACACCGACCACAACACTTTCAACCACAGTTTCCACGACAGGGACAACGACACCGATCACAGCACCTTCCACTACAGTCACCCCGAAAGGGACAACTACACCGACCACGACACCTTCCACCACAGTCACCACGACTGAGACCACAACACCCTCTACCACAGCCACCACGACTGAGACCACGACACCTTCCACCACAGTCACCACGACTGAGACCACAACACTTTCCACCACATTCACCGCGATTGAGACCGCAACACCTGCCAATACAGCCACCATGACCGAGACCACAACACCATCGACAACAGCCACCACGACTGAGACCACTACACCTTCCACAACACCTTCTACCACAGCCACCACGACTGTGACGACAACGCCTTCCACCACAACCACCATGAGTATGAGCGCTACATCGATAGGTAAGTCATAATTGAATTGAATATATGGAATTGTTCATTTAATGTTATCTCCCTCGAGCTGCTTGCATCTTTTCCCTGCGTCCATTGGATTCGGATTCCTAAATTGCAAATAAAAGCATCTTTATCCCCTGTGTGTAATATAACAAGGTGATAGACCGTTCGTTAAATAAAGGTGTATGCAACCATTTTGTGAAAGCGCAATCGTATTTCAAAATTTAGGTAATGGACGCTTCGTAGTTTCGTATCATTGCAGAAGGGTTTTGTTACATTATGTTAGTCGTCTTGTACACTTATATGCCTTGTAAATTTATGATGATAAATAGAACGCAATCATTAGTTTTGCGCACGATGATGAATCTCATGTTTCTGCATGTTGCTCATATAAATGGCGAATGGTATTTCATGTTTCCCACGTGATTCATTTGCAAAATGATGTACCCTGGCAAGTTACGTGTAGAAAAATTCAGGTAAGACAACGAGTAAAATAATGATGGAGGCTTGCGTCACGCCAAGTATTCATCTGATCAAAGCCACCGTCATAAATCAGTAGGTGTGATTGATATATAAATTATCAATCTTTCCAGTAAGATAAACTTTCATATAGAGCTTTACTCCTTCAGAGACACAGGCGATACGGTAGACTAACAAAGCCATTGACATGTGGACCGCTGTAATACCAGGGCGGACACATTTACAATAGGCGAGACTCTGAGTGAGTCACTAAAAGGACCTAACGCCAAGCGACATGACGTGTCCAACCGAGGACAGAAAGCAGAAGCAATTAAAAAATATAGTTCGCCCGTCACCATTTCGTATCTTTGAGAAAGAGTTGCTATGTGATTACGTCAAGATAACTCGATGAGTACGGACAGGATCACCCCACACCCATACTGACCGCATTTTTTTTCCGCAGAAACAATTGCTATTTGATTGTATGTGATGCAAAACTTCTTTTGTATCAAAGATGATGAAACAATTTACACGGCTGTGCTACTTTCTTTTTATTTAAATGCTATGAAAAACAGGAATTGTGTATACGTCCGTCACCTGATTCAACGTCCATAGGGGCTTTGACAACGACAGGGACCGCAACGCCGATAACTACACCTCCAACCACACTCGCCACGTCTGAGACCACAACACTTTCTACCACAGCCACCACGAATAAGACCAGAACACCTTCCACCACAGCCTCCACGATTGAGACCACTACGCGGACCACAGCATCTGTCTCCACAGTCATCACGACTGGGACCTCTTTGGCGACCACAACACCTTCGACCACAGTCACCCGGACTGCGAGCTCTACCCCGAAGACAAAACCCTCTTCCTCGACAGGCATCACTACTGAGACCGCTTCGCCGACCGCAACACCCTCCTCGAGAGTCACAGCGACTGGGACATCTACGCCGACCACAGCACGATCCTCTACAGTCACCACGACTGAGACCGCTTCGGCGACCGCGATACCTTCCCCCACAGGCACCCGGACTGCGAGCTCTACCCCGAAGACAAAACCTTCTTCCTCGACAGGCATCACTACTGAGACCGCTTCGCCGACCGCAACACCCTCCTCGAGAGTCACAGCGACTGGGACATCTACGCCGACCACAGCACGATCCTCTACAGTCACCACGACTGAGACCGCTTCGGCGACCACGATACCTTCCACCACAGCCACCACGACTGAGACAACTACGCCGACCACAGCATCTTTCTCCACAGTCACCACGACTGAGACCGCTTCGGCGACCACGATACCTTCCCCCACAGGCACCCGGACTGCGAGCTCTACCCCGAAGACAAAACCCTCTTCCTCGACAGGCATCGCTACTGAGAACGCTTCGCCGACCGCAACACCCTCCTCGAGAGTCACAGCGACTGGGACATCTACGCCGACCACAGCACGATCCTCTACAGTCACCACGACTGAGACCGCTTCGGCGACCACGATACCTTCCCCCACAGGCACCCGGACTGCGAGCTCTACCCCGAAGACAAAACCTTCTTCCTCGACAGGCATCACTACTGAGACCTCTTCGCCGACCGCAACACCTTCCACCACAGCCACCACGACTAAGACAACTACGCCGACCACAGCATCTTTCTCCACAGTCACCACGACTGAGACCGCTTCGGCGACCACGATACCTTCCCCCACAGGCACCCGGACTGCGAGCTCTACCCCGAAGACAAAACCCTCTTCCTCGACAGGCATCGCTACTGAGACCGCTTCGCCGACCGCAACACCCTCCTCGAGAGTCACAGCGACTGGGACATCTACGCCGACCACAGCATCTTTCTCCACAGTCACCACGACTGAGACCGCTTCGGCGACCACGATACCTTCCGCCACAGGCACCCGGACTGCGAGCTCTACCCCGAAGACAAAACCTTCTTCCTCGACAGGCATCACTACTGAGACCGCTTCGCCGACCGCAACACCTTCCACCACAGCCACCACGACTGAGACAACTACGCCGACCACAGCATCTTTCTCCACAGTCACCACGACTGAGACCGCTTCGGCGACCACGATACCTTCCGCCACAGGCACCCGGACTGCGAGCTCTACCCCGAAGACACAACCTTCTTCCTCGACAGGCATCACTACTGAGACCGCTTCGCCGACCGCAACACATTCCACCACAGCCACCACGACTGAGACAACTACGCCGACCACAGCATCTTTCTCCACAGTCACCACGACTGAGACCGCTTCGGCGACCACGATACCTTCCGCCACAGGCACCCGGACTGCGAGCTCTACCCCGAAGACACAACCTTCTTCCTCGACAGGCATCACTACTGAGACCGCTTCGCCGACCGCAACACCCTCCTCGAGAGTCACAGCGACTGGGACATCTACGCCGACAACAGCACGATCCTCTACAGTCACCACGACTGAGACCGCTTCGGCGACCACGATACCTTCCACCACAGGCACCCGGACTGCGAGCTCTACCCCGAAGACAAAACCCTCTTCCTCGACAGGCATCACTACTGAGACCGTTTCGCCGACCGCAACACCCTCCTCGAGAGTCACAGCGACTGGGACATCTACGCCGACCACAGCACGATCCTCTACAGTCACCACGACTGAGACCGCTTCGGCGACCACGATACCTTCCCCCACAGGCACCCGGACTGCGAGCTCTACCCCGAAGACAAAACCTTCTTCCTCGACAGGCATCACTACTGAGACCGCTTCGCCGACCGCAACACCTTCCACCACAGCCACCACGACTGAGACAACTACGCCGACCACAGCATCTTTCTCCACAGTCACCACGACTGAGACCGCTTCGGCGACCACGATACCTTCCGCCACAGGCACCCGGACTGCGAGCTCTACCCCGAAGACAAAACCTTCTTCCTCGACAGGCATCCCTACTGAGACCGCTTCGCCGACCGCAACACCTTCAACCACAGCCACCACGACTGAGACAACTACGCCGACCACAGCATCTTTCTCCACAACCATCACGACTGGGACCTCTTTGGCGACCACAACACCTTCGACCACAGTCACCCGGACTGCGAGCTCTACCCCGAAGACAAAACCTTCTTCCTCGACAGGCATCACTACTGAGACCGCTTCGCCGACCGCAACACCTTCCACCACAGCCACCACGACTGAGACAACTACGCGCACCACAGCATCTTTCTCCACAGCCATCACGACTGGGACCTCTTTGGCGACCACAACACCTTCGACCACAGTCACCCGGACTGCGAGCTCTACCCCGAAGACAAAACCCTCTTCCTCAACAGCCATCACTACTGAGACCACTAAACCTTCCACAACAGCCACCACGACTAAAACCACTTTACCGATCACATCACCTTCCACAACAGGCACCACGACTGAGACTACCACATCGTCCACCACGCACACCACAACTGTGACCTCTAGACCTTCCACCACACCCACTGCGACTGAGACCACTACGCCCTCTACCACAGCCACCACGACTGTGACGACAACGCCTTCCACCACAACCACCATGAGTATGAGCGCTACATCGATAGGTAAGTCATAATTGAATTGAATATATGGAATTGTTCATTTAATGTTATCTCCCTCGAGCTGCTTGCATTTTTTCCCTGCGTCCATTGGATTCGGATTCCTAAATTGCAAATAAAAGCATCTTTATCCCCTGTGTGTAATATAACAAGGTGATAGACCGTTCGTTAAATAAAGGTGTATGCAACCATTTTGTGAAAGCGCAATCGTATTTCAAAATTTAGGTAATGGACGCTTCGTAGTTTCGTATCATTGCAGAAGGGTTTTGTTACATTATGTTAGTCGTCTTGTACACTTATATGCCTTGTAAATTTATGATGATAAATAGAACGCAATCATTAGTTTTGCGCACGATGATGAATCTCAGGTTTCTGCATGTTGCTCATATAAATGGCGAATGGTATTTCATGTTTCCCACGTGCTTCATTTGCAAAATGATGTACCCTGGCAAGTTACGTGTAGAAAAATTCAGGTAAGACAACGAGTAAAATAATGATGGAGGCTTGCGTCACGCCAAGTATTCATCTGATCAAAGCCACCGATGTAATTTATGTCATAAATCAGTAGGTGTGATTGATATATAAATTATCAATCTTTCCAGTAAGATAAACTTTCATAAAGAGCTTTACTCCTTCAGAGACACAGGCGATACGGTAGACTAACAAAGCCATTGACATGTGGACCGCTGTAATACCAGGGCGGACACATTTACAATAGGCGAGACTCTGAGTGAGTCACTAAAAGGACCTAACGCCAAGCGACATGACGTGTCCAACCGAGGACAGAAAGTAGAAGCAATTAAAAAATATAGTTCGCCCGTCACCATTTCGTATCTTTGAGAAAGAGTTGCTATGTGATTACGTCAAGATAACTCGATGAGTACGGACAGGACCACCCCACACCCATACTGACCGCATTATAATTTCCGCAGAAACAATTGCTATTTGATTGTATGTGATGCAAAACTTCTTTTGTATCAAAGATGATGAAACAATTTACACGGCTGTGCTACTTTCTTTTTATTTAAATGCTATGAAAAACAGGAATTGTGTATACGTCCGTCACCTGATTCAATGTCCATAGGGGCTTTGACAACGACAGGGACCGCAACGCCGATAACTACACCTCCAACCACACTCGCCACGTCTGAGACCACAACACTTTCTACCACAGCCACCACGAATATGACCAGAACACCTTCCACCACAGCCTCCACAATTGAGACCACTACGCGGACCACAGCATCTGTCTCCACAGTCATCACGACTGGGACCTCTTTGGCGACCACAACACCTTCGACCACAGTCACCCGGACTGCGAGCTCTACCCCGAAGACAAAACCCTCTTCCTCGACAGGCATCACTACTGAGACCGCTTCGCCGACCGCAACACCCTCCTCGAGAGTCACAGCGACTGGGACATCTACGCCGACCACAGCACGATCCTCTACAGTCACCACGACTGAGACCGCTTCGGCGACCACGATACCTTCCCTCACAGGCACCCGGACTGCGAGCTCTACCCCGAAGACAAAACCTTCTTCCTCGACAGGCATCACTACTGAGACCGCTTCGCCGACCGCAACACCTTCCACCACAGCCACCACGACTGAGACAACTACGCCGACCACAGCATCTTTCTCCACAGTCACCACGACTGAGACCGCTTCGGCGACTACGATACCTTCCGCCACAGGCACCCGGACTGCGAGCTCTACCCCGAAGACAAAACCTTCTTCCTCGACAGGCATCCCTACTGAGACCGCTTTGCCGACCGCAACACCTTCCACCACAGCCTCCACGACTGAGACAACTACGCCAAACACAGCATCTTTCTCCACAACCATCACGACTGGGACCTCTTTGGCGACCACAACACCTTCGACCACAGTCACCCGGACTGCGAGCTCTACCCCGAAGACAAAACCTTCTTCCTCGACAGGCATCACTACTGAGACCGCTTCGCCGACCGCAACACCTTCCACCACAGCCACCACGACTGAGACAACTACGCGCACCACAGCATCTTTCTCCACAGCCATCACGACTGGGACCTCTTTGGCGACCACAACACCTTCGACCACACTCACTCGGACTGCGAGCTCTACCCCGAAGAGAAAACCCTCTTCCTCAACAGCCATCACTACTGAGACCACTAAACCTTCCACAACAGCCACCACGACTGAAACCACTTTACCGATCACATCACCTTCCACAACAGGCACCACGACTGAGACTACCACATCGTCCACCACGCACACCACAACTGTGACCTCTAGACCTTCCACCACACCCACTGCGACTGAGACAACTACGCCCTCTACCACAGCCACCGTGACTGCGACCACAACACCTTCCAACATATTCACCACGACTGAGACTAAAACACCCTCTACCACAGCCACCATGACTGCAGCTACAACACCTTCCACCAAAGCCACCACGACTGGGACCACTACACCCTCCACCATACCCACTACGAATAAGACCAATACACCTTCTACCACAGCTACCACGGCTGAGACAACTACACCTTCAAGAACAGCCACCACGACAGAGACCACAACGCCATCCGCCACAGCCACCACGACTGAGACCACATCACCTTCCACCACAGCCACCACGACTGAGACCACTACACCTTACACAACAGCCACCCCGACTGAGGCTACAACACCTTCCACCATGGCCACCATGACTGAAACCATAACACATTCCACCACACCCACTACGACTAAGACCACTACTTTCTCTGCCACATCCACCACGACTGAAACCACAGCCCCTTCCACCACAGTCACTGCGACAGGGACAACTATACCGACCACAGCAACTTCCACCACAGTCGCCACGACTGGGACAACTACACCGCCCACAACACCTTCCGCCACAGCCACCACGACTGAGACTATTACACCGACCACAACACCTTCCAACATTTCCATTACGACTGAGACCAGCATCCTAGACACAACATCTTCCAACACAGGGACCACGACTGCGACCACTAGGCCAACCTTAGTACCTTCCAGCACTTCCATTACGACTGAGACCAGTATCACAGACAAAACATTATCCGACGCGGTGACGACGACTGAGACCACTAAGCCGACCACAACACCTCCCACAACATTCACCACGACTGAGACCACTACGCCGACCACATCACCTTCCACCACAGTCACTGCGACTGAGACCACTACGCGGACCAGATCACCTTCCACCACAGTCACTGCGACTGAGACCACTACGCTGACCACATCACCTTCCACCACAGTCACTGCGACTGAGACCACTACGCTGACCACATCACCTTCCACCACAGTCACTGCGACTGAGACCACTACGCGGACCAGATCACCTTCCACTGGAGTCACCACGACGGAGACCACTACACCTTCCACCACAGTCACCGCGACTGAGACCACTACTCCGACCAAAACACCTTCCACCACAGTGACCACGGCTGAGACTACTAGGCCGACCCCAATACATTCCACCACTTCCATTGCGACTGTGACTAGTATCCAAGATACCACATCTTCCAACACAGTGACCACGACTGAGACCACTGAGCCGACCACAACACCTTCCACCACAGTCACCACGGCTGAGACCACTACGCCGACCACGTCACCTTCCACAACATTCACCACGACTGAGACCACTACGCTGACCACATCACCTTCCACCACAGTCACCACGACTGAGACCACTACGCCGACCACAACACCATCCACAACATTCACCACGACTGAGACCACTACGCTGACCACATCACCTTCCACCGCAGTCACCACGACTGAGACCACTACGCCGACCACATCACCTTCCACCGCAGTCACCACGACTGAGACCACTACGCTGACCACATCACCTTCGACCGCAGTCACCACGACGGAGACCACTACACCTTCCACCACAGTCACCACGACTGAGACCAACATCCCAGACCAAACACATTCCAACACAGTGACCACGACTGCGACCACTAGCCCGACCACAATACCTTCCACCACTTCCATTACGACTGCGACCAGTATCCAAGATACAACATCTTCCAACACAGTGACGACGACTGAGACCACTAGGCTGACCACAACACCTTCCACCACAGTCACCACGACCGAGCCCACAACTACGACCAAAACATCTTCCGCCACTTCCATCACGACTGATCCCAGTATCCCAGACACATTTTCCGACACAGGAACCACGACTGAGGCCACTAGGTCGACCACAACACCTTCCACCACTTCCATTACGACTGAGACCTCAACGCCGACCACATCACCTTCCACCGCAGTCACCACGACTGAGATCACTACACCGACCACATCACCTTTCACCGCTTTTACCACGACTGAGACCACTACGCCGACAACAACACCTTCAACAACATTCACCGCGACTGAGACCACTCCGCTGGCCACATCGCCTTCCACCAGAGTCACCGCGACTGAGACCTCAACGCCGACCACATCACCTTCGACCGCAGTCACCACGACTGAGACCACAACGCCGACCCCATCAACTTCCACCACAGTCACCACGACTGAGACTTCAACGCCGACCACATCACCTTCCACCGCAGTAACCACGACTGAGACCTCAACGCCGACCACATCACCTTCAACCACAGTCACCACGACAGGGACAGCTACACCAATCACGGCACCTTCCACCACAGTCACCACGACATGGACAGCTACACCAACCACGGCACCTACCACCACAGTCACTACGACAGGGACAACTAAGCCGACCACAACACCTTCCACCACAGTCAGCACGGCAGGGACAGCTACATTGACCACAGCACCTTCCAACACAGTCACCACGACAGGGACAACTACACCGACCACAAGACCTTCCACCACAGTCACCATGACCGGGACAATTACACAGCCCACGGCACCTTCCACCACAGTCTCCACGACTGGGACAACTACATCTACAACAATACCTTCCACCACAGTCACCACGACCGGGACAACTGTACCGACCACAACACCTTCCACCACAGTCACCACGACTGAGACCACTACACCGACCACAGCACCTTACAGTACAGTCACCACGACTGAGACCACTACACCGACCACAACACCTTACAGTACAGCCACCACGACTGAGACCACTACACCGACCACAACACCTTCCACCACAGTCACCACGACCGGGACAATTACACCGACCACGGCATTTTCCACCCCAGTCTCCAAGACAGGGACAACTACACCTAACACAACACCTTCCACCACAGTCACCACGACTGAGACCACTACACCGACCACAACCCCTTCCAACACAGTCACCACGACAGGGACAGCTGCATGGACCCCAACCCCTTCCAACACAGTCACCACGACAGGTACAGCTACACCGACCACAACACCTTCCATCACAGTCAGCACGACATGGACAGCTACACCGACCACAGCACCTTCCACCACAGTCATTACAACAGGGACAACTACACCGACCACAACACTTTCCACCACAGTCAGCAAGACAGGGACCGCTACACCTACCACAGCACCTTCCACCACAGTCACTACGACCGGGACAACTACACCTACCACAACACCTTCCACCACAGTCACCACGGCTGGGAAAACTACACCGACCACAACACCTTCCACCACAGTCACTACGACAGGGACAACTACACCTACCACAGCACCTTCCACCACAGTCACCACGACAGGGACAACTACACCGACCACAACAGCTTCCACCACAGTCACCACGACTGAGACCACTACACCGACCACAGCACCTTCCACCACAGTCACCACGACCGGGACAACTACAACGACCACAACACCTTCCACCACAGTCAGCACGACATCGACAGCTACACCGACCACAGCACCTTCCACCACAGTCACTACGACAGGGACAACTACACCGACCACAACACCTTCCACCACAGTCAGCAAGACAGGGACAGCTACACCTACCACAGCACCTTCCACCACAGTCACTACGACCGGGACAACTACACCTACCACAACACCTTCCACCACAGTCACCACGACTGGGACAACTACACCGACCACAACACCTTCCACCACAGTCACTACGACAGGGACAACTACACCTACCACAGCACCTTCCACCACAGTCACCACGACAGGGACAACTACACCGACCAAAACACCTTCTACCACAATCACCACGACTGGGACAACTACACCGCCCACAACACCTTCCACCACAGTCACTACGACAGGGACAACTACACCTACCACAGCACCTTCCACCACAGTCACCACGACAGGAACAACTACACCGACCACAACAGCTTCCACCACAGTCACCACGACTGAGACCACTACACCGACCACACCACCTTACAGTACAGTCACCAGGACTGAGACCACTGCACCGACCACAACACCTTACAGTACAGTCACCAGGACTGAGACCACTACACTGACCACAACCCCTTACAGTACAGCCACCACGAATGAGACAACAACACCGACCCCAACGCCTTCCACCACATTCACCGCGACTGAGACCACTACACCGACCACAACACCTTCTACCACAGTCAGCAGGACAGGGACAGCTACACCTACCACAGCACCTTCAACCACAGTCACTACGACCGGAAAAACTACACCGACCACAACACCTTCCACCACAGGCAGCACGACAGGGACAGCTACACCGACCACAGCACCTTCCACCACAGTCACCACGACAGGGACAACTACACCGACCACAACACCTTCCACCACAGTCACCACGACAGGGACAATTACACCGACCACAGCCCCTTCCACCACAGTCACCACGACAGGGACAACTACACCTACCACAGCACCTTCTACCACAGTGACCACGACAGGGACAACTACACCGGCCACAACACCTTCCACCACAGTCACCACGACCGGGACAACTGCACCTACCACAGCACCTTCCCCCACAGTCACCACGACTGAGACCACTACACCGACCACAACACCTTACAGTACAGTAACCACGACTGAGACCACTACACCGACCACAACACCTTACAGTACAGTCACCACGACTGAGACAACTACACCGACCACAACACCTTACAGTACAGTCACCACGACTGAGACCACTACACCGACCACAACACCTTACAGTACAGTAACCACGACTGAGACCACTACACCGACCACAACACCTTACAGTACAGCCACTACGACTGAGACCGCTACACCGACCACAACACCTGCCACCCCAGCCACCACGACTAAGACTACAACCCCCACTTCCACAGCCACCACGACTGAGGCTACAACACCTTCCACCACAGCCACAACGACAAGGACAACTATACCGACCACAGCAACTTCCACCACAGTCGCCACGACTGGAACAACTACACCGCCCACAACACCTTCCGACACAGCCACCACGAGTGAGACCACTACACCGACCACAACACCTGCCACCCCAGCCACCACGACTAAGACTACAACACCCATTTCCACAGCCACCACGACTGAGACCACTACACCTTACGCAACAGCCACCCCGACTGAGGCTACAACACCTTCCACCATGGCCACCACGACTGATACCATAACATATTCCACCACACCCACTACGACTAAGATCACTACTCCCTCTACCACAGCCACCACGACTGAGACCACAGCCCCTTCCACCACAGTCACTGCGACAGGGACAACTATACCGACCACAGCAACTTCCACCAGAGTCGCCACGACTGAGACCACTACGCCTTACACAACATCCACCCCGACTGAGGCTACAACACCTTCCACCATGGCCACCATGACTGAAACCATAACATATTCCACCACACCCACTACGACTAAGATCACTACTCCCTCTACCACAGCCACCACGACTGAGACCACAACACCTTCCACCACAGCCACAACGACAGGGACAACTATACCGACCACAGCAACTTCCACCACAGTCGCCACGACTGGAACAACTACATCGCCCACAACACCTTCCGACACAGCCACCACGAGTGAGACCACTACACCGACCACAACACCTGCCACCCCAGCCACCACGACTAAGACTACAACACCCACTTCCACAGCCACCACGACTGAGACCACTACACCTTACACAACAGCCACCCCGACTGAGGCTACAACACCTTCCACCATGGCCACCACGACTGAAACCATAACATATTCCACCACACCCACTACGACTAAGATCACTACTCCCTCTACCACAGCCACCACGACTGAGACCACAGCCCCTTCCACCACAGTCACTGCGACAGGGACAACTATACCGACCACAGCAACTTCCACCACAGTCGCCACGACTGAGACCACTACGCCTTACACAACAGCCACCCCGACTGAGGCTACAACACCTTCCACCATGGCCACCATGACTGAAACCATAACATATTCCACCACACCCACTACGACTAAGATCACTACTCCCTCTACCACAGCCACCACGACTGAGACCACAACACCTTCCACCACAGCCACAACGACAGGGACAACTATACCGACCACAGCAACTTCCACCACAGTCGCCACGACTGGAACAACTACACCTTCCGACACAGCCACCACGAGTGAGACCACTACACCGACCACAACACCTGCCACCCCAGCCACCACGACTAAGACTACAACACCCACTTCCACAGCCACCACGACTGAGACCACTACGCCTTACACAACAGCCACCCCGACTGAGGCTACAACACCTTCCACCATGGCCACCATGACTGAAACCATAACATATTCCACCACACCCACTACGACTAAGATCACTACTCCCTCTACCACAGCCACCACGACTGAGACCACAGCACCTTCCACCACAGTCACTACAACAGGGACAACTACACCGACCACAACACTTTCCACCACAGTCAGCAAGACAGGGACAGCTACACCTACCACAGCACCTTCCACCACAGTCACTACGACCGGGACAACTACACCTACCACAACACCTTCCACCACAGTCACCACGACTGGGACAACTACACCGACCACAACACCTTCCACCACAGTCACTACGACAGGGACAACTACACCTACCACAGCACCTTCCACCACAGTCACCACGACAGGGACAACTACACCGACCACAACAGCTTCCACCACAGTCACCACGACTGAGACCACTACACCGACCACAGCACCTTCCACCACAGTCACCACGACCGGGACAACTACACCGACCACAACACCTTCCACCACAGTCAGCACGACATCGACAGCTACACCGACCACAGCACCTTCCACCACAGTCACCACGACAGGGACAACTACAACGACCACAACACCTTCCACCACAGTCAGCAAGACAGGGACAGCTACACCTACCACAGCACCTTCCACCACAGTCACTACGACCGGGACAACTACACCTACCACAACACCTTCCACCACAGTCACCACGACTGGGACAACTACACCGACCACAACACCTTCCACCACAGTCACTACGACAGGGACAACTACACCTACCACAGCACCTTCCACCACAGTCACCACGACAGGGACAACTACACCGACCACAACACCTTCTACCACAATCACCACGACTGGGACAACTACACCGCCCACAACACCTTCCACCACAGTCACTACGACAGGGACAACTACACCTACCGCAGCACCTTCCACCACAGTCACCACGACAGGGACAACTACACCGACCACAACAGCTTCCACCACAGTCACCACGACTGAGACCATTACACCGACCACACCACCTTACAGTACAGTCACCAGGACTGAGACCACTGCACCGACCACAACACCTTATAGTACAGTCACCGGGACTGAGACCACTACACTGACCACAACCCCTTACAGTACAGCCACCACGAATGAGACAACAACACCGACCCCAACGCCTTCCACCACATTCACCGCGACTGAGACCACTACACCGACCACAACACCTTCTACCACAGTCAGCAGGACAGGGACAGCTACACCTACCACAGCACCTTCCACCACAGTCGCTACGACCGGGACAACTACACCGACCACAACACCTTCCACCACAGGCAGCACGACAGGGACAGCTACACCGACCACAGCACCTTCCATCACAGTCACCACGACAGGGACAACTACACCGACCACAACACCTTCCACCACAGTCACCACGACAGGGACAATTACACCGACCACAGATCCTTCCACCACAGTCACCACGACAGGGACAACTACACCTACCACAGCACCTTCTACCACAGTCACCACGACAGGGACAACTACACCGGCCACAACACCTTCCACCACAGTCACCACGACCGGGACAACTGCACCTACCACAGCACCTTCCCCCACAGTCACCACGACTGAGACCACTACACCGACCACAACACCTTACAGTACAGTAACCACGACTGAGACCACTACACCGACCACAACACCTTACAGTACAGTCACCACGACTGAGACAACTACACCGACCACAACACCTTACAGTACAGTAACCACGACTGAGACCACTACACCGACCACAACACCTTACAGTACAGCCACTACGACTGAGACCACTACACCGACCACAACACCTGCCACCCCAGCCACCACGACTAAGACTACAACACCCACTTCCACAGCCACCACGACTGAGGCTACAACACCTTCCACCATAGCCACCACGACTGAAACCATAACATATTCCACCACACCCACTACGACTAATATCACTACTCCCTCTACCACAGCCACCACGACTGAGACCACAGCCCCTTCTACCACAGTCACTACGACAGGGACAACTATACCGACCACAGCAACTTCCACCACAGTCGCCACGACTGGAACAACTACACCGCCCACAACACCTTCCGACACAGCCACCACGAGTCCGATCACTACACCGACCACAACACCTGCCACCCCAGCCACCACGACTAAGACTACAACACCCACTTCCACAGCCACCACGACTGAGGCTACAACACCTTCCACCACAGCCACAACGACAGGGACAACTATACCGACCACAGCAACTTCCACCACAGTCGCCACGACTGGAACAACTACACCGCCCACAACACCTTCCGACACAGCCACCACGAGTGAGACCACTACACCGACCACAACACCTGCCACCCCAGCCACCACGACTAAGACTACAACACCCACTTCCACAGCCACCACGACTGAGACCACTACACCTTACACAACAGCCACCCCGACTGAGGCTACAACACCTTCCACCATGGCCACCACGACTGAAACCATAACATATTCCACCACACCCACAACGACTAAGATCACTACTCCCTCTACCACAGCCACCACGACTGAGACCACAGCCCCTTCCACCACAGTCACTGCGACAGGGACAACTATTCCGACCACAGCAACTTCCACCACAGTCGCCACGACTGAGACCACTACGCCTTACACAACAGCCACCCCGACTGAGGCTACAACACCTTCCACCATGGCCACCATGACTGAAACCATAACATATTCCAACACACCCACTACGACTAAGATCACTACTCCCTCTACCACAGCCACCACGACTGAGACCACATCACCTTCCACCACAGTCACTACAACAGGGACAACTACACCGACCACAACACTTTCCACCACAGTCAGCAAGACAGGGACAGCTACACCTACCAAAGCACCTTCCACCACAGTCACTACGACCGGGACAACTACACCTACCACAACACCTTCCACCACAGTCACCACGACTGGGACAACTACACCGACCACAACACCTTCCACCACAGTCACTACGACAGGGACAACTACACCTACCACAGCACCTTCCACCACAGTCACCACGACCGGGACAACTACACCGACCACAACACCTTCCACCACAGTCAGCACGACATCGACAGCTACACCGACCACAGCACCTTCCACCACAGTCACTACGACAGGGACAACTACAACGACCACAACACCTTCCACCACAGTCAGCAAGACAGGGACAGCTACACCTACCACAGCACCTTCCACCACAGTCACTACGACCGGGACAACTACACCTACCACAACACCTTCCACCACAGTCACCACGACTGGGACAACTACACCGACCACAACACCTTCCACCACAGTCACTACGACAGGGACAACTACACCTACCACAGCACCTTCCACCACAGTCTACACGACAGGGACAACTACACCGACCACAACACCTTCTACCACAATCACCACGACTGGGACAACTACACCGCCCACAACACCTTCCACCACAGTCACTACGACAGGGACAACTACACCTACCACAGCACCTTCCACCACAGTCACCACGACAGGGACAACTACACCGACCACAACAGCTTCCACCACAATCACCACGACTGAGACCACTACACCGACCACACCAACTTACAGTACAGTCACCAGGACTGAGACCACTGCACCGACCACAACACCTTACAGTACAGTCACCAGGACTGAGACCACTACACTGACCCCAACCCCTTACAGTACAGCCACCACGAATGAGACAACAACACCGACCCCAACGCCTTCCACCACATTCACCGCGACTGAGACCACTACACCGACCACAACACCTTCTACCACAGTCAGCAGGACAGGGACAGCTACATCTACCACAGCACCTTCCAACACAGTCACTACGACCGGGACAACTACACCGACCACAACACCTTCCACCACAGGCAGCACGACAGGGACAGCTACACCGACCACAGCACCTTCCATCACAGTCACCACGACAGGGACAACTACACCGACCACAACACCTTCCACCACAGTCACCACGACAGGGACAATTACACCGACCACAGCCCCTTCCACCACAGTCACCACGACAGGGACAACTACACCTACCACAGCACCTTCTACCACAGTCACCACGACAGGGACAACTACACCGGCCACAACACCTTCCACCACAGTCACCACGACCGGGACAACTGCACCTACCACAGCACCTTCCCCCACAGTCACCACGACTGAGACCACTACACCGACCACAACACCTTACAGTACAGTAACCACGACTGAGACCACTACACCGACCACAACACCTTACAGTACAGTCACCACGACTGAGACAACTACACCGACCACAACACCTTACAGTACAGTAACCACGACTGAGACCACTACACCGACCACAACACCTTACAGTACAGCCACTACGACTGAGACCACTACACCGACCACAACACCTGCCACCCCAGCCACCACGACTAAGACTACAACACCCACTTCCACAGCCACCACGACTGAGGCTACAACACCTTCCACCATAGCCACCACGACTGAAACCATAACATATTCCACCACACTCACTACGACTAATATCACTACTCCCTCTACCACAGCCACCACGACTGAGACCACAGGCCCTTCTACCACAGTCACTACGACAGGGACAACTATACGGACCACAGCAACTTCCACCACAGTCGCCACGACTGGAACAACTACACCGCCCACAACACCTTCCGACACAGCCACCACGAGTGCAACCACTACACCGACCACAACACCTGCCACCCCAGCCACCACGACTAAGACTACAACACCCACTTCCACAGCCACCACGACTGAGGCTACAATACCTTCCACCACAGCCACAACGACAAGGACAACTATACCGACCACAGCAACTTCCACCACAGTCGCCACGACTGGAACAACTACACCGCCCACAAGACCTTCCGACACAGCCACCACGAGTGAGACCACTACACCGACCACAACACCTGCCACCCCAGCCACCACGACTAAGACTACAACACCCACTTCCACAGCCACCACGACTGAGACCACTACACCTTACACAACAGCCACCCCGACTGAGGCTACAACACCTTCCACCATGGCCACCACGACTGAAACCATAACATATTCCACCACACCCACAACGACTAAGATCACTACTCCCTCTACCACAGCCACCACGACTGAGACCACAGCCCCTTCCACCACAGTCACTGCGACAGGGACAACTATTCCGACCACAGCAACTTCCACCACAGTCGCCACGACTGAGACCACTACGCCTTACACAACAGCCACCCCGACTGAGGCTACAACACCTTCCACCATGGCCACCATGACTGAAACCATAACATATTCCAACACACCCACTACGACTAAGATCACTACTCCCTCTACCACAGCCACCACGACTGAGACCACATCACCTTCCACCACAGTCACTACAACAGGGACAACTACACCGACCACAACACTTTCCACCACAGTCAGCAAGACAGGGACAGCTACACCTACCAAAGCACCTTCCACCACAGTCACTACGACCGGGACAACTACACCTACCACAACACCTTCCACCACAGTCACCACGACTGGGACAACTACACCGACCACAACACCTTCCACCACAGTCACTACGACAGGGACAACTACACCTACCACAGCACCTTCCACCACAGTCACCACGACCGGGACAACTACACCGACCACAACACCTTCCACCACAGTCAGCACGACATCGACAGCTACACCGACCACAGCACCTTCCACCACAGTCACTACGACAGGGACAACTACAACGACCACAACACCTTCCACCACAGTCAGCAAGACAGGGACAGCTACACCTACCACAGCACCTTCCACCACAGTCACTACGACCGGGACAACTACACCTACCACAACACCTTCCACCACAGTCACCACGACTGGGACAACTACACCGACCACAACACCTTCCACCACAGTCACTACGACAGGGACAACTACACCTACCACAGCACCTTCCACCACAGTCTACACGACAGGGACAACTACACCGACCACAACACCTTCTACCACAATCACCACGACTGGGACAACTACACCGCCCACAACACCTTCCACCACAGTCACTACGACAGGGACAACTACACCTACCACAGCACCTTCCACCACAGTCACCACGACAGGGACAACTACACCGACCACAACAGCTTCCACCACAATCACCACGACTGAGACCACTACACCGACCACACCAACTTACAGTACAGTCACCAGGACTGAGACCACTGCACCGACCACAACACCTTACAGTACAGTCACCAGGACTGAGACCACTACACTGACCCCAACCCCTTACAGTACAGCCACCACGAATGAGACAACAACACCGACCCCAACGCCTTCCACCACATTCACCGCGACTGAGACCACTACACCGACCACAACACCTTCTACCACAGTCAGCAGGACAGGGACAGCTACATCTACCACAGCACCTTCCAACACAGTCACTACGACCGGGACAACTACACCGACCACAACACCTTCCACCACAGGCAGCACGACAGGGACAGCTACACCGACCACAGCACCTTCCATCACAGTCACCACGACAGGGACAACTACACCGACCACAACACCTTCCACCACAGTCACCACGACAGGGACCATTACACCGACCACAGCCCCTTCCACCACAGTCACCACGACAGGGACAACTACACCTACCACAGCACCTTCTACCACAGTCACCACGACAGGGACAACTACACCGGCCACAACACCTTCCACCACAGTCACCACGACCGGGACAACTGCACCTACCACAGCACCTTCCCCCACAGTCACCACGACTGAGACCACTACACCGACCACAACACCTTACAGTACAGTAACCACGACTGAGACCACTACACCGACCACAACACCTTACAGTACAGTCACCACGACTGAGACAACTACACCGACCACAACACCTTACAGTACAGTAACCACGACTGAGACCACTACACCGACCACAACACCTTACAGTACAGCCACTACGACTGAGACCACTACACCGACCACAACACCTGCCACCCCAGCCACCACGACTAAGACTACAACACCCACTTCCACAGCCACCACGACTGAGGCTACAACACCTTCCACCATAGCCACCACGACTGAAACCATAACATATTCCACCACACTCACTACGACTAATATCACTACTCCCTCTACCACAGCCACCACGACTGAGACCACAGGCCCTTCTACCACAGTCACTACGACAGGGACAACTATACGGACCACAGCAACTTCCACCACAGTCGCCACGACTGGAACAACTACACCGCCCACAACACCTTCCGACACAGCCACCACGAGTGCGACCACTACACCGACCACAACACCTGCCACCCCAGCCACCACGACTAAGACTACAACACCCACTTCCACAGCCACCACGACTGAGGCTACAATACCTTCCACCACAGCCACAACGACAAGGACAACTATACCGACCACAGCAACTTCCACCACAGTCGCCACGACTGGAACAACTACACCGCCCACAAGACCTTCCGACACAGCCACCACGAGTGAGACCACTACACCGACCACAACACCTGCCACCCCAGCCACCACGACTAAGACTACAACACCCACTTCCACAGCTACCACGACTGAGACCACTACACCTTACACAACAGCCACCCCGACTGAGGCTACAACACCTTCCACCATGGCCACCACGACTGAAACCATAACATATTCCACCACACCCACTACGACTAAGATCACTACTCCCTCTACCACAGCCACCACGACTGAGACCACAGCCCCTTCCACCACAGTCACTGCGACAGGGACAACTATACCGACCACAGCAACTTCCACCACAGTCGCCACGACTGAGACCACTACGCCTTACACAACAGCCACCCCGACTGAGGCTACAACACCTTCCACCATGGCCACCATGACTGAAACCATAACATATTCCACCACACCCACTACGACTAAGATCACTACTCCCTCTACCACAGCCACCACGACTGAGACCACAACACCTTCCACCACAGCCACAACGACAGGGACAACTATACCGACCACAGCAACTTCCACCACAGTCGCCACGACTGGAACAACTACACCTTCCGACACAGCCACCACGAGTGAGACCACTACACCGACCACAACACCTTCCGACACAGCCACCACGAGTGAGACCACTACACCGACCACAACACCTTACAGTACAGTAACCACGACTGAGACCACTACACCGACCACAACACCTTACAGTACAGCCACTACGACTGAGACCACTACACCGACCACAACACCTGCCACCCCAGCCACCACGACTAAGACTACAACACCCACTTCCACAGCCACCACGACTGAGGCTACAACACCTTCCACCATAGCCACCACGACTGAAACCATAACATATTCCACCACACCCACTACGACTAAGACCACTACTCCCTCTACCATATCCACCACGACTGAGACCGCAGCCCCTTCCACCACAGTCACTACGACAGGGACAACTATACCGACCGCAGCAACTTCCACCACAGTCGCCACGACTGGGACAACTACACCACCCACAACACCTTCCGCCACAGCCACCACGACTGAGACTATTACACCGACCACAACACCTTCCAACATTTCCATTACGACTGAGACCAGCATCCTAGACACAACATCTTCCAACACAGGGACCACGACTGCGACCACTAGGCCAACCTTAGTACCTTCCAGCACTTCCATTACGACTGAGACCAGTATCACAGACAAAACATTATCCGACGCGGTGACGACGACTGAGACCACTAAGCCGACCACAACACCTCCCACAACATTCACCACGACTGAGACCACTACGCCGACCACATCACCTTCCACCACAGTCACTGCGACTGAGACCACTACGCGGACCAGATCACCTTCCACCACAGTCACTGCGACTGAGACCACTACGCTGACCACATCACCTTCCACCGCAGTCACCACGGCTGAGACCACTACGCCGACCACATCACCTTCCACCGCAGTCACCACGACTGAGACCACTACGCGGACCAGATCACCTTCCACCGGAGTCACCACGACGGAGACCACGACACCTTCCACCACAGTCACCACGACTGAGACCAACATCCCAGACCTAACACCTAACATCACAATACCTTCAACCACTTCCATATCGACTGATCCCAGTATCACAGACACAACATCTTCCAACGCATGGACCACGACTGAGACCACTAGGCCGACCACAACACTTTCCACCACAGTCACCGCGACTGAGACCACTACTCCGATCAAAACACCTTTCACCACAGTGACCACGGCTGAGACTACTAGGCCGACCCCAATACATTCCACCACTTCCATTGCGACTGTGACCAGTATCCAAGATACCACATCTTCCAACACAGTGACCACGACTGAGACCACTAGGCCGACCACAACACCTTCCACCACAGTCACCACGACCGAACCCACAACTACGACCAAAACACCTTCCTCCACTTCCAATAAGACTGAGACCAGCATCCCAGACACAACATCTTCCCCCACAGTCACCACGACTGAGACCACTACACCGACCACAACACCTTACAGTACAGTAACCACGACTGAGACCACTACACCGACCACAACACCTTACAGTACAGTCACCACGACTGAGACAACTACACCGACCACAACACCTTACAGTACAGTAACCACGACTGAGACCACTACACCGACCACAACACCTTACAGTACAGCCACTACGACTGAGACCACTACACCGACCACAACACCTGCCACCCCAGCCACCACGACTAAGACTACAACACCCACTTCCACAGCCACCACGACTGAGGCTACAACACCTTCCACCATAGCCACCACGACTGAAACCATAACATATTCCACCACACTCACTACGACTAATATCACTACTCCCTCTACCACAGCCACCACGACTGAGACCACAGGCCCTTCTACCACAGTCACTACGACAGGGACAACTATACGGACCACAGCAACTTCCACCACAGTCGCCACGACTGGAACAACTACACCGCCCACAACACCTTCCGACACAGCCACCACGAGTGCGACCACTACACCGACCACAACACCTGCCACCCCAGCCACCACGACTAAGACTACAACACCCACTTCCACAGCCACCACGACTGAGGCTACAATACCTTCCACCACAGCCACAACGACAAGGACAACTATACCGACCACAGCAACTTCCACCACAGTCGCCACGACTGGAACAACTACACCGCCCACAAGACCTTCCGACACAGCCACCACGAGTGAGACCACTACACCGACCACAACACCTGCCACCCCAGCCACCACGACTAAGACTACAACACCCACTTCCACAGCTACCACGACTGAGACCACTACACCTTACACAACAGCCACCCCGACTGAGGCTACAACACCTTCCACCATGGCCACCACGACTGAAACCATAACATATTCCACCACACCCACTACGACTAAGATCACTACTCCCTCTACCACAGCCACCACGACTGAGACCACAGCCCCTTCCACCACAGTCACTGCGACAGGGACAACTATACCGACCACAGCAACTTCCACCACAGTCGCCACGACTGAGACCACTACGCCTTACACAACAGCCACCCCGACTGAGGCTACAACACCTTCCACCATGGCCACCATGACTGAAACCATAACATATTCCACCACACCCACTACGACTAAGATCACTACTCCCTCTACCACAGCCACCACGACTGAGACCACAACACCTTCCACCACAGCCACAACGACAGGGACAACTATACCGACCACAGCAACTTCCACCACAGTCGCCACGACTGGAACAACTACACCTTCCGACACAGCCACCACGAGTGAGACCACTACACCGACCACAACACCTTCCGACACAGCCACCACGAGTGAGACCACTACACCGACCACAACACCTTACAGTACAGTAACCACGACTGAGACCACTACACCGACCACAACACCTTACAGTACAGCCACTACGACTGAGACCACTACACCGACCACAACACCTGCCACCCCAGCCACCACGACTAAGACTACAACACCCACTTCCACAGCCACCACGACTGAGGCTACAACACCTTCCACCATAGCCACCACGACTGAAACCATAACATATTCCACCACACCCACTACGACTAAGACCACTACTCCCTCTACCATATCCACCACGACTGAGACCGCAGCCCCTTCCACCACAGTCACTACGACAGGGACAACTATACCGACCGCAGCAACTTCCACCACAGTCGCCACGACTGGGACAACTACACCACCCACAACACCTTCCGCCACAGCCACCACGACTGAGACTATTACACCGACCACAACACCTTCCAACATTTCCATTACGACTGAGACCAGCATCCTAGACACAACATCTTCCAACACAGGGACCACGACTGCGACCACTAGGCCAACCTTAGTACCTTCCAGCACTTCCATTACGACTGAGACCAGTATCACAGACAAAACATTATCCGACGCGGTGACGACGACTGAGACCACTAAGCCGACCACAACACCTCCCACAACATTCACCACGACTGAGACCACTACGCCGACCACATCACCTTCCACCACAGTCACTGCGACTGAGACCACTACGCGGACCAGATCACCTTCCACCACAGTCACTGCGACTGAGACCACTACGCTGACCACATCACCTTCCACCGCAGTCACCACGGCTGAGACCACTACGCCGACCACATCACCTTCCACCGCAGTCACCACGACTGAGACCACTACGCGGACCAGATCACCTTCCACCGGAGTCACCACGACGGAGACCACGACACCTTCCACCACAGTCACCACGACTGAGACCAACATCCCAGACCTAACACCTAACATCACAATACCTTCAACCACTTCCATATCGACTGATCCCAGTATCACAGACACAACATCTTCCAACGCATGGACCACGACTGAGACCACTAGGCCGACCACAACACTTTCCACCACAGTCACCGCGACTGAGACCACTACTCCGATCAAAACACCTTTCACCACAGTGACCACGGCTGAGACTACTAGGCCGACCCCAATACATTCCACCACTTCCATTGCGACTGTGACCAGTATCCAAGATACCACATCTTCCAACACAGTGACCACGACTGAGACCACTAGGCCGACCACAACACCTTCCACCACAGTCACCACGACCGAACCCACAACTACGACCAAAACACCTTCCTCCACTTCCAATAAGACTGAGACCAGCATCCCAGACACAACATCTTCCCCCACAGTCACCACGACTGCGACCACTAAGCCGACCACAACACCATCCACAACATTCACCACGACTGAGACCACTAAGCTGACCACATCACCTTCCACCGCAGTCACCGCGACTGAGACCACTACGCTGACCACATCACCTTCCACCGCAGTCACCACGACTGAGACCACTACGCCGACCACATCACCTTCCACCACCGTCACCACGACTGAAGCCACTACGCCGACCACATCACCTTCCACCGCAGTCACCACGACTGAGACCACTGCGCTGCCGTCTACATGTAAGTGACGTTAATATGTTTTTATGTGTTGCGCTACGAAAGGGTGATATAGCTGGTTCGCCCGCAGCTCGTTCCCTGCATTGTAATAGACGAACGCAAAGAGGTATGTAAGTTGTTGGATAGGGCAATTTATTGCCGAGAATAAAAGGTTCAAGATTATCAGTGGCGGAAAAAACCACATCGCCACGGATAAACATGTGGCGGAAAACAGGATCGCCAATAATAAAGATGTGGCGGAAAAACACATCGCCACTAATATACATGTGACGGAAAACACATCGCAAATGGAACAACATTTGGCGGAAAACATATCGCCAAGCAAAATGGTGAGGCGAAAACACGTCGCTAATGACAAATATAGTGGCAAACACATTGCCACTGAGAATTAAATGTAATACACATCTGTGGCAATGAGATGTTAGACAGGCAAATATTAATGGATACTAATTGATATATATATATATAGATATACCACATTATGCAGTCCACTATGGATATTTATGAAAGGCTATATGAAAATAGACGTTTTCTTCATACATAGCGGGGAAGGTGAGGGGACAAACGCCTCGTACAAATATGGAAATCACTGATCCAGGGATCATCATAGTTTACTATGAATTATTTCTTTAAAATTAACTTAGTTTACTACATATTTCTGAAATTATCCAAATGCATATGCCGAGATACAAATTACAATAAGACGTGCTATAAAGATCATTATTTACGATATTTAAATGCCCCGCAAATACGGGTCATCACATTTCAACATGTATTATATTTTAAAACCTACTAACTCCTTTTAGCAGACAATTCTGAAATTATTTAATCGCATATGCTGTAATCCTAATAACAATACGGCTTAATGATACAATGATTATATATGATATTTAAATAGCTCGTAAGCACATCTCATCTAGTTGCATACTGTATTATTATTGCTTAAAATGACCTCTTATCAGCAGACATTTCATGAAATTATGCTCAGACCCTGTTGACCCGCGTCGATGCAAAGTGGAGGCGGTGTGGAGGAGGTGGTTTATTTCGTTGGTGGTTGAGTATCAAGTGAACCCCCGTGTAAACTGCCGCTACATCGTCTCGCGGTTGACGCTAATCGGTAAACAATCCGCGTTGTCAGGGGGATTCCACTTGGACGAGTCCATTCGTTCTTCTCACCATCGGGTAGGGGTGATACCAACACGTATTCCCACAATGTAGTACTCCAATAATTCTCCGCGTAGCCATAAAGTAAATTCTGATTAATCAGAATTATTATGTATGTATCACCGTCTCTTCGTTTTTATGTTTCCTTCGATTGTAGCTATTGCTAACGCAGGTTCCAGGTTAGCTGGTCTGGTTTCTATAATTTCATTAGTGATTCTAAATGCGTCTTATTTCTGGTACGTCGCACTTTTGCATGACACTAAGTAGGCAATAAGTAGGCCGGTACTATGTCTGGGTTGTATATTAGGCCCGAAAAGTGTCTTTCCGTCGTAGTTGCTCCCGACAATTGACCATTTAAATTTCAAGGACAAGTATAAAAATGCGACGTCGTTGACGACGATGTTGCTGGATTATGAGCATGAGTGTCCCCGTGAGGACAGAAGCAGATGCACATGTTTGTGTGGTGTATGTATTACCCATTAGCCTTTCACATCGTCATAGACCACACTTTCCTCATCCATAGTGGTCGCATGGCAAGTGTTTAATATTTATGTTCTACCATGAATATATTACTTGCCCATATTATATGCGGCGCCCAATCCGAGCATGCAGTGAGTGACTGCCTTCCAACAATTCCTCGCGAGATACGAGCTTCCACTTGCCATTCCCAGCCTCCCAGCGGCGGTCGCCCCGTTCGTGTCCTTCCTACACCAGCACGGATATGCGGCGCGATCGATTCAGACCAATATATTTATCAGCCATCCCTTACTTACATAGACAACACGGCGTCCACGACCCTGCTCAGTCATGTCTGGTGCAAAAGGCCACGCAAGGAGTGAATAACTTAAGGGTCAGCCAAGACGTGAGACGCAACATCTAACGACGCCGATCTCCGTCAAATTGTTGCAGTCGCGGACTCTTTGAATACCACCGAATCGGCCTACCTGAATCAGCGATTGTACAGCGTCATGTTTATCCTTGCTTTCTTCGAGTTTTTGAAAGTAGGGGAGATCACGATCTCTCATAACCGATCTCAGAACGTGCTCCGCTTGAGCCAAATGTACTTCGATCGCTCCTCTTCTTGTATATACATACATTTTACATGTTTTAAACATTCGATCGGGAAAGAGGTGACCTTAAGAGTATGTGAGCTGGAGAACGGTGTGTGGCCGGAAGCAGAGATGAAAACGTACCTCGCACAGCGCGGGCCACGAGAGCGCTTTGGTATGGAACACAGACCAATCGCCCGGTCCGGTCAGCTGTACGCCAAATTAGACAGGCGCCCAGACATGCGCCCAGAGCCTAGAATGGCAGCACGTGCTCTTTGCTATAAATGGGTTATATTAATGTGATCATAAATAACACGGCTTTCCGACCAACTAATTTATCAGTCATGTTATTATGTGTCAGTCATGTTATTAATGTTACTCCACGCTCTTCGTTCGAACCATAAATATATACGACGCCAGGCATAAATTGGTTAATGGGTAACTTTTAATCTAATAAACCGTTTTTAATCTAATAAACCACTCCGATGCCCTGATATTGGGGCTGTGCGTGCGTATCATGGTATCGAATATAATTTGTTTGATCAAACAAAGACATTTGCGGAATAGAGAAGGTTATTCTAAGAAACTGAGAAGCCGAATCGCAGGATACAAAATACGACTGCTGATTTAATAATTTATGTCAAATAAACGCCTGTCCCGTTTTCTACTAGGCGCTTTGCAGGTGTGCGTGACACCAATTAGGCATTTTGCATATTGTTTGGGGCGTAACGTTTCGCACGAAAAATGTCCTTCCGTCCCAATTCCACCCGTATGTTAACTATTTTACGCGCACGAAGAAGTACATGAAAGCGACGTCGTTGACGTTCGTGTCGCTGCTTAACGAAGATTGTCATCGCGGTGAGCAATATAGCAGATGTAAAGGTGTATGTGTGCCATATAGCACCCAATACCAATTGACATCGTCGTAGCTCTCACTTTTCCTAATCCATAATGGTCATTTGCATGCGGGTTAATGTCATACGGGTTATTGTTACCAAAACCATCTCGCCGACGCCAGGATTAACCCATTGATGATCCATTAATATCGATATTCTGTCCATTAAAGGATAAGGTACATATACCGCAGGGCAGGGGCGGATCCAGTGGGCGGGGAGGAGGGGGCGGGGCGACTCAGCCCCGGTCGCCCGTTTTAGGTCCGACATGTATACCATTTAACATTAAAGCCGAAAGCTAGGCCATCTCTCGGGACCTATCCAGCTTATATGGATCCGAAGCTGCAAGGTATTAATTGGTTAATGGATTGCGCTTCATATAATATGCGAAATAGATCTCTACTGCATGTAATATATCATTTCATATACATTGATGTAGTTGGGGTATGTTTTATAAAATAAGTACTTGTAAGTACCACGTATGGGGGCGTGGCCACATTGCCCTATTGTAATGAATTGTTAATAGCAGCAATATTGATCCCCAGTGTCTGCCTGTCCACATGCATCCAAAGCGTGAATGATCATATTAATGTCCGATTTGTTTCCGCAGACCAGGGTGAGTGCAATAGCAATCCGTGCCAAAATGGCGGCACATGTGAGAACACCGAAAGCGGATTTAACTGTTCCTGCCCTGAATTATACGAAGGACAATTCTGTGAGAACTGTAAGTTGGTGAATCGTGCTTTCGTGTGTGCTAAATTATTCATGGTCTTGAAATGTCATTAACCGTTTAAATAAGGTCACCATATCAAATAAAGTAATGTGCTGCCATGATGTCATGGCTGACGTGGAAAGCACTGAAATTGGCCATTGACGTGAGAAGCACGCGGCTTCATATGCCTGTAATGCTGCTTGGCGATCGGAGTTAATTGGCTGCACAAGGTCGTTCTTCCATTTTAGCGCGAACTCATAGTTTTCGCAACGCTCACGCATTACTGGCGCAATGCATTTATTGCAACAATCAATTTAGTGATATCTGACATGCTAAATACAACAATGCTTATAACAGCGACGTATTTAGAAGGATAAACATCCACGTTCTGCGAAAAAAGTCGTTATTTGACTTTGATTGTAGTGTGTTTTGTGTGTGGTTCCAGCAATTCACCCTTGTCAATATGCGCCTTGTCGGAACGGGGCGACTTGTGAAAGAGCTGGTTCCAGCTACCAGTGCACCTGCACCAAGCAATGGAAGGGAACCACTTGCTCTATAGGTGAGTAACCTACCTTTAGTGAGTCTTATAATGTTCGAGATGGGAGAATGACAAATCCAGGGGGCCCCCAACACTCTTGGGTATCTACAAGCTTAAAATATTTCGGATTCGTAAAACGAAAGAGGAATCAGATTGCACCCCATTGAAAATATGATTATATACATCCATCCATGCAGCTTAGGTCGGCAAAACAAGTTAAACGTCCAGGCGACCGAACTTGATCGAATGAAAAACCGAAGACGTTCCTTTTTTTGTTTCTTTGTGTGTGTGTGAGGGGGGGGGGGGGGGTGAGGTTACGCATATTTTTTTTTTATCAAAATACGATTAGCAAAGGATGGCTTATGTAAGCAGAGCGTGACATGCGCAATTTAGTCAACCAGTGTGGCCACTTGCATAGAACAAATCTTTGCTGCCAGTGCCAATGGAATTATTTGCTTGAATGCAATGTCTTCGTACATATCACCCTTTAAGATGTAGTGACCCTTATGCGTAAAAGGACAAAAATGTGTGTGAAATTATATTGCCACGATGAGATTATGCATATCAAAAGTATGCAAACATAATCTATGGTAGACATCAGACAAAGTGGATATGCGATAACAAGTAGTATAAAGTAGTATCTATACATATTTAGAAACTAACATCTTGCGGAATATTTATCAGATGAATCAATAAAGCTAGGATAATATTAGTTATTCCTCTGCTTCCAGAAAACCACCCTTGTCTGCTCAACCCGTGTCTTAACAACGGAACGTGCGAGCGAATAGGCGACGGGGACTTCCGGTGCATATGTACCGCGGATACATACGGATCGATGTGCGAAAACGGTAAGACAAATCTTTATCGTTCTAACCCCAGCATGAAATACTATATATATATATATCTAACAATATCACCCGATTATGTTTTCATACGAATCTTGCCTCGTGGCATATCGCATTAAATTTTTACTTTGTAAAGTCCAATAATAAACATTAAAAAAATGCTATGTATTGACCAACAATGATGCGATGGGGTGTTCCACAAACACCAATTGTATACCGTTCACTCGCTAGCTTAGATGTACATAGCAATGCTTGTCTTTGCAAGAGAAAGCATTACTCCACGGCATTACGGTTGCATACTCCTCAAAGGACTCAATTAATTGTATGTCACCAACAGCGTTCTTCCGATACTTATTGCCTCGCTAATTCACTTCAGTTTTGACCGCAACTTGTTGTAACGAGTGTCATGTGTCTGCGGTCACAATAGTTGTTGTAACGAATGTCATGTGTGTCCCCGGTCAAAATAGTTGTTGTAACAAGTGTCATGTGTGTCTGCGGTCACAATAGTTGTTGTAACGAATGTCATGTGTGTCCCCGGTCAAAATAGTTGTTGTAACGAGTGTCATGTGTGTCTGCGGTCACAATAGTTGTAACGAGTGTCATGTGTGTCTCCGGTCACAATAGTTGTAACGAGTGTCATGTGTGTCTCCGGTCACAATAGTTGTTGTAACGAATGTCATGTGTGTCCCCGGTCACAATAGTTGTTGTAACGAGTGTCATGTGTGTCTCCGGTCACAATAGTTGTAACGAGTGTCATGTGGGTCCCCGGTCACAATAGTTGTTGTAACGAGTGTCATGTGTGTCCCCGGTCACAATAGTTGTTGTAACGAGTGTCATGGGTGTCTGCGGTCACAATAGTTGTTTTAACAAGTGTCATGTGTGTCTCCGGTCACAATAGTTGTAACGAGTGTCATGTGTGTCTCCGGTCACAATAGTTGTAACGAGTGTCATGTGTGTCCGGTCACAATAGTTGTTTTAACGAGTGTCATGTGTGTCTCCGGTCACAATAGTTGTAACGAGTGTCATGTGTGTCCGGCCACAATGGTTGTTGTAACGAGTGTCATGTGTGTCTCCGGTCACAATAGTTGTTGCAAGGAGTGTCATGTGTGTCCCCGGTCACAATAGTTGTTGTAACGAGTGTCATGTGTGTCTCCGGTCACAATAGTTGTTGTAACGAGTGTCATGTGTGTCCCCGGTCACAATAGTTGTTGTAACGAGTGTCATGTGTGTCTCCGGTCAAAATAGTTGTTTTAACGAGTGTCATGTGTGTCTCCGGTGACAATAGTTGTAACGAGTGTCATGTGTGTCCGGTCACAATGGTTGTTGTAACGAGTGTCATGTGTGTCTCCGGTCACAATAGTTGTTGTTACGAATGTCATGTGTGTCCCCGGTCACAATAGTTGTTGTAACGAGTGTCATGTGTGTCTCCGGTCAAAATAGTTGTTGTAACGAGTGTCATGTGTGTCTCCGGTCACAATAGTTGTTGTAACGAGTGTCATGTGTGTCCGGTCACAATAGTTGTAACGAGTGTCATGTGGGTCTCCGGTCAAAATAATTGTAACGAGTGTCATGTGTGTCTCAGGTCACAATAGTTGTAACGAGTGTCATGTGGGTCTCCGGTCAAAATAATTGTAACGAGTGTCATGTGTGTCGGCGGTCACAATAGTTGTAACGAGTGTCATGTGGGTCTCCGGTCACAATAGTTGTTGTAACGAGTGTCATGTGTGTCCGGTCACAATAGTTGTTGTAACGAGTGTCATGTGTGTCCGGTCACAATAGTTGTTGTAACGAGTGTCATGTGTGTCCGGTCACAATAGTTGTAACGAGTGTCATGGGTGTCTGCGGTCACAATAGTTGTTGTAACGAGTGTCATGTGTGTCCGGTCACAATAGTTGTTGTAACGAGTGTCATGGGTGTCTGCGGTCACAATAGTTGTTGTAACGAGTGTCATGGGTGTCTGCGGTCACAATAGTTGTTGTAACGAGTGTCATGTGTGTCCGGTCACAATAGTTGTTGTAACGAGTGTCATGGGTGTCTGCGGTCACAATAGTTGTAACGAGTGTCATGTGTGTCTCAGGTCACAATAGTTGTTGTAACGAGTGTCATGTGTGTCCGGTCACAATAGTTGTTGTAACGAGTGTCATGTGTGTCCGGTCACAATAGTTGTTGTAACGAGTGTCATGTGTGTCCGGTCACAATAGTTGTTGTAACGAGTGTCATGTGTGTCCGGTCACAATAGTTGTTGTAACGAGTGTCATGGGTGTCTGCGGTCACATTAGTTGTTGTAACGAGTGTCATGGGTGTCTGCGGTCACAATAGTTGTAACGAGTGTCATGTGTGTCTCAGGTCACAATAGTTGTTGTAACGAGTGTCATGTGTGTCCGGTCACAATAGTTGTTGTAACGAGTGTCATGGGTGTCTGCGGTCACAATAGTTGTTGTAACGAGTGTCATGGGTGTCTGCGGTCACAATAGTTGTAACGAGTGTCATGTGTGTCTCAGGTCACAATAGTTGTAACGAGTGTCATGTGTGTCCCCGGTCACAATAGTTGTTGTAACGAGTGTCATGTGTGTCCCCGGTCACAATAGTTGTTGTAACAAGTGTCATGTGTGTCTCCGGTCACAATAGTTGTTGTAACAAGTGTCATGTGTGTCTCAGGTCACAATAGTTGTAACGAGTGTCATGTGGGTCTCCGGTCAAAATAGTTGTAACGAGTGTCATGTGTGTCTGCGGTCACAATAGTTGTTGTAACGAATGTCATGTGTGTCCCCGGTCACAATAGTTGTTGTAACGAGTGTCATGTGTGTCCCCGGTCACAATAGTTGTTGTAACAAGTGTCATTTGTGTCTCCGGTCACAATAGTTGTTGTAACAAGTGTCATGTGTGTCTCAGGTCACAATAGTTGTAACGAGTGTCATGTGGGTCTCCGGTCAAAATAGTTGTAACGAGTGTCATGTGTGTCTGCGGTCACAATAGTTGTTGTAACGAATGTCATGTGTGTCCCCGGTCACAATAGTTGTTGTAACGAGTGTCATGTGTGTCCGGTCACAATAGTTGTTGTAACGAGTGTCATGTGTGTCCGGTCACAATAGTTGTTTTAACGAGTGTCATGTGTGTCTCCGGTCACAATAGTTGTTGTAACGAGTGTCATGTGTGTCTCCGGTCACAATAGTTGTAACGAGTGTCATGGGTGTCTGCGGTCACAATAGTTGTTGTAACGAGTGTCATGTGTGTCCGGTCACAATAGTTGTTGTAACGAGTGTCATGTGTGTCCGGTCACAATAGTTGTTGTAACGAATGTCATGTGTGTCCCCGGTCACAATAGTTGTTGTAACGAGTGTCATGTGTGTCCCCGGTCACAATAGTTGTTGTAACAAGTGTCATGTGTGTCTCCGGTCACAATAGTTGTTGTAACAAGTGTCATGTGTGTCTCAGGTCACAATAGTTGTAACGAGTGTCATGTGGGTCTCCGGTCAAAATAGTTGTAACGAGTGTCATGTGTGTCTGCGGTCACAATAGTTGTTGTAACGAATGTCATGTGTGTCCCCGGTCACAATAGTTGTTGTAACGAGTGTCATGTGTGTCCGGTCACAATAGTTGTTGTAACGAGTGTCATGTGTGTCCGGTCACAATAGTTGTTTTAACGAGTGTCATGTGTGTCCCCGGTCACAATAGTTGTAACGAGTGTCATGTGTGTCTCCGGTCACAATAGTTGTTGTAACGAGTGTCATGTGTGTCTCCGGTCACAATAGTTGTAACGAGTGTCATGTGTGTCTCCGGTCACAATAGTTGTAACGAGTGTCATGTGTGTCCGGTCACAATAGTTGTTGTAACGAGTGTCATGGGTGTCTGCGTTCACAATAGTTGTTGTAACGAGTGTCATGTGTGTCTCCGGTCACAATAGTTGTAACGAGTGTCATGTGTGTCCCCAGTCACAATAGTTGTTGTAACGAGTGTCATGTGTGTCCGGTCACAATAGTTGTTGTAACGAGTGTCATGTGTGTCCGGTCACAATAGTTGTTGTAACGAGTGTCATGGGTGTCTGCGGTCACAATAGTTGTTGTAACGAGTGTCATGTGTGTCCGGTCACAATAGTTGTAACGAGTGTCATGTGTGTCCGGTCACAATAGTTGTTGTAACGAATGTCATGTGTGTCCCCGGTCACAATAGTTGTTGTAACGAGTGTCATGTGTGTCTCCGGTCACAATAGTTGTTGTAACGAATGTCATGTGTGTCTCCGGTCACAATAGTTGTTGTAACGAGTGTCATGGGTGTCTGCGGTCACAATAGTTGTTGTTACGAATGTCATGTGTGTCCCCGGTCACAATAGTTTCAGATCCATGCCTTGGTTCCAACCCCTGTCAAAACGGAGGAACGTGTCAGAGAGAAAACGGCGAATTCAACTGTATTTGCCTTGATTTCTACGAAGGACAACTGTGCGAGAATGGTAAGTTTGTGCCGGTTGGTGTTAATAATATGGCCAAACAACCGACGATCGTGTATATACACAGTATTATCGGCTGAAGTTCTTTATTATCATAGAATATTAGCAATTGTTTCTTCATCATTGTAGAAGTGAATAGAACTTTACATTTGTGTAAATATGTTTTACACATATATAACAGTATGAACATATATTCATATTAGAGGGGTTTTGTGGGTAGCATCCGTTTGTCAACCAAAGAAAATAGATTTACAGCTAATTTTGTTGTGGTTTAAGTATTTAGATTTATTTGACGACGTTTCAGACCGACACAGCTTGCCCAGTCGGCGCATCCATTTTCTCTCGTGCATGGTTTGATCTTTGGCGCTTCTCGCACGGTGGATACATTTAAAGCCTTTTATCCCTGGCATTTGCGCATTACTACCTTAACTCTTTCCCACGCAGAGAAAGTGTCCCGCTCGTGCATTTACTCACACTAGAAACTGACTAAACCAGTGCAGGGAGCCCGCACGCACAGGCCCAGGCCGAGCGCACCTAGTCCGCAGAGCCAGTCGCTGCCCTAGCCAGTGCAGGGAGCCCGCACGCAGCGGCCCAGGCCGAGCGCACCTAGTCCGCAGAGCCAGTCGCTGCCCTATCCAGTGCAGGGAGCCCGCACCCAGAGGCCCAGGCCGAGCGCACCTAGTCCGCAGAGCCAGTCGCTGCCCTAGCCAGCGGCACTGACTGGCTCAAGCCCTATCCTGATGCCAAACGCCTGGTTCCGGGCTTATACGCGCCTTGCGTGCGTGCGCGTGGGTGTCGGTACCAGCTTACGGATAAGTTTACCCGGCCAGCCATATCTAGGTCAGTGCATTCGCACAGTGGTTAGCTGCGCGGGCTTGTATTCGCCTCGGGTGTGTGTATGCTATTCACCCCAAAATGTGTTCTATTTATGTTAACACATTGAATGAAACGTTTTTATTGTTAAGAATACCCCTAGGTATCATCACGGAAAGTTTCTCGTTGAGAGACCCGGAATTTCGGCTTAAAATGGCAAGGGTAGTTGGAAGGCGTCAAAAGGCGGTTGTGCAGCTTAAGCCTGAAGGCGTCCGAAGGCGTTTATGCAGCTTAAGCGCGAAGGCGTCCAAAGGCGGTTGTGCGGCTTAAGTGTGAAGGCGTCAAAAGGCGTCCGTGCGTGGGAAAGAGTTAAGGTATGGCATTTATTTCAGTTTATAGCTTTACGTTAGTGAACAAGATGCTTATGGAACACTCTTATCGCCACAGATGTTACGCCGACTATCGATAGTGTCGTACCCACCTTCTGCCCTGTGTCCGGAGGCACCGTCATCACAGTCCGAGGGTCCGATCTGCTGTCGTCCGGGCCGCCGACCCTGGTGCAAGTGGGTCCTTACGAGATTGAGTATATTTACGACATGTAAGAGCAAATCTATAATAGACAAGGGCCATGCGTTTTCATGATGATAGCTTCACGTTGTCTGCCGTCATACAAACAGAGATTGCCTATTCCTTTTGATGGCTTAACTTAGATTGCCGTCGTAACAGGAGGGTCAGCGTGTTAATTGTGACTATTTCACTTTGATTGCCGTCTTAAAAGGAGTATCAGCGTGTTAATTGTGACAGTTTTACTTTGATTGCCGTCGTAAAAGGAGTGTCTGCGTGTTAATTGTGACGGTGTTACTTTGATTGCAGTTGCGTAAAACGGGATTGCCTATGCACGCTGTAAATGATGTTGAAGATATACACTATAATTTCAATTTTTACATGGCTTAAATGGTCAGCATGTGCGTGAAAGTTTTAAACGCGACGTTGGATTCTGTATGGTATGATCGCCGACCCCTTTATTCTAACCCATGATATTCGTAGAGTTAAGTGAATAGTTATTTTGATGAAAAAAGGTTCCCGCTCTTTTGCCATCTTATGAATTTCGTCACGCCCGTTGCAGAACGAACACTTCCTTCGAGGCCGAAATCCCCCCGGGTAACGAGACAACGGATGTCGGGGTGCCGCTGCCAATCCTGGTCACATTCGGCGAGCACATGCCAGTCATGGCGCTAGAAAACTTCACTTACAGAGGGAACCCTATCTTGACGTCCTTCAGCCCCAGGACAACTATCAAGGAGTAGGTATTCATGTAAAAAGGTGTTCAAATAAACAAAAAATGACCTTGCGTGATATCATTTGGTAAATATAATTAAGGTATCATTATAATATCATCCTTGCTAAAACAATAGTTGGGTCATTGGTTAATTGTCAGGTCAATTCAGTCATTATGGGTCTTTCATGTTATTTTGTTGTGTTCTGTGTCTTTGAGTGAGTCAGCGTATGGTTCCTTGCGATTATAACTTATGAGACACGTAGCGTGTAGTTATGGTCTCTTAGTGAAGCAAACGCACAATGTAGGTTGAGTTGAGCCCGCTGATTGCCCGGCTGTATACATTGAAAAGATAACCTTATCGGAAGGGGAATGGTCGAAGTATCAAAAGGTCGTAGATTCACTTCATTGTGCCGGGAGGTTCCTTGGCCCAATTAAGCCTGGATGTCCACACACGCGGCCTAAGACACCAATATTTCATGTTATTATTTACCATGACGCAGAGGTGGCACAATCGTGACGGTGGAGGGGGAAGGTCTGACGTCCGTGTTCAGGGCTCGGATGGTCATTCGCGTGGAAGTTACACGGAAACACTCCGGCACCAACAACAGCTATTTCGGCGAGGTAAGCGTGCCAGTGACATTGTCGCCAGCAGTGCAACTGTTAATAATCCTCTTGTCATATGATGCAACCTGACTTGATGCAAATGTCGTCAGTCTCTATTACGTCTTCTTTGGGCGGACCGTAACATTCAGACTGATTTAGTATCCGTCTATAACGACATAAAAGAAAACATCATGCACTTGTCCCCTCACCGTGATATGTTGTGCCATGTGTCCAACTTTACCAAGACAAATTGGCATACTGTAGCAGTAGAAATGTACTAGTCCACTAGTATGTCTCCATCAAATATATCAGTGTGTTCTATCCACCGCCAGCCTTGCGCTCGCCCGGACAACGACACAGTGATGACGTGCTTCACGCCGGCTTTGAAGATCCCAGAAGACGTATTAGACGCGATAGCGCCGGCGCCAAACTCTACCCAGCGGAGACGGCGGGCGGCCGAAACGCCCTTTGGAGGTTACGCCCAAAGTCACACGATGTGGGTTCTCGTTTCAAATCTCGCCGCCATCTTCCACATCAGAACGCCGGGCGATATTAGGGTGTACTCCGGTGATGCGGATCTATTCGGCAGCGTCCAAGGACGATGGCACAGAGAGCGTCGTCAGACAGAGAGCGTTGACGGGGCCATCAATTACAACTCTGAAAACATCACAGTCGCCTTCTACGCTGGCTTCATCCTAGATCGCTACATGAAGTACCGCGAGCTGCTAAATGTGACTGGCGAGGACATCAGCAAACAAGCCCAAGTGACCGTCACGGGGACCCCGAAACCGGACGAGTTCGAAAAGGACTTCATCGTGGACACCGACAGCATAATAGAAATAACGGTGAGCGACCTGCATTAAACATGAAGAATATGCACGACGTATGAGTGACACATATGAAATATAAATAATATGCACTACGCATGAGCGACAACCATTATATATAGAAGACATGCACTAAGAATAACTGACATATATTAAATATGGATGATATGGTGTAAGTATGAGTGACATGCAAACGCATAAGTTGCATACACTAAGTATGAGTGACTCGCAATACATGAAAGTTGCATACACTAAGTATGAGTGACACGCAATACGTAAAAGTTGCATACGTATAGTATTAACCAGATATAAAGAACAAAAACGAATTGCGAATGACTTGCATGTCGGGCGTGGGCTACGTGTGAGTGACGTGTGGCGAGTGACGTGTGAGTGACGTGCACTAATTATGAGTCACATGTTCTAAGTATGATTGATTATAAGTATGAATGATATGCAATAATTTACATAGGTCATGTTCAGGTTACAAGAAACATTAGTTGGCAATTAATTGAAAGATACATAAATCGGGGATTACTTGAGATATATTTATTGGAGATTACTTGAGATACATTTATTGGAGATTACTTGAGAGATACATCTATTAGACATTACTTGAGAGATACATCTATTGGAGATTACTTGATATATACATCTATTAGAGAGTACTTGAGAGATAATCTATTGGAGTTTAGTTGACATATTCATCTGTTACATATCACTTGAGAAATACATCTATTGGAGATTACTTGAGAGATGCATCGAGTTACTTTTGAGATTACAGTTTATTGCTCATTTGTATTGTACCTAAATGCCTTGCAATATTTGTAGTTAATATTGGCTGCCTATGCAACACAAATAATAAGAAAAATGGTCCATGCAAAAATGGTTAATTTCTTTGGATTCATCGGTTGCGCAAAAACTATGTGGCAAACATGAATAGCTGGCGAATGCATCTATGGCAACAAGATTCCCATGACGCATATCGAAACGTGCTAAATGTTAATTTTGTCGCGGTACTATCCATAACAGAATACCCAATCACGCTTGTCTGACATCGCAGTCATAAAATATGCCCCGGCTACTGGCTACTAGATCAACTAACATTGCTATGACCCAAAATTATTATACATATGCTTTCCTCTTTTCTACCTATTTCGTTATGAATATAACCTACAGGGCACATACATGGACACCATCGAGCCTGAGAATTACCAAGTGCATATTGGACTTGGCGAGTGTTCCGTGATTAATGACGACATAACACGCTCAAAGGTACCATGTCGCCCACCGACAAAAGCACCAAGGAGAAAAATGGGAGACACCGGACGAGAACGTGAAGTCATCGTAAGTGCAAGGCCGTTGTTTGAAAACGATATTGTCATATATATCAATGTAAATGAGGTAACCATTTATATGTGTAAACTATATCGGAAGCCTCAGAACATACAATACGTATATAAATATAAATATATATATCAAATCTGTGTCGTTTTATCTGTTTATCCATTTATTTTGTAATTTGAGCTATCGATTCCCAGGGCTGTTTTTCTGCCACAGAGTTGATTTGTTTCCACAATATGCTTACAGTCCCTGTTCTTTTGCAGCTATTTGCAGGGAAAAAGGCAAACTTTACTTTGGGAAATGCAGTCTACGGAAGCCCTGACTGGATCTTCATCACCTTAGTGACAAGTGGTGCCACAGTCGGTGTCGCAGCTGCTATTTTTATCATTGTCGTCTGCATTCTACGGCGAAGGCGGCGAAGGCGGCAAAAGCGTGATATGGACGACATGGTTATTCTGCCGCCGCTTCCAGGGCAAGAGCCGCAGGGACATTGGATGGATATCATGGGGAGTTCCACGCGTGATTCAGAGCATCTCCGGCGAAGGGTCTATTTACCGGATCTGCCGCTAGGTGTAGACGCAGTGCCTCCCACTGGCGGCAGAAACCCGGATATCGAGAACAGGTCGGGGTCGAGCATGTTCTTACCGCCCAGTCTTTCGCCTGTATTCGCGGGGAATATTGCTTCGATCGCCGACTATTTAGAGGTGAAATATGGACCTCCTGGTCATGAAAGAAGGTCATCTCCTGACATGTCTACGGGCCGTCCACTTCAGCCCTTATATGCCAATGATACGAAGCTAAACGCTGCTACGCCCTTTGCGCTACGTCGGCCCACATATACACGTCGCCAGCAGGGGTCACACAGAGGTCAAGGGTCACACCGCGCTATATCACGTCACGTTGATGGACGCGAGGTCGGTGACGCTATCGTCGACCACCGGCCGCAATGGCATGATATCGACCATGGAAGCAGGCGAATGATTACGCCGACAAGCCGCCATTATGAAAATGTTTACGGAACGAAAGAGAGAGATCCGGTGGACTCCAAGCTGCGCTGGACCCCTGGAGTACATCGCTACCGACCTGAGAGCCTCCTTTCTAATTCAAAACAGATCTCCAGGTTACATTTACCTGATGACTTGTTCGGCTCGCGGGACGCGGAACGACTGACCGATTCCGACGACCTTCTCAAGGAGACGCCACGTTTTTTGCCACCGTCGATAGTCGGTGGCGATGGCGCCGGAAGTGTTTCATCTGAGTATGCAGACTACAGAAGTCACATTTCCGGTTTGCGCTCATCGCGCCCTCAAGAACAAGAAATATCAGCGCAGCACAGGTCCATGGCAGGCAACAACTTTTCAATGAGAAGTAACATTCTGACACGTTTCCCTGGCAATATGTTTGCAAATCTAGAAAATCAAACTGCATCTGCAGAAGGACAAATATCGTATGATGCGGAAAAACAGGTACCCCAAATTCCGCGATCAACTCTAAAGCACGAGATTGCGCGGAATCTAGACTTAGGCAACAAAAGAAAGAAGATTTTGACACTCTATCCAGAACATGTGCCTTTGAATCCAGGATCCCAAACTACGCAACCAGCGCTCACGGACGACATTTCGCGGAAACGAGGCTTAACGAAGAAAAGGGACAATATTGTGACGCTCTATCCAGAACATGTGCCTTTGAATCCAGGATCCCAAACTAAGCGACCAGCGCTCACGGACGACATTTCGCGGAAACGAGGCTTAACGAAGAAAAGGGACAATATTGTGACGCTGTATCCGGAACAGGTACCTCTGAATCCGGAGAATGCGGCCGGCCAAGGGAATGTAGCGGCTACCGCTAAAATCGCCATCGAGAGACAAAGATGGGAGGGAGGACCGGTAACATCATCATAGAAAGACTAATATCATCATGGAGAGACGGTGGAGAGACGGGGGGCGGGGGATACCCCTAATATCGCCATGGAGAGAATGGGGAGCGGCGACCGCTAATAGCGTCATTGAAATACGAAGGAGCGGCGTCCAATAATATCTCCATGGATGTGATAGCTCGACGTCAGTAGCTCGTCGTAGATGCCATTGATGTGGTCATGTCCTAGCTCGACGTCAAACCTATTATGACATCAAACGTCGACGGCCTACTTGGGGCATCCCGGCACATCCGCTATCTACTTCACAGACGAAACGCGACAAACGTCGCGGTCTTCCTGACCTTCACGCGACGCACTCAACGCATCGGATCGAGACGCTACCACATGATTGAAGAAGCCCTGGAATCCGCCCTCAAGCCATCTGTCGCCCGCTCGTAAGCATGAAACGATGGACGAACCGTGTTGATAAGATAGTCCGATATGCATCCTTAATCAAAATTTCATGTGAAGACAGCGTCGCTGGGCCCAACACCAGGGCCCCGGCATTAACGCAAGTGGTTATGTCTAAGATATGCGTAGAATTTTATCTGTCTCAAGTATTTTTGTGTTTCATATTATCGTTATTGGTCTGGCAAAGACTGCCATCGTTATCGTTGTATGATTACTTATCACATGGTGCAGTTTGTTATGGGTACATAATTAAGATCTTAGACCTTCTTGTCCTTACCGGCAGTAGAAATAATCAGGTGTGGCAGACAAATATGCCCGAGTCGCCGGATATGCCTAGAGCGATGAATCAGGTAAGATATTTATACTTATTAAATCTGAATAACTACAATGATACCAGAAATAGGGAACGATCAACTTGATACTGACATACTAGGACAATATGGAGGACTTGCTCGTAATTCACTAATAGATGTGCTAAAAATACGGAACGATGACGAAGCCAGGGATTCTAGTGTAGATGAACCTGAGTTTATAAAACACTCACCCTATTATGATGAACAGGCCCTCAGCTCGATACCGTTCGTAGATGACGAGTTTTTTATACTAAGTTTGAATTGTGCGTCTATATCGGCAAAACACGACGAACTAATTGTGCTCCTGGAATGTTTACGTAATAACGGGGTCACGGTTAGCGCCTTATGTATCCAAGAAAGCTGGCTTACACAAGATTCGGATCTATCTGTTCTCTATATACCGGGGTACACTATGATATCACAAGATAAACGTGTAAGTGGACATGGCGGTCTGGTAATTTTTATGGCCAACGACTATGAATACAAGGAAATAACTCCGTTGCCCAAAGAGTGTGCAGACTCGGAAGCTCAATTCATTGAGGTCATAGGGTGCTCTAGTCGTAGACCGATTATGATGGGAAATATATGCAGACCACCGTATGACATCTCTGACAAATATCGTATTTTTACGGAGGAGCTCTCCTTGCTACTCAGTAACCTGATAAGGGGAAACAAAGAGGTGGTAATTGCTTGGGATTTTAACATTAACTTGTTGGAAGTCAATGAGAAGCGTACAGCATGTGACTTCCTGGACTCAGTAACATCGCTCGGGTTTTTCCCCAAAATCATTTTACCCACTAGATTTTCCAGATATAGGGCGACATTGATTGACAATATCTTCTGTAAATTGTCAACTGACACTGCACAATGTTCAGTAGGTATCTTGTTTAAGGCCATCTCGGACCACTTACCCTATTTCATAAGTTTAAGTAACTTGTCCAGAAAGAAAAGGTCAGCGAGACTTTTTCGAAACTAAATGACCCAGAAATTCTTATGCATTTGAAGTCTGAACTTCGTGATACCAATATCCTTAGCCGACTAAATAATGATCTTATGTCTGATTCCAATGAAAACTACAACCTAATGGTAGACATAGTGCAGCAAGTGAAATCCAAATATTTTGATAATAAAAAGGTCAAGTTCCACAAGCATAAACATAAGCAAACTCCCTGGATAACATATGGAACAATTAAATCCATAGCATTTCGAGATAAATTATATAAGACACTAAAGCAAACATGTCCTGACTCGTCATTATACGCTACATTACAAAAAAAATCTACACACTTATAACGGGATATGGAAAAGAAGTATACAGCAGGCCAAGGAAAGGTACTATCAGTCACGTTTCACTAAATGTAAAAATTATATAAAAAAAACCTGGGGTGCAATTAAGGAGGTGCTAAACCGAACTAAAAACAAGAGAGACTTCCCTACCTGCTTCACCGTTAAGAGAAAAGAAGTATCCAATATGACAGAAGTAAGTAATGAGTTTAAATCCTATTTCACAACGGTCGGGTCTGAACTGAAAGGCGGGACCCGTGTAAATTCCGGTCCGTCTTACAGAAGTCACTTACAAAAAGCTCCAATCGCCTCGCTAGAGTTAAAGACCGTAACTAACACAGTGACTGAAAAAATTATTGACGACTTAAAGCCTAAGACAAGTTATGGCCATGATAATATATCTGTAAAGTTCCTTAAATTAATTAAACCAGAAATATCGCACTCGTTGATACTTATAATAAATCAATGCATCACAACAGGTGTTTTTCCAGATACCATGAGGATAAACCAAAGTTATTCCTATCCACAAGCAGAACGACGAAAAAAACATTTCCAATTATAGACCGATATCTATACTACTTGCCTTTTCAAAGGTATTAGAAAAAGTTCTGGCTAAGCAACTGTATGAATTAGTAATTACTTACAACCTTATCTCCGACTCCCAGTACGGATTCCGCACTAAACATTCAACAGAACTTGCCGTTCTCGAAATTGTGGATCGAATACTCCAATCACTAGACCAAAAGCAGACGCCAATCAGTATCTTCCTAGACCTATCAAAAGCATTTGATTCCATTAGTCACGAAATTTTAGGTGAAAAACTACACCATTATGGCATCCAGGGTACAGCTCAACATTTGTTTGCAAACTACCCGATCAACCGTAAGCACTACGTTCAATTAGATAATACAAAATCTGAACTGCTATCAATAACAACGGGAGTACCCCAAGGTTCGATACTAGGGCCTCTCTTATTCATTATCTATATGAACGATATTGTTAACACGAGCAAATATTTTAACTTTGTTATATATGCCGATGACACGACTCTATTCGCTGCAGTTAGTATGAAAATGATGAACTCAGGAGATCTATTAATACAGAGTTGTCAAATATCTCAAATTGGTTATCAGTGAACGAATTAGCACTAAATGTCAAAAAGTGCAAATATATGATATTCCGGAACTATCAGAGACAAATTGCCAACCTAGATCTTTTTATCAACAATGCACGTTTAGAATGGGTCGATGATTTCACAATTTTAGGTATTACCATTGATAAACACCTGCGATGGGACAAACACATAACGAGGATCTCTAACAAGATCTTCAAAACCAACGGTGTACTACAGAAGTTGAAAACTGTTCTACCTGGTTATGTTCTTCAAATAGTCTATAATTCACTTATACTGCCGCATTTACATTATGGTATTCTGATATGGGGTTACGATTCCGAAAGAATCTTTAAACTGAAGAAAAAAGCCATACGAGCCATCGCAAATAGTGGATACAATGCACACACAGAACCGCTATTTAAACGTCTGCATACCTTAAAGGTGCAAGATATACACAGATTGCAATTGCTAAAATTTTATCATAAACTTAGGAACGGCTGCCTGCCAAATTATTTCGCCTCTTTACCTATGATACAGCACTGCGATATTCACGATTATGACACTAGACATAAACATTATTCCTTCACAACGCGAGCATGCCCTCAAAAAACCACTAGATATGTCAGATACAGCATTGTACAGCTATTAAACTCGGAAGCCCAACGCATATTAGATAAAAGATACACCCATGATTTATCTGGTTTTTCTAATTATGTAAAGCGTGATGTCATTAATATGTATTCGGACACCTGCAATATTGAACGGTGCTATGTCTGTAACCACTATCAATGACCATAATGAACATAACAGTTATGTGTGACGGTAGACCTACATGTTTATTCACTTAATTATTTTTTTCTTTTCGTTTATTTGCTGTTGCTTTGTTTCGGGTTAAAAGTTGTGTTACTGTTCACTCACTATCATAGCGTCCAATACAATCCTAATATAATCCGTTTATCACAAGCCCAACCATTACAGGTAGCTCTAGTGACAGCGGCCAGCTGGCCTTAACTGGAGTCTCCTAACCAAGTGTATGTCAGAGAGCAAGATGCTCTGTTTTGTTTTTTACGTGTATATGACTCACTTGGTTGAATAAATGAATACTGAACTGAACTGAACTGAACAAACAAATGTGGCTGACCGTTTAGAGACAGCAAACGTAGATTGTCTGATGCGGTGCTGGTGCTTTTGGCAAGCAATTTGTGATTGTTGGAACAGCAAAACAGTTATAGTGATAGTATTTTCAGTAGATTTTAATGTTGGCAATCTACTACTGCTGTGATATAATTGTTCTCGCAATCTAGTTTTACACCGTAGTTAAAAATGTTATGTTTCTCAACAAGACTTGAAAATTCACAGTAGAGTGTTGCTGGGAAAATGAAGCCCATTGTGTGAATACGGAAATCACATTAAACGACACAGAAGGTGTAATAAGGACCCACCCAACTGGTAAAGCATGTAGACCAACACAAACATATACTAACATCTATCGCGGAACCTCTCTGTTATGCGTCTTAAGCAAGATTTTCACCAAAACTCAAAGCTTTTCCAAACTGGCCGAAAGTAACAGCAATATATCTGTCAAGGTGCTTAAACGTCAAAGTAGATCTACTATACATAATATCTTAAATTTATACAACACTGCTGTAAAGTATATATACAGTAAGGGGGCTGTTTTTACTGTGCCTTTATTGACTTTTTGATAGTATTCGATTCCTTGCCTCACAACAAGTTGTTCTATGGGCGGCTGAAGATGATAGACATGGTAAAACTAATGAAAGCTGCCAGGGCTAATGTTTCCAATTAGGTTAGTACACCCAAAATACGGTCATTTACAATACATGTAAGTTTTGAACTATTCCGTAAGTGAATTCCAAGCTTTCCAATATAAACATGACATATCACGTATTGTAAAGAATTTCTAGGCCTGCCTTTGCGTACACCCGATTGTGCTGTCCTTGGAGGGTGTGGCAGAAGGCCACTATATATCAAATACATGAGTTACTAATGCATTGGAATACACGAGTAACATGCATTGGAATGCTTGTAAATGTATATCTTTCTGGTTACGTACACATATGTCACAACATGGCTACACGCACACAGCTGCCATAACATCACTCCTCTCCAGTGGAGTACAGGGTAACATTGCGTGAGCTACTCATATTAGATCTCTGTTATTTAATTTTGGTTGTGGATCTGTTTGGGAGTGTAATATTTAGAGTGCCATGACAATATAGACTATTATATATATTTAGGTTAATAACATTATAATCATTCAATGTTGATAATAATACCTCTTGCTAGGTTAATAATACTTCTACTAATAATAACTGTGGTGTTTATTTGTGATTAAGATAGATCATGCATATTTGCTATGTGATATCCTGGTGCAGAAGCTCTGATAAATCCTCCCGTTTTTCCATATGAGGCTATTACTCTTGGAACCAGAGTGGACAGTTAGTGTAATATCGCTCACCCTTACGTACTGCACTGTGCTATATCACGCCATATTGGACACGGGTATTAACATAATGCAAATTTACTGACTCGTATTGAAACTGATGCAGAAATTACCTGGTTCTGTACCTGCAAGATACCAGGTTCTCTATTTGCGCTAATGGGTACGCAAACAAGTGGTACGTTTTGTGTATGTAATAAAATACGATGAATACATCGTGTACATTTCGCTTATGTGATACTGAAGGTACAATGAACAATTTCAGCATAATGGTCACGTATTTATTGTATGGTAATATATCACTATTAAATATTATCATTTTCCGAAATTATACTATTGATGATGTTATTATATATATCAACCTTAATGTTTGTCTAATTCGGCAAACATCCACAGGTTTTCCATAGATTATATAATATTTGTTACATTGTCATTATCATATGTACATTTATCTCATCAGCTCATGGCATTTTATCATTTTCGGCCAATAACGCTTATGCTAATGTTTGTTGTTGATATTTATATACCGACGTTAAATAAAACTGGATTGTATCTTATTCTATCTTATCTTATGTTATCCACATTATATATGCACTTAACATTTTGATCAAATTATTGTTTGTGGGACGTTCTCTGTGATTCGTAGCCCCGTTTTTTCCTTGGTGTTGGCATATATCTGCTGTTTTATCTGGTTCTTTATCAATTTGTTTGCAATACACTGTTAATTTTGTCATTTAAACAATCGCATTTAGAACTACATGAACCCAATATACACGGGCTGGAGCGATACATTTGGTTTACATGCTTCTAGAAGTAGTCATTCTCATTTAATGGGCGACGTACGTTACTGAATTGTTGATATAAACAGACGTGTTCAGATGGATCCCAGTCATAAGGAGGAGGTCAAGCAATATTTAACAGGTTGTTATGAATGTACAAGAAATGAACCAGAAGAGGCGAATCGATGCATTTCTACCGACGACGTTCTAAGTTTTATTGTATCACTACAGAACGGAAAAGCACAAATAGTACGGCTAGTCAAGGCCCCATATTCGCTCCAAAATGAAACATTTGCTTACCATTGCAACGACACGGGACAGCGTGCATTTGACAATGTGGTGAACGAAATTCCCAGTTTGATATGGAACTATAACATTTTAGTAGTATATGCGTTTTATATCCTTTGAATGTTTGTAACAGAAGTCCTTTCAGTTCCGAAAAACACCTTTTTATCATGTGGCCATGGCACAGCATTGGACATGCATTGGAATGTATGTATTTCGACACAGCTGCTATAATATCACTCCTCTACCGTGGAGTACAGGGTAACATTGCGTGAGCTGTTCTTATTAGATCTCTGTTATTTAACATTGGCTGTGGATTTGGTTGGGAGTCTCAAGGAGTTGGCGACATACCGTAGTTTTGGTTGCAATTTAATAGCGTGTAACAGATATATCCCTACAGATACCCTAAAGCTCGATGGGTATAGTCGTTTTAAACATCATCTAGAACTTGCTAACTATACCTGCAGCATGGCACTATTCGTAAGCACTGTGTTGTTCTGGCCAAACGTTTCTGTCATAAGTTACCCATAGAGAAGCTCCGCGCTCGAGCTGAGCGATATTGCAATTACTACATACAAGAACATGTAGGGGTGGAGTAACATTTGCTGATTGTTTGCAAGCAATGTTTATGATATTCGGCACGCCTACGGTGTAAATGTCCACGCTCGTAGTGTAAATAGACACCCATTCCACCATATTGTGAACTCTTCAACGCCATATGTTATCTAAAAATGTATCAACTTATGTTGCTCATACATTGCTTGGTTGGTTGGTTATTCAGGACGCTTTAACCACTTTTGATTATATCCCGTCAATGGGAGAAGGGAGGGAGAGTGGAGCCATGTCTCCGGGGGTACCCCCCTACTCTTTACGAAGAAAGACATGGGATCTTCATCCCGCGGCCACACAGACATGGCCACAGCAGTTCTCGAGCCATCGATCCACGGGCCGTTAGGCTCTCAGGTGATCACAGCATGTCATGTCATTATAATGAAAATGAAGGGCTGCTACAGCTTGATGAAGGGCCAATAAAATGTCTAACGCCATGCAAAACTCGCGCTATTGCTACTATTACGAGTTGAATCTAAATTTAAGGCGTTGACTTATCTCTGTTCCTTTGGTTTAATTTCTGCATGCAACGATCAAAGTAAAGCATTTTGGGACTGACTCTCCGCAAATCGCAAGCCTTTTCACACATAGTTGGCCAATCGCTAATTTTGATACCATATATCGTTGCCAAGCAACATGGCACGTGCAACTAGGCAACTGGGCAGGAAAGCGGGTCATTTAAAGCTGTAACTACAATTCTTTTGCGCGTGACGTCATGTTTCATGGTTCTATGCAATGTCGCTATGGCAACGATTGTGGATACCATGGGCAGCAGGGCGGTTCGGGTCAGAATACAGCATTTTTTGTACTAGTTAACATGACCACCAACTCGTAATAATACCCTTTCACTCAGTGCCAAAGGCACAGTAAATCAGCGGAGGGTTGGGGGGACCTCCTCAACCCCCCCCCCCACTCCACTCTCCACTGATTGGCTGTGCCTGGGATCGGGGCGCCCCGTGTCTGGAACAAATGTTGTGTGATAACAACACCTGCTGTCTCAATGTCTATACAAAACTGCTAACAACCGCCCGCGCCCGCTACTGTCCGCCATCCCACCCTCCCCGCCACCCACATCCCTCCTCCCCACATTCCGACACCTTCGCTCGGCCATTACGTGCCTGACATCTCCGTAAACTTGTAAAGAGACAGTCTGACAGGTAAGATGAATGGCACAAACTCAGAATGTAAACAGAACCTCAAAAGCGGTCAACAAATGCGTAACTTACCATTCCAGAGAGGAGGTCTCCCACTTTTCGTCATTCTGCAAATGGTCTTTCTCTTTCAATTGTTTCCACGCGCCATATTCCCCTTTTAGTTATCATTGTTCTTGTTTTTGCCTTTCTTATTCGATTCTTCTCCAATTCCGTTCGCTTCGTCGCCATATTGATTGTGCCTGGTTCCTGGCCAATAACGTATCGCATAGAATTGGTTGGTGCCCGGTGACCTCCGGAAAGTGAGACGTTGGTGCTCCCTCTGGCGAAGATTACTTCATGCGTGTTACGTCATCAGTACATCAACGTCACGCTACATCAGTGTTTTCTCCGCCAGTTTTGAATTACAATCAATGTTTACTGTCATAATGTGACCCTTGTCATAATGTGACCCTTGTCATAATGTAACCATTGTCATAATTATGTCATTGTGTAATCTCTAACCCCAAAAGACGTCTGTTTAACCTCAAAGCTCAGTCACCTGATTATTGTGTCCAATAAAGATATGCGTCAGTTGAGACGTGGCCAGCTCATAAGACGGACGTGCTTTTGTGACTAAACACGACACCTGCCTTGTCGGATTTTGGATTTGATGATAGATTCATCTACTCCACGTGTTTATAGCAACTTATATAGTTCGGCCATATTCAGATATGAGCACATGTACGGTTAACATGAGCGGAAAACCGTAGAACATGTGTATGCTTGGCGGGACAGGCTGACACGTGTCGCTGCCATGACGATATGTCGATTAAGGGACCGACTATTTTATATGCAAGGGGGGGGGGGTTGTGTTATTTTTGGAAATTACTCTTTTGGGCCTTCTGGCTGCGAACTACATGCCGAGAAAGCCTCGGTACTTTACGCCCCCCCCCCCACCCTATGAACCGAGTTCCCTGTCAACACCCCATTAATTATCTGCTGACCCTCTGCTGCCATTAAGGTCAAAAGTTTACGTTGGAGCGCATTCAATATTGAATGCGTAAGATGGCCATAGCGGTGTAATTTTTGTTTACCTAAAACAAAATTTCGTCTTTAAAAGTCGAAATTTCTCTTCAGGGAAAAAATTCCGTCTTTAGGTAAACAAAAAAGAAAAAATTTCGTCGTTATGTAAAAAAAAAAAATCGACTTTTAAAAGACGAAAGTTCGTTGTTAGGTAAACAAAAGACGAATATTCATCTTTTTATAAAACTCCGTGATGGCCCTATCCCGGTTCCGTAAATTTCTCAGTCTTCTTTAGATGCGGATTTCTTTCTATAACTAGCAAGCTAGTGCACCCAGCCCCCCGCCCCACCCCCTTCGTGCAAGAGCTAGGCATGCACGTCAGTTTCTAGTTTATTCAACGTCATTATGTATCGCGCGAGGGGGGGAGGGGGGGAGCACAGGATCTCGCCTCTCGCAACGGTCCGAAAATGTCATACGAGGAAATAAATCACCCCCCCCCACACACACAGGATCTCGCCTAGTATAAGGAGTAAATCCCCTCCACCACACACAAACAGGATCTCGCCTAGTATAAGAAATAAATCCCCTCCACCAACACACACACAAGATCTCGCGTATTATAAGAAATAAATCCCCCCCCCCCATCACACACAGGATCTCGCCCAGTATAAGGAATAAATCCCCTCCACCACACACACACAGGATCTCGCCTAGTATAAGGAATAAATCCCCTCCACCACACACAAACAGGATCTCGCCTAGTATAAGAAATAAATCCCCTCCACCAACACACACACAAGATCTCGCGTATTATAAGAAATAAATCCCCCCCACCCACACACAGGATCTCGCCTAGTATAAGGAATAAATCCCCTCCACCATACACAAACAGGATCTCGCCTAGTATAAGGAATAAATCCCCCCCCCCCGCACACACAGGATCTCGCCTAGTATAAGTAATAAATCCCCTCCACCACACACAAACAGGATCTCGCCTAGTATAAGAAATAAATCCCCTCCACCAACACACACACAAGATCTCGCGTATTATAAGAAATAAATCCCCCCCCCACACACACAGAATCTCGCCTAGTATAAGGAATACATCCCCCCCCCCACAGGATCTCGCCTAGTATAAGGAATAAATCTCCCCCCCCCCCCCACACACAGGATCTCGCCTAGTATAAGGAATAAATCCCCCCCCCCCCACACACACACGGGATCTTGCCTATTATAAGGACTGAATCCCCTCCACCACACACACACACACAGGATCTCGCATATTATAAGGAATGAATCCCCTCCACCACACACACACACAGGATCTCGCCTATTATACGGGATACATGCCCCCCCACACACAGGATCTCGCCTATTATAAGGAATACATGCCCACCCCCCACAGACACAGGATCTCGCCTATTATAGGGAATAAATCCCCCCCCCCACACACACAGCATCTCGCCCGTTATAAGGACTAAATCCCCTCCACCACACACACACACACACACACACACAGGATCTCGCCTATTATAAGGAATAAATCCCCTCCACCACACACACACACAGGATCTCGCATATTATGAAGGCTGCTGGCGTATTCTCTTCCACGCCTGCAGCCCCGTACGTATATATCTCGTTAAATAACCCTTGGACTTTCGTCGTGTTATCTATAAATGACATAATATATGCCATATATTATTATGAGGGAAAATCTACAATTTTTCCGGCATCTATCAGTTAGTTGGTTTGTTTGTGTGTTAGTGTGTGCGCGCGCTCTGTAAGTCGCAAAACGCAACATTTCGTTCTGTAACGTTACCCATCGATAAGTATCCGACATGACACGGTCAAGCTCGTTAGTGGCGTATGTACGTCAAAGGTCAGGGTCACATGAATCTTCAGCAAAAAATTCCAGATGTTTAACATGGGACTCTGCGGGAGCTATTAAAGTAAGCTACCCATAATAGCAGGATAAAAGAACTCTGTATTTGTGATTGTGTTATGAAAGTATACCCAATTACACACCTATTGGTGAATTTTTAGGATACTTTACCATCTCGTTAAAAAAATATTCTCCATTTCGCAAGTATACCCCAATTTCACAAAATGGCCAAAAACTTTACACCTAATATGCAATTTTGCTACAATTCAGCTCAATATTAAGTCATTATCATCAGTAATAGCTCCTTGGAAAGCGTAAACCTAGTGCAATACAAAAATGATATTCAAAAATGTAAATATTAGCCACAAAAAATTACAGAATGGTAATGATAAAATGCAATTATGCAAAATCAGGACAGTTTTTACCAAAACTCGAAGTCACCACCTTCACAAAATTGGCTATAATTTCATCAAAAATGAAAATCTTGACACCAAACCATTTTAAAAACTTCTAAAAACATCATTCTGGTAATAAACGTAAAGAAAAATGTAGGTAGCCGGGCAAATTTCCCGAGAAACACGTTTTGAAGCTTGAAAAAATGTTTTCACAAATATTTTTTGGTGCAACTTGTCACATCAATTTTCAGTAATTTACGCCTTGTATTCACATTTTAATAAATCTGGTTATATATAATGGTCTCCGATATAACTATGATCTACACGAATGTTTTCTGAACTATTTAGTTTTCGCGATGTCTTTTTCCAGAATTTGTCCGAATTTATCTCGAAGAGCCATTTTCGGGGAAATGTTGCATGAAAATCGCGAGTCCGTGAAAAGCCCGGGACTTTCACGTGAAAAGTGCGAGACCACCCAAATTTACTGCGTTAAAAACGCGAGTCCGTGGAGAACCCGAGTTCTTCACGTGAAAAAAGGGAGTTCTGAGTGCCGTCTCGCTGTTTCCACGGACTTCATTTTTTCACGCGAGGGTCGCGTGAAAACGTAGAGACAGAGAGCGTGTGAAAGTCCCGGTATTTTCACCATACTCCTCGTGAAAATACCGGGATTACAACGCTACCGCTTGTGAAAGTCCCGAGTTCTTAACGTGAAAAACCCGAGTTTCTCACGTAAAAATCAGAAGCTGCATCTTTTATCGCCCACAATGCCTCAAACGTCCATATTATCGCCTGTGAATAAAGAAATCGGAAGTGACATATTCGTTACACGCCAGTGACACCTATAGTACAAATTTGGCTCGGAGAATAAAGAATCTGAGATCATTGCGGCTTGGCATGGGTGTACATGATATCCACGTGGGTTTAGGGACATGGGGATGGGGGGGGGGGGCAGATTGTCATAGACTGAATATGGCGATGATCCTGTCGCTCACGCATAGGGATAGCTGTCTCTCATGCTAAGCAACGGGGGAAATTTGGTCATGGCTATCTTGATCCCCCCCCCCCGGCCCCATCCCCCAGGTCCCTTAACCCACATGGATCGGTAGAGCCCACCCCATGGCTGTGCTTTATTTTTTCACGCTCGCTCCCCGTGGAGAAGGCGAGTCCTGCTCCCTCTCAGTACACAGTGAAATGGTCTCGCATATCTTACGGCTTGCTTGCCGTGAAAAGCCCGAGACACCCTACGCCCACTGACTGCATGTGCTCTATTTCTCCACGCTCGCCCCCCGTTGTAAAGGCGCGTCCGTGCTCTCTCTATACCACATAGTGCAGCGGTCTCGCTTATTTCACGGGTTGCTTGTCGTGAAAAGGCCGGGACACCCTACCCAATGACTGTGCTCTATTTCTCCACGCTCGGCCCCCCGTTGTAAATGCGAGTCCGTGCTATCTCTGTAACACACAGTACAGTGGTCTCGCATATTTGGCTGTGCCCTATTTCTCCACGCACGTTAACCGTGGAGAATTAGGTTCTGTATACTACATGTTGCATTGGTCTCATATATTTCACGGCTTGCTTGCGTTAAAAGCCCGGGACATCTCATCGCATGGCTGTGCCCTATTTCTCCACGCCCGGTCACCGTGGAGAATTAGGTTCTGTAAACTACATGTTGCATTGGTCTCGCATATTTCACGGCTTGCTTGCGTTAAAAGCCCGGGACATCTCATCGCATGGCTGTGCCCTATTTCTCCACGCACGTTCACCGTGGAGAATTAGGTTCTGTATACTACATGTTGCATTGGTCTCGCATATTTCACGGCTTGCTTGCGTTAAAAGCCCGGGACATCTCATCGCATGGCATGCAAGTAAGCCGTGAAATATGCGAGACCAATGCATCATGTAATATAGAGAACCTAATTCTCCACGGTGACCGGGCGTGGAGAAATAGGGCACAGTCATGCGATGAGGTGTCCCGGGTTTTTCACGCAAGCAAGCCGTGAAATATGCGAGACCAATGCATCATTTAGTATAGAGAACTTAATTCTCCACGGTGACCGGGCGTGGAGAAATAGGGCACAGCCATGCGATGAGGTGTCCCGGGCTTTTCATGCAAGCAAGCCGTGAAATATGCGAGACCAATGCATCATGTAGTATAGAGAACCTAATTCTCCACGGTGACCGGGTGTGGAGAAATAGGGCACAGTCATGCGATGAGGTGTCCCGGGTTTTTCACGCAAGCAAGCCGTGAAATATGCGAGACCAATGCATCATTTAGTATAGAGAACCTAATTCTCCACGGTGACCGGGCGTGGAGAAATAGGGCACAGCCATGCGATGAGATGTCCGTGGCTTTTCACGCAAGCAAGCCGTGAAATATGCAAGACCAATGCATCATGTAGTATAGAGAACCTAATTCTCCACGGTGAACGTGCGTGGAGAAATAGAGCACAGTCATGCGATGAGGTGTCCCGGGTTTTTCACGCAAGCAAGCCGTGAAATCTGCGAGATCAATGCATTATGTAGTATAGAGAACCTAATTTTCGACGGTAAACGTGCGTGGAGAAATAGGGCACAGCCATGCGATGAGGTGTCCCGGGCTTTTCACGCAAGCAAGCCGTGAAATATGCGAGACCAATGCATCATGTAGTATAGAGAACCTAATTCTCCACGGTGAACGTGCGTGGAGAAATAGGGCACAGTCATGCGATGAGGTGTCCCGGGTTTTTCACGCAAGCAAGCCGTGAAATATGCGAGACCAATGCATCATTTAGTATAGAGAACCTAATTCTCCACGGTGACCGGGCGTGGAGAAATAGGGCACAGCCATGCGATGAGATGTCCCGGGCTTTTCACGCAAGCAAGCCGTGAAATATGCGAGACCAATGCATCATGTAGTATAGAGAGACGAACCCTAATTTTCCACGGTGAACGTGCGTGGAGAAATAGGTCACAGCCATGCGATGAAGTGTCCCGGGCCTTCACGGCAAGCAAGCCGTAAAATATGCGAGACCGCTGCACTATGTGGTATAGAGAGAGCACGGACTCGCATTTACAATGGGGGGCGAGCGTGGAGAAATAGATCACAGTCATTAGGTAGGGTGTCCCGGGCTTTTCACAGCAAGCAAGCCGTGAAATATGCGAGACCCCTGCACTGTAGAGAGGGAGTTGAACTCGCCTTCTCCACGACGAGTGAGCGTGAAAGTCCTGGGCGAAACCACTACACTGTGTAGGGGGAAGTGCGTGGAGAAATAGAGCACAGCGATGGATTGACAAGTCCCAGGCTTTCTGTCGCCTCTGTCACGCCTCTGCCACTGCCTAAATGCACGCTTCTCGCACCATGTACACTCGCTCGCTTCGCCAGCTACGCTCAGGCTAAGAGGGTCGATGGCGGAGGTGGAGGTGAGCGCGGGCGGGCGGGGGTACACAACTATTTGATAAAGGGACAGATCAGCTCCCCAACCGACTTAGCTTCCTAGCTGTGCCACTAAGCAAAGTAGACTCGTTGGCGGGGGGGGGGGGGGGGCGGCAGAACCTGTCAGAACAAGGGACACATAACTGTGGTTACTACCGCTCTCCCCCATCCATCCCCACCCCACTAAGACTCCTGTGCCCTAGTCAAAGTTGGACATTTCCATATTCGCCCAGCTAACGTTTGTACTTTAGACAAATTTCGTTGCAACTGCACTAGGACAGTGTTTGTCGGCGGCATGGTTTACCCAACCGTTTGTCGCCGTTAAAAAGCCGAGTCCGAAAAGAAACTGCGTGAAAAAAGCGAGTCGGGCTGGCTCTATTTTTTCACGACTCGCTATTTTCATGCAACAGAAATACCCTGTGAATGACGACACGAATTGGGGATTCCCCCGTTAATGACGTAACGAGTTAGGGATTCCCCTTTCACTGACACCCGCCGATGTTTTTCAATGTTTATCGAGGTTTTTCTAAATCGCCGAAGCTTAGTATACGATGCTGTATTCATTTTACCTATGTCACCACTTCTTTTGCTGTGTTTTATTCGTACTTTGTTTCATTAAGACAGCGTAAAATCTCAGGACTACAACCCGGCGATGTTTACCGATGTTTACCGAGATCTGCTCAAGCGCCGAGGCTTATTATGGGTAGCTTACCTTATCTATTAAGAACAGCCGGCCGACCTCTATCGCCTGGTGACAGTCAGGGCCCACACACCACGGCATGCGTTATCATATCATAACAAAGCGCGAAGGGGTGGTGTGATGATTGAGTTGACTGTCGGTGAGAGCGACCGCGGTGACAGTGTACTGTTGTGGGCTTAGTGTAAAAGACGAAACAAAACGAAATGATCGCAGTGCGTGCGTGCGGGATCTTGAATAACTGCTTGATTGTGTGACTGACTATTCAGGGTCGGGGAACAGAGATCGTACATAAGCTCTGGGGCGAACCTATGTAGGGGCCGTATGTGTCTTACTGGGCCCGAAAATTCGAACGGCGGGGGCATAATATTTAGCCCCGCTCCACGCTAACGTCCTATTCTAAATATTTTGGTCCGGCGGTTTCGAACTTTCCTGGTCTTATGTGTCTCGCGGCGCCGCACCCCTATCCTTAAGCCGTGGGCCCTATCCATAGACCCTAACTCCTAACTCTCATCCCAATCCATGGCACCTAATCCCTGATCCCTAATGCCTAATTCCTAACCCCTAACATGGTTAATTTAAAGTCAGTTATAAGTCCTGCAGGACGGGGCGAGATAATAGCGAGCGCAAGCGAGCTCTTAAGGTAACATGCATGCGTATTCAACGTCCATTTCAAGCAGAGGCTCCATGAGACGTTTTCGGATTCGGAGTAAATATCAACTGTACATAAATATATTCAAGCAAAGAGAGGTCGAAGCCTGTTCTGTCATGTCTTTAATAATTAAATCAGCTGCCCCACAAAATTAACGAATACATTTTTTAATGTTGACACTGGATGAATACTTCAAATTAAAGGTAATTTATAAGCGACGCGCTAAATGTCTGTTGCCACGCAGAGCGCTCTTGGTGGCCGCCCATCGGCTGCTGTCATAGTGAGTAGTAATGTTGTGATGTAAAAATGTTATAAACATGATATCACAATGGGAGTTCCTAAGCAACCGAATGATGCCACAAGCACGTGCAGAATATACGTCATCCCGCCAAAGATATTCGTTATGGCAAGACGAAGTGAGATTAAGTTTAACTTGATGTGTTGTGTGATGCCCCCCCCCCCTGTCCCCGCCCCATCCTAAATGCTTTGCATACAGGACATGATATAGTGTTAGTTTCTCACCAGAATCGTCACTTTTCCGGTCGCGGATCGCGGATCGCGGATCGCCCACAATGGCATTAACCACTTGCCAACCGCGTTGAACGTGTAGAAGTCGAGCTGGAACTCGCCAGTCTTTAAGTACGGGACCAGCGTGGTGAACGTGACGTCATGTACAAACTGAGTGACGTCATTGGCCGTTGTGACGTCACTGGTGGTGGCGTTATGGTAGGCTGCCATGACGTTACCACCCAAGGAGGCTCTGGTGCAGTACGTGAAGATGCTGTTATCTACGTTATTCTGGCTTCCGCAACAGAGGATGTCGATGAGGTATATCGCTCCAGACAGAGTCCAGTTCCTGATCCACATGTTCCGCTCCCCACCGATTTCAATGTTTGTCGGATCCAGCGAGAAGATTACGTCATATATAATATGTATATCCTGTACTACATACATATGACTGCTGACCAGCGTTTACGTGAAATTTCAACACAACGGCGTTGGCAAGTTGGTTCGAATTGAACGACAGAATGTACTAATATTTTGTTCCGAAAGCTGTAGTGTGAAGCAAATCGCTGCCTGTTACCTACTTAATTACTTCCAGAGGCTGCACTGGTACACGAGCCCACATATATCAGGCCAAACTGACCTACTAATACGAGTCGCCTTGACAGACGAAGCGCAGGACTGGGACAGGGCTGACCTAAATAGGTCACCTCAGTCCTCACATCCTAGGGCAGACGAGGTAGTGTGGAGGAGTGGCGGGACCGCATGCCCCGGGTGTACGGGGGCGGGGTGTTGGGGTGGGGGGAGGTGGAGATGGGGGGTGGAGGAGGAGGGCATAGTGGCTACAGTTACATAAATCTTGCCAGTCTATCACTGCCCGTTGACAAATATTCATAATCCGAAACACGCGGTCAGCTAATAAGTAACTTACAGATTATCCTCTTTGATTTGTATATTTTTGAGAGGCGGGTCCTTGAGGGTGGGGGGGTGGGGGGGGGGGCTGGTTTTCCTCCGAAATACGTCGCGAAGTGTTAAACCCCTCAAGCAAGCGGATGTCTAGGACAATTTAAGTAGACGTTTTTTCGTTGACTCTTAATGAAGAAGAATGCCGTTTTCCCCGGAAAATCACGCCCCCTCCCCCACCCCCCAGGCTGGCGTGTCGGTCGTTAAAAAATTGGTAGACCCCCCGCAGTCATTCTCTCGCCCCCTCCCCACCGGTGACAAGTTTTTAGAGAGCTGAGATCCCCCGTCCCCCTCTCCCCGCCCCCTTTCCAAATATGAAGGATCCAGGGACCGTTCTTCATTGCAAAATTTACACCAGCTGAGAAAGAACACTATCTGAAGAGGCCTGGACCCGGTCGCAAGTTTGGAAACCCTCCTCTTCAAATTCCTGGATCCGCCCCTGATGATAATAGAAGAACATATGATAGAAAAAACGGTTCGCGTAGTCCCCCGAGAATCGTTGGGCTGTATTGCATTGGGCGCATTTCTTTGGGCCAGGTTCGGTATCCCGCCCGGGACCCGCAACACGTGACAGGGAAGTGCCGACAAGGAAGTGCCGACAGGGACATGCCATTTCCAATGAAATGCATGCACCGTTCACACCCGGTGCACGTAGGGGCACTGGAACCAACCTAATCTCATCACCTTTTTAACCAGCCGCCATTTTCTCCCGAATACCCCGTGTTGTTTTGAGCGGGGCACATCGGCATACCGAATGGATGTGCGCGCACCCATACCCGGGTGAAAGAAGTATCGGGCGGTTTACCGATGCGTAATGTGCGTATTCGGGTTACTGCAGCGATATACTGAGCTACCAAAGAAATGCGCCCGGTATGGCCGAAGCCCAGGCTCTCATGCATGACGTTAAATGTGTATGTGCTATATTTAGCCCATTCTGCACCGCATGGGTGCTCCATTCGCCTTATGCGTATGTTGGGAACTCCCATGTGAGTACGCTGGGAACTCCCATGCAAGCACGTTGGGAACTCTCATACGAGTACGTTGGGAACTCCCATGCGAGCACGTTGGGAACACCCATGCGAGTACGTTGGAAACTCCCATGCGAGTGCGTTGGGAACTCCCATGCGAGTGCGTTGGAAACTCCCATGCGAATACGCTGGGAACACCCATGCGAGTATGTTGGGAACTCTCATGCGAGTACGTTGGGAACTCCCATGCGAGCGCGTTGGGGACTCCCATGCGAGTACGTTGGGAACACCCATGCGAGCACGTTGGGAACACCCATGCGAGTACGTTGGAAACTCCCATGCGAGTGCGTTGGGAACTCCCATGCGAGTGCGTTGGAAACTCCCATGCGAATACGCTGGGAACACCCATGCGAGTATGTTGGGAACTCTCATGCGAGTACGTTGGGAACTCCCATGCGAGCGCGTTGGGGACTCCCATGCGAATACGTTGGGAACTCTCATGCGAGTACATTGGGAACTCCCATGCGAGTACGTTGGGAACTCCCATGCGAGCACGTTGGGAACACCCATACGAGTACGTTGGGAACTCCCATGCGAGTACGTTGGGGACTCCCATGCGAGTAAGCTGGGAATACCCATGCGAGCACGTTGGGAACACCCATACGAGTACGTTGGAAACTCCCATACGAGTACGTTGGGAACTCCCATGCGAGCATGTTGGGAACTCCCATGCGAGTACGTTGGCAACTCCCATGCGAGTGCGTTCGGAACTCCCATGCGAGTACGTTGGGAACTCCCATGCGAGTACGTTGGGAACTCCCATGCGAGCACGTTGGGAACTCCCATGCGAGCACGTTGGGAACTCCCATGCGAATACGCTAGGAACACCCATGCGAGTATGTTGGGAACTCTCATGCGAGTACGTTGGGAACTCCAATGCGAGCGCGTTGGGGACTCCCATGCGAGTAAGCTGGGAACACCCATGCGAGCACGTTGGGAACTCCCGTGCGAATACGTTGGGAACTCCCATGCGAGCACGTTGGGAACACCCATACCAGTACGTTGGAAATTCCCATGCGAGTACGTTGGCAACTCCCATGCGAGCATGTTGGGAACTCCCATGCGAGTACGTTGGCAACTCCCATGCGAGTGCTTTCGGAACTCCCATGCGAGTACGTTGGGAACTCCCATGCGAGTGTGTTGGGAACTCCCATGCGAGTGCGTTGGGAACTCCCATGTGAGTACGAGGCTATAACTGCAAGTTTGCTCGCGAAAGGCAAGTGCGTATGATGTGTGGCTCTGGGGTGTGGCACGAGACCCTTTCTCTCATGCCGTCAATGGTCACTATTAAGTCTTTCAGATCATTATCGTTATAATTAGTTAACAAATAATAACTATTTCTGCCAATTTAAATCTATTTTGGCCACACTCGACAATAGTCGAAGCCGCTATTTTCGAAATATAATCTAGGCCTATGCCACGAAATGGCTGACCCCTTCCAGCTAGGGGGATATCCCAGACCAGTAGTGGGATGCTATCAGTTTAACATGGCATATCCGCTTAGTGGAGGATAACTATAAGGTAACATGTTCATTTGTTCATTTGAAAGTTAAAGACAAATTAATTAAATGTTAAGTGCTTGTATTACAAAATTCGCAGGGCAATGTTGTTCGAGTTATAAAAAGGGGTCCGTAATTCCATGTATATTTGTGTATATATTCTATGTATATTTGTGTATGTATATTTGTGTACATATTCTATGCAAATTTTTGTACATATTCCATGCACATTTTTGTATATATTCCATGTATACTTGTGTATATATGTTCCATGTATATTTGTGTATATATTCCATGTCTATTTGTGTATGTATTCCATGTCTAGTTGTGTATATATTCCATGTATATTTGCGTACCAGAAGACAATGCGTATTTTCGTATCGTCAAGAGGGACACGGAAAATGAGCAGAACGCCAGTCCAGTCCGCTGTGGCCCTCTGTTCCTTCGCTCATGCCGCTGCTGCTGCCGTCCGGGGCTGGCTCCCATTCGCTAGGCGGCGCTCCGTCCCTTCGCTACTGCTCCTGTCCGGGGCTGGCTCCCATTCGCTAGGCGGCGCTCCATTCCTTCGCTCGGGCTGCCTCTGCTACTCTCTGGGGCTGGCTCCAATTCGCTAGGTGGCGCTCTGTCCCTTCACCCAGGCCGCTGCTGCTGGTGTACGGGGCTGGCTCCCATTCGCTAGGTGGAGCTCCGTCCCTTCGCTCAGGCCGCTGCTGCTGCTGTCCGGGGCCGGCTCCTATTGCGATAATATTCTTGACAGATAGATTTTTTGCAGGTCGCAATATTACTTGATATATATTTTACGTATTGTTGGGCCTGGACGCCATGTTGGATATCCTCGTGATCCTCCTCTGGGAGTAGGGCCCGGAAGTAAAATGTACCACGTGACCGTGCCATCGGAACACAATCTTCGAGTTCGGTTATGCACTCCGCGGAGCCCGACTACCCGCATACCCGAACTCACTCGTAGTGTCGGTAGGGGCACATTTCAAGGTTTTAACCTGTTATACTTTCCATCAAAATTTTGCCCGGCGTGAATAAAAAGTACCTATATGGAAGCTTTTTTGAACTAATTTGTTACAGCAAAATGTAGCAGTTGCAAGTAACGATAACTGGCAGCTAGCTACTTCCTTTATTCACACGATGCGATAGGGTTATTGAACATCAAGAATGTCAAGGCACGTCCAGATATAATAAATATGCGTCACGGCGTGCTCTTGGTAAGCGGTTTCACGAGGCAGTTACGACATACACAAACAAATAGAAATGAATAAAAAGATAGATTCGTTGAAAAGCCATGACTAGGACATTCGGTGTGCTCTCGACAAAATTGAACCCTGTCTTTTTCTACTTTAATGTTGTTTTGAGTCTATGGAACAAATGAATTGTCGTGACTTCGAAGTCGTGCAATGGTACGTGCATTCAATGAAAAAATATTAGTTTTAGCTGTATTTTGGCTGGCTGGCAAGTAGCGTATAGACTTACATTATATAGTAGAGACCAACCCCTCCCCTACCTATACAATATTTGGCACAATTAATTAGTGAAGCAGATGATGTGTAAGCGAACTAAGGGGCCCAACAGTCCCCGACAAACCCTTAATCTTTCAGGTAATGACAGGCCATGGATAGAGATACACGAGGCCTCTCGCTCCTCGCGTCCTACATTCAGGACACCAGCAGAACGACGAAAGCTTCCATAGTCTAATTTAGTATTTCAGAACTGACAAAGTACACTTGATTTCATAGATAATATCAGAAGAAAACACCATAAACAAAACCATTAACACGTGCTTGAGTAAGTATAAATTGTTGGCTACATTCCTGAAAGTGGGTGCCACGGTGCAGCAAAAACTGCGGTGAATGTCAAATATCATGCTGAAGAATTTCTGAGCAACACAAAATCGCGTCCTTTGCTAGTGATATCAAGAAGGGCCAGTGTGAACGATACACATACATGACGGGTTGTACTTATCAAGTCTATCAACAACAACCCATAATTTGTTAACCCCCTTTATCGTGCGCGTTCGTAGCTGATGCTCATAGCGGCATGAAACGTCCGTGTGGCATAGGTCTTAATTTTTTTGTTTTTATTTAGACATCATTTATTTAACGAGGTTCCCCTGAAAGGACAAGCCCTGGCACTCGCCCAACTTTAAGGTAAGTCTTAATTTATTGAGGGTAAAACAGGGTAAAAGGCTACACCGGCGTAATGTTGTTACGCACACTTACATACCCATATATTCATAAACATTTCCATTCACTAAACACGCATTGCTGGCCACATTCCAAGACTGATTTTACAGAGACGACGCCACAACCTGAGAAACTTTGCAGCAACGAGTTAAAATTGGTAGACTGGCGTAATGTTACGCGTATTAACCCACGTGGAAGATATGAAAAACTGAAAAACTAGAGAACTGTTTGGATCGCGATATCTATAAAACTAAATTAGGTCAAGCTTAATACACAGTCACGACAAATGCCGTATTGAACTCAAAATTGCGGCAGGGAACGATACCATGTATCGGTCCAGGAAAAATTATGACCCTAAATCGGACGAAGACACTACACCCAGTCCATATTTCGGGCAGTCAATATTTTAGGCCCAAAATATCTTAAGCCCATGCCAGGGTTGGGTAATTTTTCTGGGTAATTTTTGCTTCTATATATACTGGAGAATTAACCAATATCCCTGCAGCCGAGGAAATAGTACGCCAAGGCCCCATAAACCCGCCTATGGCCGGTGCCGTTGGCTTGCTAATTCGCAACTACGCAACATTATCTATTTTCACGCAACATTTAAGCACACCAGTCACACCAGTTTAAATGGATGAGGGTAACTCAATTGGAATAGATCAAGATAATAATAATTATCCGATACAGTATTTTAGGAAATGGAGAAAGCTGAGGCCAAACCTAGGGCCCAAGGGGCTCCTGCCCCCTGCCCCACACCCGCCCCCTCCCGGCTACTATGCGGCAATTCTATCCCGCTGCCTGTGCCTACGGTAGGATGGGTTGACAAGGGATGAGAGTCCTAGTCTCAACTAAATTCTTACATTATTTCATGAATACTTCCCCGAATGTAGACCGTTATCTGAAAAGGCTTCTCTTATCCATGACACAAGAGGAATCTCCAAAATCTGCAAACATTAGAGTACAAAGATCATACTGCCACCTAACGTCTAATGAATATGGGCCCTTCCATGATAGGGCGGACCATTGTATCCACATAGCTCACGCGTAACTCACGCCTACCATAAAGATGGACCTTAATTCGTTCTGCTAAAACTGTGGTTTCTGAGGTTAAAATCACCTGCACGCCACGGCTATGCGGTAACGCAATTAGTTGTCACTGAGTCACAGCTACATTAAAATAAATAATATGTTGCGTGTGGGGGCTCATGTACAGTAAGCATATCAAAACAACTAAAGCATCCCTGCCGCGACCCATTTAAGCAGGCCGCTAAGGATGAGAGCACATTTCTCATCAATTATTTACACCTTTGCGGCGGCCTGTCGAGAGCCATTTTTTAAGACACTCGACCATGAAAGGAAACCCCCTTAACACACCCTGCAGCCTCTGTGCTCTCAGGTATGGCAAGCCCTTTGCATCGAAATTTGAGAAACCTAGTTTCTCGTTCGAGTTATGTCGCCGAAAATCCCGGTTTCTCGACCAGAAACTTGGATTCTTGGCTGGGAACTAGTTTTGTAGCGCTAAAATGGGGGTTATAGCCAGAATCCCGGTTTCCAGAGCTATAACCTTAGTTGGGAAGAAGGCCTCAAGGAGGGGGGTCACACCCACAAAACCGCCCCCGACTGATCATCGTGAAATTTGAAACGTGGAAAGATACTCGGCGCAGCTCGCACACAGCTGAAAGGATCGAGGGGGGTAGCGGTCTCAGAAGACTACTGCCAAACCATCCGCGACACGCGCAAGAAGCTCGTCCCCATCATGCTCCAAAAGCGCAAGGAACAACCAGGGCAGAGGGTGTTTATCAAGCTGGATCGACTCGTCATCGACGAGGATCACGTAGACAGTTGGGGACCCAGTTTGTTTCATGCGAAAGGTTTCTCAGCGAGCCAGGGATATTCTCTCACAGAATTGGTGCTTCAATGTGTGTGACAATACAAAGCTGGCACCACAATATTGCTACTATAAAATTCTGTTAAACCCCTAGCCCTACCTCACATGTATACGATTCAAACGTTTGCGTAGCGTGTATAGCTGATTCCGATGCGCGAATCACAATTTGCTGATCGAAAAATGTAGACATTTAAATCTACCCTTTCAAGAAAGGCTAAGCATCCATTGTCCACGCGTCGGGGTGGACGAAGTCGAGTCACAAGCTCACGTTTTACTAAAGTGCTCATTGTATGACGATATTCGTCAACTCTAAATAAAGAACTACTATTATAAGTTCCCAACAATGGATAAATTTGTAGAGCTGATGTCCACAAACAACGAGCAAGCTATGTTTAATTTTTATGTAAATCTGTAAGCTTGGCTTTCCCCCAAAAAAATACCACAGTGGTTATTGAAGTTTCCAACATTCACTTTTCATATCATTTGTATGTACTGTCATGACTGTGCGTTTGTTCTCTTGTTTGTGTTATGTTTATGTACCTTGGCTGGAGGCCAGCCTATAGTACCCAAACCCAAACTACACAACTGTATGAATTTCGTCAGCTTGTAATTGGCTATATTAGAATTATTGCTGCCCCTTCTTTCAAAGCAACGTGCGTTCTATAGCGAGAAACATATTGGAGTATTGAGGGGAAAATATAGTGATATTGAGTGATCTGCGAGGCCACCCTTTTTGTCTAGGTTCGCGTTAAGTATGCAATTAAAATCTCCGCCCGTAACTTTGTGGCCTGGTAAATCATTCGTGTCTAACATTTCAAATACATTTTGGAAGAATTCCAGGTTGTCTGTATTTGGGCCATATAGGTTGACCACTGTCATTCGCAATTCGTTGATGGTTACATATAATATAAATATCTGCCCCTGGGATCGACGATGGATCCGTGTACTTCCTGGGTGAGTTGCTTAGCGAACAGAATACAAACTCCCCTTGCATTGCTTTCACCATGGGCGAAAAGTATATCGCCTTGCCATTCTTTTAACCACCTTTGTTCACCGTTTGTCGTGCTGTGTGTTTCTTGTAACATGATCACATCAGCTTTCTTTTCCTCTCGCAACCAGTGAACAAGTCTTTTCAGGTTATTTTGCATTCCACGTGTTTAATGAGATTACAGTTATGGCTTCAATGACACCCATTTGCTAAATAATGTGTCGTTTACGTACAGTTCTTCCTTAGTAATATAACACCCCAGGCATTCGTAAGAGAGAGCCAAAACATTGTCTGTCACTCCAAGAGACCGCTCAAACATTACTTCTCTGTTGTAAGGAGACGCAAGAAGCACTTACTTCTATTGTTTCCTCCGAGTCGTGTTTTGCCGGTAAGGACCTGTGGACCATGAGCAGGAGGTCATTATTTTCTCAGAACGGGTCATTATAATTCCGTCACAATAATGACCCCTCGCTCACATACTCCATGCCATCGCCGCCTCCTCGGAGGAAACCATAGAAATAAACATAAAGCCAGATAAGGAATGAGTTGTAGGTCCTTATGGGAATCTCACAACTTCTCGGCTGCGCCTCGAAGTTCTTCAATCCTATTAAAAAATTGTGTGACGTCACGCCTTTGTCTTAAGTGTTCATTATCTGGAAGAATGGATCGACAAACAGACCTAGCCGTGTTGTATTAACGTAAGTGTGCGTTATTCAAAAAAAGAACAGTAAAACAGTGCTTTATTTTAATAATGAACGGAAAAACTGTGCATTATCTAGATAAAGAACAGTTGTTAAGATTGACTCGTCAAGTGTCAAGGTATAATCAGTCGAGCTGAGCTGAGCGGAGCCGAGTTGGCTGGTGTTGACAGAATTTGCCAATTTCAAGACAAACAATGGAATGCACAAGTCAATGTTAGGCACCAAAGGGGCGGGGGTTAGAGCAGAAATTTCGAAACATATGGAAATTCCACAGTTATCGATTGCATCCGTTTCTCATTATATCTGTCTTATCGCTTTTGAGGGGGCGATGTGTTCACGAATCTAAGAAGGAATGACTTCCAAAATGTCTACTTGATTCACGCCTTCCCACCTCTACCCTCCCCCCTGGGGCTTCACAATGACGAACCGTTGTTTCCACAATGTGCCTCGTGTATTCGTCGGGCAGTGCAATTGACACAATAGTCAATTCCTGTGTCCAAACGTGAGCACATGTCATGCCTTTCTTATAACAATGTTATAAGTACGTTAAAGAACTCGCTGTCGTGCATTCCCCAAATAAACCTATCGCGTCTTGTGCTTTATTTTGGCGAATGCACTCCAGCTCGTTCTTTAACTAGTACATAACGACCTGCAACTCATTCCTTATCTAATACACAATGTACATTTTTATTTGACACTTGATGCCAAGAGTTGTCCCCAGGTGTGATAAACAGGTGAGTTACAATCATGAAATATAACATCTTGTGTCGCAGCATATGGGACTGGCCTGAGTGACGGCCTGAACTGTCTGGCTAGATACAGTGTCAAAAACTTCGTTGTGAGCTCACAAGTCTGGCGTCATCGCCCCAGATGTACTCCACGGGGTCCATCTTGTATGTTTCAAGACCACTTCGGGCACCCAAGTCTGCCAAAAGCGCCGTGCTCACACATTAGGCCACGCAAATCGAATAATACAGTTAATACACTCTTGGTAAATAGGAAGTAACATGCAATATCTCAACAGAACAGCGCAACAGGAGAAAAGCTAAACACAAATGCGTAATACATATATAATAACTGACCCGTCTCGCCACCACTAACTTATTTCAATTTACCGTTTGCAAAGCCTCCTCAACAGATTGACCCCACCTCAGCTTTACCACCCAAGCGCGTTTGTCTTTGATAAAGCACTTGCCATGCCAGGTCCAGCTTTGCGCAATGAAATCGTGTCTCTTCACCCAGTTGACCAGTCGCTGCATGTCTTCATAGAGGTCATCGGCGATGGCTGTGCCGGAATCCTTTAAAGCACGTCGCCGCCTCATGATGTCGTCCTTCGTGGTGATGAAGTCAAACTCGACCATTATCGGCTTCACGACGTTTTTTCCTGATTCGTTTCTTAAGCATATTGTGTGAGAGTTTCTCTTTAATCAACCGGGCCACTTTAGCTTTGCAGTTTTTGTCACTCGTCTGTGAGGTTGCGAGACCAAACACTCGAATATTCCTCCTCCTGGAGTATTGTTCGTTTTATTTATTTTTTATATAGCTACACTCCATATGGCCGATACTCCATCAAAGTCTGAAAATATATAATATTCTTTTCAACATCCTCACAATGCAATAAAAGGAAGTTTGGTGCAGTTGGCCAATCGGTATTTTTATCGCGTGCCCGGACCTACTCTGCAGTCATGTGACCTGGTATTCCGCGCGACCTTTCCCTGCAGCTGCCAGCAGAGCCAGGCGAAAAACCGGACTGTTCGCACGTCTGCCAACGATCTCCAAAACGAAATGTTGGTTTCCTCAATGTAGGCCCGGGCTGATTTTACACCCGCCGTTACATTGACTGGTAAGGTGTGACGTGCAGGGATCATAGATACGGACCTTAGCAACGAAGAAACATATTTTCTCGGCAGAAAACTAGGTTTTGTCGCTGAAACTGCTGTTATGAAGCTAAAGAACGTGGTTTTAACCTGGAATCCTGGTTTCTTGGCGAGTAAGTGGGATATTAGGGCAAGAAAGCTGGTTTCTGGAACAAGAATGGAGGTATAGACATTCAGACACAATCGGCGCTGTAATAACTGGGGTTGTCGCTAAAACTAGGGTTAAATCCCTGGAAACCGGGATTCTGGCTATAAACCACATTTTAGCGCTAAAAACCTAGTTTCCCGCCAAGAAACCTAGTTTCTTGCTCGCGAAACTAGGTTTCTCGAATTGCGATACAAAGGGCTTGCCATAGGCAGGTACTAAATATGTGGGGGCGGGGCGGGCTAGCCCTGTTTACGGCATCCAGGCTTGTCCGCTCCCGAAAAGGCGGGCCGGAGGGCTATGGATAGGAACGTTTGAAAATACGGCAAGCACATTGAAAGGTAGATGAATGCGCCGATGAACCTGAAAGATATTTTACGGACCGACGAATGCTTCGCAAATATATATGGAACAAGAATTAAGTGCTTAAAGCAATATACTTACATGCGCCATCTTAGATTGTTTACACTTTACAATCAAGACTAAAAGTATCTTACAATTATGATGCATATAGTATTTATTTCTTTGAGTCTGTAAAACAACAATTTTAACATAAAACTACGCGTTTTATTTATATCGGTCGCGGACATCCTAGCGAGCCGCGGTCGACATCACACAGAACACCGAAGGGGCCTCAATAAAACGCGGAATACCTGCGGAAAACCTGCGAAATCATGCGGAATACTGCGAAAAACTTCGGAATTTTAGCCGCGAAGAATGTTTCCGAAGTTTCCCGCTTTTAATTGATGGCCATACCAAACAGTGAACCGGCGCGCAGAGATATAAAGCCAGGCACCAACTCTTCTGCTCCGAAACACAAAGTCGCTCTCTCCGGATAGCTATAGGCCATCAGGATTTAAATTCAAGACAGAATATATTTATTTGACATGGAGAGGAGGTTGGTAGAACAACACCTATGTAATATATTGCTTTAAATGGTGAGTGTTACGTTTTCTATTCTGCCACAAACAGCAGAAGACAACCACTATGTTCTTTCCTGTCTTCGGCGCACTCCAAGGCTGTTTACATTGGTCTGTCAGATTGTTTTCAACCATGAATAGGGCTAGGGCAGGCCACTCCCAGGGGGTGGGTGCCAGGTATCAATTGTCGCGACATGACCAGGGTGGCGGGAATGGGGTACATTTGTCTGTAAATGGGTGGGGGTGTGCCCTGGCCACTTCAACTACTTGGGGTCTTGTGATACTGATTGTTTTGATGAATAATAGGGTCTTTTGAAACCCAAATGATTTCTTTCACATATCAAACTGAATTGTAGTACCATTGATCTTGCATGATTGACCCAGCCAGATATGTGTGTTTATTAGGAGTCGGCACGTCTGCCTATGCAGGTGGTGGGGGAGGGGGGGGGGTCTTTTGAAGCGTGTAGGCCTACACACCTCTCTAATTACGATGCATGACCCCCCCCCCCCACCCCCCCTCCACCTCGGGTATATGACCTACACATATTGAAGGTTCCTATGAGAACCAAATATTGAGCAGCTCTGAGTAACTTTTATCATGGGCTTATCCCGGGCGGGCAGGGGGCACGTACCTCCTCTTTCAGACCGTAAACTACATTTGTGTCCCAACGCCTTTTCAAATTATGTGCTCCCTGTGTGGCTGTTGTTTTCATGACACACGGGCCATGGAGGGTGGTCGTGGGGGACACCATGTGGCTCTGGTCTTCATGATATAAACATACCAGCGTAGAGCTGACTGTCGTGTCAATGACAGTGTAACTATGAAGACTGTGGCCGCTCACTTAAATGCGGCGGACCAGTGGTGGCGGACGTGCTGTGCAAACATCAAACTTTCGCCTGAATACACTGGTGTAACCAGGAAGTGCGTATGGCAAGCCATTTTATTTTTATCATGTTGCTTCAGAAAACATTTTTTACATAATATATTCCGTTTTGTACCATAGAATTCGGCTCTCTGTAAAAAGAAACACATTTCACAGGATTAAAGCTAATACTTATTTGTATGTACATGGCTTGTCATTGACATATTTATGGTGTCCGTCGAATATCATGAAATGCGCAATCCGAATCATCGATCAATTCGTTCGAAAGGCGGGGGGGGGGGGTGCGACCCGGCCCTGACCCCTCCGCCGCCCCCTCCTTTGTAAGGCCGAAATGCTCGGTCCGCCAAGATACCTCTATTGAATACTAGGATATAATATATACAGCAATTTGTTTTCAGTTCTAGGGTGACGGACCTATATTATAGACATGTATGCCTATTGCATGCGTCGCGGGGCGTCGCCACGCCTCGGCTCCGATACTTCATGTGAGTCTGACCCCGGCCTCGCCCCCCGGCCTCGCCCCCCCGGCCTCGGCCCCGATGCGTCCTGTGCGTCACATGAACCACCCACTTACGAATCAGCGGAGTGGCACGAACCAATCTTCCGAGCAGTCGGCTCTCGGCCATATAATTATTGAGATCGAGGATCGAAAATTGCACATCAGACCGAGAATATAGTATTTATCGCCCACTGTAAGCCAAAAACAGAGAGAAAAGAAGTAAAGGACGCAGTTCAACTATTGAGCGCACAACCCTATTATCAACGATTTGATGGTCAACCCAACTGACCTAAGTGGACTTAATTTTTGGGATCGCTGGCGTTTGAGTGCGTTGTAAGCTTTCCCCGCCAAATGTCTAGTAATAACAGCTGCATTATGTTAAAGTAATATGTTCGCATTATTGTATTTTACCAATCTGTTTTCCATGTCAAATAAGTAATAAATAATAAGTATCCTGTCTTGAATTTAAATCCTGAAAGCCTGTTTGCTATCTGGAGAAAAACACATTTCTTTACCGGGGCAGAGGTTGGTGATGTCGACCGCGGCTCGCTAGGACGCCCGCTCGCGCAGTTATACGTTGACATTTTAGTTTTACCGACTCAACGAGATATACAAGAAATACCCATCATAATTTAGTCTTGATCGTAAAATGTAAAAAATCCAAGATGGCCTATGTAATTAGGCTGCTTTAGGCGTCTATACCTGTAATCCCCGTTCCGCCCATCCCCACAACCAGTCCCGACTTGCTCTCCGCGACAGCACCAAGGTCTGGACATTGATTTTATGCAGTGCCGGTTAGTATTATCTTTTGTTTGGCTCACAATATTATTGGGGATGCTTGTGTTATGTAAATAGTTACTCACATATCACTGACCATGTTCTGTTTGCAAAAACGATCAAAATGCACTTGCTTCGTTTTAAGGTCATATATATGTTCAGTGGCGGATCCAGAATATTACAACGCTGACGCTACCACAGTGTCTCCCATCATACATTGGCAACAAATAGAGAGGTGAGAGAGGCAATAAAAGTCATTGGATTGGAGGGCTCTGCTCATCATAAGATCATCCTGGTCGTCCAAAAAGAAACATCCCCCAAAACATTACAAATCGGCTAGTGCCGCTCCAAATATGAATACACAGGTTAAACAGACAAATTTGTTGATGTGTAACTTTGTTATTGTTAAAAAAAGTTAAACAGACCACAATATAGGGTAATAAGAGAAACTGGCTCGAGGTAGAGGGTGAGGAATACCTTTTCGGACCTCCGCGATTGGCATCCAGGAATTCTTGGAGATACGCGATTAGCTGTTGCAAATTTATGGGGCTCGCTGCGGGCACAATTTACGGTTGAACGCGAAGACCCTTTCCCTATTTGCCGCCATCCGTTAGTTCTCGATATTCGCGATATCACGTTTAAGGCGGGTTTTTTTCGCGCCCAATCTTGCACAGTCCTTATCTTGGAGATTCGACATTACTCTTCTTAATTCTTGGGGATTCGCAATTCACAGAGGTACTCACTTCCACCGAGGCGAGGAAGCCACGGGGTTACAGCTGACATATCATAACAAAAAGGGTTACATGCTAAGATACACTTCATTTTATCGGGCACCAACACGGGAAGTGTAACGAATATGATCATGCTGTCTCCTTTTACGGCTAAGCCTATACTGGAAGATGTCATTACAGCTAAGTTTGAACTGGAAGATGTCATTACAGATAAGCTTGAAATGGAAGATGTCATTACAGCTAAGCTTGAACTGGAAGATGTCATTTACAGCACAGCTTGAACTGGAAGATGGCATTACAGCTCAGCTTGAACTGGAAGATGGCATTACAGCTGAGCTGGAACTGGAATATGTCATTACAGCAAAGCTTGAGCTGGAAGATGTCATTACAGCTAGGCTTGAACTGGAAGATATCATGGCAGCTAAGCTTGAACTGGAAGGTGGCATAACAGCTAAGCGTGAACTGGGAGATGTCATTACAGCTAGGCGTGAACTGGAAGGCATCATTGCAGCTAAGCTTGAACTGGAAGGTGGCATAACAGCTAAGCGTGAACTGGGAGATGTCATTACAGATAAGCTTGAAATGGAAGATGTCATTACAGCTAAGCTTGAACTGGAAGGTGGCATAACAGCTAAGCTTGAACTGGAATATGTCATTACAGATAAGCTTGAAATGGAAGATGTCATTACAGCTAAGCTTGAACTGGAAGATGTCATTACAGCACAGCTTGAACTGGAAGATGGCATTACAGCTGAGCTGGAACTGGAATATGTCATTACAGCTAAGCTTGAACTGGAAGATGTCATTACAGCACAGCTTGAACTGGAAGATGGCATTACAGCTGAGCTGGAACTGGAATATGTCATTACAGCTGAGCTTGAACTGGAAGATGGCATTACAGCAAAGCTTGAGCTGGAAGATGTCATTACAGCTAGGCTTGAACTGGAAGATATCATTGCAGCTAAGCTTGAACTGGAAGGTGGCATAGCAGCTAAGCTTGAACTGGAAGGTGGCATAGCAGCTAAGCTTGAACTGGGAGATGTCATTACAGCTAGGCTTGAACTGGAAGATATCATTGCAGCTAAGCTTGAACTGGAAGGTGGCATAGGGGGGGGGGGGTCAAAGGCTATTTGGATCAATCGGGATTGGGTATTTCATTTCACCGTAAACTGGGAGTGAGGCAAATAATTCTTCGTGAACTGGGAATGGGGTATTAGCCGAACGCCGTGATCAAGGATTTTCATTAATAGTGAACTGTGAATTTTAATATTAAATAACTGTGAATCGGAAAATTTGCATTTTAGTTTCGTGTTTCGGCCCTTCCATTGCATGACGATAGTTCTTCTTTCAATTCTCCGTGACCTGGGAATAACGAAATTTATTCTTCGTGATCTGGGACCCGGAACCCCCCCCCCCCCCGCCTGCCCCCCTTGGGGTTGAGCGGGATCAAGGTCGTTCATGGGACAATGGATAAATATTTGTCTCAGATTTTGGTGTCGAGGCCCACATTTGAACCCACGACCTTGAGTTCAAAACCGGTCCGGGGCATAGTATGTCACCCAGCCCCATGCTAATATCAGCTTCGAGGGCGAAATATCTAGCCACGGGGCGTATGGAATTTACGGGCCCATGTCATCCATGTCAACATATCTGCACGATGTTCTTTCTAGGCGTTGAGAGACTAGGCCCTGCCACAGCCCCACCTCCGCTCGCTCCATGTGAGGCTGTAAACGGCTAACGTAAGCTTGGCAGAGGTTGGTCAACAGGGTCAATGCGCTCTGCCTCTTTCGAATAGTCTCATTGGCTGTGCTGAGTGCGATGCATCATGGCCGCCGTTGACAAAGTTTTGGAGAAAGTACAGTTTTGTCTCAAATTTCGCGAAGATCAAGAATGTTACTCTCCAGTTCAGCGGGGTGGCCGGTTGGAGGGGAGGGGGAGTGGGGTGTACACGGCCCCTATACTCGCACTCCGTCCACCCTCCCTCACCCTACTAATGAAACATGCCTCTGACCTCACACGATACGGAGACGAGAGAGCCCGCTCCGGCTCGGTCCCCAGTGGAATAGCCAGGGGAATCATGCGACAGGGCTACCGCCTTTCCCCTCTCTCCGTCGCTTTACGGTGCCTATCTGTGCCCTTATTTGAAACATCTAACTTGATTCTTTACTTTACAAACCCTTTGCCTGCAAAAATGGGCCGACTTCCGCATTTCTAAGTTAAAAGTGAAACAAAACCCTCCCCCTCCCTCGCCCTTGGGATCAAATGGTCCGCCCCTCAGGTTCAGCGGGTTTGTGACCTATTTTTGCTGAGTTGGTACTTGCACCAGTACACCACCGATGGAGCTGAATGTAAAGTTACGAAGAAGGAAGAAACTTTGTCTTGTCATCATCAAAATGTGATGCAAAGACATCAAAACAATCTTTACCCTTAATCGTGTTGTATAAAGACGCATTAGTTCTTACGCCATGCACCATACAGCTTTGCAGCGACATGGTTACGTCAACTATTTGCTCTCGCCATCTTTGTTGGTGAGATGCCGAGGAGACTTATTGGTTTTCTTGTGACGTCATTGTACGGAATTCCTACAGTGAATTTAGCCGTTTACAGACCCAATCTGAGTGAGCAGGCCACGCAGAGGGGGCTGAGGAGGAGACTATTGGGTAACCCCCTTCGCTCAGGCGGCGAAGCGAAACGAGCCTCTATGTTCAGTCCCTGGATAAATAGGCGGGGACTGGTCACCCCCCTTCCCCTCCCACCTCCCACACACACATGCTCCCAGCGCACCCTCAAAACGCTTCAATACGATTCTGGCGACCCAAATAAAACCGTCCCGACGAAGACCGTCAGGGCGCGACCGGGAGTCTAAAGACATACATCTTAATATTCCACCCAACCCCCTCCGACCCCGCAAAGAAAAACACAACAAATACGTTTACATAACGCCGAACCAGGATGTAAGTGAGGAGTCGCGCTACACCCAATGGGGTCTCGGTATGGGTGGATGCGATCAGGGTGGATGCGACCAGGGTGGAGGCTGAGGCGGCCTGGCCCGCACACAAGACTATCTAATCACTTGTGCAGTAACCCTTGGGAGGAGACACCAGGAACCTGGAGTATCTGTAGCACCACGACATCTCCGCGATCCGGTGTCACGTGATCAGTACCTGCAGCATATGGTGAGTTGCCGATACAGTGACAAACACTGCAATGTCTGTAGATTGGGGTTGCATAGGTTTCTACAGCCTAATGATGCCAAAATGAGGCTCAGACTTCATATTAGCAATTTGATACTGGGTTCGTTTTGTTCATGAATCCATCTACATCTACACTGTTAAAAGTGAAATATAACTTGGTGTGTTGAGACTCTTAAAGGTCTTCCATTTGCTGATCCACCGATCTATCACCTGTACGTTACTTCAAGCAATGGCACAATTTTGTCGCATTTGTTCACTTTGCAGGGGTTTATGGTAAACATGCTTCCGTCCATAAAATATCGCATACGTTTGTGGAAGATAATACGCAGTTGTAATGAACGCAATATGCCTTTAGAGGTGATAAGCAAAATGTAAACAACCCATGATATACCGTCACGGACAATCTCTCCCTGGGTGATGAAATAATATTTGAGTTGGTAAGGCAGTGACAAAACTTCAAAGCTAACCTTTCGCACAAAAATAATAATTTACAAGGCATGTGCCATCAAAGAAACGTAAAGTCGAGATTTCGATGCCTATATGTTTTAACATTGCATATTGGTTTGTAATACAGAACATACATGGATATTGTGTAGACGAGCAATTGACTCGGGAAAACGTAATACTGAAATAATGAAAGAAAAACAGAAAACTTTGAAGAAGGCATATGTCAGGAGGGCGGGAGGGGGGGGGGGGTCCTGGTGGGGTGTTTCTCGTCGAGGGTAAGCCAATGCAAAGGGACGCTCACAATCTCAATATAAAAACACAGGTTGTTCGCCAAGTTTAATAAACATTAATATGTGCAACTAAGATTAAACATAAAATGCATATATCGTACCAGATACAATGTAAACCATTGTTTAATAAAGGTATGCATACGTCATATTATCAAACAATAGACAATGTGACAAATGATAAGATTATATAACATTGCGACATATCGTACTTACAAGCAAACAATCAACACAATTAATTCGGAGTTTGCAATTTGAACTCAAAATAGATAGAAGTTTGTATAACCCTATAACGATGTTTACAGATAAGCCGATCGAACAATGTTATCAGGAAACATTCTTAACTCAGAGACAACATTTTTGCCTCTACTTGGCTTAATGATATTTTGTAATGCATCGGAGTCAACCTCACCGTCCCAATATATCGATAAACTAAACATACATGTCACTCTTTTTCAGAAAGCATCCAGGTGCGCCTTCGAGATATTGTCGCTATGAGGCTCGAGTGCTTCGTCGTTTGTCTGCTCATAACAGGGACAATGGTAGTGCCAGGACATGGCAGGACGACTTATGAAGCAACTGCCACCACGAGTGAAAGCCCCACACGTAAGAATATGTCGCCCACAATGAGTGCCATATCAACTCAACTTGAAACCACTGTTGTATATCATGCCAACTCTTGGTTCAGCAATAACGATGAGTCATTTCAAAACTCCGCGCGATTATATATTATGCAATATTTATAGGCGTTGGCAATCGATTATCAGCCGGATGACGACTTTATTATCCATAGGAACTTCGACAACTGCATCATCCAGCGCAGTCACCGCGACCGGGACAACCACTCCACCGAATACAACACCTTCCATCACTGTCGACACGACTGAGATTACTACAGGGACCACAACACCTGCCATCACTGTCGACACGACTGATATTACTACAGCGACCACAACACTTGCCATCACTGTCGACACGACTGAGATTACTACACTGACCGAAACACCTTCCATCACGCTCGACACGACTGAGATTATTACATCGACCACAACAACTACCGTCACTGTCGACACGACTGAGATTACTACACTAACAGAAACACCTTCCATCACTGTCGACACGACTGAGGCCACTACATCGACTACAACACCTTCCACCACACCTACCACGACTGAGGCCGCTACACTTTCTACCACAGCTACCACGACTCAGACTACAACACTCTCCACAACACCCACCACGACTGAGATCTCACCTTCCACCACAGCCACCACGACTGTGACTACAACATCTTTCAAAACACCCATTACCACTGAGACCACAACACTTTCCTCCACAGCCACCACGACTGAGACCACAACACCTTCCACCACAGCCACCACGACTGAGACCACAACACCTTCCACCACAGCCACCACGACTGAGACCACAACACCCTCTACCACAGCCATCACGACTGTGACTACAACACCTTCCACTACACCCGCTGCCACTGAGACCACAACACTTTCCACCACAGCAACCACGACTGAGACCACAACACCTTCCACCACAGAAACCACGACTGAGACCACAACACCCTCTACCACAGCCACCACGACTGAGACCACAACACCTTCCACCACAGAAACCACGACTGAGACCACAACACCCTCTACCACAGCCACCACGACTGTGACTACAACACCTTCCAGCACACCCACTACCACTGAGACCACAACACTTTCCACCACACCCACCACGACTGAGACAAAAACACCCTCTACCACAGCCACCACGACTGTGACTACAACACCTTCCACCACACCTACCACGACGGAGGCTGCTACACTTTCTACCACAGCCACCACCACTCAGACCACAACACTCTCCACAACACCCACGACGACTGAGATCACACCTTCCACCACAGTCACCACGACTGGGACCACAACACCTTCCACCGCAGCCACCACGACTGAGACCACTACACCAACCATGACACCTTCCACAACAGCTACCACGACTGAGACCACTACACCAACCATGACACCTTCCACAACAGCCACCACGACTGAGACCACTTCGCCGACCACAACAACTTCCACAACAGCCACCCCGACTGAGACTACCACACCAACCACGACACCTTCCACAACAGCCACCACGACTCAGACCACACCACCAGGAGGTAAGTGATGATCAGTGAATGAAATATATGTACCTTATTTACATGATTTGGGCTGCAATGAATGTGTTGCATCTTTCTTCTGTCTGCTTGTGAGTAATATTAATGGGATAATTCGGTCACGCATGGAATCGATTGTGTCATCTGTATGTGACAGAAACCTAGGCGTAATCATTCGTGCGATAATGCTAATATGAAAGAATTTGATGGAAGCCAACCTGGGGATCGTTTCACTAAGAGTTACGAGCTCGTAACCCTACATTGTACATGTTAATTAAACCACTGATCGCAATTTGACGAGTAATGAAGACAAGCATTATGCTGCGATTATGGGAATGCAGCCATTTTTGGGAAATGCGTTTTCTACCAATATTATTCCAGAGCATGTTTGCCCTATATTTATGATAAATTGAACAATTTTTTAATTATTTCGGGCCGGCAATTCATTTTTCTTATTTGGCGAAAAAAAATTACGATATCTTAGTGAAGTGACACGATGGTTTAGCAATCATCTTATTATTCACTTCGTAGTGTGGCATCATTGCAAAACTGTTGTTTCATCTTTTGTTATTCGCGTTGCACATGTATTTTGTCAACGGCATCAGCACTCTTATTACGTACGATGACGGTTCTCAGATTTCTGTGTATTACTCATATAATTGGTGCTAACCCTTTCTTCTTTCACATGTGGTTCATTCGCAAAATCAGGTGCCCAAGTTCCTGTGGCAATATCTGATAACGTCAACTCGTTTGTACCACACTTCCTGATTTTCTTTACTGAATGTTATTGATCACTGTTCTGCATGTATTATAATGGGCTTTCGGACACATTTCCGCTTGTATCTCATACCGGGATTGACCACACGTACAAAGAAGAAAACGATATGAAGTTTTGTATGTTTTGTATGTTTAGGCTTCCACTCAAATGAAACTAATTTTTGAATATCCTAAAGCAGGCTTAATAGCCTTGACCATTTACATAAGACACGGACAATTACCGCGTGATATGTATTCATGTTTGCTTTGCTTTCTGTGACCTCAAGCCAATGAGCAGTGAGTCTGAATTTCAATATAAAAACTGTTGCGCGCAGCCCTTGCCATCCCTCTATGAGCGCCTAAAAGTTCCGAGTTAGTCAATTCTTGCCTAATATTATTTTATTCGAGTATAAGAGAGATCTATGAGTCCAGAATTTCAACGAATAAAATAATAATGGAGTATCCTGTCAAGCCAAACATTTGGCGGCGCCTGATCAAAGACGATCTACGGATTGACGTTAATCAGTAAATGTGATTGATATTCATATTATCAGTTTGTGCATTACGACTATATTGTCTAAAGGGCATTATTCTTCAATGTTAGAAACAGTAGATCTATTAATACGCAATAGTTGCTTGAGGAGTACGAACTGGGATATCTTACCATTATATTGCACGCTTGATTATGTCCTAAGAAACAACTACCGGCCGGTTGTATACAATGCCACCTTTTGTCTCAGCAATAACCATGAGTCAGCTTAAAACTGCGAGGGACTCCATATTATGCGATGTTTATAGGCGTTACGAATCGATTATACGCCGGATTATTATCCATAAGAGCTTCGACAACTGTATCATCCACCGCCGTCACCGCGACCGGGACCACTGCACCGACAACAACACCTCCCACTACAGCCACCACGACAGGGACCACTACACGGACCACAACACGTTCCACCACAGTCACCACGACCGGGACAACCACACCGACCACAACACCTTCCACCACAGTCACCATGACCGGGACAACTACACCGACCACAACACCTTCCACCACATTCACCACGACCGGGACAACTACACCGACCACAACACCTTCCACCACAGTCACCACGACTGGGACCAATACACCGACCACAACAACTTCCACCACAGCCACCACGACCGGGACAACTACACAGACCACAACACCTTCCACCACAGTCACCACGACCGGGACAACTACACAGACCACAACACCTTCCACCACATTCACCACGACTGGGACCACTACACCGACCACAACACCTTCCACCACAGTCACCACGACCGGGACAACTACACAGACCACAACACCTTCCACCACATTCACCACGACTGGGACCACTACACCGACCACAACACCTTCCACCACAGTCACCACGACCGGGACAACCACACCGACCACAACACCTTTCGCCACAGTCACCACGAGAGGGACAATTACACCGACCACAACACCTTCCACCACAGCCACCACGACCGGGACAACTACACCGACCACAACACCTTCCACCACAGCCACCACGACTGGGACAACTACACCGACCACAACACCTTCCACCACAGTCACCACGAGAGGGACAATTAAACCGACCACAACACCCTGCACAACCATCACCATGACTGAGACCACTACGCCGACCACAACACCTTCCACCATAGCCGCCACGACTGGGACCACAGCACGTTCCACCAGAACCACCACGACTGGGAACACAGCAATTTCCACCACAGTCACCACGAGAGGGACAATTACACCAACCACAACACCTTCCCCCGCAGTCACCACGACTGAGACCACTACGCCGACCACAACACCTTCCACCATAGCCGCCACGACTGGGACCACAGCACGTTCCACCAGAACCACCACGACTGGGAACACAGCAATTTCCACCACAGTCACCACGAGAGGGACAATTACACCAACCACAACACCTTCCCCCGCAGTCACCACGACTGAGACCACTACGCCGACCACATCACCTGCCCCCACCGTCACCACGACTGAGGCCACTACGCCGACAACATCATCTTCCACCACAGTCACCGCGACTGAGGCCACTACGCCGACCACATCACCTTCCACCACTGTCACCACGACTGAGGACTACGCCAACAACATCACCTTCCACGACAGGCACCACGGCTGAGACCACTACGCCGACCACATCACCTTCGACCACCGTCACCACGACTAAGGCCACAACGCCGACCACATCACCTTCCACCACAGTCACCGCGACTGAGACCACTACGCCGACCAGATCACCTTCCACCACCGTCACCACGACTGAGGCGACTACGCCAACCACATCACCTTCTACCACAGTCACCACGACTGAGGCCACAACGCCGTCCACATCACCTTCCACCACAGTCACCGCGACTGAGACAACAACGCCGACCACAACACCTTCCCCCGCAGTCACCACGACTGAGACCACTACGCCGACCACATCACCTGCCCCCACCGTCACCACGACTGAGGCCACTACGCCGACAACATCATCTTCCACCACAGTCACCGTGACTGAGGCCACTACGCCGACCACATCACCTTCCACCACTGTCACCACGACTGAGGACTACGCCAACAACATCACCTTCCACGACAGGCACCACGGCTGAGACCACTACGCCGACCACATCACCTTCGACCACCGTCACCACGACTAAGGCCACTACGCCGACCACATCACCTTCCACCACAGTCACCGCCACTGAGACCACAACGCCGACCACATCACCTTCCACCACAGTCACCGTGACTGAGACCACAACGCCGACCACATCACCTTCCACCACAGTCACCGCGACTCAGACCACTACGCCGACCACATCACCTTCCACCACAGTCACCACGACTGAGGCCACAACGCCGACCACATCACCTTCCACCACAGTCACCGCGACTGAGACCACTACGCCGACCAGATCACCTTCCACCACCGTCACCACGACTGAGGCGACTACGCCAACCACATCACCTTCTACCACAGTCACCACGACTGAGGCCACAACGCCGTCCACATCACCTTCCACCACAGTCACCGCGACTGAGACAACAACGCCGACCACATCACCTTCCACCACAGTCACCGCGACTGAGACCACAACGCCGACCACGTCACCTTCCACGACAGTCACCACGGCTGAGACCACTACGCCGACCACATCACCTTCCACCACAGTCACCACGACTGAGACCACTACGCTGACCACATCACCTTCCCCCGCAGTCACCGCGACTGAGACCACAACGCTGTCCACATCACCTTCCACCACAGTCACCGCGACTGAGACCACTACGCCGACCACGTCACCTTCCACCACAGTCACCGCGACTGGGACCACAGCACGTTCCACCAGAACCACCACGACTGGGAACACAGCAATTTCCACCACAGTCACCACGAGTGGGACAATTACACCAACCACAACACCTTCCCCCGCAGTCACCACGACTGAGACCACTACGCCGACCACATCACCTGCCCCCACCGTCACCACGACTGAGGCCACTACGCCGACAACATCATCTTCCACCACAGTCACCGCGACTGAGGCCACTACGCCGACCACATCACCTTCCACCACTGTCACCACGACTGAGGACTACGCCAACAACATCACCTTCCACGACAGGCACCACGGCTGAGACCACTACGCCGACCACATCACCTTCGACCACCGTCACCACGACTAAGGCCACTACGCCGACCACATCACCTTCCACCACAGTCACCGCCACTGAGACCACAACGCCGACCACATCACCTTCCACCACAGTCACCGTGACTGAGACCACAACGCCGACCACATCACCTTCCACCAGAGTCACCGCGACTCAGACCACTACGCCGACCACATCACCTTCCACCACAGTCACCACGACTGAGGCCACAACGCCGACCACATCACCTTCCACCACAGTCACCGCGACTGAGACCACTACGCCGACCAGATCACCTTCCACCACCGTCACCACGACTGAGGCGACTACGCCGACCACGTCACCTTCCACCACAGTCACCGTGACTGAGACCACAACGCCGACCACATCACCTTCCACCACAGTCACCGCGACTCAGACCACTACGCCGACCACACCACCTTCCACCACAGTCACCGCGACTGAGACCACAACGCCGACCACATCACCTTCCACCACAGTCACCGCGACTGAGACCACTACGCCGACCAGATCACCTTCCACCACCGTCACCACGACTGAGGCGACTACGCCGACCACGTCACCTTCCACCACAGTCACCGCGACTGAGACCACTACGCCGACCAGATCACCTTCCACCACCGTCACCACGACTGAGACCACAACGCCGTCCACATCACCTTCCACCACAGTCACCGCGACTGAGACAACAACGCCGACCACATGACCTTCCACCACAGTCACCGCGACTGAGACCACTACGCCGACCAGATCACCTTCCACCACCGTCACCACGACTGAGGCGACTACGCCAACCACATCACCTTCTACCACAGTCACCACGACTGAGGCCACAACGCCGTCCACATCACCTTCCACCACAGTCACCGCGACTGAGACAACAACGCCGACCACATGACCTTCCACCACAGTCACCACGACTGAGGCCACTACGCCGACCACATCACCTTCCACCACAGTCACCGCGACTGAGACCACAACGCCGACCACGTCACCTTCCACGACAGTCACCACGGCTGAGACCACTACGCCGACCACATCACCTTCCACCACAGTCACCACGACTGAGACCACTACGCTGACCACATCACCTTCCACCACAGTCACCGCGACTGAGACCACTACGCCGACCACGTCACCTTCCACCACAGTCACCGCGACTGAGACCACTACGCCGACCACATCACCTTCCACCACAGTCACCACGACTGAGGCCACTACGCCGACCACATCACCTTCCACCACAGTCACCACGACTGAGGCCACTACGCCGACCACATCACCTGCCACCACAGTCACCACGGCTGAGGCCACTACGCCGACCACATCACCTTCCACCACAGTCACCGCGACTGAGACCACAACGCTGTCCACATCACCTGCCACCACAGTCACCACGGCTGAGGCCACTACGCTGTCCACATCACCTTCCACCACAGTCACCGCGACTGAGACCACTACGCCGACCACGTCACCTTCCACCACAGTCACCGCGACTGAGACCACTACGCCGACCACATCACCTTCCACCACAGTCACCACGACTGAGGCCACTACGCCGACCACATCACCTTCCACCACAGTCACCACGACTGAGGCCACTACGCCGACCACATCACCTTTCACCACAGTCACCGCGACTGAGACCACTACGCCGACCACGTCACCTTCCACGACAGTCACAACGGCTGAGACCACTACGCCGACCACATCACCTTCCACCACAGTCACCGCGACTGAGACCACTACGCCGACCACATCACCTTCCACCACAGTCACCGCGACTGAGACCACTACGCCGACCACATCACCTTCCACCACAGTCACCGCGACTGAGACCACTACGCCGACCACATCACCTTCCACCACAGTCACCACGACTGAGGCCACTACGCCGACCACATCACCTTTCACCACAGTCACCGCGACTGAGACCACTACGCCGACCACATCACCTTCCACCACAGTCACCGCGACTGAAGCCACTACGCCGACCACGTCACCTTCCACGACAGTCACAACGGCTGAGACCACTACGCCGACCACATCACCTTCCACCACAGTCACCGCGACTGAGACCACTACGCCGACCACATCACCTTCCACGACAGTCACAACGGCTGAGACCACTACGCCGACCACATCACCTTCCACCACAGTCACCGCGACTGAGACCACTACGCCGACCACATCACCTTCCACCACCGTCACCAGGACTGAGGCCACTACGCCGACCACATCACCTTCTACCACTGTCACCGCGACTGAGACCACTACGCCGACCACATCACCTTCCACCACCGTCACCACGACTGAGACCACTACGCCGACCACATCACCATCCACCACCGTCACCACGACTGAGGCTACTACGCCGACCACATCACCTTCCACCACCGTCACCACGACTGAGGCCACCACGCCGACCACGTCACCTTCCACCGCAGTCACCCCGACTGAGACCACTACGCTGTCGTCTACATGTAACTGGCGTTAATATGTTTGCATATGTCACCGTCTCTTCGCTTTGATGTCTCCTTCGATTGCAGCCATTAATAACACAGGTTCCAGGTTAGCTGGTCTAGTTTCTATAACTCCATTAGTGATTCTAAACGCGTCTTATTTCTGGTTCTTCGCAGATTTGCATGACACTAAGTAGGCAATAAGTATGCCAGTACTCTGTCTGGGTTGTATATTAGGCCCGAAAAGTGTCTTCCGTCGTAGTTGCTCCCGACAATTGACCATTAAAAGTTCAAGGAAAAGTATATAAATACAACGTCGTTGACGACGATGTTGCTGGATTATGAGCATGAGTGTCCCCGTGAGGACAGAAGCAGATGCACACGTTTGTGTGGTGTATGTATTACCCATTAGCCTTTCACATCGTCATAGACCACACTTTCCTCATCCACAGTGGTCGTAAGGTAAATGTTCACGAGATACGAGCTTCCACTTGCCAATCCCAGCCTCCCAGCTTCGGCTGCCCTGTTCGTGTCATTCCTTCACCAGCACGGATATGCGGCGCGATCGATTCAGACCAATATATTGATCAGCCCTCCCTTACTTACACAGACAACACGGCGTCCAGGACCCTGCCCAGTCATGTCTGGTGCAAAAGGCCATGCAAGGAGTGAAGATCTTAAGGATCAACAAAGACGTGAGACGCAACGACGCCGATCGCCGTCAAACTGTTGTAATTGCTAGCGGACTCTTTGGATCCCACCGAATCGTCCTACCTGAATCACCGATTGTACAGCGTCAGGTTTATCCTTGCTTTCTTCGAGTTTTTGAGAGTTGGGGAGATCACGATCTCTCGTATCCGATCTCAGAACGTGCTCCGCCTGGGCAATATTTACTTCGATCACTCCTCTTCTTGTATGTACATAAGTTTTACATGTTTTAAACATTCGACCGGGAAAGAGGTGACCTTAAGAGCATGTGAGCTGAAGAACGGTGTGTGGCCGGTAGCAGAGATGAAAAAGTACCTCGCACAGCGCGGGCCACGAAAGCGCTTTCTCTTCTTAAGCCTCGACGGTCAATCAGTTTGCAAAGCCGCTTTTCGGTCTATGTAAATGATTGGTGGCGGATGGCCCCACGTTCATAGATGTTCCAAATCAAGGTCCTATAGTGGTCAGCTGGGCAGACATCGGTCACGTGCCCCGGCCATGGGGTATGGAACACAGACCAATCGCCCAGTCCGGTCCGCTGTACGCTAAATTAGACAGGCGCCTAGACATGCGCCCAGAGCCTAGAATGGCAGCGCCTGCTCTTTGCCATAAATGGATTATGTTAATGTGATCATAAATAACACGGCTTTCCGACCAACTAATTTATCAGTCATGTCATTATGTGTCAGTCATGTTATTAATGTTACTCCAAACCCTTCGTTTGAACCATAAAAATATACGACGCCAGGCATAAATTCGTTAATGGATAACTTTTAATCTAATAAACCGTTTTTAATCTAATAAACCTTTTTAATCTAATAAACCCTTTTTAATCTAATAAACCTTTTTAATCTATTAAACCGTGTCTAGTCTAATAAACCGCTCCCCTGCCCTGATATTGGGGCTGTGTGTGCGCCTCATGGTATATGTTATTCTAAGAAACTGAGAGCCAAATCGCAGGATTACAAAATACGACTGCTGATTTAATAGTTTCGGCCGGGTAAACGTTTGTCTCATTTTCTACTAGGCGCTTTGCAGATGTGCGTGACACCAATTAGGCAGTAGGCATGTTGTTTGGGGCGTAACGTCACGCACGAAAAATGTCCTTCCGTCGCAATTCCTCCCGTAGGTTAACTATTTTACGCGCACGAAGAAGTATATGAAAGCGACGTCGTTGACGTTCGTGTCGCTGCTTGATGAAGATTGTCATCGCGGTGAGCAATATAGCAGATGTAAATGTGTATGTGCGCCATGTAGCACCCATTACCCATTGACATCGTCGTAGCTCTCACTTCCGAATCCATAATGGTCATTTCCATGCGGGTTATTGTCATACGGGTCATTGTTACCAAAACGACTTCGCCGATGCCAGAATTAACCCATTGATGATCCATTAATATCGATGTTCTGTCCATTAAAGGATAAGGTACATATACCGCAGGGCAGGGGCGGATCCAGTTGGCGGGGAGGAGGGGGCGGGACGGGGCGACCCAGCCCCGGTCCTCCCTTTTAGGGCCGCAATTTATACCATTTAACATGAAAACCGAAAGCTAGGCCATCTCTCGGGACCTATCCAGCTTATATGGGTCCGACGCGGCAATGCATTAATTGGTTAATGGATTGCGCTTCACATAATATGCGAAATAGATCTCTACTGCATGTCAAATATCATTTCATATACATTGATGTAGCTGGGTTTTTTTTTTAATAAATACTTATAAGTACCACATATGGAGGCGTGGCCACATTGCCCTATTGTAATGAAATTGTTACTAGCAGCAATATTGGTCCCCATTGTCTGGGTGTCCGCATGCATCCTAAGCGTGAATGATCATATCAATACCGCTTTGTTTCCGCAGGTGCATGCAATAGCAATCCGTGCCAAAATGGAGGCACATGTAACAACACTGAAGGCGGATTTAACTGTTCCTGCCCTGAATTATACGAAGGACGATTTTGTGAGAACTGTAAGTTGGTGAATTGTGTTTTCGTATGTGCTAAATTATTTAGTGTTTTGAAATGTCATTAACCGTTTAAATAAGGTCACCATATCAAATCAAGTAACCCTGCCATGACGTCGTGGCTGACGTGGAAAACATGGAAGTTGGCAATTGACGTGAGAAGCTTCATATGCCCGTAATGCTGCTGGCGATCGGAGTTAATTGGCTGTAAAAGGTCGTTCTTTTAACGCGAACCCATAGTTTTCGCATAGCTCACGCATTACTCGCGCAATGCATTTATTGCAACAATCAATTTAGTGATATCTGACATGCCATATACAACAATGCTTCTAACAGCGACGTAATTTAAGGGATGAATATCCACGTTCTGCGAACAAAAGCGTTATTTGATTTTGCTTGCAGTGTGCTTTGTGTGTCCTTCCAGCGATTCACCCTTGTCACTATGCGCCTTGCCGGAACGGGGGGACTTGTGAGAGAGCAGGTTCCAGCTACCAGTGCACCTGCACCAAGCAATGGAAGGGACCCACTTGCTCTAGCGGTGAGTAACCTGCCTTCAGTGAGTCATATCATGTTCCTGATAGATAAACGACAAATCCAGGGTCCCCCCAACACCCTTGGGCATTTAGAAGATTACATTTTCGGATTCGACAGAAGACAGAAGATTCGGATTGCGCCCTATTCAAAACCTGAGTATACACAGCCACCAATGCAGCTAAGCTCGTTAAAACTAGTTAACCGTTAAGGCGACCAAACTTGATCCAATGAAAAACCGTGTGTTTTTTTAGTGGGGGGGGGGGCGAGGTTGGCGGTGAGGGTACGCATATACAATTGTAGGTTATTTAAAATTGTAGCATGTGAGTGGCGTGGATATATACCTTTTATCGAAATGCCCGTACCTTAGCCGGGGAGAGTACAACGGTACATTTTGCATGGTTTGGAAGTGTATGTATGCTGGTTGATTAGTAAGGTTTTTTTTTCTTTAAGCAGAATGTGACATGTGCAATTTAGTCAACCATTATAGCCACTTGCATAGAACAAATCCTTGCTGCTAGTGCAGTTACTTATGTAATTATTATGTAATTATTATGTGCTTATTCATACATATTACGAATATGTTCCTTCATGATGTAGCGCCCCTTTGTCATAATAGTAACTTTGTGTAGAAGAAAAAAAATGTGTGTTGAATTAGATTGCCACGATGAAATTATGCATATTAAAAGTATGCAGACATGATCTATGGTAGACATTAGACAAAGTATCTTTAAAATCTAATATATTGCGGTTAATTTATCAAATGAATCAATAAGGATAAGATAATATTAGTTCTTCCTCTGTTTCCAGATAACCACCCTTGTCTGCTCGACCCGTGTCTCAATAACGGCACGTGTGAGCGACTCGACGACGGAGACTTCCGGTGCATATGTACCACTGAGACGTACGGGTCGATGTGTGAAAACGGTAAGACAAATCTTTATCTTTCTAATCCCAGCATGGAATACTATATATATATTTATATATATCAAACAATATCACCCACCTATATTTTCATACCAATCTTGCCCGGGGCAGGCATATCGCATAAAGGTTTCACTTTTTAAAGTCCAATAATAAACATTAGAACAAGTATTGACCAACAATGCTGCAAAGGGGAGATCCACAAACACCAATTGTATACCGTTCTCTCGCTAGCTTAGATGCACATAGCAATGCTTGTCTTTGCAAGAGAAAACATTACTCCACAACATTACGGTTTCATACTCCTCAAAGGACTCCTCAAATTAAGGGTATGTCTTTAACAGCGTTTTTCCGATACTTATTGCCTTGCTAATTCACTTCAGTTCTGACCGTAACTTGTTGTTAATGAGTGTCATGTGTATCCCCGGTCACAACAGTTGAGATGGATCCATGCCTTTCCAACCCCTGTAAAAACGGAGGAACGTGTCAGAGAGAAAACGGCGGATTCAACTGTATTTGCCTTGATTTCTACGAAGGACAACTGTGCGAGAATGGTAAGTTTGTGCCGGTTGGTGCTAATAATGTGTCCAATCAACCGACAATCGTGTATATACACAGTATTATCGGCTAAAGGTCTTTATTATCACAGCGTATTAGCACTTGTTTCTTCATCATTGTGGATAGAAATTTACATTCGTGTAAATATGTTTGACATACAATAGTATAAACATATATTTATATTAGAGGGGTTTTGCTGGTAGCATCCGTTCGTCAACCATTGAAAATGGATTTACAGCTAATTTTGTTGTGATTTAAGTATTTTGAATTATTTGACGACGTTTTAGACCGACACAGCTTGTCCCAGTCGGCGCATCCATATTCTCTCGTGCCTGGTTTGACGTGCAATCTGGTCCCCCAGAATTCTTCGTGGAAGACCATTTTATCTCGCACGAAACGTTCTTAACCCCATTATAGGTCGCACACTCCCATCAATCCGAATCCATCCATGGGAAAATCTCAAACCTGACCTCTCCAGTATTTAGCACAGTCTGCAATGGCACTTCTCGCCCGATAGATATATTTGAAGCATTTTATGCCTGGCATTGGCGTTTAAGACTTTGTTCGTAAACTTCAGGTACGACATTTAGTTCAGTTTATAGCTTCACGTTTTTGATTAATACCTTATGGAAAATTCTTATCGCCACAGATGTCACGCCGACTATCCATAGTGTCGTACCCACCTTCTGCCCGGTGTCCGGAGGCACCGTCATCACAGTCCGAGGGTCCGATCTACTGTTGCCCGGGCCGCCGACCCTGGTGCAAGTGGGTCCCTACGAGATTACACGAGACGATATTTACGACATGTAAGAGAAAATATGTTACAGCCAAGGGCCATGCGTTTTCATTATGATGGCTTCAAGTTGATTGACGTCCTACAAACAGAGCTTGCGTATTCATTTTGATAGTTTGACTTAGATTGTCGTCGCAAAAGGAGGGTCAGCGTGGTAATTTTGACGGTGTTACTTTGATTGCCGTACGGGATTGTCTATTCACGCTGCAAATAATGTTGAAGCTATACACTATGATTTCAATTTTTAAAGACTTAAATGGTCAGCATGTGCGTGAAAGTTTGAAACGCGACGTTCGATACTATATGGTATGATCGCCGACCCCCTCATCTAACCCATGATATTCGTAGAATTAAGTGAATAGTTATTTTGACGAAAGAAGGTTCCCGCTCTTCGTGCCATCTTATGAATCTCATCACGCCCGTTGCAGAACGAACACTTCCTTCGAGGTCGAAATCCCCCCGGGTAACGAGACAACGGATGTCGGGGTGCCGCTTCCAATTATGGTCACATTCGGCGAGCACATGCCAGTCATGGCGCTAGAAAACTTCACTTACAGAGGGAACCCTATCTTGACGTCCTTCAGCCCCAGAACAACTATCAAGGAGTAGGTATTCATGTAAAAAGGTGTTCAAATAAACAAAAAAGGATCTTGCGTGATATCACTTGCTAAATATAATTAAGGTATCATTATAATATCATCCTTGCTAAAACAATAGTTGGCACATTGGTTCATTATAAGGTCAATTTAGTCATTATGGGTTTCTCATGTTATTTTGTTGTGTTCTGTGTCTTTGAGTGAGTCAGCGTATGGCTCCTTGCAGTTATAACTTATGAGACACGTAGCGTGTAGTTGTGGTCTCTTAATGAAGCAGACGCACAACGTAGGTTGAGTTGAGCCCGCTGATTGCCCGGCTGTATACATTGACAAGATAACCTTATCGGAAAGGGGAATGGTCGAAGTATCAAAAGATCGTGGATTCACTGCATTGTCCCGGGAGGTTCCTTGGCCCAATTAAGCCTGGATGTGCACACACGCGGCCTAAGACACCAATATTTCATGTCATTATTTACCATGACGCAGAGGTGGCACAATCGTGACGGTGGAGGGGGAAGGTCTGACGTCTGTGTTCAGGGCTTGGATGGTCATTCGCGTGGAAGTTACCCGGAAACACTCACCACCCGGCACCAACAACAGCTATTTCAAAGAGGTAACCGTGCCAGTGACATTGTCGCCAGCAGTGCAACTGTTAATAATCCTCTTGTCATATGATGCAACCTGACTTGATGCAAATGTTGTCAGTCTCTATTACGTCTTCTTTGGGCGGACCGTAACATTCAGACTGATTTAGTATCCGTCTATAACGACATAAAAGAAAAAAATCATGCATTTGTCCCCTCACCGTGACATGTTGTGCTATGTGTCCAACTTTACCAAGACAAATTGGCATACTGTAGCAGCTGAAATTTGCTAGTCCACTAGTGTCTCCATCATATATATCAGTGTGTTCTATCCACCGCCAGCCTTGCGCTCGCCCGGACAACGACACAGTGATGACGTGCTTCACGCCACCTTTGGAGATCCCACAAGACGTCTTAGACGCGATAGCGCCGGCGCCAAACTCTACCCAGCGGAGACGGCGTGCTGCCGAAACGCCCTTTGGAGGTCACGCCCAAAGTCACACGATGTGGGTTCTCGTTTCAAATCTCGCCGCCATCTTCCACATCAGAACGCCGGGCGATCATAGGGTGTACTCCGGTGATGCGGAGCTATTCGACAGCGTCCAAGGACGATGGCACAGAGAGCGTCGTCAGACAGAGGCCGTTGACGGGGCCATCAATTACAACTCTGAAAACATCACAGTCGCCTTCTACGCTGGCTTCATCCTAGATCGCTACATGAAGTACAGCGAACTGCTAAATGTGACTGGCGAGGCCATCAGCGCGCTGGCCCAAGTGACCGTCACGGGGACCCCGAAACCGGACATGTTCGAACAGGACTTCATCGTGGACACCGACAAAATAATGGAAATAACGGTGAGCGACCTGCATTAAACATAAATTGTATGCACGAAGTAGGAGTGATATGAAATAAATCATGAGCGACATACATTATATATAGATAACATGCACCAAGAATAACTGACATATTTTAAATATAGATGATATGGTGTAAGTATGAGTGCCATGCAAACGGATAAGTTGCATACATTAAGTATGATTGACTCGCACTACATGAAAGTTGCATGCACTAAGTATAAGTGACTCGCACTACATGAAAGTTGCATACACTAAGTATGAGGGACATGCTAAGTAAGTGTTGTATGCGTTAAATACACATGGTATATACCAAATATGACGAACGAACACGAAGTGCGAATGATTGCGTGTCGGGCGTGGGCTAAATGTGAGTGGCATGCAATAACTATGAGTCTCATGTTCTAAGTATGAGTGATTATAAGTATGAATGATATTCAATAATTTACATAGATCATGTTCAGGTTCCAAGAAACCTTCGTTGGCAATTAATTGTGAGATACATAAATTGCAGATTACTTGAGAGGTACATCAACTGTAGATTACTTGAGAGATACATTTATTGGAGATTACCGAAGAGAGTTGTCCATTGTAGATTACTGGAGAGATACATACATTGCGTATTACTTGAAAGATGCATCTATTAGAGTTTACTTGAGAGATGCATCTATTGGAGATTACTTGAGAGATACATCTATTGGAGATGACCTGATATACAGCTATTGGAGATGACCTGATATACATCTATTGGAGATGACCTGATATACATCTATTGGGGATTACATGAGAGAGTAGTGGAGCATTGGAGTTAACTTGAGAGATGCAATTGCTTTATTCAGTCCTGATGTGGTAGGTACCACAAGTGTGAAAAAAAAATTGGTGTCAGGTATGTTATTTCATTTTCCTTAAACCGCGATTAGAATGAACAGTCAAACAGTTTATTGCTCATATATATTGTACATATGTGCCTGCAATACTTGTAGTTAATATTGGCGGCGTATGCAGCACAAATAATAAAAAAGTGGTCTATGCGAAAATGGTTTATTTCGTTACATTCATCGGTTGCGCAGACTATGTGGCAAAAATGAATAGCTGGCCAATGCGTCTAGAGCAGCAAAATTCCCATGACGCATATCGAAAATGGGCTAAATGTTGATTTTATCGCGGTACTATTCATAACAGAATATACCCAATTACGTGTGACTGACGTCGCATCCATACATAGGCTTGACTACTCACTACCATATCCGCACACATTGCTTTTGCCCAGAAGGATTATACACACGTTTTCCATTTCTCTACCTATTTCGTTCTGAATATAACCTACAGGGAACACACATGAAAACCATCCAGCCCAAGAATTACCAAGTGCATATTGGACTTGGCGAGTGTTCCGTGATTAATGACGACATAACACCCTCAAAGCTACCATGTCGCCCACCTACAACAGCGCCAGGGAGAAGAATGGGAAACACCGGACTTAAACATGTAGTCATCGTAAGTGCACAAGCCGCTGTTTAAAAACGATACGGTCATATATATCAAGGTAAATGTGATAACCATTTATATGTGTAAACCATGGAAGCCTCAGAAAATAAATTACGTTTGTAAAATATATATATATATCAAATCTATATTGTTGTATCTGTTTATCCATTTGTCTTGTAATTTGAGCTACCGGTTGCTGGTGGTTTTTTTCTGTGGAGTTGATTTGTCTCCACAATATGCTTACAGGACCATGCCTGTTCTTTTGCAGCTATCTGCAGGGAAAAACACAAACTTTACTTTGGGACATGCTGTCTTCGAAAGTGTGGACATCATTTCAGTGATAACTGGCGCCACAGTCGGTGTCGCAGCTGCTATCTTCATCATTGTCGCCTGCATTCTACGGCGAAGGCGGCGAAGGCGGCGAAGGCGGCCAAAGCGTGGTATGGACGACATGATTATTCTGCCGCCGCTTCCAGGGCAAGAGCCGCAGGGACATTGGATGGATATCATGGGGAGTTCCACGCGGGATTCAGAGCATCTCCGGCGAAGGGTCTATTTACCGGATCTGCCGCTAAGTGTAGACGCAGTGCCTCCCCCTGGCGGCAGAAACCCGGATATCGAGAACAGGTCGGGGTCGAGCATGTTCTTACCGCCCAGTCTTTCGCCTGTATTCGCGGGGAATATTGCTTCGATCGCCGACTATTTAGAGGTGAAATATGGACCTGGTCATAAAAGAAGGTCACCTCCTGACATGTCTACGGGCCGTCCATTATATGCCAATGATACGAAACTAACGACCGCAACACCCTTTGCGCTGCCCCGGCCCACATATACACGTCGCGAGCAGGAGTCACACAGAGGTCAAGGGTCACGCCGTCCTATATCACGTCACGATAATGGACGCGAGGTCGGTGACGCTATCGTCGACCACCGGCCGCAGTGGCATGATATCGACCATGGAAGCAGGCGAATGATTACGCCGACAAGCCGCCATTATGAAAATGCTCACGGAACGAAAGAGAGAGATGCGGTGGACTCCAAGCTGCGCTGGACCCCTGGAGTGCATCGCTATCGACCTGACAGCCTCCTTTCTAATTCAAAACACTTCTCCTGGTTACATGTGCCTGAGGACATGTTCGGCTCTCGGGACGCTGAACGACTGACGGATTCCGCCGACCTTCTCAAGGTGACCCCACGTTTTTTTCCATTGTCGATAGTCGGTGGTGATGGTGCCGGAAGTGTTTCATCTGAGTATGCAGACTACCGAAGTCACATTTCCGGTTTGCGATCATCGCGCCCTCAAGACCAACAAACATCAGTGCATCAGAGATCGATGGCAACCAACAACTTTTCAATGAGAGGTAACATTCTGACACATTTCCCTGGCAATATGTTTGCAAATCTAGAAAATGAGACTGCATCTGTAGAAGGACAAATATCGTATGATGCGGAAAAACAGGTACCCCAAATTCCGCGATCAACTCTAAAGCACCAAATTGCGAGGAATCTAGACTTAGGCAACGGAAGGAAGAAAGTTTTAACGCTCTAACCAGAACACGTGACTTTGAATCCGGGATCCCAAACAACGCGACCAGCGCTCACGGACGACATTTCGCGGAAACGAGGCTTAACGAAAGAAAGGGACAATATTGTGACGCTCTATCCGGAACAGGTACCTCTGAATCCGGAGAATGCGACCGGCCAAGGGTATGTAGAATTAGAGAAATCATCTGATTCCGATAACCACGGATAAATTATTTCGAATAACGACACCAGCCTTAACAGACTAGCTGACAAGGAGTTCCTGAACTAGGGGAACTCGTTGGCGGTTCAGATAGTGGCAACACGACCTGCTTTGTGCGGTGTATAGGAAGGAGCGGGTTCTTACTTTTATTTTAGCCGTATCCTAAATTTACTCCTCATGTACGTACAGAACAGAATCTCTATGGCCAATGTGTTCTTACTATGTGTAAATGTCATGCCAGTTTCTGTCAATAGAGACGGGGGACAGGGGATACTGCTAATATCGTTATCGAAAGACGAATGACATCAAACAAATGTGGCTGAGCGTTTAGAGACCTAGGTTGCCTTATGCGATGCTGTTACTTTTGGCAAGCAATTGTTAGAACGGCAACATTGATAGTGTTTTTAGTAGGGCAAGATGTCAATGTTGGCAATCTGCTACTGCTGTGATATAATTGTTCTCGCAATCCAGTTTTGCATTGTAGTTTAAAATGCTATGTTTCTCAACAAGACTTCACAAGTCGCAGTAGAGTGTTGATCGAATGCTGGGAAAATGAACCCAGTTGTCTGAATACGGAAATCACATTAAACGACATAGAAGGTGCAATCAGTTTCAGTTTAACAGCACATGCATTTGTAGTCCCCTTTGACGTCACTTTCCTCGCTCGCAGAAATTAAATTGGTAGGTGCGAAAACAAGTGGAAAAAGTATGCTCTTCTACTATTTGGGGCGTTACAGCTCGATAATATAAGCGTGGAAACACCGCCAATTAATATGAGCTAAGGTTGTTTTGGCGTGGCACGAACACTTTAAGCAAGATTTTGACAAAGCTTGTACAAACTCGCCGTAAGTAACAGCAAACTATCTGTCAAGGTGCTTATCGTCAAAGTGGATCCATGCATAATATTTTTAATTTATATGACAATGCTGAGTAGTATATGTACAGTAAGGGAGGTTGTTTTATTACTGTGCCTTTATTGACTTCTTGAAGTTATTCGATTCCTTGCCTCTATACAAGTCGTTCTATAGGCTACTAAATATGATAGACATGGTAAAACTAATGAACGGCTTGCGGAACGAATCTTGAATCGTGTTTCAAGACACAAGCGTATCGGAATATTTTGAATGCGATCTCGGGACATGCCGGGGATGCATGATTACCACACTTATGTTCTTAATGTACATCCAGGAGTTCGACAAAATGTTCGAAAATGTCACGCATGTTTTTGAACGAAGGTGATATTGCTGTCGTTAATGATTCTATCGGTAAACCACAGAAGCAATATCTCTCAAATACGTGAGTTACTCATGCATTGGAATACATGAGTAACATGCATTGGAATGCTTGTAAATGTATATTTTTCAACACAGCTGCTACAATATGAATAAACCTGCAGCATGGCACTATTCGTAAGCATTGCGTTGCTCAGGCCAAACGTTTCAGTCATAAGTTACCCATAGAGAAGCTCCGCACTACATACAACAAAATGTGGGGGACGAGTACCATTTGCTGATTCTTTGCAAGCAATGTTTATGATATTCGGCACGCCTACGGTGTAAATGTCCACGCTCGTAATGTAAATAGACACCCATTCCACCATATTTTGAACTCTTCAACGCCATATGTTATCTACAGAGTATCAACTTATGTTGATAATGCATTGAAGATTCTGGACACCGGCACTGCCATTTAAATGTGTTACTATTGTGCACAATGGGCCTAAGGCCACTTTATGTGTTATGTTATATATTTGTGGTATATTTAGAGTGACATGACACCAAAGACTATAAATAGTTGTAGATCTTCATACCATTGCAATCAGTGAATATTGGTGATGAAACCTCTGGTGATTATTGATAATGATAACTCTTTCTCATAGATATGTAAAGATGGTATGTGTTATATTTAGAGTTCCATGACAATATAAGACATGTATCAGATTTGTATCCTAATAACATTATAATCACGGAATATTGATAATGATACATCTTTCTACGTTAATAATAAAGTTAATAATACTTCTACTAGTAAATAGTAACTGTGTTTTTTTATTTGCGATGAAGATGGATCATGCATATTTGCTATAAAGCTCTGATAAATCCTCCCGTTTTTCCATATGCGGCTATTACTCTTGGAACCAGAATGGACAGCGCCAAGTAGTGTAATATTGCTCACCCTTACGTACTGCACTGTGCCATATCACGCCATATTGGACACCGGTATTAACATACTGCAAGTTTACTGACTCGTAATGAAACTGAGGCAGAAATAACCTGGTTCTGTACCTGCAAGATATCAGGTTCTATATTTACGCTAACGGGTACGCATACGAGTGATACGTTGTATATGGAATAACATACGATAAATACATCTTGTACATTCGTACACCATGTTGCTTATGCGATATTGAATGTACACTATATAATAATGGTATATAATGGTAGATTATATGATATTTGTTATATTGTCATTATCATATGTACATTTATCTCATCAGCTCATGTCATTTTATCATTCTCGGCTAATAGCGCTTATGCAAATGTTTATTGTTGATATTTATATACCGACGTTAAATAAAACATATAATCAATACATAATAGGTATATACAATACACATAAGATACAATACACAATACATAAGACAGTACAACACCGCGGGTTACAAGTGTAATAATCTAATGACCAGTACAACAAGAGAAATAAGAAGCAAAGCATTTCGGAAAAAAATGTAATTATTTTTTGTATATTAAGCCCTTTAAACACCGCCACTTTTGCCAGAACATTTGGACTTTCTTGTCCTGCTCGGTAATATAGTTATTATATGCGACGCCTTTCTCTAATGAATAGATAAATCTTAACTGCCTTAACGCGGCTTCGACATTCAGCGACTCCCTTTTGCACTTAGCTGTAAAATTATGCCGTTTAATAATGATAAAGATGTGATTAACTAGGTGTTAGGAGGCTGCTCCGAGTAGAACCACAGTCTTGACGAGGAATGGGGTTATATCGACGTATGGCCAAATGCTGTCCCTAATGTTTTTCATAGACATTAAACATCCCAGCCAGCATGGCATTATCGGCCCAACGTTGTTTTTAGGTAGGCAACGCAACCGTTTGCTAGTATACATAGGCGCAACGTAATACCGACCGTCATCTGCGCTCTGCACCCAACAGTTGGCAATGAAATGTTGGCCCAACATTGCGCCTACGTACCAGCGTACTGCCGTTAGCAAAAAACGCAGCGCCATCTAGCGAGTTTTTGAAGCGACACTTCCATGCGGCAATTTTCCAAGTGACTGTAAGTTATCGTGAATTTTGGGATTTTGATTCATTTGGCACATTATTATTATGACGAAAATTGAAATTTTCAATTTTCGGAATATGTCGGTTGGTCGTGTTTGTGTGTATGTATGTATGTATGTGTGTAAAAAAGAAACGCACGGGCACAGGGTAAACCACAAGCTGTAGTTAAGTCCAGGATAAACCACAAGCTGTATGTATGTATGTATGTATGTATGTCTGTCCCACTCGAAAACGGGAAGTCTCTTTGTGGCCTAACTGCTGCATGTATCGTTTCGCAATCTTTAACATCTTATAGCTAGCTAATAGGGCTACAACATTCTCGTCGCGCAGGTCGAAAGATCAAAGGTCAAGGTCACAGCGATTTTTTGAAAAAATAACTAAAAACGCGTATATCTCCGTTAATATTAAAGCTAGAGATCTCGAATTAGTTTCAGAATGTGCCCCTCTTTCAGGTGCAGTTTTTGGGTATTGTTCACTTTTTGATGCGTAATACTCATTTTCGAGGAAAACGAGGTAATAGGTTTTGCGCAAAACGCACTAAATGACCTCTGTCAGTTTTGTCGCTTTTTGGCACATTTGCCATCAAGCTATCGCTATGTTGTTCAAATATGTCATAGAAATATGAATTGTAATGACTTGTGTCGAATCTTAGAGTTTTCTGATACGTCACGTGACGTCACCATGGCGTCACTTTTGGTACTTACAAAAAATCATCAAAAATCAGAAAAAAATCACAAAAATGCGAGAGTAGCATTATATTGTAGAAAAAATAGTTCCTCGTATAGCTACAAACTAAAAACAATACGTTCCTATCTTACTTCCGGTTCCAGGGCCGGGGGAATTTCTCTATGGGACTTCCCATGTTAATAGGGCTGTATCTTTAGGCTGGGGAAAAATGTTTTGTCGCGTATGTCGCAAGTGCCTCCAGCAAACAACACCGCGATTTTTTCATTAGTTGAACATGACGTCTAGTAGCGACAGTGCTTACCATATGCAATTACAGCAAATAGTGACGTCACAGGATTTTTTTGAAATTTGGTCAGTGGTGAAAAGTGAAAGATTTTTGGTGTCAGCAGAGGCTCCCACGGGTGTCCTATTCAAGCCATCACTCAATGTTTGCAGCTGTGGATGGATAATACTAAGTTGAATCATAATCTGTCGATATGGTTCCATAGCCACATTACTTTTCGGTATATAGTCGAAATCGTTTAACATGGGATCCTATGGGGAAAAATGAACTTGATCGAATATGACCTACTTCCGCTCAAGCTATTTCAGTCTCCTTCGCCACACAGTGAGGTAATATCACTGTAAAGCAAGCTATAAGAAAAACACGGCGATCTCTTTACTACTTTTTGTTTCCATGGCAACGAAGCCACTGGCCTAATGATAAACATACAGATTCTTGCCATTGAAAGAAAAATTGTCAAAAATCAGATAACAATGCTAAAATTGCATTCTTTTCGCCAACTAGTTGCCAATAAGCATCTTCAGATCACTTAGTGCTTTAATTAGGCGGAGGTTGTCTAGTTATGGTGCTAGAGCGCTCCGAAGTGGGATAAAACCTTTGTGGGGCCGCCAATGATGAGTGAATGGAGATTGTGTCCATCTTGAAAACAACGTCAAAATTAAGAAAAACATGCCAGAGCTGTGATCTTTACGCCAAATGGTAGGGAACATTGATGGTCAAAAAAATAGTGAAAGAAACAAATTAGTTGCAATATCACTTCGCTTACAGTGTTCTTTGTTCTTGTCGTCGGTCTCCGTGTTTCCGCAATGATAAGCTAATGCAATTTTTGACCATTTCGCCAAGCCATAGCTGAAGGACTAATCTTTCTATCGCCTAGCTCTTTAATCGAATAAGTTGTGGCAGTAAAGGTTGGCATATTGCTGCTTGGACGTTGTCGTGCGTCACGTCATAACGTCACCGTGACGTCATGACGTCACATATCTTACGTAGGCTATTACTCAGCTATTACAAGGTATGGCGACTTTCGGGTTGCTTGACGTTGCAGGTCGTGTTCAGGGACAGTTTGTGCCGTGTGTAACTTTTTAGGCGCAGGGGATAAGTATGCGTCAAAAATGACGTCATAGCTAACGTGCTCCTACGAAATGTTAGGTTTGCTTTATTTTCAGCCACTTTGGCAATAGCTGTCATAACCCGAGTTGATAAGTAGGTACATTAAAGAAATAGAAGCCGTCTTGAGCTTTTTCGCGCACGTAAAATGACGTCATGTCTCGTTAAGACGAAAATTTTCAATTTTCGTCTTATGTCGGTGTGTTCGGTTTGTCTGTCTGCGTGTCTGTCTGTTTGTAACGTAAGACATTATCTTTCGAATGCCTTAAGATATCGACTTCCAAATTCACAGAAACATGCGGAATGGCAATTGTCAGGCTAAGTTTGTAGATGGGCCATGTAGGTCAAAGGTCAAGGTCACAGGAATTTGTTGAAATTCGCTTAACCATTGAAAGATAGAACCAAAAAACGGGAACATCGCTATAACGTTCGCAGTTTCCATTCAATCATGCTGCAAATTATTTCACGTATTGGGCCCATTAGTACCTTCTATATCGTTTTTCATTTGTGCAAATCTCCCGAATAGTTTTCCTGCTAAAAATTCCCAAAGTTTAACATGGGACCCTATGAGAGCATTTTGGCGGGAATCAGGCCTCCTTAATTTCTCCATGAAGGGTACATGTCAGACAAACCACACCTTGCGTGAGATATGACATTAGTATTTGGGCGTAAAATATTATATTGACCAAGGTCACGCTTCCAAGGTCAAGGTCACCTCAAGGTCAAGGTTACGAAACATGTTTTCCCGCGTAACTTTGTTAATATTTAGTTTTCGAGTTATTGGATGATCAATTTTGACATTGCAGACAGTGCAAAAAAATCGCTGTGACTACATAAATGCAGGTAGATGACTCATATGTGGTGGAATATGCCCCCATATTACTGACATCATGTATGCCAAATGCCATCGAAATACCAGTAGTTTCGACGCTGACAAATAATCACACTTTAACATTGCCAAGCCCATTATAAAGCCTCGATACGGCTTGGCAGGGACATTCGGTCCGCCACCCAGATAGACTATGCCAAGAATTACGGCGATCGAACTGGCAGTATTCGTCCTGAATATTTCTCGCTATCGCTATTAAATTTTACGTAGGAACAATAGTTTTCACGCGACAGGCTCTGGAAATTTCAAAATTTTCCACAACAATTTTTTCCTTTAAATCTCCATGCGATTGACACGAGACTTTGAAGGGACATGAAGGGTTCCACTCAAGTACCCTATATCAAAAATTATCCCGATCGGACAGTTACTTTTTGTTTCCATGGCAACGCAAAAATTGCCCAATGGTAAAAGATAGGACATTTTTGAAATTTACTAGGAGCTCAAAACATAGACATCTATAAGCCACGTGACTTATCTTTGACACAACGATTACTTAAGGTCGTATCTTTAAATTGGTTATATTTCAGCAATCTGGGTCAAGGTTCAAGGTCGTGACCTTGACTATTGTAAATGTCGAGTGCTCGGTTGTAGCTCGAAAACTAAATAACACCTGAGCACCAAACTTACCCTGGCGGATAGGGGTGACGTAGCTTATGTCAAATCCAATCTCAGCTCGAACCCGGAGTGAGAAACGTAACGGTGCCAGAGCGCCTGGAAGTTGGGGGTTCGAACCCGACTTTTCTCGGCGGGCCGACGCCCCCAAGTCCGTCACGGTCTGCCTCCCCCCAAAAAACATTCATTTTCACCCCTTTGTGCTGGGGTCATTAATTATAGGGCGCGGACGGCAAAAGTCGGGCGACGGTTTGTGGTGAGGTATGTCAGTCAGTGAAATAGGCGCCTGGAGCGATAGACGTAATAAATAAAGCTTTCGTAGCTCGGCGGGCCGACGCCCCCAAGCCGTCACGGTCTGCCTCCACCCAAAAAACATTCTTTTTCACCCCTTTTGTGCTGGTGCCATAAATTATAGGGCGCGGACGGCAAACGGCGGGCGACGATTTGTGGTGAGGTGGGGGTAAGAGGTACCTTATCGCTAATAATATATGTAGCGAACCTATCGGCCATGCATGTTGTCGCCGCACTTTCTGCGTATAAAGTTTCTCATATCGGGTAATCAACAACACTGAGTCATGTATAGTACAAAGTCAGACAAATAAATAAACAAGACCAGGAATTTATATTACCCTTTTTACAGGGTCGCTATGGTGTAAATATTCTTCAGGCGTACTCACACAACCTATTTGGACATAAGGTTTTTCTGTCATGGCTGTCCCCATCCCCCTCACACGTCTCGCCATAATGATCCTATCGTGTATCACGTGTCTGTATGACGTATATCGTGTCTCGTATCATGTTTTATCACATGCTCGGCGGGCCGACTCCCTCAAGCCGTCTCAGATTAGGGGTGCCCGCCCGAAGAACACGAGCAGCCAACCGCCCCTTCCACACCGGGTGCCAATTGATGCCGGACAGAGCTGACATTTGTGGTGAAAGAGATATACCCCTATTGAGGAAACATTTTAAAACTTGCGACCGGGGGTTGGGGAAGAACGTTCTTTCAAAGAGCGGGTTTGCCGTGAAAAGGGGCTCTGCATGGATCTGCAACATTTTGAGGGTAAAACACCCCTTCCGTGCGGATTTCGGCGGTAAAACGCCTTTTTCGAGCAGATTTTCAGGGTGAAACGCCCCTAAGTGCGGGCGGGTTTCGGAGGTGAAAAAGATAGGGGCTTTACCGCGCGCCACCTCCCCCCCCCCTCCCCCACCCTCCCCCGCTCGTAGTTTGCGATTATCTAGATAACCGACCGATACCCTAATCAACTGCTATTTGCAGTAAATTTATTCCACTCTCCTCATTTGGGTGATTGGCAGATAAGGGCACATTGCGTCGCCTAGAATACACATATCACCTTCAGTCTTGCACAAACATTTCGTCTATTATACCAAATCTTAAGATCATTACAAGGCACTATTTTACAAACTGGCGAATCAATTCTGTCGTGTTCAATCAGCCGCAGGGCGCATATCTGTGTACCGACAGATTCATTAATTTAAATGTTTGGGCCCTGTAGTACAAATAAAATACATAGATACATGGCAAGTGTTCATTGGGTAAATCAATTGGTTCAAATTGAAGATATTTCATTACAGTAACATGTGAATATTTTCTAGGGTGTATAGGCCAACATACAGCCACACATATCATGAGCTTTTTTTATCGTCAGGCCGTTTTGCGTCACATCTAATGATCGATCGTTCTCGGTACACTTAAGTAACAACTGAGAGGGCGGGTTAGGGGCTTTTACCCCCCCCCCGCCCTCCCTCACACACACACTCGTATACGCACACGTCTGTGGCGCCCTTTAAGCGCCGACACTAATGTACATAGGCAAACAAACATACTAAAATAGACTATTGTCAGTTGCAACGCTTTACCATCAATACTGCGCGAGCGGTGGTTCGTCTAACCAAGAAAATGCACGTAGTCGATTTCCCCACTCACTTATGATGGGCAACGGCAACTGACCTATGAAGGTACCGCTCTCTGTAGTGACCGGGTGCGCACGCCAAGCACACTGTCTGAATTCTGCGCAAATGCCTTTTTATCCATGAATGATCCCCACTAAGTGCCGCAAAGATCGCAGCTCTAGCTTGCTTATTTTTGACGTGACGTCATAAGACGTCGCCGACGCTTACAAACACGTAGCAAATTGGCTTCTAATTTGCCAGTTTAATTACTTATTAACTGACAGTGATGGAAACTAATACTAAAGTAAGTGAACACGAAACGAGTCCACAATGACGTCGGCTCACTTTAATTACGACGTCATTTTTTACGCACACGTTTAGGGACCGCAAATAAATTTACGAATGGCAGTACTTGTCCCTGGGTATAATGTACAAGGTACAAATAAACCGAAGTCACTATAACGTATAGCCGAGTAATGGCCATTGTAAAACACATCATGATGACGTCATGGCATGACGGCAAAGTCAAAATAATAAGAAGCGAACGTTTTGCCCGACAACCCCAAAATGTTGACCAGCACGGCGGTATGCGCATCAGCCTTTCAGTTATGGATTGACGAAATTACGTTTTCCTTTCCTAGTTATTAGCCGCAAAGATTTCAGGTCTAGCTTGTTTTTCCGATTTTTGACGAATTGTCTAACTTATCCAGAATCTCTATGCTTTATCATTGGGCCACTGTTTCGTCAGTCCTGTTTGTGTGTGTGTGTGTGTGTGTGTGTGTGTCTGTCTGTGAGCACGATAACTGTCGAACACTTGCAGCTATCGTTGTCAAACTTCGCCAACAGATGCCAGTCTAATCTCAGGTCAAGTTCGTTGCCAGGTGAAATCGGTCAATCGTCAACGTCACGGTGACGTCATACGTCCAAAACACATTTTCCGGTCTAACTCGCTCAGTATTACAGCTAGACCCACGAATAAAAACGCTCTTATCTCCGTTAATATTAAAGCTAAAGGTCTCTGGTAAGTTTCAGAATGTGCTACTAATTAGGGCGCAGTTTTCATGTATTGTCCACTTTTTGATGCGTATACTAATTTTCGAGTAAAATGAGCTGATCAGTTTCGAGGAAAACGCACTAAATGACCTCTGTCAGTGTTTTCGCTTTTTGACCCATTTACCTTTAAGCTACCGCTATGACTTTCCAATATGTCATAGAAATATGAACTGAGATGACTTGTGTTGAATCTTAGAGTGTTCTAATGCGTCACCTGACGTCACGATGACGTCACTTTTGGTACTTACCAAAAATCGGCAAAAATCGGAAAAAAATCATAAAAATAGTAGGTCAGTTGTAGGAAACGAGGTTCCCCTTATAGCTGCAAAGTAAAAAACGATACGTTCCTATCTTACTTCCGGTTCCAGGGCCGACGGCATTTCTCTATGGGACTTTTGTGGCGTTTCGACGTTCAAAGGGCCATAACTCGGTTAATAATTGAGCTTGGGAGCCCAGATTTGGCATGAAGCGAGAGAGAGATGGCAAGTTGACCCGCGGAAATCGCGATATAATTGTTCTAGGACGCTTAGTTTGACCGCTAGAGCGCTCGCGAGAGTTGCACCCCCCTTTGGCGAGGTTCCCATTATGAGTGAACGGCGATATCGACCGGCATTCCTTACTCGTCGATGGCCGATAGCGACGCTAGAGAGTCGGGACTGGTTGCAAAATACACGCTCTTTGACCCAAAGTCGATTTTCGTCATCATCAGTGTCCTCACTGACTTCTTGTATGTTTGTTATGACGAAAATTGAAATTTTCAATTTTCGGCATATGTCGGTTGGTCGTGTTTGTGTGTATGTATGTATGTATGTATGTATGTATGTATGTATGTATGTATGTATGTATGTATGTATGTATGTATGTCTGTCCCACTCGAAAACGGGAAGTCTCTTTGTGGCCTAACTGCTACATGTATCGTTTCGCAATCTTTAACATCTTATAGCCAGCTAATAGGGCTACAACATTCTCGTCACGCAGGTCGAAAGGTCAAAGGTCAAGGTCACAGCGATTTTTTGAAAAAATAACTAAAAACGCGTATATCTCCGTTAATATTAAAGCTAGAGATCTCGAATTAGTTTCAGAATGTGCCCCTCTTTCAGGTGCAGTTTTCGGGTATTGTTCACTTTTTGATGCGTAATACTCATTTTCGAGGAAAACGAGGTCATAGGTTTTGCGGAAAACGCACTAAATGACCTCTGTCAGTTTTGTCGCTTTTTGGCACATTTGCCATCAAGCTATCGCTATGATGTTCAAATATGTCATAGAAATATGAATTGTAATGATTTGTGTCGAATTTTAGAGTTTTCTAATACGTCACGTGACGTCACCATGGCGTCACTTTTGGTACATACAAAAAATCATCAAAAATCAGAAAAAAATCACAAAAATGCGAGAGTAGCATTATATTGTAGAAAAAGTAGTTCCTCGTATAGCTACAAACTAAAAAGAATACGTTCCTATCTTACTTCCGGTTCCAGGGCCGGGGGAATTTCTCTATGGGACTTTCCATGTTAATAGGGCTGTATCTTTAGGCTGGGGAAAAATGTTTTGTCGCGTATGTCGCAAGTGCCTCCAGCAAACAACACCGCGATTTTTTCCTTAGTTTAACATGACGTCTAGTAGCGACAGTGCTTACCATATGCAATTACAGCAAATAGTGACGTCACAGGATTTTTGAAATTTGGTCAATGGTGAAAGATACGGCTTTTTGGTGTCAGCAGAGGCTCCCACGGGTGTCCTATTCAAGCCATCTCTCAATGCTTGCAGCTGTGGATGGATAATACTAAGCTGAATCATAATCTGTCAATATGGTTCCATAGCCACATTAATTTTCGGTATATAGTCGAAATCGTTTAACATGGGATCCTATGGGGAAAAATGAACTTGATCGAATATGACCTACTTCCGCTCAAGCTATTTCAGTCTCCTTCGCCACACAGTGCGGTAATATCATCTTAAAGCAAGTTATATGAAAAACACGGCGATCTCTGTATTACTTTTTGTTTCCATGGCAACGAAGCCACTGGCCTAATGATAAACATACAGATTCTTGCCATTGAAAGAAAAATCGTTAAAAATCAGATAACAATGCTAAAATTGCAATCTTTTTGCCAACTATTTGCCAATAAGCATCTTCAGATCATTTGGTGCTTTAATCAGGCGGATGTTGTCTAGTTATGGCGCTAGAGCGCTCCGAAGTGGGACGACACCTTCGCGGGGCCGCCAATGATGAGTGAATGGAGATTGTGTCCATCTTGAAAAAATCGTCAAAAATCAGAAAAACAAGCTAGAGCTGTGATGTTTGCGTCAAATGGTAGGGTACATTGATGGTCAGAAAAATAGTAAAAGAAACAAATTAGTTGCTAAGTCACTTCGCTTACAGTGTTCTTTGTTCTTGTCGTCGGTCTCCGTGTTTCCGCAATGATAAGCTAATGCAATTATTGACCATTTCGCCAAGCCATAGCTGAAGGACTAATCTTTCTATCGCCTAGCTCTTTAATCGAATAAGTTGTTGCAGTAAAGCTTGGCATATTGCCGCTTGGACGTTGTCGTGCGTCATGTCATAACGTCACCATGACGTCATGACGTCACATATCTTACATAGGCTATTACTCAGCTATTACAAGGTATGGCGACTTTCGGGTTGCTTGACGTTGCAGGTCGTGTTCAGGGACAGTTTGTACCGTGCGGAACTTTTTTGGCGCAGGGGATAAGTATGCGTCAAAAATGACGTCATAGCTAACGTGCTCCTACGAAATGTTGGGTTTGCTTCATTTTCAGCCACTTTGGCAATAGCTGTAATAGCCCGAGTTGCTACGTAGGTTATATTAAAGAAATAGAAGCCATCTTAAGCATTTTTGCAAACGTCAAATGACGTCATGTCGCGTCACGATGACGTATTATTAGATAAAAAGTAAAATTCGTAGCGCCTGAAGCGAGAGAGGGATGGCGGGTTGACCAGCGAAAATCGCGATAGAATTGCTCTAGGACGCTTAGTTTGGCCGCTAGAGCGCTCGCAAGAGTTGCACCCCCCTTTGCTGAGGCTCCCATTATGAGTGAATAGCGATATCGACCGGCACTCCTTACTCGTCGATGGCCGCCGTTCGCTTAATAGCGACGCTAGAGAGTCGGGACTGGTCGCAAAGTACACGCCCTTTGACCCAAAGTCGATTTTCGTCATCATCAGTGTCCTCACTGACTTCTTGTTATGACGAAAATTTTCAATTTTCGTCATATGTCGGTCGGTCGTGTTTGTATGTTAGTTTGTATGTATGTATGTCTGTTTCACTCGAAAACGGAAAGTCTCCTTGTGGCCTAACGGCTGTATGTATTAGTTCGCAGTCTTTAGTACCTAATAGCTAGGCTATAGGGCTACAACATTCTCGTCACGCAGGTCGAAAGGTCAAAGGTCAAGGTCACAGCGATTTTTTGAAAAAATAACTAAAAACGCTTATATCTCCGTTAATATTTAAGCTAGAGATCTCGGATTAGTTTCAGAATGTGCCCCTCTTTCAGGTGCAGTTTTCGGGTATTGTTCACTTTTTGATGCGTAATACTCATTTTTGAGGAAAATGAGGTAATAGGTTTTGCGGAAAACGCACTAAATGACCTCTGTCAGTTTTTTCGCTTTTTGGCACATTTGCCATAAAGCTATCGCTATGATGTTCAAATATGTCATAGAAATATGAATTGTGATGACTTGTGCTGAATCTTAGAGTTTTCTGATACGTCACGTGACGTAACGATGACGTCACTTTCGGTACTTACAAAAAATCATCAAAAATCAGAAAAAAATCACAAAAATGCGAGAGTAGCATTATATTGTAGGAAAAGTAGTTCCTCTTATAGCTACAAACTAAAAAGAATACGTTCCTATCTTACTTCCGGTTCCAGGGCCGGGGAGATTTCTCTATGGGACTTTCCATGTTAAAAGGGCTGTATCTTTAGGCTGGGAAAAAATGTTCTGTCGCGTATGTCGCAAGTGCCTTCAGCAAACAACACCGGGATTTTTGTCTTAGTTAGGCATGATACCTAGTAGCAACAGTGCTTATCATATGCAATTGGAGAAAAAAGTGACGTCACAGGATTTTTTCGAAATTTGGCCAATGGTGAAAGATACGGCTTTTTGGCACTAGCAGCGGCTCCCACGGGCGTCCTATTCAAGCCATCGCTCAATGCTCGCAGCTGTGGATGGATAATACTAAGCTGAATCATAATCTGTCAATATGGGTCCATAGCCACATTACTTTTCGGTATATAGTCGAAATCGTTTAACATGGAATCCTATGGGGAAAAATGAAATTGATCGAATATGACCTACTTCCGCTCAAGCTATTTCAGTCTCCTTCGCCACACAGTGAGGTAATATCACCTTAAAGCAAGTTATAAGAAACACACGGCGATCTCTGTATTACTTTTTGTTTCCATGGCAACGAAGCCACTGGCCTAATGATAAACATACAGATTCCTGCCATTGAAAGAAAAATCGTCAAAAATCAGATAACAATGCTAAAATTGCATTCTTTTCGCCAACTAGTTGCCAATAAGCATCTTCAAATCACTTAGTGCTTTAACTAGGCGGATCTTGTCTAGTTATGGCGCTAGAGCGCTCCGAAGTGGGACGACACCTTCGCGGGGCCGCCAATGATGAGTGAATGGAGATTGTGTCCATCTTGAAAACAACGTCAAAAATCAGAAAAACAAGCTAGAGCTGTGATGTTTGCGTCAAATGGTAGGGAACATTGATGGTCAGAAAAGTAGTAAAAGAAACAAATTGGTTGCTATATCGCTTCGCCTACAGTGTTCTTTGTTCTTGTCCTAGGTCTCCGTATCTCCGCAATGATGAACTAATGCAACTTTTGGCCATTTCGCCAAGCCATAGCTGAAGGACTAATCTTACTATCGGCTAGCTCTTTAATCGAATAAGTTGTGGCAGTAAAGCTTGGCATATTGCCGCTTGGACGTTGTCGTGCGTCACGTCATAACGTCACCATGACGTCATGACGTCACATATCTTACGTAGGCTATTACTCAGCTATTACAAGGTATGGCGACTTTCGGGTTGCTTGACGTTGCAGGTCGTGTTCAGGGACATTTTGTGCCGTGTGTAACTTGTTTGGCGCAGGGGATAAGTATGCGTCAAAAATGACGTCATAGCTAACGTGCTCCTACGACATGTTGGGTTTGCTTTATTTTCAGCCACTTTGGCAATAGCTGTCATAGAACGAGTTGATACGTAGGTATATTAAAGAAATAGAAGCCATCTTAAGCATTTTTGCAAACGTCAAACGACGTCATGTCGCGTCACGATGACGTATTATTAGATAACAAGTAAAATTCGTAGCGCCATTCATAATGAGTTAAGCAATCGCTCTTGAGAAAATTTCATGTTCACTTAAACTCTAATATGGCATTAAATTCTTGGGCGGAAGATTCGTCACATGACGCGATTGTCACGTCATCGGCACAAGCGACGGTTTTACCTGTTATTCCGTTAATATCGGTTAATTGCTCATTGCACACTGCTCCAAATAAAGCCTGCGGTGCGCACGTTGTCGGATGAATGCGCTATTTGGCTTAAGTTTCCCGTTGTACGCGCTGTTTAGCCCGAATTGTCCCGTATACGCGCTGTTTATCCAAAATTGACCCCTATATGCGCTGTTCAGCTCAAATCGCAATCTAGAAATGACCCTCATTCCCTTAATAATCATCGTGGGCGGTCGCGGTTCCGATCAACATGTTCAGATAGACACGCTCTTCGACCTAGAGTCGATTTTCGTCATCATCAGTGTCCTCACTGACTTCTTGTTGTCTTGTCGGTCTGCTTTATAGTATCGGATTATGTAATTTATGCACTGACTTAATTAGAACTGTAATATAATGGTACAGCGGAAGAAAAGGGTCACTGAGTATGCAGTTTCTGACCTTTCCTGTATTATCGCTCACACGAGTGCCTAGCTCTTTTGGAGCTCTTTTCTTAAAATCAAACACTGTCAAACCAGTGCAAAACCTTCAGCCATGGGCAGGTGAAGGATTGAATAGCACTTCAAAGGATTTACTTTAATCTTACCACAGTATTTGACTAGCTGGCCTGCCCCTGGCTGAAGGTTTTGATGTCATTAAACTTATTAAGTTATTAGGGATAGGGGCAAGGGGTCTTTCTGTTCCTTGGGAATGGGCTTTTCATTTCACTGTGAACTGGGAATGAGGAAAATAATTCTTCGTGAACTGGGAATGGGATATGAGCCGACAGCCGTGATCGAGTATTTTCATTAATTGTGAACTGGGAATTTTAATATTAAATAACTCTGAATTGGGAAATGGCCAATTTATATCATGTATCCGCCCCTAATTACACAAGGCACATAATTCTGGAAAATATAAATGGATTATTCCTATTGGTCCAAAAGAAGAAGGGTGCAGACAAATATAGAGAACACGTATCTGGGTAGGTGGACAGAACCATATATCTGCCGATGCATTCTGAACTTCTATGTTGATATGAATTATTTTCTCGTGGAACTAAAGAGATCATTTTATTTAGTTAGGCCAAGTGGTTATAGTGTTACCTATAACAATATGCTGTTCACATTTTGTTTTACAGTCTGTTTAAATTTCATTGATAGTGACAGAGTATGATATTGCCCTCCTGCACGCTTTGGAGCGCGTGCAACCGCAGCAGGAGCACAATGGTGTGATGCGTGGCAAAATTTGCCAGCATCTCAACATGACTTGCACGCCAACCCCTCCGCCAGATGGAATGCCCTTCCCCGTCCTGACCTTAGACGCCCTACACACATTGGACGAGGTCCTCGCTAATGATGAGCCTGTGTGGAAAATGGTATGCTGTAATATTTAACGATTAACGTTTTTTGCTGTTAAAGCCTGGCCACACAAAACACAGCTATATATAAGTCTCAGAGACCCCCCTTAGTCTATTGGTCAGTGTACTGGACTAGAGATCAAGGCGTCCATGGTTTAGTGGATGGTCCCCATAAGGGGCATATTTCATTCATCATCATTTCGTTGCCCCAAAAGCTTCCACTGGCCCAATTTTAGTCAAGTATGCACGAATAAGAGACCAGCATTTTCAGTTCTCATAGGTTTGTCCATGTTTTTGTATTGCTTTGTGTAATTTTATTTATGTCAATTTTATCTTCAGTTTGACTCTTTATTTTGCATATGTCCAATTAGGTCAGCAGCATCACCTTGATGGGCGTATCCACTATCGACAAGACAGTGCAGCGTTTGATGGATTAAGTGCTGTCAAACAGTATGGCAAAGCAAATACATTGGCAATGGAAGAGTGGGAAAGTGTCATTCCCTCGCCTAAACTTATGCCAGCGACTGCATCTACGAGCGACCACCTCTATGAGCGGCCATGCACCTGTATGAGCGGTCACGAGCGATTTTTTTCAGACTTTATGCGTCATGTATAACTATTAAGAATTCATGTATTGCACTTTTTAAGGTTTTATGTCAATAAATTAGTGAACAACATTTGCAGAGGTTCAATAGTGGATCAATATCGGTAGAACGTCGGCGGCGCACATTGGCCCACTGTTGGCCTATGATTGGGCCATCGTTGGCAGCCAATGTTGGCCCAAGGTTGGCAGATGGTTGGGCCATTGTTGGCAGGCTACGTTGAAACAATCATTCCCCAATGAGCACCCACTCGTTGGCCCAATGTTCTTTGCCAACATTGAGCTAACATTGCCGACAACGTTGTTTCACGGTTGGCAGATGGTTGCCATGCTGTTTTATTACTGTGCCTTTATTGACTTCTTGAAGTTATTCGATTCCTTGCCTCTATACAAGTCGTTCTATAGGCTACTAAATATGATAGACATGGTAAAACTAATGAACGGCTTGCGGAACGAATCTTGAATCGTGTTTCAAGACACAAGCGTATCGGAATACTTTGAATGCGATCTCGGGACATGCCGGGGATGAATGATTACCACACTTATGTTCTTAATGTACATCCAGGAGTTCGACAAAATGTTCGAAGAGCAGGGTTGTCACGCATGTTTTTGAACGAAGGTGATATTGCTGTCGTTAATGATTCTATCGGTAAACCACAGAAGCAATATCTCTCAAATACGTTACTCATAGTTACTCATGCATTGGAATACATGAGTAACATGCATTGGAATGTTTGTAAATGTATATTTTTCAACACAGCTGCTACAATATGAATAAACCTGCAGCATGGCACTATTCGTAAGCATTGCGTTGCTCAGGCCAAACGTTTCAGTCATAAGTTACCCATAGAGAAGCTCCGCACTACATACAACAAAATGTGGGGGACGAGTACCATTTGCTGATTCTTTGCAAGCAATGTTTATGATATTCGGCACGCCTACGGTGTAAATGTCCACGCTCGTAATGTAAATAGACACCCATTCCACCATATTTTGAACTCTTCAACGCCATATGTTATCTACAGAGTATCAACTTATGTTGATAATGCATTGAAGATTCTGGACACCGGCACTGCCATTTAAATGTGTTACTATTGTGCACAATGGGCCTAAGGCCACTTTATGTGTTATGTTATATATTTGTGGTATATTTAGAGTGACATGACACCATAGACTATAAATAGTTGTAGATCTTCATACCATTGCAATCAGTGAATATTGGTGATAAAACCTCTGGTGATTATTGATAATGATAACTCTTTCTCATAGATATGTAAAGATGGTATGTGTTATATTTAGAGTTCCATGACAACATAAGACATGTATCCGATTCGTATCATAATAACATTATAATCACGGAATATTGATAATGATACATCTTTCTACGTTAATAATAAAGTTAATACTACTTCTACTAGTAAATAGTAACTGTGTTTTTTTATTTGCGATGAAGATAGATCATGCATATTTGCTATGTGATATCCTGGTGCAGAAGCTCTGATAAATCCTCCCGTTTTTCCATATGCGGCTATTACTCTTGGAACCAGAGTGGACAGCGCCAAGTAGTGCAATATTGCTCACCCTTACGTACTGCACTGTGCCATATCACGCCATATTGGACACCGGTATTAACATACTGCAAGTTTACTGACTCGTAATGAAACTGAGGCAGAAATAACCTGGTTCTGTACCTGCAAGATATCAGGTTCTATATTTACGCTAACGGGTATGCATACGAGTGATACGTTGTATATGGAATAACATACGATAAATACATCTTGTACATTCGTACACCATGTTGCTTATGCGATATTGAATGTACACTATATAATAATGGTATATAATGGTAGATTATATGATATTTGTTATATTGTCATTATCATATGTACATTTATCTCATCAGCTCATGTCATTTTATCATTCTCGGCTAATAGCGCTTATGCTAATGTTTATTGTTGATATTTATATACCGACGTTAAATAAAACATATAATCAATACATAATAGGTATATACAATACACATAAGATACAATACACAATACATAAGACAGTACAACACCGCGGGTTACAAGTGTAATAATCTAATGACCAGTACAACAAGAGAAATAAGAAGCAAAACATTTCGGAAAAAAATGTAATTATTTTTTGTCTATTAAGCCCTTTAAACACCGCCACTTTTGCCAGAACATTTGGACTTTCTTGTCCTGCTCGGTAATATAGTTATTATATGCGACGCCTTTCTCTAATGAATAGATAAATCTTAACTGCCTTAACGCGGCTTCGACATTCAGCGACTCCCTTTTGCACTTAGCTGTAAAAATATACCGTTTAATAATGATAAAGATGTGATTAACTAGGTGTTAGGAGGCTGCTCCGAGTAGAACCACAGTCTTGACGAGGAATGGGGTTATATCGACGTATGGCCAAATGCTGTCCCTAATGTTTTTCATAGACACTGAACATTCTTACAATCCCAAAATAAGTGTTCTATTGTTTCTATTTCTACCTCACAAAAATGACACGTATTGCTCTCAACCATGCCCCACTTAAATAAACATTTGTTGGTGGGGATTATCCTCTGTAACAGCTTATATTGAAAACTTCTACGTTTCGTCTCCACAGTTGCCTTGAGGGGGCGGAGGAAAATATTTTTCCACTCTTCAGTTGGAGTTGTTTTCTTAATCAGTGTCCAGTAAAAAAAAGACACCCCCTATTGCTTAGCAATATGTCCGATAAGGAGTTGTCACTTCCGTCAACTGGTGGTGGATACGGAGACTGTAAGTTCGCAAACCACTTGTGAATACATTCCTAGTAAAGCTTAAATAATCCATAAAATTGATACACACACGATAGATGGCAAGACATTGTCTATATGTCAACGCATTGCCGTGTTCATCCAGCAAGTCCATCACAAGTACACAAATATTGGATACAAAAGTGTCTTTAAGTGACCTTAAATTTCTATTCTTCAAACATGAGAAGTTCCGAAAAGTATATTGCATTCAAACCCCTCCTAGTATAAGCTAATGCGGTATTTTTTACATGCCAATATTATTTCTTTCCAGAAAGAACTTTTGATATTTCTCGACAAATGTGTATAGCTGTCCGTATCTAGTTTCCACAGAAGTGACGTATGTTTTTCACCAAGGAATACCTTTGCGACGGCTTGCCAATTTCCCTCCGTCGTCTGGAACGGTCTTAACCAGGTCAACCTTACTGCATCGCCTAATGTGTGTAAATGTGGCATTCTAATCCCAGCGTCACAATAGTCATGTGCGAGTTTGGTTCAGAGCTATTTTAGGGCGTTTTCCGTCTCACATGAAATCGTTTATTATACTCTGTAAACCGTCTAGGACTTTCTTTTCCTTCGGTACAACTGAGAAGAAGTGAATTAATTTTGGTATGACCATGATTTGAACCACAAATATCAAATGCAATGCCTAATAATTTAAATTTCGTGACCCAGTTGATTGGGTATCTTATCTTATTCTGTCTTATCTTATGTTATCCACATTGTATATGCACTTAGCATTTTTATTTAAATATTGTTTATGGCAGGTTCTCTGTGATTCATGCAGCCCCGTTGTTTTCTCTGTGTTGACATATATCTGCTGTTTTATCTGGTTCTTTATCAATTCGTTTGCAATACACTGTTAATTTTGTAATTTAAACAATCGCATTTAGAACTACATGAACCCAATATACACGGGCTAGAGCGATACATTTGGTTTTACATACTTCTAGAAGTAGTCATTTTCATTTAATGGGTGACGTACGTTACTGAATTGTGGATATAAACAGACGTGTTCAGGTGGATCCCAGTCATAAGGAGGATGTCAAGTAATATTTAACAGGTTGTTATGAATGTACAAGAAATGAACCCGAAGAGGCGAATCGATGCATTGCTACAGACGACGTTCTAAGTTGTATTGCATCACTACAGAACGGAGAAGCACAAATAGTACGGCTAGTCAAGGCTTAACTTTTGAGAAGTATTCGCTCCAAAAAAAAAGATTTGCTTAAGACGAAAACATTGCAACGACACACGGGACAACGTGCATTTGACAATGTGGTGAACGAAATTCCCAGTTTGATTTGGAACTATAACATTTGAGTAATATATGCGTTTTATATCCTTTGAATTTATGTAGCAGAAGTACTTTCAGTTCCAAAAAACGCATTTTTATTATGTGGCCATGGCACAGCGCATTAATGTACAGTCCAAGCCCCCCCCCCCCCCCACCCCACAGACATGGTAAACAATTTAAGGCGTTGACTTATCTCTGTTACTTTGGTTTAATTCTGCATGCAACGATCAAAGTAAAGCATTTTGTGACTGACTGTCCGCAAATCGCAAATCGCCTTTCCACACATAGTTGGCCAGTCGCCTTTTTGATACCATATATCGTTGCCAAGCAACATGGCACGGGCAACTAGGCAGGAAAGCGGGCCATTTAAAGCTATAACTACAATCCTTTTGCGCGTGACGTCATGTTTCCTTGTTCTATGCAATGTCGCTTTGGCAACGATTGTCGATTGCATGGGCAGCAGGGCGGTTTGGGTCAGAATACAGCATTTGAGCGGCCTTCACATTTAATTAATACCCTTTCACTCAGTGCCAAAGGCACAGTAAATCAGCGGAGGGTTGGAGGGACCTCCCCCCCCCCCCCTTTCCACTGATTTACTGTGCCTGGGATCGGGGGCGCCCCGTGTCTGGAAAAAATGTTGTGTGATACCAACACCTGCTGTCTCAATACAAAAAAAACCTAACAACCGCCCACGCCCGCTACTGTCCGCCATCCCACCCTCCCCGCCACCCACATCCCTCCTCCCCACATCCCGACACCTTCGCTCGGCCATAACGTGCCTGACATCTCCGTAAACTTGTAAAGAGACAGTCTGACAGGTAAGATGAATGTCACAAACTCAGAATGTAAACAGAACCTCAAAAGCGCTCAACAAATGCGTAACTTACCATTCCAGAGAGGAAGTCTCCCACTTTTCGTCATTCTGCAAATGGTCTTTCTCTTTCAATTATTTCCATGCGCCATATTCCCCTTTTAGTTATCATTGTTCTTGTTTTTTGTTTGTTTTTTCTCCAATTCCGTTCGCTTCGTCGCCATATTGATTGTGCCTGGTTCCTGGCCAATAACGTCTCGTATAGAAATGGTTGGTGCCGGTCACCTCCGGAAAGTGAGACGTTGGTGCTCCCTCTGGCGAAGATTACTTCATGCGTGTTACGTCCTCAGTACATCAACGTCACGGCACATAAGTGTTTTCTCCGCCAGTTTTGAGTTACAATCAATGTTTACTGTCATAATGTGACCCTTGTCATAATGTACCTTTGCCATAATGTAACCATTGTCATAATTATGTCATTGTGTAATCTCTAACCGCAAAAGACGTCTGTTTAACCTCAGAGCTCAGTCACCTGATTATTGTGTCCAATAAAGATATGCGTCAGTTGAGACGTGGCCAGCTCATAAGACGGACGTGCTTGTGTGACTAAACACGACATGGTGTCAGAAGTGGGATGTATTGAACTAAATATCTCACCATTCCGAGTAGTCGTTGTAGGTCCAGCTTGTTACACGGCTTAGGTATGTTTACAATCGCCACTATCTTATCTGGATCACGTTTTAAGCCCGCAGAGGTGACAATATGTCCCATGTATGTAACCTCACTGACCTTGTACTGGATTTTGTCACGGTTGAATTTCGCCTTCTTGTCTCTGGCTCGCATCATCACCTTGTGAAGAATCTGGTCGTGTTCAACATCATTTGCAGCTGCAATAATCAGATCATCAGCAATGACATGCACACCTTCTATATCGGAAAACGTTTCCATGTTCCTCTTCTGCATGACCTCACTGGCAGAGCTGATCCCAAATGGCATGCGCAGGAATCGTTTCCGACCCCATGGTGTGTGAAACGTACAAAGAAAAGAGGACTGTTCGGAGAGTTTCACATGCCAGTAACCGCCTCTCATATCCAGTACAGTGAACACCTTCTTCCCAGCCAACTTCCTTTGGACATCACCTTGTGTTGGTATTTCGAACCGTTCGCGTTTGATGGCTCAATTGAGTGGCCTAGGGTCAAGGCACACCCGTAGCTAGCCTGAACAGACGTTAAGTCGCTGACATGTTGATAGGGCGACGAAATAACGTCTGAACATGACCCATACACAGCCCTGTGTACCAGAGTATTTGTCCTTAATTACTGCAGAATCGTACCTGTGGGATGTAATCCGAGATACCCCAGCGATTCTACCACTCACAATGTAACTTGGGGACGCAATAAAACGGTCATATCATAGAAAGGGACTGCACGGTTTCCGATTTAGTTTTCACTGTTTTCGAAAACACTTGGACTTCGAGGGTGGGCCGCCATGCTGATACCCATGATGCACCGCGCCACTAGAGGTAACACGAGATCCACACGGCTTTATACGCTCAAATCACTTCGCTGTGACGAGTTCAGTAAGCGGGTGGCGTGATGGCTGAAGAGACTTGTGTTGTCTGTTGCGAACTTTTCCGGAAGAAAAGAAGTGAACGTGGAGTTTCAAAGTAATTATAATTTATTAAGGACATGTGCATGGTGACCCCTGCTGTTATTATTATTAATATAATTATAAATATGATATTATTGTAACGCTACATTATGGTTTCCTTTCATAATGCCTTTGCGCGATGTTTACCTAATTTGTGCAATGATCCGGATTGAGCCAGACATAAAAGCAGTTGTATTTGTCAAGATCCGACATAAGCATGAGAACTACTAAGCGAAGAAGTGTACAATAGCCGTAAGAGCAATAAGCTCAGGGGATGTCGTACGTGAGAGTAGAAATGAGTTGAGTACTTGATGGCTTTTATGGGTGTGTGGAGGACACATTTGAGTCATGTGGGGCCGGGGGGGGTGGGGGAGCAAGGGAGAGAGTGAACATGTTGGTATAAACTTGTGACATTTTTCGAATGAGAGGCTGACCCACGAACCAGAATCATGGCACAATTACACCATTGCAAATGATATATATGATCTACCCCCACCCCCCAACCCCCAAAACGCCGCTTAGCAAATTTTGTTAAGTAACCACATATTCTGTTTGTGTAATAAACGCCCGCCCCTCTCTCAGAAATATCCTATGGCCTTTATATATTTCGCCCAGTGCGCTGCGCCCGCAAAGTATCTTCTTACGCGTATCATTGAAGCATAATTAATGTAGCCTTATGGCATACATTAACGCAATATCTGATGGTCCTTATTGTGGCTAAAATTGATTAATATGTTTCGTCATATGTCATATGGCTTAATATAGAGAGATGCAATTGTCGTAACAATTATTTAGAAAATGATTCCACGGATAATATTAAACTTGCGACATTCATCAACAAATAACATTCACGAAATAACTGACTTGCATATCATTAATCTGTAGATGTACAGCAAACATACATGACCTTGCTCCTGAAGGAAACTGAAAATATTACCTCGCCACTGGCTTTGTTTTTCAGCAGAGGGGGAAGGACATAGATGTCACTTTTACCATGCCCGGTTGGCAGGACACAAAATACGTCTTCTCCCAAATAAAGCCGACGAATTGCTTCTATTTCTCCTGCAACTGTTTTTCCTGGGCGTTTCCCCAAGCCACCACCTTTACACACACTGACGAAGTTATTAAGCGCTTTAATTTATTTCAGTTTCTCCATATGCAGGGCATTGCCGCGGCTTATGAGTCTGTCCACAGTATTTACAGTGTGAACACAGTGTGAACACGGTTTGAGCGAATTCGGCTGAGTCTTATCAAAAGTGTTCGCTCGCTGAGTTGAACGAACAGCATGTACTTGATGGTTGTGAGTGCTCATGACCTGCAGCTGATGTCTACTGGTCTCCGCTGCGCGACAAATAAAAAAAAGTGCCTTTGCTAGTGCCAAATCACCTTCACGTAAGGCTTTCACGAATTCGGTCATCACGAATGCCGTATACAATTTTGTCACGTATCAGCAGGTCCTTCTGGTTTCCGAATTCACACGTGGCCGCTCTATTTCGCAATTCGGTCACCCACTGATCAATTGACTCACATTCCTGCTGATTTCTGTTCCAAAATTGGTGCCTTTCAAATACAATGTTCTTCCGTGGCTCACGGTAATCTTTAAATTTGGAAAGGACTGTTTCATAATCATCCTTGCTCTCACCATCCCCATACACGGAAGTTTTGTGAATTTCCTGAGCCTCCGGGCCGGCTGTGTGCAGCAAGATGGCGACTTGAGTCTTCTTCCCCTTGCCTTCCAACTCACGTGCAGTGAAGTGTCTTTCAAACTGCTGCAGCCAGCGTCGCCAGTTCTCCGCTAAATTTCCAGCAACAAAATTTACATGTTCTGGCGGCTTCAGCGAATCCATTTTTGTTACTGGTTCTTTCAGACAGGCTTATAATAATGCTGTCAAACCACTTCTGACATCATGTGCCTACTATTAGGCATGAATCCCCTCCACCACACACACACACACAGGATCTCGCCTATTATAAGGCGTGAATCCCCTCCACCACACACACACACAGGATCTCGCCTATTATAAGGAATAAATCCCCTCCACCACACACACACAGAGGATCTCGTCTATTATAAGGAATAAATCCCCTGCACCACACACACACACACACGGGATCTCGCCTATTATAAGGCATGAATCCCCTCCACCACACACACAGGATCTCGCCTATTATAAGGAATAAATCCCCTCCACCACACACACACACACAGGATCTCGCCTATTATGATGGCTGATGGCGTATGCTCTTCCACGCCTGCAGCCCCGTACGTATATATCTCGTTAAATAACCCTTGGACTTTCGTCAAGTTATCTATAAATGACATAATATATGCCATATATTATTATGAGGGAAAATCTAAAAATTCCGGCATCTATCAGTTAGTTGGTTTGTTTGTGTGTAAGTGAGTGCGCGCGCTCTGTAAGTCGCAAAACGTAACATTTCGTTCTGTAACTTTACCCATCGATAACTATCCGACATGACACGGTCAAGCGCGTTAGCGGCGTATGTACGTCAAAGGTCAAGGTCACATGAATCTTCTGCAAAAAAATCCAAATGTTTAACATGGGACTCTGCGTTAAACTAATATAGTAAGCTACCCATAATAGCAAGATAAAAGATCTCTGTATTTGTGATTATTTTATGAAAGTATGCCCAATTACACATCTTCTGGTGAATTTTTAGGATACTTTGCCGTCCCGTTAAAAAAATATTCTTCATTTTCCAAGTATACCCCCATTTCACAAAATGCCCAAAACTTGACACCTGCCACGAATATGTAATTTTGCTACAATTCAGTTCAATATTAAGTCATTATCATCAGTAATAGCTCATTGGAAAGCGTAAACCTAGCGCAATACAAGACTGATATTCAAAAATGTAAATAGTAGTCACCAAAAATAACAGAATGGTAATGATAAAGTGCAATTATGCGAAATCAGGACAGTTTTATCAAAACTCGAAAGCACCACCTTCACAAACTTGGCTATAGTTTCATCAAAAATAAAAATCTTGACACCAAACCAGTTTTAAAAACTTCTAAAAACATCGTGCTTGTAATAAAAGTAAAGAAAAATGTAAGTAGCCAGGCCAATTTCCCGCGAAACACGTCCTGAAACTTGAAAATGTTATTTCAGAAATATTTTTTGGAGCAGCTTATTTCACAGCAATTATCAGTAATTTACGCCTTGTTTTCACATTTGAATAAATCTGATTATATATAATGGTCTCCGATAAAACTATGATTTACGCGAATGTTTTCTGAACTATTTGCAAGTTTTCTCGATGCCTTTTTCTTGAATTTTCCGAATTTATCACGAAGAGCCATTCTCGGGGAAATACCCCGTGAATGACGTCACGAATTGGGGATTCCCCTGTTAATGACGTAACGAGTTAGGGATTCCCCTTTCACTGACACCGGCCGATGTTTGTCGATGATGTCGGTCCTTTCTAAATCGCCGAAGCTTATTATACGATGCTGTATTCATTTTACCTATGTCACCACTTCTTCTGCTGTGTTTTATTCGTACTTTGTTTCATTAAGACCGCGTAAAATCTCAGGACTACACCCCGCCGATATTTGCCGATGTTTACCGAGATCTGCTCAAAATCGCCGCGGTTTATTATGGGTAGCTTACCTTAACTATTAAGTACAGCTGGCCGACCTCTATCGCCTGGTGACAATCAGGGCCCACGGCATACGTTTTCATATCATAACAAAGCGCGAAGGGGTGGTGTAATGATTGAGTTGACTGTCGCGAGCGGTGAGAATGACCGCGGTGTGAGTTTACTGTTGTGGGCTTAGTGTAAAAGACGAAACGAAACACAACGGCTTAGTGTAAAAGACGAAACGAAACGAAATGACCGCAGTGCGTGCGTGCGGGGCCTTGACTCATTGCTTCATTGTGTGACTTACTGTTTCAGGGTCGGGGAACAGAGATCGTACATAAGCTCTGGGGCGACCGTGTGTAGGGGTTGTATGCGTCATCCTGGGCCCGTAAGTTCGAACGGCGGGGGCAATATATTTCGCCCCGCTCCACGCTAACGTCCTATTCTAAATATTTTGCTCCGGCGGTTTCGAACTTACGGACCCTGGTCGTATGTGTCTCGCGGCGCCGTACCCCTATCCTTCAGCCGTGGGCCCTATCCATAGACCCTTACTCTCATCCCAATCCATGACACCTAATCCCCGATCCCTCATGCCTAATCCCTAACCCCTAACATGGTTAATTTAAAGTTAGTTTTAAATCCTGCAGGACTGGGCCAGATAATCGCGAGCGCAAGGGAGTTCTTAAGGCAACATGCATACGTATTCAAAGTCCATTTCAAGCATAGGCTTAGGACCCAGGCTTAACCTCCCATGCGAGCACGTTGGGAACTCCCATGCGAGTACGTTGACAACTCCCATGCGAGTACGTTGGAACCTCCCATGCGAGCACGTTGGGAACTCCCATGCAAGTACGTTGGGACCTCCCATGCGAGTACGTTGGGACCTCCCATGCGAGCACGTTGGGAACACCCATGCGAGTACGCTGGAAACTCCCATGCGAGTACGTTGGGAACTCCCATGCGAGTACGTTGGGAACTCCCATGCGAGCACGTTGGTAACTCCCATGCGAGTACGTTGGGAACTCCCATGCGAGTACGTTGGGAGCTCCCATGCGAGTACGCTGGGAACTTCCATGCGAGTACGTTGGGACCTCCCATGCGAGTACGTTGGAACCTCCCATGCGAGCACGTTGGGAACACCCATGCGAGTACGTTGGGAACTCCCATGCGAGTATGTTGGAAACTATTATCTATCCTATATGAACTACAAGTTTGCTCGCGAACGGCAAGTGCGTATGATGTGTGGCTCTGCTGTGTGCCTGCCGTCAATGGTCACTATTAAGGTAAGCCACCCATAATAGCAAGGTAAAAGAACTCTGTGTTGGTGATTATTTAATGAAAGTACACCCAATTAGACACCTTCTGGTGAATTTTTAGGATACTTTACCGTCCCGTTAAAAAAATATGCTCTATTTTCCAAGTATAACCCCATTTCACAAAATGACCAAAACTTGACACCTACCACGAATATATAATTTTGCTACAATTCAGCTCAATATTAAGTCATTATCATCAGTAATAGCTCTTTGGATAGCTTAAACCTAGTGCAATAATAAAGTGCAGTTATGCAAAAACAGGACCGTTTTTGCCAAAATTCCAAATCACCACCTTCACAAAATTGGCTATAATTTCATCAAGAATGAAAATCTTGACACCAAACAACGTTTAAAATTTCTAAAAACATAGTTCTTGTAATAAAAATAAAGAAAAATATATGTAGCCGTGCAAATTTCCCTAGAAACACGTCCTGAAACTTGAAAATGTTATTTCAGAAATATTTTTTGGAGCAGCTTATTTCACAGCAATTATCAGTAATTTACGCCTTGTTCTCACATTTTAATAAATCTGGTTATATATAATGGTCTCCGATATAATTATCATCTACACGAATGTTTTCTGAACTATTTACACGTTTTCTCCATGTTTTTTTCTTGAATATTCGGAATTTATCACCAAGAGCCATTGTCGGGGAAATACCCTGTGAATGACGTCACGAATTAGGGATTCCCTGTGAATGACGTAACGGGTTAAGGATTCCACTTTCACTGACACCAGCCGATGTTTGTCGATGTTTACCGAGGTCTTCTCTAAATCGCCGAAGCTTATTATACGATGTTCTATTTATTTTAACTATGTCACCACTTCTTCTGCTGTGTTTTATTCGGGTTTTGTTTCATTAAGACTGCTTAAAATATCAGGGCTACAGCCCGCCGATGTTTGCCGATGTTTACCGAGGTCTGTTCAAAATCGCCGAGGCTCATTATGGGTGGCTTACCTTAAGTCTTTTAGGCCATTATCGTTATAATTAGTTAACAAATAATAACTACTTCTGCCAATTTAAATCCATTTTGAGCACCCTCGACAATAGTCGAAGCCGCTATTGCCGAAATTTAATCCAGGCCTATGCCAAGAAATGGCTGACCCCCTCTAGCTAGGAGGATATCCCCTACCAGTAATGGGATGCTATCAGTTTAGCAGAGCTTATCCGCTTAGCGGAGGATAACTATAAGTTAAATATGTTGATTTGTCTATTGGAAAGTTAAAGACAAATTAATTAAATGTTAAGTGCTTGTATTACAAATTTCGCAGGGAAATGTTGTTCGAGTTAACAGCAGACGCTTAGCGCTGAAGGCCGCGCAACTCGAGGTGAGGGGATTATATGGAGAAAACGAACTATTGCCATATTCGTCCTTTCATGAAACAAAATATGTCCATATTATAAAAAGGGGTCCGAAATTCCATGTATATTTGTGTATATATTCCATGTATATTGGTGTATATATTTCATGTATATTTGTGTATATATTCCATGTATATTTGTGTATATATTCCATGTATATTTGTGTATATATTCCATGTCTATTTGTGTATATATTCCATGTATATTTGTGTATATATTCCATGTCTATTTGTGTATATGTTCCATGACTATTTGTGTATATATTCTATGTATATTTGTGTACCGGAAGACAACGCGTATTTTCGTATCGTCAAGAGGCACACGGAAAGTGACCAGAACGCCATTCCAGTCCGCTGTGGCCCCCCGGCCCTTCACTCAGGCCGCTGCTGCTGCTCTCCGGGGCTGGCTCCCATTCGCTAGGTGGAGTTCCGTCCCTTCGCTCAGGCCGCTGCTGCTGCTGTCCGGGGCTGGCTCCCATTCGCTAGGTGGCGCTCCGTCCCTTCGCTGCTGTTGGTGTCCGGGGCTGGCTCCGATTCGCTAGGTGGAGCTTCGTCCCTCTACTCAGGCCGCTGCTGCTGGTGTCAGGGGCTGGCTCCGATTCGCTAGGCGGCGCTGCATCCCTTCGCTCAGGCCGCTGCTGCTCCTGTCAGGGGCTGGTTCCCATTCGCTAGGTGGCGCTCCGTCCCTTCGCTCAGGCCGCTGCTGCTGCTGTCCAGGGCTGGCTCCCATTCGCTAGGTAGAGCTCCGTCCCTTCGCTCAGGCCGCTGCTGCTGCTGTCCGGGGCTGGCTCACATTCGCTAGGTGGCGCTCCGTCCCTTCGCTGCTGCTGGTGTCCAGGGTTGGCTCCGATTCGCTAGGTAGAGCTCTGTCCCTTCGCTGAGGCCGCTGCTGCCGCTGTCCGGGGCTGGTTCCCATTCGCTAGGTGGCGCTCCGTCCCTTCGCTCAGGCCGCTATTGCTGCTGTCCGGGGCGGGCTGCTATTGCGATAATAGATATATATTTTGCAGGTCGAAATATTACTTTATATATATTTTACGTATGGTTGGGCTTGGACACAAATGTTGGAAATCTCTGGAAGTAAGGCCCGGGAGTAAAATGCACCACGTGACCGTGCCATCGGAACACAGTCTTCGCGTTCGGTTATGAAATCCGCTTAGTCCGACTCCTCGCATACCCGAACTCACTCGTAGTGTCGGTAGGGGCACATTTGAAGCTTTTCAAAAAAAATCCTGGCGGGAATAAAAAGTTCCTATATCGAGCCTTTTTTTAACTAATTTGATATAGCAAAATGTAGCATTTTCAAGTAACTGACTAATAACTGACAGCTAGCTATTTCCTTTATTTACACGATGCGGTGTGTTATTCAACATCAGAAATGTCAAGGCACGCCCAGATATAATATAGCTGCGTGGCAGTCGTCCTCTGGGTAAGCGGTTTCACGAGGCAGTTGACATACACAAACAAAGAGAAATGAATAGATTCGATAAAAAGCCAGGTTGACTAAGGAAGAACATTCGGTGTGCTCTCGACAAAATTTAACCCTATCTTTTTCTTCTTTATTGTTGTCTTGAGTCTATGGAACAAAGGAATTGTCGTGACTTCGAAGCCGTGCAACGGTACATGCATTGAATGAAAACATATTACTTTGAGATGCATATACACCGGTGACGGATGGGGATTGGGGAGTGGGCGGTGTCTGCCCCCCCCCCCCCCACCCCCGCTCAAATACCTCAAAATAAGTTTGCACCCAGTCGAAATCGCTATGGCTACGTGCGTAGGCCGTGGCTCCGGTCCGCGGCCTGTGGCTGACGGCTATGGCTCCGGGTTCGCACTATGGCCCCGGGCTATGGCTACCGGCGCGGACTATGGTTCCGAGCTGTGGTTAAGAGTGCAGACTATGGCTCCGTGCACTGGACTATGGTTCCGTGCGCTGGACAATGGCTCAGGTCGCGGGCTATCCACATAAATATAAAGTCACTGCTTGCTTCCATAAAGGTATCGCATTGTGCTTATGTTAACAACTATGGAATAACCAGTTCGCTACTGATATGGTATCTATTGATGGTGTCTCTAAGCAGACCAACCCCTCCCCTACCTAAACAATATTTGGCACACATAATTAGTGGAACTGAGGATGTGTAAGCAAACTAAGGGGTCCAACAGTCCCCGACAAACCCTGACACTCGCCCAATATTCAGGTAGTGACAGGCTAGCGATAGCGATACACGTGGCCTCTCGCTCCTAACGTTCTATATTCAGGACGCTCGGAACGAATGGGTTAAGTTATCAAGCATATCAACAACAACCCATAATTTTTGGCTAACCACTTTTATCGTCCTCGGGTCTAGCTGGTGAACATAGCGGCAAGAAACGTCCGTGTGGCATAGGTCTTAAGTTATAGGGGGTAAAACAGGGCAAAAAGATGCACCGGTGTAATGTTACGCTTACGTACCCACATAGTCAAAAATATTTCCATTCGCTAAACACGCATTGCTGGCCACGTTCCAAGACTGATTTTACAGAGGTAGAAAAGCCTGTTACGCGAGTCGACGCAACAACCTGAGAAACTTTCTAACAACGAGTTCAAATTGGTAGCCTGGCGCAACAACCCACGTGGAAGATATGAAAAACTGAAAAACTGGAGAACTGTTTGGACCACGATATCTATAAAACTAAATTAGGTCAAGCTTAATACACAGTCACGACAAATGCCGTATTGAAGGTTTAATGAATCTTGATGGGTAATTCTGCAATCGAAAAAGCCATGAGATGATATCTAAATCGAATACGTTTTTGGGGCATACTTCAGCAAAAATTGCGGCAAGGCACGATACCAAGGCGGAAGAAGCCGTCCCCCCGCCCCAACACACACACACATGTCTGATCAAATTTGTGAATTTGAATTCCCCCGCGGGCACGATTTATGGAGAATTAACCAATAGCCCGGCGGCCGGGGACAGAGTAGGCCAAGGCCCCATAATATGGAATGATATTAGGACCAAAATTCCAAATTTTTCATTCTACATGCCATTCGTGTAAATAACGTTATATTCATGTACGTTTCAAATTCTTTGTCCATCTTTTCAAATGTTTCATGTTATTTTTTTTTCTCTTTATTCGTTGTATACTACTGCTCGCTTTGTAGTAAAACAAGTTCAAAAATTAAAAATATGCAACAAAGAATACAGGATATGAAATGAACAATAAAGAATATAGAACGTGGAATTATGGCCCTAATATCGCGGCATTCGTCTTATTAGAAAAAATATACTCCGACCGATCACTGTCTCCAACAGACCCCAGCAGATGGCAGCACTTCGATCTTCGAAAAAGGGGAGGGGGGGGCGGTTCTACAAAGTACCTTCATTTTGCGTAGGATCTTCCTCAATAACGGTCATTGAAAAGTGTTTGCCTTTGCCATCCCTTAACATCCTCTTACTTGAGGGGAGGGGGTCGCAACCCCCCTAACCGCACCCCCCCCTCCTAGATCCGCCCGGCCCGGGTTGGGGTTGGGATAAAAATAGCGATGTTGGGGTCGACGGGACTGCATGAGACTTCACTCATGAACATTAATTGTGCGGCAGGGGCGGAATATTGGGGGGGGGGGTAGGAAGGTTGCACCCCCCCCCCCTTGAGAACTTGAGCATACACTGTAAATGTTGGGCTTTCCGACGAAATACATCAGAAAGTGACATTTTGCAGATGCAACCCAGAGGCGGATCCAAGGCGCGGGGGGTGGGGGGTTGTTTAAGGGCATGTTAAGGACTGCTAAAGTCGCTTAGTGCCCCCAGGAGCGGATCCAGGAATTTGAAAAGGCAGGGGCTCAGGGTCCAAACTTGCGACCGGGGGATCCACCAATTTTGTGACGACCGGGCTGGGGTTCCACACCGCCTTAAATAGCGTTTTTCATCAAAAAAGGGGGGGGGCCGGACGCCCTGGACACCCCGCTGGATCCGCGCTTGTATCCCCCCACCCCACCCCACTGGGTGGAAAAAATTGGTGGACACCCGCGGTAATTTTTATCCCCTCCCTCCCCCCCGGTCGCAAGTTTTTTTAGAGACCCCTTCCTCCCCCCGGTCGCAACCCCCCCGTTTCCAAAATCCTATATCCCCATAGCCGAAGTGGCTCTGACCGTTCAGCGGTTTCTTGGTGCCGTGCCCCGGGGGGTCGGGTGGGGGGGAGGTAGTGGGCGTCAACGTCAACGACAACGTATACTAAACGTGAAAGCCGCCTGAACTAAGTTCATATTCCGATTAAACTTAGAATGTCTTAGATTTACAGTTGATGATTTTTATTCGGAAGCCACGCCATCCGTAAAATAAAACAAACAAAAATGAGAATGTCCCGACCGCGGTTCGAACACTCGACCTCTGTATTACTGTAAAGCTTATTTGGCCGTGCTGCCACTACGTCACAAAAGCTTCATATAAAACGCTGCTGTTTTCATGCGTCAGCTTCTGACTCCTGGAACCTATCATGCCAAGTTTGTGCAGACGTGCAGATTGGGCGTGACTGTGTGTCGCGCTGCCGGAGTCGTCGGGTGTGACTGTGTGTCGCGCTGCCGGAGTAGTCGGGTGTGACTGTGTGTCTCGCTGCCAGTGTCGTCGAGCGTGGCTGGGTGTCTCGATACCGGCGTTATCCGCGTGACTGGTTCCAGTGTTGTGTATATATATTTAACTTTTGTGAATAACAAAACTGGTAAACATCAACTGTTGTCAGTTGTTCATCCGACCGTCATAATATTGATCCCAACCTTGTCGCGTGACAGTCTCATTCCCAGTTCACAAGAATTATTTTCCTCATTCCCACTTCACGGTGAAATGAAACGCCCGTTGCTCAGGAACGTAGATACCCCTTGCCTCCCCCCCCCCCCCCCCGCCCCTACCCGACCCATGCCACAAGAGGAATCTCCATAAGTGCAGATACTGGAGTACAAAGATTATGCTGTCATCTAACTTCTGACAAATATGGGCCCTTCCATGATAGGGTGGACTATTATGTCCACATAGCTCACGCGTAACTCACGCCTACCATAAAGATAGACCTTAATTCGTCACAAATGTTAAAGCTGTGATTTTCTTGTGTGCCATTTCTCGTTCGCTAGGTTAAAACCCCCGGCACGCCATGGTCATGCGGTAACGCAATCAGTTGTCACTGAGACCCAGCTACATAATAATGACAATACATAATAAACAAACATTAACCACCCCATCAACTTCGGCCCAGGCTTTGTGGTGTAGCGGTCGAGTGGTATGTTCGCATGCAATGATCAGCAGCAGCCAACCAATCTTAAAGTTCTAGGTTTTATTTCGTTACGGTAGTGGAATATATATACATCCATCCATCGTGGTAAATGTTAACCTCTAGATTGCTGATGTTTAGCCCTGGGTTGCCGATGTTAACCCCTGGGTTGTTGATGTAACCCCGGGTTACATATGTTAACCCCGTCGTTACTGGTAGGCCGGAGGGCTGACTGGATCTGTCCCTCGCTGGCTGCCTGCCTGACTGACTCTCCCTGGACCGCCACAGCGGCCCGCCAGATATATACTGAACATAAATATTCATAAAGTACGCTGCCGTTCTACGGACCAGCGTGGACGGCAACAACCACTGCGTTTAAACTCTTCTATATACGCATACACACCACAACAACCCAGAACACCAGTTTAAATGCAAGTACAATCATTCTCCCATCAAAGTCTGGTTCTGGAATAAACAACTACTCAGGTAAGAGAACTTGAACGTATTAAAATAATTAATTATCCGGGGTTAAAATAGACATTATGGCAAACAATCTGTTTTTCGCTACAGTATATTGTGACCCAATATGTTGCGTGTGGGGGCTCATGTACAGTGAACTTATTCAAAAACTAAAGCATCCCTGTCACGACCCATTTAAGCAGTGAAAGGGAAACCCCCTTAACACACCCTGCAGCCTTACCAAATATGTTTATGGCCTCCAGGTTTGTGCGCTCCCGAACAGGCTATGAAGAGGAAAGCTTGAAAGTGCGGCAAGCCTGTGAAAAGTACATGAATGCGCCGATGAACCTGAAAGATATTGTACAGTCGGACGATTTTTTTTTAACTATACATGGAACAGGAATTAAGTGCTTACACGATGAGTGTTACCTTTTTCTATTCTGCCACAAACGGCAGACAACAACTATGCTCTGTCTTGTGCGCAGCGTCTTGTGGCCGGTGGAGCTCGCACTCCATGGCTCTTCATAGCTGCCTGTCAGATTTTTGCTGCGTGTACAACCAAGAATAGAGCTTGGGGCGGGGGCGGAGTGCCAGGTACCAATTGTCGCGACATGACCCTGGTGGCGGAAAGGGGGTACATTTGTTTGTAAATGGGTGGGGGTGTGCCCTTACCGCTTCAACTACTTGGGGTCTTGTGATACTGATTGTTTTGATGAAGAATAGGGACTTTTGAAACCTAAATGATTTGTGTCACATATCAAACTGAATCGTATCACCATTGATCTTGCCTGACTGACCCAGCCAGATATGTGTGTTTATTAGGAGCCGGCACGTCTGACTATGAAGGAGGTGGGGTGGGGTGGGGGGGGGATGCTTTTGAAGCGTGTAGGCTTACACACCTCTGTAATTACGATGCATGAACCCCCACCCCCTCTCCACCCCGGGGATATGACCTACACCTATTGAAGATTCCTAGGAGAACCAAATATTGAGCCGCTCTGAGTAACTTTTATCATGGGCTTATCCCGGGGGGCAGGGGACACGTACCTTCTCTTTCAGACCGTAAGCCATATTTGTGTCCCAACGCCCTTTCAAATTATGCGATCCCTGGCCTCTTCCTGGCTTTCTATATCACAATGCATCAAGCTTCGAAGTTTATGTTTTGTTTCTTGCAAATTGTGCAAATAGTACGTGCACCTCGTCACGTGCACCGCGGTCACCTACGTCTCAGGCTTCTATACGCACATTTACTTTATTCATTTCTGGGGAAACGATTTTTTGTGCCCCCCCCCCCCCCCGTCACCCCCCCCCCCCTCCCCCCCTCAAGAGAATTCATGCACACACTCCTGGTGGTATTAAAGGGGAACAAGTTACACACCGCAGTTAAGTGCGCATGTGCAATAAAGCCGACAAATAGGGGGGGGGGTGGTAGGGATGTGGAGAGGGGGGGGGACATCTTTTGTGGCTGTTGTTTTCATGACACACGGGCCATGGAGGGTGGGTGTGGGGGACCGCTGTAGCTGTGGTTTTCATGATATAAAAGTCACAGCGGCAATGTAACTATGAAGACTGTGGCCGGGAACTTCAACACGGCGGACATGCTGTGCAAACATCAACTTTTTCCTGAATACACTGATGTAACCAGGAGGTGATTTTTACATTATATACCTAGCTTTGAACCATGGCTCCCCGTAGAAAGAAATCCATTTTATGCGATAAAAGTTAATACTTATTTGTATGTACATGGCTTGTCAGATAGACATATATGCCTATTGCAGCGTCGCGGGGCGTCGCCACGCCTCGGCTCCGATGCTTCACGTGAGTCTGGCCCCGGCCTCGCCCCCCGGCCTCGGCCCCCAGCCTCGGCCCTGATGCGTCACATAGATCTGACCCCGATCCCGGCCCCCCAGTCTCGGCCCCGATGCGTCCTATGCGACACATGAACAACCCACTTGCGAATCAGCGGATCGGCACGAACCAATCTTCCTAGCAGTCGGCTCTCGGCCATATAATTATTGAGATCGACGATCGAAAATTACACATCAGACCGGGAATATAGTATTTATCGCCCTCTGTAAGCCAAAAAAAGAGAAAAGACGTAAAGGACATGGTTCAACAATTGAGCGCACAACCCTATTATCAACGATTTGACGTTGATAATAGCCGATTTGGCCTAAGTGGACTTAATTTTTGGGATCGGTGGCGTTTGAGTGCGTTGTAAACTGTACACCGCCAAATGTCTTGTAATAACAGCTGTAATATGTTATATATTACGTAATATAAATAATATGTTCTGTAATTTGTATTTTACCAATCTGTTTTCCATGTCAAATAAGTAAATCCTGTCTTGAATTTAAATCCTGAAAACCTGTTTGCTATCTGGAAAAAAAAACATTTCTTTACCGGGGCAGAGGTTGGTGATGTCGACCGCGGCTCGCTAGGACGTCCGCTCGCGATAAACTAGTCCGCGCAGTTTTAAGTTGAAATTTTAGTTTTACAGACTCAACGAGATATACAAGAAATATGCATCATAATTTTTTTAGTCTTGATTGTAAAATGTAAAAATTCTAAGATGACGCAAGTAAGTAGGCTGCTTTAAGCGTATATACCTGCAATCCCCCTCCCGCCCATCCCCACCCCTGCCCGACTTGCTCTCCGCGACTGCACCAAGGTCTGGACATCGATTTTATGCATTGACGGTTAGCATTAACATATCTTTTGTTTGGCTCACGATTTTTATTGGGGATGCCTGTGTTATGTAAATGGTTACTCACATATCACTGACCATGTTCTGTTTGCGCAAATGACCAAAATGCACTTGTTTCGTTTTAAGGTCATATATATGTCCAGTGGCGGATCCAGAATATTGCAAAAGCTGACGCACCGACAACAGTGTCCCCCATCATACATTGGCAATAAATAGACAGGTGACAGAGGCAATAGAAGTCATTGGATTGGAGGGTTCTGCTCATCATAATATCATCCTGGTCGTCAAAAATCAAAATACATCCCCCAAAACGTTACAAATCGGCTAGTGCCGCTCCAAATATGAATACACAGGTTAAACAGATAACTTTTTCGATGTGTAACTTTGTTATTGTTAAAAACAAGTTAAACAGACCACAATATAGGGTAGTCAGAGAACGTGGCTCGAGGTAGAGAATGGGGAATACCATTTCCGACCTCCGCGATTGGCATCCGGGAATTCTTGGAGATACGCGATTAGCTGTTGTAAATGTATGGCGCTCGCTGCGGGCACAATTCACAGTGCACAATGCACAGTCCTTGGAGATTTGACATTACTCTTCTTAATTCTTGGGGAAGCTCAATTCGCAGAGGTACTCACTCCCCCCGAGGCGAGAAAGCCACGGGGTTACAGCTGACATATCATAACAAAAAGTTACATGCCGAGATACACTTCATTTCATCGGGCACCAACAAGGGAAGTGTCACAATATGATCATGTTGTCGCATTTTACAGCTAATCCTATACTGGAAGATGTTATTACAGGTAAGCTTGAACTGGAAGATGTCATTACAGCTGAGCTTGAACTGGAAGATGTCATTAAAGCTGAGCTTGAACTGGAAGATGTCATTACAGCTGAGCTTGAACTGGAAGATGTCATTACAGCTGAGCTTGAACTGGAATATGTCATTACAGCTAAGCTTGAACTTGCAGATGTCATTACAGCTAAGCTTGAACTGGAAGATGTCATTACAGTTAAACTTGAACTGGAAGATGTCATTACAGCTGAGATTGAACTGGAAGATGTCATTACAGCTAAGCTTGAACTTGCAGATGTCATTACAGTTAAGCTTGAACTGGAAGATGTCATTACATCTAAGATTGAACTGGAAGATGTCATTACATCTAAGCTTGAACTGGAAGATGTCATTACAGCTAAGCTTGAACTGGAAGATGTCATTACACCTAAGCTTGAACTGGAAGATATCATTGCAGCTGAGCTTGAACTTGAAGATGTCATTACAGCTAAGCTTGAACTGGAAGATGTCATTGCAGCTGAGCTTGAACTGGAAGACGTCATTACAGCTAAGCTTGAACAGGACGATGTCATTACAGATTAGTTTGAACTGGAACATGGCATTACAGCGAAGCTTGAACTGAAAGATGTCATTACAGCTAAGCTTGAACTGGAAGATGTCATTACAGCTAAGCTTGAATCGAAAGATGTCATTACGGCCCCTATGCTCGCACTCCGTTCCCCCATCCTCACCCTAGTCCTGAAACATGCCTCTGACATCACACGATACGGAGACAAGAGAGCCCGCTCCGGTGCGGTCCGCAGCAGAATATCCAGGGCTACCCACTTTCCCCTCTCTCCGTAGCTTTACGGCGCCTAGCTGTGGCTAGATTTGAAACATTTAAATTGATTCTTTACATTACAACCCTTTGCCTGCAAAAATAGATCGACTTCCAAATTACTTAGTTAAAAGTGAAACAGAACCATCGCCCTCCCTCGCCCTTAGGATCAAATGGTCCGCCCCTGAGGCTCAGCGGGTTTGTGACCTATTTTTGTTGAGTTGGTACCTGCACCAGTACACCACCGATGGAGCTGAATGTAAAGTTACGAAGAAGGAAGAAACTTTGTCTTGTCATGATCAAAAAGTGATGCAAAGGCATCAAAACGATCTTTACCCCAAATCGTGTTGTGTAATGACGCGTTAGTGTGTTCCTACGCCATGCATCATACAGCTTTGCAGCGGCATGGTTATGTCGACCATTTGCTCTCACCATCTTTGTTGGTGAGATGCCGCGGAGGCTGATGGGTTTTTTTGTGACGTCACTGTACGGAATTCTTACAGTGAATTTAGCCGTTTACAGACCCAATCGAAGTGAGCGGGCCACGCAGAGGGAGGTTGCGGAGGAGACTATTGGGGAACCCCCTTCGCGCAGGTGGCGAAGCGAAACGAGGGTCTATGTTCAGTCCTTAGATAAATAGGCGGGAACAGGTCAACCCCCTTCCCTTCCCCCCTCCCACACACACACGCTCACAGCGCACACTCAAAACGCTTCAACACGATTCTGGCGACACAAGGTAAACCGTCCCGACGAAGACCGTCAGGGCGTGAACGGGAGTCACATCCATGGAAGACATCCATCTTAATAGTCCACCCACCCCCCTCCGACCACGCAAAGAAAAACACAAGAAAATACGTTTACATAACGCCGAACCAGGATGTAAGTGAGGAGTCACGCTTCACCCAATAGGGTCTCGGCATGGGTGGATGCGACCAGGGTGGATGCGACCAGGGTGAAGGCTGAAACGGCCTAGCCCGCACGCAGGACTATCTAATCACTTGTGCAGTAACCCTTGGGAGGAGACACAAATAAATTGGAATATCTGTAGCACCACGACATCTCCGCGATCCGGCGTCACGTGATCAGTACCTGCAGCATATGGTGAGTCGCCCGATACAGTGACAAACACTGTGATGTCTGTAGATTGGTATTGCATAGGTTTCTACCGGCTAACGCTGCCAAAATGAGGCTCACAATTCATATTAACAATTTGATACTTGGTTCGTTCTGTCCATGAATCCATCTACATATTGTTAAAAGTAAAATATAACTTGGTGTATTGAGACTCTTAAAGGTCTTCCATTTGCTGATCCACCGACCTATCACCTATTCGTTACTTCAATTTTGTCGCATTTGTTTACTTTGCAGGGGTGTATGGTAAACATGCTTCCGTCCATAAAATATCGCATAAGTTTGTGGAAGATAATACGCAGTTGTAATGAACTAATGGGTGACGACGCAACCAGTCAGTACCCTACGCAATATGCCTTTAGATGTGATAAGCAAGATGTAAACAACCCATGAAATACCGTGACGAACAATCTCTCCCTGGGTGATGAAATAATATTTGAGTTGGTAAGGCAGTGACAAAACTTCAAAACTAACCTTTTACACAAGAATAATAGATTTCAAAGCATGTGTCATCAAAGAAACGTTTATATTGTAGAAAGGATAGTCAAGATTTCGATGCATATTTGTTTGTAATACATAACATACATGGAGATTGTGTAGATGATTAATTGGCTATGGAAAACGTAAGAATGAAATAACAAAAGAATGAAAGAAAACGTTGACAAAGGCATATGCTGTCGGAATGGGGGTGGGGGTTGGGGGGGGGGGGGGTCACGGTTGGGTGTTTTTCGTCGAGGGTTAGCCAATGCAAAGGAACGCTCACCGTCTCAGTATGAAAACACATGATATTGCTCACCAAGTTTAATAAACATTAATATGCGCAACTAAGATAAAACATAAAATCCATAGATCGTTACTAGATGCAGTGTTAACCATTGTTTAATAAAGGTATGCATACGTCATAGTATAAAAGAACAGACAATGTGACAAATGATTAGATTATATAACTATGCGACATATCGTACTTACAAGCAAACAATCAACTTAATTAATTTGGAGTTTGCAATTTTAACTCAAAATAGATAGAAGATTGTATAACCCTATAACGATGTTTACAGTTAAGCTGATCGAGCAATGTTGCGAGGAAACATTCTTAACTCAGAGACATTGTTGTATGAGTGAATGAAGGAATGAAGGTATGAAGGAATCTACGCTGTGTCGATCAACGAGTTCAAACTAGTTTGCCCAATGGCCTCATTCTCGCCAGCGCCCCCCCCCCCCCACCCGCCCTCTCACTGCTTAATGATATTTGTAATGTATCAGGGTCAACGTCACCGTGCCAATATATCGAAAAACTAAACATACATGTCACTCTTTTTTCAGAAAGTATCCAGGTGCACATTCGAGATATTGTCGCTATGAGGCTCCGGTGCTTCGTTGTTTGTCTGCTCATGACAGGGACATGGGTAGTGCCAGGCCATGGCAGGACGATTACTAGAACAACGCCAGTGAGGGACACAACTGTCACCTTTGCTACCGTCCCTTTTACTACCGTGACCGGCCCTACGTCTACTGCTTCCGAAATCACCACAAGATATGATACGTCGTCCACAACGTCACCAACGAGTCACACAACAACTCAAACCCCTGCTGGGGCTTCACTATCAACAACGTCAAGCAGTGATACGCCTTCAGCATCGTCCACGAGTGCCATAACAACTCAAATGGAAACCACCGTGTCAGCTTCGGATTCAACAACGACGAAAACAACGTCAAGCAGTGGTACATCGTCAGCAACTTCACAAACGAGTGCCGTGGCGGCCTCTTCTACCAGAGTCACCACGACCAGCCCCACTGCGCCGACCACAGCACCATTCACCGCAACCACCACGACTGAGACCACAACACCTTCCACCACAGCCACCACGACTGAGACCACTACACCTTCCACCACAGTCACCACGACTGAAACCACTACGCCGACCACAACAACTTCCAGCACAGTCACCACGACTGAGACCACAACACCCTCCACCACAGTCACCACGACTGAGACCACTACGCCGACCACATCACCTTCCACCACAGCCACCACGACTGAGACCACTACGCCGACCACAACCCCTTCCACCACAGCCACCACGACTGAGACTACAACACATTCCACCACAGCCACCACGACTGAGACCACAACACCTTCCACCACAGTCACCACGACTGGGACCTCAACACTTTCCACCACAGCCACCACGACTGAAACCACAACACCTTCAACAACAGCCACAACGACTGAGACCACTACACCGACCACAACACCTTCTACCACAGCCACCACGACTCAGACCACACCACCCTCCACCACGACTAGAATCACTACGCCGACCACAACACTTTCCACAACAGCGACCACGACTGAGACCACATCACCTTCCACAACAGCCACAACGACTAGAACCACTACGCCGACCACAACACCTTCCACAACAGCCACCACGACTGAGACCACTACGCCGACCACAACACCCTCCACAACCATCACCACGACGGAGACCACTACGCCGACCACAACACCTTCCACCACAGCCACCACGACTGAGACCACAACACCGTCCACAACAGTCACCACGACCGAGACCACAACACCCTCCACCACAGCCACCACGACTGAGACCACTACGCCGACCACAACACCTTCCACCACAGCCACCACGACTGAGACTGCAACACATTCCACCACAGCCACCACGACTGAGACCACAACACCTTCCACCACAGTCACCACGACTGGGACCTCAACACTTTCCACCACAGCCACCACGACTGAAACCACAACACCTTCAACAACAGCCACAACGACTGAGACCACTACACCGACCACAACACCTTCCACCACAGCCACCACGACTGAGACCACAACACCTTCCACAACAGCCACCCCGACTGAGACAACAACACCCTCCACCACAGTCACCACGAGTAAAAGCCCTACAAGTAAGGATTCTTCGTCCACAACGAGTGCAATAACAACTCAACCGGAAACAACTGTGACAGCTTTTCCTACCTCAGTCACCACGACTGGGACCACAACACTCTCCACCACAGTCACCACGACTGAGACCACAACGCCGACCACAACAGCTTCCACAACAGCCACCCCGACTGAGACCACAACACCCTCCACCACAGTCACCACGACTGAGACCACTACGCCGACCACATCACCTTCCACCACAGCCACCACGACTGAGACCACTACGCCGACCACAACACCTTCCACCACAGCCACCACGACTGAGACTACAACACATTCCACCACAGCCACCACGACTGAGACCACAACACCTTCCACCACAGTCACCACGACTGGGACCTCAACACTTTCCACCACAGCCACCACGACTGAAACCACAACACCTTCAACAACAGCCACAACGACTGAGACCACTACACCGACCACAACACCTTCTACCACAGCCACCACGACTCAGACCACACCACCCTCCACCACGAGTAGAATCACTACGCCGACCACAACACTTTCCACAACAGCGACCACGACTGAGACCACAACACCTTCCACAACAGCCACAACGACTAGAACCACTACGCCGACCACAACACCTTCCACAACAGCCACCACGACTGAGACCACTACGCCGACCACAACACCCTCCACAACCATCACCACGACGGAGACCACTACGCCGACCACAACACCGTCCACAACAGTCACCACGACCGAGACCACAACACCCTCCACCACAGCCACCACGACTGAGACCACTACGCCGACCACAACACCTTCCACAACAGCCACCTCGACTGAGACCACAACACCCTCCACCACAGTCACCACGAGTAAAAGCCCCACAAGTAAGGATACTTCGTCCACAACGAGTGCAATAACAACTCAACCGGAAACAACTGTAACAGCTTCTCCTACCTCAGTCAACACGACTGGGACCACAACACCCTCCACCACAGTCACCACGACCGAGACCACAACACCGTCCACAACAGTCACCACGACCGAGACCACAACACCCTCCACCACAGTCACCACGACTGGGACCACAACACCAGGAGGTAAGTGATCAAATATATGTACATTATTTACATGATTTGGGCTGCAATGAATGTGTTGCGTCTTTCTCCCCTCTGTTTTTGAGTTATATTAATGGAATAATTTGGTCACGCATGGAATCGATTGTGTCATCTGTATGTGGCAGAAACCTAGGCGTAACCATTCGTGGGATAATGCTAATATGAAATCATTTCATGAAAGCCAACCTGGGGATCGTTTCACAACGAGTTGCGAGCTCGTAACCCTACATTGTATATGGTAATTGAACGATTGATGGTAATGTTACGAGTAATGAAAACAAGCATTATACTGCGATTATGGAAATGCAGCCATTTTTGTGAAATGTATTTTCTACCAATATTATTCCAGAGCATGTTTGTTATATATTTATGATAAATTGAACCATTTTAAATTCATTTCGGGAGGGCAATTCATTTTCTTATTTAGTGAGCCAAAGTTACGAGATCTCAGTTAAGTGACACCATGGCCTGGCCATCAGCGTATTATTCACGTTGTAGTTTGGCATCATTGCAAAACGGTTGTTTCATCTTTGGTTGCTTGCGTTGCACATGTATTTTGTCAACGGCATCAGCAGTCTTATTACGTACGATGACGGTTCTCAGATTTCCGATTGTTACTCATATAATTGGTGCTAACCACTTCTTCTTTCACACGTGGTCCATTCGCAAATCAGGTGCCCAAGTTCCTGCGGCAATATCTGATAACATCAACTCGTTTGTACCACACTTCCTGATTTTCTTTTACTGAATTGAGCACACGTACAAAGAAGAGAACGATATGAAGTTGGCCCTTTTGTATGTTAAGGCTTCCACGCAAATGAAACTCATTTTTTAATATCCTAACTTAGGCTAAAAAGCCACGACCATTTACATAAGACACGGACAATTACCGGGTGATATGTATTCATGTTTGCTTTGCTTTCCTTGACCTCAAGCCAATGGGCAGTGAGTCTGAATTTCAATATAAAAACTGTTGATCGCAGCCCTTGCCATCCCTCTTTCAGCGCCTAAAAGTTCCGAGTTGGTCAATCCTCGCCTAATATTATTTCATTCAAGTATAAGAGAGATCTATGAGTCCAGAATTTCAACGAATAAAATAATAATGGAGTTTCCTGTCAAGCCAAAAATTTGGCGGCGCCTGATCAAAGACGATCTACGTATTAACGTTAATCAGGAAGCGTGATTGATATTCATCTTATCAGTTTGTGCATTACGATGATCTTGTTTATAGAGCATTATTCTTTCCGAGGTACGCAATTCCTCGCTTACTGACAACCACATTTCATTGTAATTGTCTCGAATGTCAAGGTCATTTGCTTGTACTCACGCACATCGACATCGATTGTCCAAAGGAGGACATACTCTGTTTAAGATTGTTTCAGTCATGATCATTTATTTAATGTTCGAAACAGCAGATATACCATTACGCAATAATTGCTAGAGGAGTACGAACTGGGATTTCTTACCATTATATTGCACGCTTGATTAAGTACGAAGAAACAACTACCGCCCGGTTCTATACAATGCCACCTTTTGTCTCAGCAATAACCATGAGTCAGTTTTAAACTCTGAGGGACTCCATATTATGCAATGTTTAGAGGCGTTAGGAATCGATTACACACCGGATGACGGCATTATTATCCATAGGAGCTTCGACAACTGCATCATCCAACGCAGTCACCGCGACCGGGACAACTTCACCGACCACAACACCATCCACTACAGCCACTACGACTGAGACCACAACACCTTCCACCACAGTCACCACGACTCAGACCACTACACCGACCACAACACCATCCACCACAGCCACCACGACTCAGACCACTACACCAACCACAACACCATCCACTACAGCCACCACGACTGAGACCACAACACCTTCCACCACAGCCACCACGACTCAGACCACTACACCAACCACAACACCATCCACTACAGCCACCACGACTGAGACCACAACACCTTCCACCACAGTCACCAGGACTCAGACCACAACACTCTCCACCACACCCACCACGACTAGAACCACTACGCCGACCACACCACCTTCCACAACAGCCACCACGACTGAGACCACAACACCTTCCACAACTGCCACAACGACTCAGACCACAACACTCTCCACCACACCCACCACGACTAGAACCACCACGCCGACCACAACACCTTCCACAACAGCCACCACGACTGAGACCACTACACCTTCCACAACAGCCACAACGACTGAGACCACTACGCCGACCACAACAGTCACCACGACTGAGACCACTACGCCGACCACAACACCTTCCACAACAGCCACAACGACTGGGACCACTACGCCGACCACAACAGCCACAACGACTGACACCACAACACCTTCCACCACAGCCACAACGACTCAGACCACTACACCAACCACAACACCATCCACTACAGCCACCACGACTGAGACCACAACACCTTCCACCACAGTCACCAGGACTCAGACCACAACACTCTCCACCACACCCACCACGACTAGAACCACTACGCCGACCACACCACCTTCCACAACAGCCACCACGACTGAGACCACAACACCTTCCACAACTGCCACAACGACTCAGACCACAACACTCTCCACCACACCCACCACGACTAGGACCACCACGCCGACCACAACACCTTCCACAACAGCCACCACGACTGAGACCACTACACCTTCCACAACAGCCACAACGACTGAGACCACTACGCCGACCACAACAGTCACCACGACTGAGACCACTACGCCGACCACAACACCTTCCACAACAGCCACAACGACTGGGACCACTACGCCGACCACAACAGCCACAACGACTGACACCACAACACCTTCCACCACAGCCACAACGACTGAAACCACAACACCTTCCACAACAGCCACAACGACTGAGACCATTACACCGACCACAACACCTTCTACCACAGTCACCACGACGGAGACCACTACACCGACCACAACACCTTCCACCACAGCCACCACGACTGACACCACAACACCTTCCACCACAGCCACAACGACTGAAACGACAACACCTTCCACAACAGCTACCACGACTGAGACCACTACGCCGACCACAACACCTTCCACCACAGCCACCACGACTGAGACCACTACGCCGACCACAACACCTTCCACCACAGCCACCACGACTGAGACCACTACGCCGACCACATCACCTTCCACCACCGTCACCACGACTGAGACCACAACACCTTCCACAACAGTCACCACGACTGAGACCACTACACCAACCACAACACCATCCACTACAGCCACCACGACTGAGACCACTACGCCGACCACCACACCTTCCACAACAGCCACCACGACTGAGACCACAACACCTTCCACAACAGTCACCACGACTCAGACCACTACACCAACCACAACACCATCCACTACAGCCACCACGACTCAGACCACTACACCAACCCCAACACCATCCACTACAGCCAGCACGACTGAGACCACAACACCTTCCACCACAGCCACAACGACTGACACTACAACACCTTCCACAACAGCCACAACGACTGAAACCACAACACCTTCCACCACACCCACCACGACTGAAACCACAACACCTTCAACAACAGTCACCACGACTCAGACCACTACACCAACCACAACACCTTCCACAACAGCCACCACGACTGAGACCACAACACTTTCCACAACAGCCACAACGACTGAAACCACAACACCTTCCACAACAGTCACCACGACTGAGACCACTACGCCGACCACAACACCTTCCACAACAGCCACAACGACTGACACCACAACACCTTCCACAAGAGTCACCACGACTCAGACCACTACACCAACCACAACACCTTCCACAACAGCCACCACTACTGAGACCACAACACGCTCCACAACTGCCACAACGACTGAGACCACTACGCCGACCACAATACCATCCACTACAGCCACCACGACTGAGACCACTACGCCGACCACAACACCTTCCACAACAGCCACAACGACTAGAACCACTACACCAACCACAACAGCCACAACGACTGACACCACAACACCTTCCACAACAGTCACCACGACTCAGACCACTACACCAACCACAACACCAACCACAACAGCCACCACGACTGAGACCACAACACGTTCCACAACTGCCACAACGACTGAGACCACTACGCCGACCACAACACATTCCACAACAGCCACAACGACTGAGGCCACTACGCTGACCACAACAGCCACAACGACTGAGACCTCAACACCCTCCACCACAGTCACCACGACTGAGACCACTACGCCGACCACAAAATCTTCCACAACAGCCACAACGACTGAGACCACAACACGTTCCACAACAGCCACGACGACTGAGACCACTACGCCGACCACAACACCTTTCACAACAGCCACAACGACTAGAACCACAACACCTTCCACCACAGCCACAACGACTGAAACCACAACACCATCCACAACAGTCACCACGACTCAGACCACTACACCAACCACAACACCTTCCACAACAGCCACCACGACTGAGACCACTACGCCTTCCACCACACCCACCACGACTGAAACCACGACACCTTCAACAACAGTCACCACGACTCAGACCACTACACCAACCTCAACACCATCCACAACAGCCACCACGACTGAGACCACTACGCCTTCCACCACAGTAACCACGACTGAGACCACAACACTCTCCATCACACCCACCACGACTGAAACCACAACACCTTCAACAACAGTCACCACGACTCAGACCACTACACCAACCACAACACCAACCACAACAGCCACCACGACTGAGACCACTACGCCGACCACAACAGCCACCACGACTGAGACCACTACGCCGACCACAACAGTCACCACGACTGAGACCTCAACACTTTCAACAACAGCCACAACGACTGAGACCACTACGCCGACCACCACACCTTCCACAACAGCCACAACGACTGAGACCACTACGCCGACCACAACACCTTCCACAACAGCCACCGCGACTGAGACCACCACACCGACCACAACACCTACCACCACAGTCACAACGACCGAGACCACAACACCCTCCACCAAAGTAACCTCGACTGAGACCACAACACCAGGAGGTAAGTGATGAACCGAGAATCAAATATATGTACATTATTTACATGATTTGGGCTGCAATGAATGTACTGCATCTTTCTCTCCTCTGTTTTTGAGTAATATTAATGGAATAATTCGGTCACGCATGGAGTCGATTGTGTCATCTGTTTGTGACACAAGCGTGGGCGTAACCATTCGTGGGATAGTGCTAATATGAAATCATTTCATGAATGCCAACCTGGGGATCGTTTCACTACGAGTTGCGAGCTCGTAACCCTACATTGTATATGGTAATTGAACGATTGATCGTAATGTTACGAGTAATGAAGACAAGCAGTATACTGGGATTATGGAAATGCAGCCATTTTTGTGAAATGTATTTTCTACAAATATTATTCCAGAGCATGTTTGTTATATATTTATGATAAATTGTACCATTTTAAATTCATTTCGGGCCGGCAATTAATTTTCTTATTTAGTGAGCCAAAGTTACGAGATCTCAATTAAGTGACACCATGGCCTGGCAGTCAGCGTAGTATTCACTTCGTAGTTTGGCATCATGGCAAAACGGTTGTTTCATCTTTTGTTACTTGCGTTGCACATGTATTTTGTCAACGGCATCAGCAGTCTTATTACGTACGATGACGGTTCTCAGATTTCGGAGTATTATTCATATAATTATTGCTAACCCTTTCTTCTTTCACACGTGGTCCATTCGCAAAATCAGGTGCCCAAGTTCCTGTGGCAATATCTGATAACGTCAACTCGTTTGTACCACATATCCTGATTTTCTTTTACTGAATGTTATTGATCACTGTTCTGCATGTATTATAATGGGCTTTCGGACACATTTCCGCTTGTACCTCATACCGGGATTGACCACACGTACAAAGAAGAAAACGATATGAAGTTGGCACTTTTGTATGTTACGGTTTCCACGCAAATGAAACTCAGTTTTGAATATCCTAATGTAGGCTAAAAAGCCACGACCATTTACATAAGACACGGACAATTAGGGCGTGATATGTATTCAGGTTTGCTTTGCTTTCCTTGACCTCAAGCCAATGAGCAGTGAGTCTGAATTTCAATATAAAAACTGTTGCGCGCAGCCCTTGTCATCCTTCTATGAGCGCCTAAAAGTTCCGAGTTGGTCAATTCTCGCCTAATATTATTTCATTCCAGTCTAAGAGAGATCTATGAGTCCAGAATTTCAACGAATAAAATAATAATGGAGTATCCTGTCAAGCCAAACATTTGGCGGCGCCTGATCAAAGACGATCTACGGATTGACGTTAATCAGTAAATGTGATTGATATCCATATTATCAGTTTGTGCATTACGACTATATTGTCTAAAGGGCATTATTCTTTAATGTTAGAAAGAGTAGATCTATTAATACGCAATAGTTGCTTGAGGAGTACGAACTGGGATATCTTACCATTATATTGCACGCTTGATTATGTCCTAAGAAACAACTACCGGCCGGTTGTATACAATGCCACCTTTTGTCTCAGCAATAACCATGAGTCAGTTTAAAACTGCGAGGGACTCCATATTATGCGATGTTTATAGGCGGTACGAATCGATTATACGCCGGATTATTATCCATACGAGCTTCGACAACTGTATCATCCACCGCCGTCACCGCGACCGGGACCACTGCACCGACAACAACACCTCCCACTACAGCCACCACGACAGGGACCACTACACGGACCACAACACGTTCCACCACAGCCACCACGACCGGGACAACCACACCGACCACAACACCTTCCACCACAGTCACCGTGACCGGGACAACTACACCGACCACAACACCTTCCACCACATTCACCACGACTGGGACCACTACACCGACCACAACACCTTCCACCACAGCCACTACGACCGGGACAACTACACCGACCACAACACCTTCCACCACAGTCACCACGACAGGGACCACTACACCGACCACAACAACTTCCACCACAGTCACCACGACCGGGACCAATACACCGACCACAACACCTTCCACCACAGTCACCACGACCGGGACAACTACACCGACCACAACACCTCCCACTACAGCCACCACGAGAGGGACCACTACACGGACCACAACACGTTCCACCACAGCCACCACGACCGGGACAACCACACCGACCACAACACCTTCCACCACAGTCACCGTGACCGGGACAACTACACCGACCACAACACCTTCCACCACATTCACCACGACTGGGACCACTACACCGACCACAACACCTTCCACCACAGCCACTACGACCGGGACAACTACACCGACCACAACACCTTCCACCACAGCCACCACGACCGGGACCACTACACCGACCACAACAACTTCCACCACATTCACCACGACTGGGACCACTACACCGACCACAACACCTTCCACCACAGCCACTACGACCGGGACAACCACACCGACCACAACACCTTCCAACACAGACACCACGACAGGGACCACTACACCGACCACAACAACTTCCACCACAGACACCACGACAGGGACCACTACACCGACCACAACACCTTCCACCACAGACACCACGACAGGGACCACTACACCGACCACAACAACTTCCACCACATTCACCACGACTGGGACCACTACACCGACCACAACACCTTCCACCACAGCCACCACGACCGGGACAACTACACCGACCACAACAACTTCCACCACATTCACCACGACTGGGACCACTACACCGACCACAACATCTTCCACCACAGCCACCACGACCGGGACAACTACACCGACCACAACAACTTCCACCACAGTCACCACGACCGGGACAACTACACCGACCACAACACCTTCCACCACAGCCACCACGACCGGGACAACTACACCGACCACAACAACTTCCACCACATTCACCACGACTGGGACCACTACACCGACCACAACAACTTCCACCACAGACACCACGACAGGGACCACTACACCGACCACAACACCTTCCAACACAGACACCACGACCGGGACCACTACACCGACCACAACAACTTACACCACAGTCACCACGACCGGGACAACTACACCGACCACAACACCTTCCACCACAGCCACCACGACCGGGACAACTACACCGACCACAACAACTTCCACCACATTCACCACGACTGGGACCACTACACCGACCACAACACCTTCCACCACAGCCACTACGACCGGGACAACTACACAGAGCACATGACCTTCCAACACAGACACCACGACAGGGACCACTACACCGACCACAACAACTTCCACCACAGTCACCACGACCGGGACCAATACACCGACCACAACACCTTCCACCACAGTCACCACGACCGGGACAACTACACCGACCACAACACCTTCCACCACAGCCAACACGACCGGGACAACTACACAGACCACAACACCTTCCACCACAGACACCACGACAGGGACCACTACACCGACCACAACAACTTCCACCACAGTCACCAAGACTGGGACCACTACACCGACCACAACACCTTCCACCACAGCCACCACGACCGGGACAACTTCACCGACCACAACACCTTCCACCACAGCCACCACGACCGGGACAACTACACCGACCACAACACCTCCCACCACAGTCACCACGACTGGGACCACTACACCGACCACAACACCTTCCACCACAGTCACCACGACGGAGACCACTACACCGACCACAACACCTTCCGCCACAGTCACCACGACTGAGACCACTACACCGACCACAACACCTTCTACCACAGTCACCGCGACGGAGACCACTACACCGAACACAACACCTTCCACCACAGTCACCACGACGGAGACCACTACACCGACCACAACACCTTCCTCCACAGGCACCACGACCGGGACAACTACACCGACCACAACACCTCCCACCACAGCCATCACGACCGGGACAACTACACCGACCACAACACCTCCCACCACAGTCACCACGACAGGGACAACTACACCGACCACAACACCTTCCACCACAGTCACCACGACGGAAACCAATGCACCGACCACAACACCTTCCACCACAGCCACCACGACCGGGACAACTACACCGACCACAACACCTTTCACCACAGTCACCACGAGAGGGACAATTACACCGACCACAACACCTTCCACCACAGCCACCACGACCGGGACAACTACACCGACCACAACACCTTCCACCACAGCCACCACGACTGGGACAACTACACCGACCACAACACCTTAAACCACAGTCACCACAAGAGGGACAATTATACCGACCACAACACCCTGCACAACCATCACCATGACTGAGACCACTACGCCGACCACAACACCTTCCACCATAGCCGCCACGACTGGGACCACAGCACGTTCCACCAGAACCACCACGACTGGGACCACAGCAATTTCCACCACAGTCACCACAAGAGGGACAATTACACCAACCACAACACCTTCCCCCGCAGTCACCACGACTGAGACCACTAAGCCGACCACATCACCTGCCACCACCGTCACCACGACTGAGGCCACTACGCCGACAACATCATCTTCCACCACAGTCACCGCGACTGAGGCCACTACGCCGACCACATCACCTTCCACCACCGTCACCACGACTAAGGCCACTACGCCGACCACATCACCTTCCACCACAGTCATCGCGACTGAGACCACAACGCCGACCACATCACCTTCCACCACAGTCACCGCGACTGAGACCACAACGCCGACCACAACACCTTCCACCACAGTCACCGCGACTCAGACCACTACGCCGACCACATCACCTTCCACCACAGTCACCACGACTGAGGCCACAACGCCGACCACATCACCTTCCACCACAGTCACCGCGACTGAGACCACAACGCCGACCACATCACCTTCCACCACAGTCACCGCGACTAAGACCACTACGCCGACCAGATCACCTTCCACCACCGTCACCACGACTGAGGCGACTACGCCGACCACGTCACCTTCCACCACAGTCACCGCGACTGAGACCACAACGCCGACCACAACACCTTCCACCACAGTCACCGCGACTGAGGCCACTACGCCGACCAGATCACCTTCCACCATCGTCACCACGACTGAGGCGACTACGCCAACCACATCACCTTCTAGCACAGTCACCACGACTGCGACCACAACGCCGTCCACATCACCTTCCACGACAGTCACCGTGACTGAGAAGACAACGCCGACCACATCACCTTCCACCACAGTCACCGCGACTGAGACCACTACGCCGACCACGTCACCTTCCGCCACAGTCACCACGACTGAGACCACTACGCTGACCACATCACCTTCCACCACAGTCACCGCGACTGAGACCACTACGCCGACCACGTCACCTTCCACCACAGTCACCGCGACTGAGACCACTACGCCGACCACATCACCTTCTACCACAGTCACCGCGACTGAGACCACTACGCCGACCACATCACCTTCTACCACAGTCACCACGACTGAGACCACTACGCCGACCAGATCACCTTCCACCACAGTCACCACGACTGAGGCGACTACGCCAACCACATCACCTTCTACCACAGTCACCGCGACTGAGGCCACAACGCCGTCCACATCACCTTCCACCACAGTCACCGCGACTGAGGCGACTACGCCAACCACATCACCTTCTACCACAGTCACCACGACTGAGACCACTACGCCGACCACATCACCTTCTACCACAGTCACCACGACTGAGACCACTACGCCAACCACATCACCTTCTACCACAGTCACCACGACTGAGACCACTACGCCGACCACATCACCTTCTACCACAGTCACCACGACTGAGACCACTACGCCGACCAGATCACCTTCCACCACAGTCACCACGACTGAGGCGACTACGCCAACCACATCACCTTCTACCACAGTCACCACGACTGAGGCCACAACGCCGTCCACATCACCTTCCACCACAGTCACCGCGACTGAGACAACAACGCCGACCACATCACCTTCCACCACAGTCACCGCGACTGAGACCACTACGCCGACCACGTCACCTTCCACCACAGTCACCACGACTGAGACCACTACGCTGACCACATCACCTTCCACCACAGTCACCGCGACTGAGACCACTACGCCGACCACGTCACCTTCCACCACAGTCACCGCGACTGAGACCACTACGCCGACCACATCACCTTCTACCACAGTCACCGCGACTGAGACCACTACGCCGACCACATCACCTTCCACCACAGTCACCACGGCTGAGACCACTACGCCGACCACGTCACCTTCCACCACAGTCACCACGGCTGAGACCACTACGCTGACCACATCACCTTCCACGACAGTCACCACGGCTGAGACCACTACGCTGACCACATCACCTTCCACCACAATCATCGCGACTGAGACCACTACGCCGACCACATCACCTTCTACCACAGTCACCACGACTGAGACCACTACGCCGACCAGATCACCTTCCACCACAGTCACCACGACTGAGGCGACTACGCCAACCACATCACCTTCTACCACAGTCACCACGACTGAGGCCACAACGCCGTCCACATCACCTTCCACCACAGTCACCGCGACTGAGAGAACAACGCCGACCACATCACCTTCCACCACAGTCACCGCGACTGAGACCACTACGCCGACCACGTCACCTTCCACCACAGTCACCACGACCGGGACAACTACACCGACCACAACACCTTCCACCACAGCCAACACGACCGGGACAACTACACAGAGCACATGACCTTCCAACACAGACACCACGACAGGGACCACTACACCGACCACAACAACTTCCACCACAGTCACCACGACCGGGACCAATACACCGACCACAACACCTTCCACCACAGTCACCACGACCGGGACAACTACACCGACCACAACACCTTCCACCACAGCCAACACGACCGGGACAACTACACAGACCACAACACCTTCCACCACAGACACCACGACAGGGACCACTACACCGACCACAACAACTTCCACCACAGTCACCAAGACTGGGACCACTACACCGACCACAACACCTTCCACCACAGCCACCACGACCGGGACAACTTCACCGACCACAACACCTTCCACCACAGCCACCACGACCGGGACAACTACACCGACCACAACACCTCCCACCACAGTCACCACGACTGGGACCACTACACCGACCACAACACCTTCCACCACAGTCACCACGACGGAGACCACTACACCGACCACAACACCTTCCGCCACAGTCACCACGACTGAGACCACTACACCGACCACAACACCTTCTACCACAGTCACCGCGACGGAGACCACTACACCGAACACAACACCTTCCACCACAGTCACCACGACGGAGACCACTACACCGACCACAACACCTTCCTCCACAGGCACCACGACCGGGACAACTACACCGACCACAACACCTCCCACCACAGCCATCACGACCGGGACAACTACACCGACCACAACACCTCCCACCACAGTCACCACGACAGGGACAACTACACCGACCACAACACCTTCCACCACAGTCACCACGACGGAAACCAATGCACCGACCACAACACCTTCCACCACAGCCACCACGACCGGGACAACTACACCGACCACAACACCTTTCACCACAGTCACCACGAGAGGGACAATTACACCGACCACAACACCTTCCACCACAGCCACCACGACCGGGACAACTACACCGACCACAACACCTTCCACCACAGCCACCACGACTGGGACAACTACACCGACCACAACACCTTAAACCACAGTCACCACAAGAGGGACAATTATACCGACCACAACACCCTGCACAACCATCACCATGACTGAGACCACTACGCCGACCACAACACCTTCCACCATAGCCGCCACGACTGGGACCACAGCACGTTCCACCAGAACCACCACGACTGGGACCACAGCAATTTCCACCACAGTCACCACAAGAGGGACAATTACACCAACCACAACACCTTCCCCCGCAGTCACCACGACTGAGACCACTAAGCCGACCACATCACCTGCCACCACCGTCACCACGACTGAGGCCACTACGCCGACAACATCATCTTCCACCACAGTCACCGCGACTGAGGCCACTACGCCGACCACATCACCTTCCACCACCGTCACCACGACTAAGGCCACTACGCCGACCACATCACCTTCCACCACAGTCATCGCGACTGAGACCACAACGCCGACCACATCACCTTCCACCACAGTCACCGCGACTGAGACCACAACGCCGACCACAACACCTTCCACCACAGTCACCGCGACTCAGACCACTACGCCGACCACATCACCTTCCACCACAGTCACCACGACTGAGGCCACAACGCCGACCACATCACCTTCCACCACAGTCACCGCGACTGAGACCACAACGCCGACCACATCACCTTCCACCACAGTCACCGCGACTAAGACCACTACGCCGACCAGATCACCTTCCACCACCGTCACCACGACTGAGGCGACTACGCCGACCACGTCACCTTCCACCACAGTCACCGCGACTGAGACCACAACGCCGACCACAACACCTTCCACCACAGTCACCGCGACTGAGGCCACTACGCCGACCAGATCACCTTCCACCATCGTCACCACGACTGAGGCGACTACGCCAACCACATCACCTTCTAGCACAGTCACCACGACTGCGACCACAACGCCGTCCACATCACCTTCCACGACAGTCACCGTGACTGAGAAGACAACGCCGACCACATCACCTTCCACCACAGTCACCGCGACTGAGACCACTACGCCGACCACGTCACCTTCCGCCACAGTCACCACGACTGAGACCACTACGCTGACCACATCACCTTCCACCACAGTCACCGCGACTGAGACCACTACGCCGACCACGTCACCTTCCACCACAGTCACCGCGACTGAGACCACTACGCCGACCACATCACCTTCTACCACAGTCACCGCGACTGAGACCACTACGCCGACCACATCACCTTCTACCACAGTCACCACGACTGAGACCACTACGCCGACCAGATCACCTTCCACCACAGTCACCACGACTGAGGCGACTACGCCAACCACATCACCTTCTACCACAGTCACCGCGACTGAGGCCACAACGCCGTCCACATCACCTTCCACCACAGTCACCGCGACTGAGGCGACTACGCCAACCACATCACCTTCTACCACAGTCACCACGACTGAGACCACTACGCCGACCACATCACCTTCTACCACAGTCACCACGACTGAGACCACTACGCCAACCACATCACCTTCTACCACAGTCACCACGACTGAGACCACTACGCCGACCACATCACCTTCTACCACAGTCACCACGACTGAGACCACTACGCCGACCAGATCACCTTCCACCACAGTCACCACGACTGAGGCGACTACGCCAACCACATCACCTTCTACCACAGTCACCACGACTGAGGCCACAACGCCGTCCACATCACCTTCCACCACAGTCACCGCGACTGAGACAACAACGCCGACCACATCACCTTCCACCACAGTCACCGCGACTGAGACCACTACGCCGACCACGTCACCTTCCACCACAGTCACCACGACTGAGACCACTACGCTGACCACATCACCTTCCACCACAGTCACCGCGACTGAGACCACTACGCCGACCACGTCACCTTCCACCACAGTCACCGCGACTGAGACCACTACGCCGACCACATCACCTTCTACCACAGTCACCGCGACTGAGACCACTACGCCGACCACATCACCTTCCACCACAGTCACCACGGCTGAGACCACTACGCCGACCACGTCACCTTCCACCACAGTCACCACGGCTGAGACCACTACGCTGACCACATCACCTTCCACCACAATCATCGCGACTGAGACCACTACGCCGACCACATCACCTTCTACCACAGTCACCACGACTGAGACCACTACGCCGACCAGATCACCTTCCACCACAGTCACCACGACTGAGGCGACTACGCCAACCACATCACCTTCTACCACAGTCACCACGACTGAGGCCACAACGCCGTCCACATCACCTTCCACCACAGTCACCGCGACTGAGAGAACAACGCCGACCACATCACCTTCCACCACAGTCACCGCGACTGAGACCACTACGCCGACCACGTCACCTTCCACCACAGTCACCACGACTGAGACCACTACGCTGACCACATCACCTTCCACCACAGTCACCGCGACTGAGACCACTACGCCGACCACGTCACTTTCCACCACAGTCACCGCGACTGAGACCACTACGCCGACCACATCACCTTCTACCACAGTCACCGCGACTGAGACCACTACGCCGACCACATCACCTTCCACCACAGTCACCACGGCTGAGACCACTACGCCGACCACGTCACCTTCCACCACAGTCACCACGGCTGAGACCACTACGCTGACCACATCACCTTCCACGACAGTCACCACGGCTGAGACCACTACGCTGACCACATCACCTTCCACCACAGTCATCGCGACTGAGACCACTACGCCGACCACGTCACCTTCCACCACAGTCACCACGGCTGAGACCACTACGCTGACCACATCACCTTCCACGACAGTCACCACGGCTGAGACCACTACGCTGACCACATCACCTTCCACCACAGTCACCGCGACTGAGACCACTACGCCGACCACGTCACCTTCCACGACAGTCACCACGGCTGAGACCACTACGCTGACCACATCACCTTCCACGACAGTCACCACGGCTGAGACCACTACGCCGACCACATCACCTTCCACCACAGTCACCGCGACTGAGACCACTACGCTGTCCACATCACCTTCCACCACAGTCACCGCGACTGAGACCACTACGCCGACCACGTCACCTTCCACGACAGTCACCGCGGCTGAGACCACTACGCCGACCACGTCACCTTCCACCACAGTCACCACGGCTGAGACCACTACGCTGTCCACATCACCTTCCACCACAGTCACCGCGACTGAGACCACTACGCCGACCACGTCACTTTCCACGACAGTCACCGCGGCTGAGACCACTACGCCGACCACGTCACCTTCCACCACAGTCACCGCGACTGAGACCACCACGCCGACCACATCACCTTCCACCGCAGTCACCACCACTGAGACCACTACGCCGACCACATCACCTTCCACCACCGTCACCACGACTGAGACCACTACGCCGACCACGTCACCTTCCACCACAGTCACCGCGACTGAGACCACTACGCCGACCACATCACCTTCCACCACAGTCACCACGGCTGAGACCACTACGCTGACCACATCACCTTCCACCACCGTCACCACGACTGAGACCACTACGCCGACCACATCACCTTCCACCACCGTCACCACGACTGAGACCACTAGGCCGACCACAACACTTTCCACCACAGTCACCACGGCTGAGACCACTACGCCGACCACATCACCTTCCACCACAGTCACCGCGACTGAGACCACAACGCTGTCCACATCACCTTCCACCACAGTCACCACGACTGAGACCACTAGGCTGTCGTCTACATGTAACTGGCGTTAATCTGTTTGCATATGTCACCGTCTCTTCGCTTTGATGTCTCCATCGATTGCAGCCATTATTAACACAGGTTCCAGGTTAGCTGGTCTAGTTTCTATAACTCCATTAGTGATTCTAAACGCGTCTTATTTCTGGTCCTTCGCAGATTTGCATGACACTAAGTAGGCAATAAGTATGCCAGTACTCTGTCTGGGTTGTATATTAGGCCCGAAAAGTGTCTTCCGTCGTAGTTGCTCCCGACAATTGACCATTAAAAGTTCAAGGAAAAGTATATAAATACAACGTCGTTGACGACGATGTCGCTGGATTATGAGCATGAGCATCCCCGTGAGGACAGAAGCAGATGCACACGTTTGTGTGGTGTATGTATTACCCATTAGCCTTTCACATCGTCATGGACCACACTTTCCTCATCCATAGTGGTCGTAAGGTAAATGTTCACGAGATACGAGCTTCCACTTGCCAATCCCAGCCTCCCAGCTTCGGCTGCCCTGTTCGTGTCATTCCTTCACCAGCACGGATATGCGGCGCGATCGATTCAGACTAATATATTGATCAGCCCTCCCTTACTTACACAGACAACCCGGCGTCGAGGACCCTGCCCAGTCATGTCTGGTGCAAAAGGCCACGCAAGGAGTGAAGAACTTAAGGATCAACAAAGACGTGAGACGCAACGACGCCGATCGCCGTCAAACTGTTGCAATTGCTAGCGGACTCTTTGGATCCCACCGAATCGTCCTACCTGAATCAGCGATTGTACAGCGTCAGGTTTATCCTTGCTTTCTTCGAGTTTTTGAGAGTTGGGGAGATCACGATCTCTCGTATCCGATCTCAGAACGTGCTCCGCCTGGGCAATATTTACTTCGATCACTCCTCTTCTTGTATGTACATGTTTTACATGTTTTAAACATTCGACCGGGAAAGAGGTGACCTTAAGAGCATGTGAGCTGAAGAACGGTGTGTGGCCGGTAGCAGAGATGAAAAAGTACCTCGCACAGCGCGGGCCACGAGAGCGCTTTCTCTTCTTAAGCCTCGACGGTCAGTCAGTTTGCAAAGCCGCTTTTCGGTCTATGTAAATGATTGGTGGCGGATGGCCCCACGTTCATAGATGTTCCAAATCAAGGTCCTATAGTGGTCAGCTGGGCAGACATCGGTCACGTGCCCCGGCCATGGGGTATGGAACACAGACCAATCGCCCGGTCCGGTCCGCTGTACGCCAAATTAGACAGGCGCCTAGACATGCGCCCAGGGCCTAGAATGGCAGCGCCTGCTCTTTGCCATAAATGGATTATGTTAATGTGATCATAAATAACACGGCTTTCCGACCAACTAATTTATCAATCATGTCATTATGTGTCAGTCATGTTATTAATGTTACTCCAAACCCTTCGTTTGAACCATAAAAATATACGACGCCAGGCATAAATTCGTTAATGGATAACTTTTAATCTAATAAACCGTTTTTAATCTAATAAACCTTTTTAATCTAATAAACCATTTTTAATCTAATAAACCTTTTTAATCTATTAAACCGTGTCTAGTCTAATAAACCGCTCCCCTGCCCTGATATTGGGGCTGTGTGTGCGCCTCATGGTATATGTTATTCTAAGAAACTGAGAGCCAAATCGCAGGATTACAAAATACGACTGCTGATTTAATAGTTTCGGCCGGGTAAACGTTTGTCTCATTTTCTACTAGGCGCTTTGCAGATGTGCGTGACACCAATTAGGCAGTATGCATGTTGTTTGGGGCGTAACGTCACGCACGAAAAATGTCCTTCCGTCGCAATTCCTCCCGTAGGTTAACTATTTTACGCGCACGAAGAAGTATATGAAAGCGACGTCGTTGACGTTCGTGTCGCTGCTTAATGAAGATTGTCATCGCGGTGAGCAATATAGCAGAAGTAAATGTGTATGTGCGCCATGTAGCACCCAATACCCATTGACATCGTCGTAGCTCTCACTTTCCGAATCCATAATGGTCATTTCCATGCGGGTTATTGTCATACGGGTCATTGTTACCAAACGATTTCGCCGATGCCAGAATTTGCCCATTGATGATCCCTTAATATCGATATTCTGTCCATTAATGGGTAAGGTACATATACCGCAAGGCAGGGGCGGATCCAGTTGGCGGGGAGGAGGGGGCGGGACGGGGCGACCCAGCCCCGGTCCTCCCTTTTAGGGCCGCAATTTATAACATTTAACATGAAAACCGAAAGCTAGGCCATCTCTCGGGACCTATCCAGCTTATATGTGTCCGACGCGGCAATGCATTAATTGGTTAATGGATTGCGCTTCACATAATATGCGAAATAGATCTCTACTGCATGTCAAATATCATTTCATATACATTGATGTAGCTGGGTTTTTTTTTAATAAATACTTATAAGTACCACATATGGAGGCGTGGCCACATTGCCCTATTGTAATGAAATTGTTACTAGCAGCAATATTGGTCCCCATTGTCTGGGTGTCCGCATGCATCCTAAGCGTGAATGATCATATCAATACCGAATTGTTTCCGCAGGTGCATGCAATAGCAATCCGTGTCAAAATGGAGGCGCATGTGACAACACTGAAGGCGGATTTAACTGTTCCTGCCCTGAATTATACGAAGGACGATTTTGTGAGAACTGTAAGTTGGTGAATTGTGTTTTCGTATGTGCTAAATTATTTAGTGTTTTGAAATGTCATTAACCGTTTAAATAAGGTCACCATATCAAATCAAGTAACCCTGCCATGACGTCGTGGCTGACGTGGAAAGCATGGAAGTTGGCAATTGACGTGAGAAGCTTCATATGCCCGTAATGCTGCTGGCGATCAGAGTTAATTGGCTGTAAAAGGTCGTTCTTTTAGCGCGAACCCATAGTTTTTGCATAGCTCACGCATTACTCGCGCAATGCATTTATTGCAACAATCAATTTAGTGATATCTGACATGCCATATACAACAATGCTTCTAACAGCGACGTAATTTAAGGGATGAATATCCACGTTCTGCGAACAAAAGCGTTATTTGATTTTGCTTGCAGTGTGCTTTGTGTGTCCTTCCAGCGATTCACCCTTGTCACTATGCGCCTTGCCGGAACGGGGGGACTTGTGAGAGAGCAGGTTCCAGCTACCAGTGCACCTGCACCAAGCAATGGAAGGGACCCACTTGCTCTAGCGGTGAGTAACCTGCCTTCAGTGAGTCATATCATGTTCCTGATAGATAAACGACAAATCCAGGGTCCCCCCAACACCCTTGGGCATTTAGAAGATTACATTTTCGGATTCGACAGAAGACAGAAGATTCGGATTGCGCCCTATTCAAAACCTGAGTATACACAGCCACCAATGCAGCTAAGCTCGTTAAAACTAGTTAACCGTTAAGGCGACCAAACTTGATCCAATGAAAAACCGTGTGTTTTTTTAGTGGGGGGGGGCGAGGTTGGCGGTGAGGGTACGCATATACAATTGTAGGTTATTTAAAATTGTAGCATGTGAGTGGCGTGGATATATACCTTTTATCGAAATGCCCGTACCTTAGCCGGGGAGAGTACAACGGTACATTTTGCATGGTTTGGAAGTGTATGTATGCTGGTTGATTAGTAAGGTTTTTTTTTCTTTAAGCAGAATGTGACATGTGCAATTTAGTCAACCATTATAGCCACTTGCATAGAACAAATCCTTGCTGCTAGTGCAGTTACTTATGTAATTATTATGTAATTATTATGGGCTTATTCATACATATTACGAAAATTATTATGTAATTATTATGTAATTATTATGTGCTTCTTCATACATATTACGAATATGTTCCTTCATGATGTAGCGCCCCTTTGTCATAATAGTAATTTTGTGTAGAAGAAAACAAATGTGTGTTGAATTAGATTGCCACGATGAAATTATGCATATTAAAAGTATGCAGACATGATCTATGGTAGACATTAGACAAAGTATCTTTAGAATCTAATATATTGCGGTTAATTTATCAAATGAATCAATAAGGATAAGATAATATTAGTTCTTCCTCTGTTTCCAGATAACCACCCTTGTCTGCTCGACCCGTGTCTCAATAACGGCACGTGTGAGCCACGCGACGACGGAGACTTCCGGTGCATATGTACCACTGAGACGTACGGGTCGATGTGTGAAAACGGTAAGACATATCTTTATCTTTCTAATCCCAGCATGGAATACTATATATATATTTATATATATCAAACAATATCACCCACCTATATTTGCATACCAATCTTGCCCGGGGCAGGCATATCGCATCAAGTTTTCACTTTTTAAAGTCCAATAATAAACATTAGAACAAGTATTGACCAACAATGCTGCAAAGGGGAGATCCACAAACACCAATTGTATACCGTTCTCTCGCTAGCTTAGATGCACATAGCAATGCTTGTCTTTGCAAGAGAAAACATTACTCCACAACATTACGGTTTCATACTCCTCAAAGGACTCCTCAAATTAAGGGTATGTCTTTAACAGCGTTTTTCCGATACTTATTGCCTTGCTAATTCACTTCAGTTCTGACCGTAACTTGTTGTATCGAGTGTCATGTGTATCCCCGGTCACAACAGTTGAGATGGATCCATGCCTTTCCAACCCCTGTAAAAACGGAGGAACGTGTCAGAGAGAAAACGGCGGATTCAACTGTATTTGCCTTGATTTCTACGAAGGACAACTGTGCGAGAATGGTAAGTTTGTGCCGGTTGGTGCTAATAATGTGGCCAATCAACCGACAATCGTGTATATACACAGTATTATCGGCTAAAGGTCTTTATTATCACAGCGTATTAGCACTTGTTTCTTCATCATTGTGGATAGAAATTTACATTCGTGTAAATATGTTTGACATACAATAGTATAAACATATATTTATATTAGAGGGGTTTTGCTGGTAGCATCCGTTCGTCAACCATTGAAAATGGATTTACAGCTAATTTTGTTGTGATTTAAGTATTTTGAATTATTTGACGACGTTTTAGACCGACACAGCTTGTCCCAGTCGGCGCATCCATATTCTCTCGTGCCTGGTTTGACGTGCAATCTGGTCCCCCAGAATTCTTCGTGGAAGACCATTTTATCTCGCACGAAACGTTCTTAACCCCATTATAGGTCGCACACTCCCATCAATCCGAATCCATCCATGGGAAAATCTCAAACCTGACCTCTCCAGTATTTAGCACAGTCTGCAATGGCACTTCTCGCCCGATAGATATATTTGAAGCATTTTATGCCTGGCATTGGCGTTTAAGACTTTGTTCGTAAACTTCAGGTACGACATTTAGTTCAGTTTATAGCTTCACGTTTTTGATTAATACCTTATGGAAAATTCTTATCGCCACAGATGTCACGCCGACTATCCATAGTGTCGTACCCACCTTCTGCCCGGTGTCCGGAGGCACCGTCATCACAGTCCGAGGGTCCGATCTACTGCTGCCCGGGCCGCCGACCCTGGTGCAAGTGGGTCCCTACGAGATTACACGAGACGATATTTACGACATGTAAGAGAAAATATGTTACAGCCAAGGGCCATGCGTTTTCATTATGATGGCTTCAAGTTGATTGACGTCCTACAAACAGAGCTTGCGTATTCATTTTGATAGTTTGACTTAGATTGTCGTCGCAAAAGGAGGGTCAGCGTGGTAATTTTGACGGTGTTACTTTGATTGCCGTACGGGATTGTCTATTCACGCTGCAAATAATGTTGAAGCTATACACTATGATTTCAATTTTTAAAGACTTAAATGGTCAGCATGTGCGTGAAAGTTTGAAACGCGACGTTCGATACTATATGGTATGATCGCCGACCCCCTCATCTAACCCATGATATTCGTAGAATTAAGTGAATAGTTATTTTGACGAAAGAAGGTTCCCGCTCTTCGTGCCATCTTATGAATCTCATCACGCCCGTTGCAGAACGAACACTTCCTTCGAGGTCGAAATCCCCCCGGGTAACGAGACAACGGATGTCGGGGTGCCGCTTCCAATTATGGTCACATTCGGCGAGCACATGCCAGTCATGGCGCTAGAAAACTTCACTTACAGAGGGAACCCTATCTTGACGTCCTTCAGCCCCAGAACAACTATCAAGGAGTAGGTATTCATGTAAAAAGGTGTTCAAATAAACAAAAAAGGATCTTGCGTGATATCACTTGCTAAATATAATTAAGGTATCATTATAATATCATCCTTGCTAAAACAATAGTTGGCACATTGGTTCATTATAAGGTCAATTTAGTCATTATGGGTTTCTCATGTTATTTTGTTGTGTTCTGTGTCTTTGAGTGAGTCAGCGTATGGCTCCTTGCGGTTATAACTTATGAGACACGTAGCGTGTAGTTGTGGTCTCTTAATGAAGCAGACGCACAACGTAGGTTGAGTTGAGCCCGCTGATTGCCCGGCTGTATACATTGACAAGATAACCTTATCGGAAAGGGGAATGGTCGAAGTATCAAAAGATCGTGGATTCACTGCATTGTCCCGGGAGGTTCCTTGGCCCAATTAAGCCTGGATGTGCACACACGCGGCCTAAGACACCAATATTTCATGTCATTATTTACCATGACGCAGAGGTGGCACAATCGTGACGGTGGAGGGGGAAGGTCTGACGTCTGTGTTCAGGGCTTGGATGGTCATTCGCGTGGAAGTTACCCGGAAACACTCACCACCCGGCACCAACAACAGCTATTTCAAAGAGGTAACCGTGCCAGTGACATTGTCGCCAGCAGTGCAACTGTTAATAATCCTCTTGTCATATGATGCAACCTGACTTGATGCAAATGTTGTCAGTCTCTATTACGTCTTCTTTGGGCGGACCGTAACATTCAGACTGATTTAGTATCCGTCTATAACGACATAAAAGAAAAAAATCATGCATTTGTCCCCTCACCGTGACATGTTGTGCTATGTGTCCAACTTTACCAAGACAAATTGGCATACTGTAGCAGCTGAAATTTGCTAGTCCACTAGTGTCTCCATCATATATATCAGTGTGTTCTATCCACCGCCAGCCTTGCGCTCGCCCGGACAACGACACAGTGATGACGTGCTTCACGCCACCTTTGGAGATCCCACAAGACGTCTTAGACGCGATAGCGCCGGCGCCAAACTCTACCCAGCGGAGACGGCGTGCTGCCGAAACGCCCTTTGGAGGTCACGCCCAAAGTCACACGATGTGGGTTCTCGTTTCAAATCTCGCCGCCATCTTCCACATCAGAACGCCGGGCGATCATAGGGTGTACTCCGGTGATGCGGAGCTATTCGACAGCGTCCAAGGACGATGGCACAGAGAGCGTCGTCAGACAGAGGCCGTTGACGGGGCCATCAATTACAACTCTGAAAACATCACAGTCGCCTTCTACGCTGGCTTCATCCTAGATCGCTACATGAAGTACAGCGAACTGCTAAATGTGACTGGCGAGGCCATCAGCGCGCTGGCCCAAGTGACCGTCACGGGGACCCCGAAACCGGACATGTTCGAACAGGACTTCATCGTGGACACCGACAAAATAATGGAAATAACGGTGAGCGACCTGCATTAAACATAAATTGTATGCACGAAGTAGGAGTGATATGAAATAAATCATGAGCGACATACATTATATATAGATAACATGCACCAAGAATAACTGACATATTTTAAATATAGATGATATGGTGTAAGTATGAGTGCCATGCAAACGGATAAGTTGCATACATTAAGTATGATTGACTCGCACTACATGAAAGTTGCATGCACTAAGTATAAGTGACTCGCACTACATGAAAGTTGCATACACTAAGTATGAGGGACATGCTAAGTAAGTGTTGTATGCGTTAAATACACATGGTATATACCAAATATGACGAACGAACACGAAGTGCGAATGATTGCGTGTCGGGCGTGGGCTAAATGTGAGTGGCATGCAATAACTATGAGTCTCATGTTCTAAGTATGAGTGATTATAAGTATGAATGATATTCAATAATTTACATAGATCATGTTCAGGTTCCAAGAAACCTTCGTTGGCAATTAATTGTGAGATACATAAATTGCAGATTACTTGAGAGGTACATCAACTGTAGATTACTTGAGAGATACATTTATTGGAGATTACCGAAGAGAGTTGTCCATTGTAGATTACTGGAGAGATACATACATTGCGTATTACTTGAAAGATGCATCTATTAGAGTTTACTTGAGAGATGCATCTATTGGAGATTACTTGAGAGATACATCTATTGGAGATGACCTGATATACAGCTATTGGAGATGACCTGATATACATCTATTGGAGATGACCTGATATACATCTATTGGGGATTACATGAGAGAGTAGTGGAGCATTGGAGTTAACTTGAGAGATGCAATTGCTTTATTCAGTCCTGATGTGGTAGGTACCACAAGTGTGAAAAAAAAATTGGTGTCAGGTATGTTATTTCATTTTCCTTAAACCGCGATTAGAATGAACAGTCAAACAGTTTATTGCTCATATATATTGTACATATGTGCCTGCAATACTTGTAGTTAATATTGGCGGCGTATGCAGCACAAATAATAAAAAAGTGGTCTATGCGAAAATGGTTTATTTCGTTACATTCATCGGTTGCGCAGACTATGTGGCAAAAATGAATAGCTGGCCAATGCGTCTAGAGCAGCAAAATTCCCATGACGCATATCGAAAATGGGCTAAATGTTGATTTTATCGCGGTACTATTCATAACAGAATATACCCAATTACGTGTGACTGACGTCGCATCCATACATAGGCTTGACTACTCACTACCATATCCGCACACATTGCTTTTGCCCAGAAGGATTATACACACGTTTTCCATTTCTCTACCTATTTCGTTCTGAATATAACCTACAGGGAACACACATGAAAACCATCCAGCCCAAGAATTACCAAGTGCATATTGGACTTGGCGAGTGTTCCGTGATTAATGACGACATAACACCCTCAAAGCTACCATGTCGCCCACCTACAACAGCGCCAGGGAGAAGAATGGGAAACACCGGACTTAAACATGTAGTCATCGTAAGTGCAAAAGCCGCTGTTTAAAAACGATACGGTCATATATATCAAGGTAAATGTGATAACCATTTATATGTGTAAACCATGGAAGCCTCAGAAAATAAATTACGTTTGTAAAATATATATATATATCAAATCTATGTTGTTGTATCTGTTTATCCATTTGTCTTGTAATTTGAGCTACCGGTTGCTGGTGGTTTTTTTCTGTGGAGTTGATTTGTCTCCACAATATGCTTACAGGACCATGCCTGTTCTTTTGCAGCTATCTGCAGGGAAAAACACAAACTTTACTTTGGGACATGCTGTCTTCGAAAGTGTGGACATCATTTCAGTGATAACTGGCGCCACAGTCGGTGTCGCAGCTGCTATCTTCATCATTGTCGCCTGCATTCTACGGCGAAGGCGGCGAAGGCGGCGAAGGCGGCCAAAGCGTGGTATGGACGACATGATTATTCTGCCGCCGCTTCCAGGGCAAGAGCCGCAGGGACATTGGATGGATATCATGGGGAGTTCCACGCGGGATTCAGAGCATCTCCGGCGAAGGGTCTATTTACCGGATCTGCCGCTAAGTGTAGACGCAGTGCCTCCCCCTGGCGGCAGAAACCCGGATATCGAGAACAGGTCGGGGTCGAGCATGTTCTTACCGCCCAGTCTTTCGCCTGTATTCGCGGGGAATATTGCTTCGATCGCCGACTATTTAGAGGTGAAATATGGACCTGGTCATAAAAGAAGGTCACCTCCTGACATGTCTACGGGCCGTCCATTATATGCCAATGATACGAAACTAACGACCGCAACACCCTTTGCGCTGCCCCGGCCCACATATACACGTCGCGAGCAGGAGTCACACAGAGGTCAAGGGTCACGCCGTCCTATATCACGTCACGATAATGGACGCGAGGTCGGTGACGCTATCGTCGACCACCGGCCGCAGTGGCATGATATCGACCATGGAAGCAGGCGAATGATTACGCCGACAAGCCGCCATTATGAAAATGCTCACGGAACGAAAGAGAGAGATGCGGTGGACTCCAAGCTGCGCTGGACCCCTGGAGTGCATCGCTATCGACCTGACAGCCTCCTTTCTAATTCAAAACACTTCTCCTGGTTACATGTGCCTGAAGACATGTTCGGCTCTCGGGACGCTGAACGACTGACGGATTCCGCCGACCTTCTCAAGGTGACCCCACGTTTTTTTCCATTGTCGATAGTCGGTGGTGATGGTGCCGGAAGTGTTTCATCTGAGTATGCAGACTACCGAAGTCACATTTCCGGTTTGCGATCATCGCGCCCTCAAGACCAACAAACATCAGTGCATCAGAGATCGATGGCAACCAACAACTTTTCAATGAGAGGTAACATTCTGACACATTTCCCTGGCAATATGTTTGCAAATCTAGAAAATGAGACTGCATCTGTAGAAGGACAAATATCGTATGATGCGGAAAAACAGGTACCCCAAATTCCGCGATCAACTCTAAAGCACCAAATTGCGAGGAATCTAGACTTAGGCAACGGAAGGAAGAAAGTTTTAACGCTCTAACCAGAACACGTGACTTTGAATCCGGGATCCCAAACAACGCGACCAGCGCTCACGGACGACATTTCGCGGAAACGAGGCTTAACGAAAAAAAGGGACAATATTGTGACGCTCTATCCGGAACAGGTACCTCTGAATCCGGAGAATGCGACCGGCCAAGGGTATGTAGAATTAGAGAAATCATCTGATTCCGATAACCACGGATAAATTATTTCGAATAACGACACCAGCCTTAACAGACTAGCTGACAAGGAGTTCCTGAACTAGGGGAACTCGTTGGCGGTTCAGATAGTGGCAACACGACCTGCTTTGTGCGGTGTATAGGAAGGAGCGGGTTCTTACTTTTATTTTAGCCGTATCCTAAATTTACTCCTCATGTACGTACAGAACAGAATCTCTATGGCCAATGTGTTCTTACTATGTGTAAATGTCATGCCAGTTTCTGTCAATAGAGACGGGGGACAGGGGATACTGCTAATATCGTTATCGAAAGACGAATGACATCAAACAAATGTGGCTGAGCGTTTAGAGACCTAGGTTGCCTTATGCGATGCTGTTACTTTTGGCAAGCAATTGTTAGAACGGCAACATTGATAGTGTTTTTAGTAGGGCAAGATGTCAATGTTGGCAATCTACTACTGCTGTGATATAATTGTTCTCGCAATCCAGTTTTGCATTGTAGTTTAAAATGCTATGTTTCTCAACAAGACTTCACAAGTCGCAGTAGAGTGTTGATCGAATGCTGGGAAAATGAACCCAGTTGTCTGAATACGGAAATCACATTAAACGACATAGAAGGTGCAATCAGTTTCAGTTTAACAGCACATGCATTTGTAGTCCCCTTTGACGTCACTTTCCTCGCTCGCAGAAATTAAATTGGTAGGTGCGAAAACAAGTGGAAAAAGTATGCTCTTCTACTATTTGGGGCGTTACAGCTCGATAATATAAGCGTGGAAACACCGCCAATTAATATGAGCTAAGGTTGTTTTGGCGTGGCACGAACACTTTAAGCAAGATTTTGACAAAGCTTGTACAAACTCGCCGTAAGTAACAGCAAACTATCTGTCAAGGTGCTTATCGTCAAAGTGGATCCATGCATAATATTTTTAATTTATATGACAATGCTGAGTAGTATATGTACAGTAAGGGAGGTTGTTTTATTACTGTGCCTTTATTGACTTCTTGAAGTTATTCGATTCCTTGCCTCTATACAAGTCGTTCTATAGGCTACTAAATATGATAGACATGGTAAAACTAATGAACGGCTTGCGGAACGAATCTTGAATCGTGTTTCAAGACACAAGCGTATCGGAATATTTTGAATGCGATCTCGGGACATGCCGGGGATGCATGATTACCACACTTATGTTCTTAATGTACATCCAGGAGTTCGACAAAATGTTCGAAAATGTCACGCATGTTTTTGAACGAAGGTGATATTGCTGTCGTTAATGATTCTATCGGTAAACCACAGAAGCAATATCTCTCAAATACGTGAGTTACTCATGCATTGGAATACATGAGTAACATGCATTGGAATGCTTGTAAATGTATATTTTTCAACACAGCTGCTACAATATGAATAAACCTGCAGCATGGCACTATTCGTAAGCATTGCGTTGCTCAGGCCAAACGTTTCAGTCATAAGTTACCCATAGAGAAGCTCCGCACTACATACAACAAAATGTGGGGGACGAGTACCATTTGCTGATTCTTTGCAAGCAATGTTTATGATATTCGGCACGCCTACGGTGTAAATGTCCACGCTCGTAATGTAAATAGACACCCATTCCACCATATTTTGAACTCTTCAACGCCATATGTTATCTACAGAGTATCAACTTATGTTGATAATGCATTGAAGATTCTGGACACCGGCACTGCCATTTAAATGTGTTACTATTGTGCACAATGGGCCTAAGGCCACTTTATGTGTTATGTTATATATTTGTGGTATATTTAGAGTGACATGACACCAAAGACTATAAATAGTTGTAGATCTTCATACCATTGCAATCAGTGAATATTGGTGATGAAACCTCTGGTGATTATTGATAATGATAACTCTTTCTCATAGATATGTAAAGATGGTATGTGTTATATTTAGAGTTCCATGACAATATAAGACATGTATCAGATTTGTATCCTAATAACATTATAATCACGGAATATTGATAATGATACATCTTTCTACGTTAATAATACTTCTACTAGTAAATAGTAACTGTGTTTTTTTATTTGCGATGAAGATGGATCATGCATATTTGCTATAAAGCTCTGATAAATCCTCCCGTTTTTCCATATGCGGCTATTACTCTTGGAACCAGAATGGACAGCGCCAAGTAGTGTAATATTGCTCACCCTTACGTACTGCACTGTGCCATATCACGCCATATTGGACACCGGTATTAACATACTGCAAGTTTACTGACTCGTAATGAAACTGAGGCAGAAATAACCTGGTTCTGTACCTGCAAGATATCAGGTTCTATATTTACGCTAACGGGTACGCATACGAGTGATACGTTGTATATGGAATAACATACGATAAATACATCTTGTACATTCGTACACCATGTTGCTTATGCGATATTGAATGTACACTATATAATAATGGTATATAATGGTAGATTATATGATATTTGTTATATTGTCATTATCATATGTACATTTATCTCATCAGCTCATGTCATTTTATCATTCTCGGCTAATAGCGCTTATGCAAATGTTTATTGTTGATATTTATATACCGACGTTAAATAAAACATATAATCAATACATAATAGGTATATACAATACACATAAGATACAATACACAATACATAAGACAGTACAACACCGCGGGTTACAAGTGTAATAATCTAATGACCAGTACAACAAGAGAAATAAGAAGCAAAGCATTTCGGAAAAAAATGTAATTATTTTTTGTCTATTAAGCCCTTTAAACACCGCCACTTTTGCCAGAACATTTGGACTTTCTTGTCCTGCTCGGTAATATAGTTATTATATGCGACGCCTTTCTCTAATGAATAGATAAATCTTAACTGCCTTAACGCGGCTTCGACATTCAGCGACTCCCTTTTGCACTTAGCTGTAAAAATATGCCGTTTAATAATGATAAAGATGTGATTAACTAGGTGTTAGGAGGCTGCTCCGAGTAGAACCACAGTCTTGACGAGGAATGGGGTTATATCGACGTATGGCCAAATGCTGTCCCTAATGTTTTTCATAGACATTGAACATCCCAGCCAGCATGGCATTATCGGCCCAACGTTGTTTTTAGGTAGGCAACGCAACCGTTTGCTAGTATACATAGGCGCAACGTAATACCGACCGTCATCTGCGCTCTGCACCCAACAGTTGGCAATGAAATGTTGGCCCAACATTGCGCCTACGTACCAGCGTACTGCCGTTAGCGCAAAACGCAGCGCCATCTAGCGAGTTTTTGAAGCGACACTTCCATGCGGCAATTTTCCAAGTGACTGTAAGTTATCGTGAATTTTGGGATTTTGATTCATTTGGCACATTATTATTATGACGAAAATTGAAATTTTCAATTTTCGGAATATGTCGGTTGGTCGTGTTTGTGTGTATGTATGTATGTATGTGTGTAAAAAAGAAACGCACGGGCACAGGGTAAACCACAAGCTGTAGTTAAGTCCAGGATAAACCACAAGCTGTATGTATGTATGTATGTATGTATGTCTGTCCCACTCGAAAACGGGAAGTCTCTTTGTGGCCTAACTGCTGCATGTATCGTTTCGCAATCTTTAACATCTTATAGCTAGCTAATAGGGCTACAACATTCTCGTCGCGCAGGTCGAAAGATCAAAGGTCAAGGTCACAGCGATTTTTTGAAAAAATAACTAAAAACGCGTATATCTCCGTTAATATTAAAGCTAGAGATCTCGAATTAGTTTCAGAATGTGCCCCTCTTTCAGGTGCAGTTTTTGGGTATTGTTCACTTTTTGATGCGTAATACTCATTTTCGAGGAAAACGAGGTAATAGGTTTTGCGCAAAACGCACTAAATGACCTCTGTCAGTTTTGTCGCTTTTTGGCACATTTGCCATCAAGCTATCGCTATGTTGTTCAAATATGTCATAGAAATATGAATTGTAATGACTTGTGTCGAATCTTAGAGTTTTCTGATACGTCACGAGACGTCACCATGGCGTCACTTTTGGTACTTACAAAAAATCATCAAAAATCAGAAAAAAATCACAAAAATGCGAGAGTAGCATTATATTGTAGAAAAAATAGTTCCTCGTATAGCTACAAACTAAAAACAATACGTTCCTATCTTACTTCCGGTTCCAGGGCCGGGGGAATTTCTCTATGGGACTTCCCATGTTAATAGGGCTGTATCTTTAGGCTGGGGAAAAATGTTTTGTCGCGTATGTCGCAAGTGCCTCCAGCAAACAACACCGCGATTTTTTCATTAGTTGAACATGACGTCTAGTAGCGACAGTGCTTACCATATGCAATTACAGCAAATAGTGACGTCACAGGATTTTTTTGAAATTTGGTCAGTGGTGAAAAGTGAAAGATTTTTGGTGTCAGCAGAGGCTCCCACGGGTGTCCTATTCAAGCCATCACTCAATGTTTGCAGCTGTGGATGGATAATACTAAGTTGAATCATAATCTGTCGATATGGTTCCATAGCCACATTACTTTTCGGTATATAGTCGAAATCGTTTAACATGGGATCCTATGGGGAAAAATGAACTTGATCGAATATGACCTACTTCCGCTCAAGCTATTTCAGTCTCCTTCGCCACACAGTGAGGTAATATCACTGTAAAGCAAGCTATAAGAAAAACACGGCGATCTCTTTACTACTTTTTGTTTCCATGGCAACGAAGCCACTGGCCTAATGATAAACATACAGATTCTTGCCATTGAAAGAAAAATTGTCAAAAATCAGATAACAATGCTAAAATTGCATTCTTTTCGCCAACTAGTTGCCAATAAGCATCTTCAGATCACTTAGTGCTTTAATTAGGCGGAGGTTGTCTAGTTATGGTGCTAGAGCGCTCCGAAGTGGGATAAAACCTTTGTGGGGCCGCCAATGATGAGTGAATGGAGATTGTGTCCATCTTGAAAACAACGTCAAAATTAAGAAAAACATGCCAGAGCTGTGATCTTTACGCCAAATGGTAGGGAACATTGATGGTCAAAAAAATAGTGAAAGAAACAAATTAGTTGCAATATCACTTCGCTTACAGTGTTCTTTGTTCTTGTCGTCGGTCTCCGTGTTTCCGCAATGATAAGCTAATGCAATTTTTGACCATTTCGCCAAGCCATAGCTGAAGGACTAATCTTTCTATCGCCTAGCTCTTTAATCGAATAAGTTGTGGCAGTAAAGGTTGGCATATTGCTGCTTGGACGTTGTCGTGCGTCACGTCATAACGTCACCGTGACGTCATGACGTCACATATCTTACGTAGGCTATTACTCAGCTATTACAAGGTATGGCGACTTTCGGGTTGCTTGACGTTGCAGGTCGTGTTCAGGGACAGTTTGTGCCGTGTGTAACTTTTTAGGCGCAGGGGATAAGTATGCGTCAAAAATGACGTCATAGCTAACGTGCTCCTACGAAATGTTAGGTTTGCTTTATTTTCAGCCACTTTGGCAATAGCTGTCATAACCCGAGTTGATAAGTAGGTACATTAAAGAAATAGAAGCCGTCTTGAGCATTTTCGCGCACGTAAAATGACGTCATGTCTCGTTAAGACGAAAATTTTCAATTTTCGTCTTATGTCGGTGTGTTCGGTTTGTCTGTCTGCGTGTCTGTCTGTTTGTAACGTAAGACATTATCTTTCGAATGCCTTAAGATATCGACTTCCAAATTCACAGAAACATGCGGAATGGCAATTGTCAGGCTAAGTTTGTAGATGGGCCATGTAGGTCAAAGGTCAAGGTCACAGGAATTTGTTGAAATTCGCTTAACCATTGAAAGATAGAACCAAAAAACGGGAACATCGCTATAACGTTCGCAGTTTCCATTCAATCATGCTGCAAATTATTTCACGTATTGGGCCCATTAGTACCTTCTATATCGTTTTTCATTTGTGCAAATCTCCCGAATAGTTTTCCTGCTAAAAATTCCCAAAGTTTAACATGGGACCCTATGAGAGCATTTTGGCGGGAATCAGGCCTCCTTAATTTCTCCATGAAGGGTACATGTCAGACAAACCACACCTTGCGTGAGATATGACATTAGTATTTGGGCGTAAAATATTATATTGACCAAGGTCACGCTTCCAAGGTCAAGGTCACCTCAAGGTCAAGGTTACGAAACATGTTTTCCCGCGTAACTTTGTTAATATTTAGTTTTCGAGTTATTGGATGATCAATTTTGACATTGCAGACAGTGCAAAAAAATCGCTGTGACTACATAAATGCAGGTAGATGACTCATATGTGGTGGAATATGCCCCCATATTACTGACATCATGTATGCCAAATGCCATCGAAATACCAGTAGTTTCGACGCTGACAAATAATCACACTTTAACATTGCCAAGCCCATTATAAAGCCTCGATACGGCTTGGCAGGGACATTCGGTCCGCCACCCAGATAGACTATGCCAAGAATTACGGCGATCGAACTGGCAGTATTCGTCCTGAATATTTCTCGCTATCGCTATTAAATTTTACGTAGGAACAATAGTTTTCACGCGACAGGCTCTGGAAATTTCAAAATTTTCCACAACAATTTTTTCCTTTAAATCTCCATGCGATTGACACGAGACTTTGAAGGGACATGAAGGGTTCCACTCAAGTACCCTATATCAAAAATTATCCCGATCGGACAGTTACTTTTTGTTTCCATGGGAACGCAAAAATTGCACAATGGTAAAAGATAGGACATTTTTGAAATTTACTAGGAGCTCAAAACATAGACATCTATAAGCCACGTGACTTATCTTTGACACAACGATTACTTAAGGTCGTATCTTTAAATTGGTTATATTTCAGCAATCTGGGTCAAGGTTCAAGGTCGTGACCTTGACTATTGTAAATGTCGAGTGCTCGGTTGTAGCTCGAAAACTAAATAACACCTGAGCACCAAACTTACCCTGGCGGATAGGGGTGACGTAGCTTATGTCAAATCCAATCTCAGCTCGAACCCGGAGTGAGAAACGTAACGGTGCCAGAGCGCCTGGAAGTTGGGGGTTCGAACCCGACTTTTCTCGGCGGGCCGACGCCCCCAAGTCCGTCACGGTCTGCCTCCCCCCAAAAAACATTCATTTTCACCCCTTTGTGCTGGGGTCATTAATTATAGGGCGCGGACGGCAAAAGTCGGGCGACGGTTTGTGGTGAGGTATGTCAGTCAGTGAAATAGGCGCCTGGAGCGATAGACGTAATAAATAAAGCTTTCGTAGCTCGGCGGGCCGACGCCCCCAAGCCGTCACGGTCTGCCTCCACCCAAAAAACATTCTTTTTCACCCCTTTTGTGCTGGTGCCATAAATTATAGGGCGCGGACGGCAAACGGCGGGCGACGATTTGTGGTGAGGTGGGGGTAAGAGGTACCTTATCGCTAATAATATATGTAGCGAACCTATCGGCCATGCATGTTGTCGCCGCACTTTCTGCGTATAAAGTTTCTCATATCGGGTAATCAACAACACTGAGTCATGTATAGTACAAAGTCAGACAAATAAATAAACAAGACCAGGAATTTATATTACCCTTTTTACAGGGTCGCTATGGTGTAAATATTCTTCAGGCGTACTCACACAACCTATTTGGACATAAGGTTTTTCTGTCATGGCTGTCCCCATCCCCCTCACACGTCTCGCCATAATGATCCTATCGTGTATCACGTGTCTGTATGACGTATATCGTGTCTCGTATCATGTTTTATCACATGCTCGGCGGGCCGACTCCCTCAAGCCGTCTCAGATTAGGGGTGCCCGCCCGAAGAACACGAGCAGCCAACCGCCCCTTCCACACCGGGTGCCAATTGATGCCGGACAGAGCTGACATTTGTGGTGAAAGAGATATACCCCTATTGAGGAAACATTTTAAAACTTGCGACCGGGGGTTGGGGAAGAACGTTCTTTCAAAGAGCGGGTTTGCCGTGAAAAGGGGCTCTGCATGGATCTGCAACATTTTGAGGGTAAAACACCCCTTCCGTGCGGATTTCGGCGGTAAAACGCCTTTTTCGAGCAGATTTTTAGGGTGAAACGCCCCTAAGTGCGGGCGGGTTTCGGAGGTGAAAAAGATAGGGGCTTTACCGCGCGCCACCTCCCCCCCCCCTCCCCCACCCTCCCCCGCTCGTAGTTTGCGATTATCTAGATAACCGACCGATACCCTAATCAACTGCTATTTGCAGTAAATTTATTCCACTCTCCTCATTTGGGTGATTGGCAGATAAGGGCACATTGCGTCGCCTAGAATACACATATCACCTTCAGTCTTGCACAAACATTTCGTCTATTATACCAAATCTTAAGATCATTACAAGGCACTATTTTACAAACTGGCGAATCAATTCTGTCGTGTTCAATCAGCCGCAGGGCGCATATCTGTGTACCGACAGATTCATTAATTTAAATGTTTGGGCCCTGTAGTACAAATAAAATACATAGATACATGGCAAGTGTTCATTGGGTAAATCAATTGGTTCAAATTGAAGATATTTCATTACAGTAACATGTGAATATTTTCTAGGGTGTATAGGCCAACATACAGCCACACATATCATGAGCTTTTTTTATCGTCAGGCCGTTTTGCGTCACATCTAATGATCGATCGTTCTCGGTACACTTAAGTAACAACTGAGAGGGCGGGTTAGGGGCTTTTACCCCCCCCCCCCCCGCCCTCCCTCACACACACACTCGTATACGCACACGTCTGTGGCGCCCTTTAAGCGCCGACACTAATGTACATAGGCAAACAAACATACTAAAATAGACTATTGTCAGTTGCAACGCTTTACCATCAATACTGCGCGAGCGGTGGTTCGTCTAACCAAGAAAATGCACGTAGTCGATTTCCCCACTCACTTATGATGGGCAACGGCAACTGACCTATGAAGGTACCGCTCTCTGTAGTGACCGGGTGCCCGCGCCAAGCACACTGTCTGAATTCTGCGCAAATGCCTTTTTATCCATGAATGATCCCCACTAAGTGCCGCAAAGATCGCAGCTCTAGCTTGCTTATTTTTGACGTGACGTCATAAGACGTCGCCGACGCTTACCAACACGTAGCAAATTGGCTTCTAATTTGCCAGTTTAATTACTTATTAACTGACAGTGATGGAAACTAATACTAAAGTAAGTGAACACGAAACGAGTCCACAATGACGTCGGCTCACTTTAATTACGACGTCATTTTTTACGCACACGTTTAGGGACCGCAAATAAATTTACGAATGGCAGTACTTGTCCCTGGGTATAATGTACAAGGTACAAATAAACCGAAGTCACTATAACGTATAGCCGAGTAATGGCCATTGTAAAACACATCATGATGACGTCATGGCATGACGGCAAAGTCAAAATAATAAGAAGCGAACGTTTTGCCCGACAACCCCAAAATGTTGACCAGCACGGCGGTATGCGCATCAGCCTTTCAGTTATGGATTGACGAAATTACGTTTTCCTTTCCTAGTTATTAGCCGCAAAGATTTCAGGTCTAGCTTGTTTTTCCGATTTTTGACGAATTGTCTAACTTATCCAGAATCTCTATGCTTTATCATTGGGCCACTGTTTCGTCAGTCCTGTTTTTGTGTGTGTGTGTGTGTGTGTGTGTCTGTCTGTGAGCACGATAACTGTCGAACACTTGCAGCTATCGTTGTCAAACTTCGCCAACAGATGCCAGTCTAATCTCAGGTCAAGTTCGTTGCCAGGTGAAATCGGTCAATCGTCAACGTCACGGTGACGCCATACGTCCAAAACACATTTTCCGGTCTAACTCGCTCAGTATTACAGCTAGACCCACGAATAAAAACGCTCTTATCTCCGTTAATATTAAAGCTAAAGGTCTCTGGTAAGTTTCAGAATGTGCTACTAATTAGGGCGCAGTTTTCATGTATTGTCCACTTTTTGATGCGTATACTAAGTTTCGAGTGAAATGAGCTGATCAGTTTCGAGGAAAACGCACTAAATGACCTCTGTCAGTGTTTTCGCTTTTTGACCCATTTACCTTTAAGCTACCGCTATGACTTTCCAATATGTCATAGAAATATGAACTGAGATGACTTGTGTTGAATCTTAGAGTGTTCTAATGCGTCACCTGACGTCACGATGACGTCACTTTTGGTACTTACCAAAAATCGGCAAAAATCGGAAAAAAATCATAAAAATAGTAGGTCAGTTGTAGGAAACGAGGTTCCCCTTATAGCTGCAAAGTAAAAACGATACGTTCCTATCTTACTTCCGGTTCCAGGGCCGACGGCATTTCTCTATGGGACTTTTGTGGCGTTTCGACGTTCAAAGGGCCATAACTCGGTTAATAATTGAGCTTGGGAGCCCAGATTTGGCATGAAGCGAGAGAGAGATGGCAAGTTGACCCGCGGAAATCGCGATATAATTGTTCTAGGACGCTTAGTTTGACCGCTAGAGCGCTCGCGAGAGTTGCACCCCCCTTTGGCGAGGTTCCCATTATGAGTGAACGGCGATATCGACCGGCATTCCTTACTCGTCGATGGCCGATAGCGACGCTAGAGAGTCGGGACTGGTTGCAAAATACACGCTCTTTGACCCAAAGTCGATTTTCGTCATCATCAGTGTCCTCACTGACTTCTTGTATGTTTGTTATGACGAAAATTGAAATTTTCAATTTTCGGCATATGTCGGTTGGTCGTGTTTGTGTGTATGTATGTATGTATGTATGTATGTATGTATGTATGTATGTATGTATGTATGTATGTCTGTCCCACTCGAAAACGGGAAGTCTCTTTGTGGCCTAACTGCTACATGTATCGTTTCGCAATCTTTAACATCTTATAGCCAGCTAATAGGGCTACAACATTCTCGTCACGCAGGTCGAAAGGTCAAAGGTCAAGGTCACAGCGATTTTTGGAAAAAATAACTAAAAACGCGTATATCTCCGTTAATATTAAAGCTAGAGATCTCGAATTAGTTTCAGAATGTGCCCCTCTTTCAGGTGCAGTTTTCGGGTATTGTTCACTTTTTGATGCGTAATACTCATTTTCGAGGAAAACGAGGTCATAGGTTTTGCGGAAAACGCACTAAATGACCTCTGTCAGTTTTGTCGCTTTTTGGCACATTTGCCATCAAGCTATCGCTATGATGTTCAAATATGTCATAGAAATATGAATTGTAATGATTTGTGTCGAATTTTAGAGTTTTCTAATACGTCACGTGACGTCACCATGGCGTCACTTTTGGTACATACAAAAAATCATCAAAAATCAGAAAAAAATCACAAAAATGCGAGAGTAGCATTATATTGTAGAAAAAGTAGTTCCTCGTATAGCTACAAACTAAAAAGAATACGTTCCTATCTTACTTCCGGTTCCAGGGCCGGGGGAATTTCTCTATGGGACTTTCCATGTTAATAGGGCTGTATCTTTAGGCTGGGGAAAAATGTTTTGTCGCGTATGTCGCAAGTGCCTCCAGCAAACAACACCGCGATTTTTTCCTTAGTTTAACATGACGTCTAGTAGCGACAGTGCTTACCATATGCAATTACAGCAAATAGTGACGTCACAGGATTTTTGAAATTTGGTCAATGGTGAAAGATACGGCTTTTTGGTGTCAGCAGAGGCTCCCACGGGTGTCCTATTCAAGCCATCTCTCAATGCTTGCAGCTGTGGATGGATAATACTAAGCTGAATCATAATCTGTCAATATGGTTCCATAGCCACATTAATTTTCGGTATATAGTCGAAATCGTTTAACATGGGATCCTATGGGGAAAAATGAACTTGATCGAATATGACCTACTTCCGCTCAAGCTATTTCAGTCTCCTTCGCCACACAGTGCGGTAATATCATCTTAAAGCAAGTTATATGAAAAACACGGCGATCTCTGTATTACTTTTTGTTTCCATGGCAACGAAGCCACTGGCCTAATGATAAACATACAGATTCTTGCCATTGAAAGAAAAATCGTTAAAAATCAGATAACAATGCTAAAATTGCAATCTTTTTGCCAACTATTTGCCAATAAGCATCTTCAGATCATTTGGTGCTTTAATCAGGCGGATGTTGTCTAGTTATGGCGCTAGAGCGCTCCGAAGTGGGACGACACCTTCGCGGGGCCGCCAATGATGAGTGAATGGAGATTGTGTCCATCTTGAAAAAATCGTCAAAAATCAGAAAAACAAGCTAGAGCTGTGATGTTTGCGTCAAATGGTAGGGTACATTGATGGTCAGAAAAATAGTAAAAGAAACAAATTAGTTGCTAAGTCACTTCGCTTACAGTGTTCTTTGTTCTTGTCGTCGGTCTCCGTGTTTCCGCAATGATAAGCTAATGCAATTATTGACCATTTCGCCAAGCCATAGCTGAAGGACTAATCTTTCTATCGCCTAGCTCTTTAATCGAATAAGTTGTTGCAGTAAAGCTTGGCATATTGCCGCTTGGACGTTGTCGTGCGTCATGTCATAACGTCACCATGACGTCATGACGTCACATATCTTACATAGGCTATTACTCAGCTATTACAAGGTATGGCGACTTTCGGGTTGCTTGACGTTGCAGGTCGTGTTCAGGGACAGTTTGTACCGTGCGGAACTTTTTTGGCGCAGGGGATAAGTATGCGTCAAAAATGACGTCATAGCTAACGTGCTCCTACGAAATGTTGGGTTTGCTTCATTTTCAGCCACTTTGGCAATAGCTGTAATAGCCCGAGTTGCTACGTAGGTTATATTAAAGAAATAGAAGCCATCTTAAGCATTTTTGCAAACGTCAAATGACGTCATGTCGCGTCACGATGACGTATTATTAGATAAAAAGTAAAATTCGTAGCGCCTGAAGCGAGAGAGGGATGGCGGGTTGACCAGCGAAAATCGCGATAGAATTGCTCTAGGACGCTTAGTTTGGCCGCTAGAGCGCTCGCAAGAGTTGCACCCCCCTTTGCTGAGGCTCCCATTATGAGTGAATAGCGATATCGACCGGCACTCCTTACTCGTCGATGGCCGCCGTTCGCTTAATAGCGACGCTAGAGAGTCGGGACTGGTCGCAAAGTACACGCCCTTTGACCCAAAGTCGATTTTCGTCATCATCAGTGTCCTCACTGACTTCTTGTTATGACGAAAATTTTCAATTTTCGTCATATGTCGGTCGGTCGTGTTTGTATGTTAGTTTGTATGTATGTATGTCTGTTTCACTCGAAAACGGAAAGTCTCCTTGTGGCCTAACGGCTGTATGTATTAGTTCGCAGTCTTTAGTACCTAATAGCTAGGCTATAGGGCTACAACATTCTCGTCACGCAGGTCGAAAGGTCAAAGGTCAAGGTCACAGCGATTTTTTGAAAAAATAACTAAAAACGCTTATATCTCCGTTAATATTTAAGCTAGAGATCTCGGATTAGTTTCAGAATGTGCCCCTCTTTCAGGTGCAGTTTTCGGGTATTGTTCACTTTTTGATGCGTAATACTCATTTTTGAGGAAAATGAGGTAATAGGTTTTGCGGAAAACGCACTAAATGACCTCTGTCAGTTTTTTCGCTTTTTGGCACATTTGCCATAAAGCTATCGCTATGATGTTCAAATATGTCATAGAAATATGAATTGTGATGACTTGTGCTGAATCTTAGAGTTTTCTGATACGTCACGTGACGTAACGATGACGTCACTTTCGGTACTTACAAAAAATCATCAAAAATCAGAAAAAAATCACAAAAATGCGAGAGTAGCATTATATTGTAGGAAAAGTAGTTCCTCGTATAGCTACAAACTAAAAAGAATACGTTCCTATCTTACTTCCGGTTCCAGGGCCGGGGAGATTTCTCTATGGGACTTTCCATGTTAAAAGGGCTGTATCTTTAGGCTGGGAAAAAATGTTCTGTCGCGTATGTCGCAAGTGCCTTCAGCAAACAACACCGGGATTTTTGTCTTAGTTAGGCATGATACCTAGTAGCAACAGTGCTTATCATATGCAATTGGAGAAAAAAGTGACGTCACAGGATTTTTTCGAAATTTGGCCAATGGTGAAAGATACGGCTTTTTGGCACTAGCAGCGGCTCCCACGGGCGTCCTATTCAAGCCATCGCTCAATGCTCGCAGCTGTGGATGGATAATACTAAGCTGAATCATAATCTGTCAATATGGGTCCATAGCCACATTACTTTTCGGTATATAGTCGAAATCGTTTAACATGGAATCCTATGGGGAAAAATGAAATTGATCGAATATGACCTACTTCCGCTCAAGCTATTTCAGTCTCCTTCGCCACACAGTGAGGTAATATCACCTTAAAGCAAGTTATAAGAAACACACGGCGATCTCTGTATTACTTTTTGTTTCCATGGCAACGAAGCCACTGGCCTAATGATAAACATACAGATTCCTGCCATTGAAAGAAAAATCGTCAAAAATCAGATAACAATGCTAAAATTGCATTCTTTTCGCCAACTAGTTGCCAATAAGCATCTTCAAATCACTTAGTGCTTTAACTAGGCGGATCTTGTCTAGTTATGGCGCTAGAGCGCTCCGAAGTGGGACGACACCTTCGCGGGGCCGCCAATGATGAGTGAATGGAGATTGTGTCCATCTTGAAAACAACGTCAAAAATCAGAAAAACAAGCTAGAGCTGTGATGTTTGCGTCAAATGGTAGGGAACATTGATGGTCAGAAAAGTAGTAAAAGAAACAAATTGGTTGCTATATCGCTTCGCCTACAGTGTTCTTTGTTCTTGTCCTAGGTCTCCGTATCTCCGCAATGATGAACTAATGCAACTTTTGGCCATTTCGCCAAGCCATAGCTGAAGGACTAATCTTACTATCGGCTAGCTCTTTAATCGAATAAGTTGTGGCAGTAAAGCTTGGCATATTGCCGCTTGGACGTTGTCGTGCGTCACGTCATAACGTCACCATGACGTCATGACGTCACATATCTTACGTAGGCTATTACTCAGCTATTACAAGGTATGGCGACTTTCGGGTTGCTTGACGTTGCAGGTCGTGTTCAGGGACATTTTGTGCCGTGTGTAACTTGTTTGGCGCAGGGGATAAGTATGCGTCAAAAATGACGTCATAGCTAACGTGCTCCTACGACATGTTGGGTTTGCTTTATTTTCAGCCACTTTGGCAATAGCTGTCATAGAACGAGTTGATACGTAGGTATATTAAAGAAATAGAAGCCATCTTAAGCATTTTTGCAAACGTCAAACGACGTCATGTCGCGTCACGATGACGTATTATTAGATAACAAGTAAAATTCGTAGCGCCATTCATAATGAGTTAAGCAATCGCTCTTGAGAAAATTTCATGTTCACTTAAACTCTAATATGGCATTAAATTCTTGGGCGGAAGATTCGTCACATGACGCGATTGTCACGTCATCGGCACAAGCGACGGTTTTACCTGTTATTCCGTTAATATCGGTTAATTGCTCATTGCACACTGCTCCAAATAAAGCCTGCGGTGCGCACGTTGTCGGATGAATGCGCTATTTGGCTTAAGTTTCCCGTTGTACGCGCTGTTTAGCCCGAATTGTCCCGTATACGCGCTGTTTATCCAAAATTGACCCCTATATGCGCTGTTCAGCTCAAATCGCAATCTAGAAATGACCCTCATTCCCTTAATAATCATCGTGGGCGGTCGCGGTTCCGATCAACATGTTCAGATAGACACGCTCTTCGACCTAGAGTCGATTTTCGTCATCATCAGTGTCCTCACTGACTTCTTGTTGTCTTGTCGGTCTGCTTTATAGTATCGGATTATGTAATTTATGCACTGACTTAATTAGAACTGTAATATAATGGTACAGCGGAAGAAAAGGGTCACTGAGTATGCAGTTTCTGACCTTTCCTGTATTATCGCTCACACGAGTGCCTAGCTCTTTTGGAGCTCTTTTCTTAAAATCAAACACTGTCAAACCAGTGCAAAACCTTCAGCCATGGGCAGGTGAAGGATTGAATAGCACTTCAAAGGATTTACTTTAATCTTACCACAGTATTTGACTAGCTGGCCTGCCCCTGGCTGAAGGTTTTGATGTCATTAAACTTATTAAGTTATTAGGGATAGGGGCAAGGGGTCTTTCTGTTCCTTGGGAATGGGCTTTTCATTTCACTGTGAACTGGGAATGAGGAAAATAATTCTTCGTGAACTGGGAATGGGATATGAGCCGACAGCCGTGATCGAGTATTTTCATTAATTGTGAACTGGGAATTTTAATATTAAATAACTCTGAATTGGGAAATGGCCAATTTATATCATGTATCCGCCCCTAATTACACAAGGCACATAATTCTGGAAAATATAAATGGATTATTCCTATTGGTCCAAAAGAAGAAGGGTGCAGACAAATATAGAGAACACGTATCTGGGTAGGTGGACAGAACCATATATCTGCCGATGCATTCTGAACTTCTATGTTGATATGAATTATTTTCTCGTGGAACTAAAGAGATCATTTTATTTAGTTAGGCCAAGTGGTTATAGTGTTACCTATAACAATATGCTGTTCACATTTTGTTTTACAGTCTGTTTAAATTTCATTGATAGTGACAGAGTATGATATTGCCCTCCTGCACGCTTTGGAGCGCGTGCAACCGCAGCAGGAGCACAATGGTGTGATGCGTGGCAAAATTTGCCAGCATCTCAACATGACTTGCACGCCAACCCCTCCGCCAGATGGAATGCCCTTCCCCGTCCTGACCTTAGACGCCCTACACACATTGGACGAGGTCCTCGCTAATGATGAGCCTGTGTGGAAAATGGTATGCTGTAATATTTAACGATTAACGTTTTTTGCTGTTAAAGCCTGGCCACACAAAACACAGCTATATATAAGTCTCAGAGACCCCCCTTAGTCTATTGGTCAGTGTACTGGACTAGAGATCAAGGCGTCCATGGTTTAGTGGATGGTCCCCATAAGGGGCATATTTCATTCATCATCATTTCGTTGCCCCAAAAGCTTCCACTGGCCCAATTTTAGTCAAGTATGCACGAATAAGAGACCAGCATTTTCAGTTCTCATAGGTTTGTCCATGTTTTTGTATTGCTTTGTGTAATTTTATTTATGTCAATTTTATCTTCAGTTTGACTCTTTATTTTGCATATGTCCAATTAGGTCAGCAGCATCACCTTGATGGGCGTATCCACTATCGACAAGACAGTGCAGCGTTTGATGGATTAAGTGCTGTCAAACAGTATGGCAAAGCAAATACATTGGCAATGGAAGAGTGGGAAAGTGTCATTCCCTCGCCTAAACTTATGCCAGCGACTGCATCTACGAGCGACCACCTCTATGAGCGGCCATGCACCTGTATGAGCGGTCACGAGCGATTTTTTTCAGACTTTATGCGTCATGTATAACTATTAAGAATTCATGTATTGCACTTTTTAAGGTTTTATGTCAATAAATTAGTGAACAACATTTGCAGAGGTTCAATAGTGGATCAATATCGGTAGAACGTCGGCGGCGCACATTGGCCCACTGTTGGCCTATGATTGGGCCATCGTTGGCAGCCAATGTTGGCCCAAGGTTGGCAGATGGTTGGGCCATTGTTGGCAGGCTACGTTGAAACAATCATTCCCCAATGAGCACCCACTCGTTGGCCCAATGTTCTTTGCCAACATTGAGCTAACATTGCCGACAACGTTGTTTCACGGTTGGCAGATGGTTGCCATGCTGTTTTATTACTGTGCCTTTATTGACTTCTTGAAGTTATTCGATTCCTTGCCTCTATACAAGTCGTTCTATAGGCTACTAAATATGATAGACATGGTAAAACTAATGAACGGCTTGCGGAACGAATCTTGAATCGTGTTTCAAGACACAAGCGTATCGGAATACTTTGAATGCGATCTCGGGACATGCCGGGGATGAATGATTACCACACTTATGTTCTTAATGTACATCCAGGAGTTCGACAAAATGTTCGAAGAGCAGGGTTGTCACGCATGTTTTTGAACGAAGGTGATATTGCTGTCGTTAATGATTCTATCGGTAAACCACAGAAGCAATATCTCTCAAATACGTTACTCATAGTTACTCATGCATTGGAATACATGAGTAACATGCATTGGAATGCTTGTAAATGTATATTTTCAACACAGCTGCTACAATATGAATAAACCTGCAGCATGGCACTATTCGTAAGCATTGCGTTGCTCAGGCCAAACGTTTCAGTCATAAGTTACCCATAGAGAAGCTCCGCACTACATACAACAAAATGTGGGGGACGAGTACCATTTGCTGATTCTTTGCAAGCAATGTTTATGATATTCGGCACGCCTACGGTGTAAATGTCCACGCTCGTAATGTAAATAGACACCCATTCCACCATATTTTGAACTCTTCAACGCCATATGTTATCTACAGAGTATCAACTTATGTTGATAATGCATTGAAGATTCTGGACACCGGCACTGCCATTTAAATGTGTTACTATTGTGCACAATGGGCCTAAGGCCACTTTATGTGTTATGTTATATATTTGTGGTATATTTAGAGTGACATGACACCATAGACTATAAATAGTTGTAGATCTTCATACCATTGCAATCAGTGAATATTGGTGATAAAACCTCTGGTGATTATTGATAATGATAACTCTTTCTCATAGATATGTAAAGATGGTATGTGTTATATTTAGAGTTCCATGACAACATAAGACATGTATCCGATTCGTATCATAATAACATTATAATCACGGAATATTGATAATGATACATCTTTCTACGTTAATAATAAAGTTAATACTACTTCTACTAGTAAATAGTAACTGTGTTTTTTTATTTGCGATGAAGATAGATCATGCATATTTGCTATGTGATATCCTGGTGCAGAAGCTCTGATAAATCCTCCCGTTTTTCCATATGCGGCTATTACTCTTGGAACCAGAGTGGACAGCGCCAAGTAGTGCAATATTGCTCACCCTTACGTACTGCACTGTGCCATATCACGCCATATTGGACACCGGTATTAACATACTGCAAGTTTACTGACTCGTAATGAAACTGAGGCAGAAATAACCTGGTTCTGTACCTGCAAGATATCAGGTTCTATATTTACGCTAACGGGTATGCATACGAGTGATACGTTGTATATGGAATAACATACGATAAATACATCTTGTACATTCGTACACCATGTTGCTTATGCGATATTGAATGTACACTATATAATAATGGTATATAATGGTAGATTATATGATATTTGTTATATTGTCATTATCATATGTACATTTATCTCATCAGCTCATGTCATTTTATCATTCTCGGCTAATAGCGCTTATGCTAATGTTTATTGTTGATATTTATATACCGACGTTAAATAAAACATATAATCAATACATAATAGGTATATACAATACACATAAGATACAATACACAATACATAAGACAGTACAACACCGCGGGTTACAAGTGTAATAATCTAATGACCAGTACAACAAGAGAAATAAGAAGCAAAACATTTCGGAAAAAAATGTAATTATTTTTTGTCTATTAAGCCCTTTAAACACCGCCACTTTTGCCAGAACATTTGGACTTTCTTGTCCTGCTCGGTAATATAGTTATTATATGCGACGCCTTTCTCTAATGAATAGATAAATCTTAACTGCCTTAACGCGGCTTCGACATTCAGCGACTCCCTTTTGCACTTAGCTGTAAAAATATACCGTTTAATAATGATAAAGATGTGATTAACTAGGTGTTAGGAGGCTGCTCCGAGTAGAACCACAGTCTTGACGAGGAATGGGGTTATATCGACGTATGGCCAAATGCTGTCCCTAATGTTTTTCATAGACACTGAACATTCTTACAATCCCAAAATAAGTGTTCTATTGTTTCTATTTCTACCTCACAAAAATGACACGTATTGCTCTCAACCATGCCCCACTTAAATAAACATTTGTTGGTGGGGATTATCCTCTGTAACAGCTTATATTGAAAACTTCTACGTTTCGTCTCCACAGTTGCCTTGAGGGGGCGGAGGAAAATATTTTTCCACTCTTCAGTTGGAGTTGTTTTCTTAATCAGTGTCCAGTAAAAAAAAGACACCCCCTATTGCTTAGCAATATGTCCGATAAGGAGTTGTCACTTCCGTCAACTGGTGGTGGATACGGAGACTGTAAGTTCGCAAACCACTTGTGAATACATTCCTAGTAAAGCTTAAATAATCCATAAAATTGATACACACACGATAGATGGCAAGACATTGTCTATATGTCAACGCATTGCCGTGTTCATCCAGCAAGTCCATCACAAGTACACAAATATTGGATACAAAAGTGTCTTTAAGTGACCTTAAATTTCTATTCTTCAAACATGAGAAGTTCCGAAAAGTATATTGCATTCAAACCCCTCCTAGTATAAGCTAATGCGGTATTTTTTACATGCCAATATTATTTCTTTCCAGAAAGAACTTTTGATATTTCTCGACAAATGTGTATAGCTGTCCGTATCTAGTTTCCACAGAAGTGACGTATGTTTTTCACCAAGGAATACCTTTGCGACGGCTTGCCAATTTCCCTCCGTCGTCTGGAACGGTCTTAACCAGGTCAACCTTACTGCATCGCCTAATGTGTGTAAATGTGGCATTCTAATCCCAGCGTCACAATAGTCATGTGCGAGTTTGGTTCAGAGCTATTTTAGGGCGTTTTCCGTCTCACATGAAATCGTTTATTATACTCTGTAAACCGTCTAGGACTTTCTTTTCCTTCGGTACAACTGAGAAGAAGTGAATTAATTTTGGTATGACCATGATTTGAACCACAAATATCAAATGCAATGCCTAATAATTTAAATTTCGTGACCCAGTTGATTGGGTATCTTATCTTATTCTGTCTTATCTTATGTTATCCACATTGTATATGCACTTAGCATTTTTATTTAAATATTGTTTATGGCAGGTTCTCTGTGATTCATGCAGCCCCGTTGTTTTCTCTGTGTTGACATATATCTGCTGTTTTATCTGGTTCTTTATCAATTCGTTTGCAATACACTGTTAATTTTGTAATTTAAACAATCGCATTTAGAACTACATGAACCCAATATACACGGGCTAGAGCGATACATTTGGTTTTACATACTTCTAGAAGTAGTCATTTTCATTTAATGGGTGACGTACGTTACTGAATTGTGGATATAAACAGACGTGTTCAGGTGGATCCCAGTCATAAGGAGGATGTCAAGTAATATTTAACAGGTTGTTATGAATGTACAAGAAATGAACCCGAAGAGGCGAATCGATGCATTGCTACAGACGACGTTCTAAGTTGTATTGCATCACTACAGAACGGAGAAGCACAAATAGTACGGCTAGTCAAGGCTTAACTTTTGAGAAGTATTCGCTCCAAAAAAAAAGATTTGCTTAAGACGAAAACATTGCAACGACACACGGGACAACGTGCATTTGACAATGTGGTGAACGAAATTCCCAGTTTGATTTGGAACTATAACATTTGAGTAATATATGCGTTTTATATCCTTTGAATTTATGTAGCAGAAGTACTTTCAGTTCCAAAAAACGCATTTTTATTATGTGGCCATGGCACAGCGCATTAATGTACAGTCCAAGCCCCCCCCCCCCACCCCACAGACATGGTAAACAATTTAAGGCGTTGACTTATCTCTGTTACTTTGGTTTAATTCTGCATGCAACGATCAAAGTAAAGCATTTTGTGACTGACTGTCCGCAAATCGCAAATCGCCTTTCCACACATAGTTGGCCAGTCGCCTTTTTGATACCATATATCGTTGCCAAGCAACATGGCACGGGCAACTAGGCAGGAAAGCGGGCCATTTAAAGCTATAACTACAATCCTTTTGCGCGTGACGTCATGTTTCCTTGTTCTATGCAATGTCGCTTTGGCAACGATTGTCGATTGCATGGGCAGCAGGGCGGTTTGGGTCAGAATACAGCATTTGAGCGGCCTTCACATTTAATTAATACCCTTTCACTCAGTGCCAAAGGCACAGTAAATCAGCGGAGGGTTGGAGGGACCTCCCCCCCCCCCTTTCCACTGATTTACTGTGCCTGGGATCGGGGGCGCCCCGTGTCTGGAAAAAATGTTGTGTGATACCAACACCTGCTGTCTCAATACAAAAAAAACCTAACAACCGCCCACGCCCGCTACTGTCCGCCATCCCACCCTCCCCGCCACCCACATCCCTCCTCCCCACATCCCGACACCTTCGCTCGGCCATAACGTGCCTGACATCTCCGTAAACTTGTAAAGAGACAGTCTGACAGGTAAGATGAATGTCACAAACTCAGAATGTAAACAGAACCTCAAAAGCGCTCAACAAATGCGTAACTTACCATTCCAGAGAGGAAGTCTCCCACTTTTCGTCATTCTGCAAATGGTCTTTCTCTTTCAATTATTTCCATGCGCCATATCCCCCTTTTAGTTATCATTGTTCTTGTTTTTTGTTTGTTTTTTCTCCAATTCCGTTCGCTTCGTCGCCATATTGATTGTGCCTGGTTCCTGGCCAATAACGTCTCGTATAGAAATGGTTGGTGCCGGTCACCTCCGGAAAGTGAGACGTTGGTGCTCCCTCTGGCGAAGATTACTTCATGCGTGTTACGTCATCAGTACATCAACGTCACGGCACATAAGTGTTTTCTCCGCCAGTTTTGAGTTACAATCAATGTTTACTGTCATAATGTGACCCTTGTCATAATGTACCTTTGCCATAATGTAACCATTGTCATAATTATGTCATTGTGTAATCTCTAACCGCAAAAGACGTCTGTTTAACCTCAGAGCTCAGTCACCTGATTATTGTGTCCAATAAAGATATGCGTCAGTTGAGACGTGGCCAGCTCATAAGACGGACGTGCTTGTGTGACTAAACACGACATGGTGTCAGAAGTGGGATGTATTGAACTAAATATCTCACCATTCCGAGTAGTCGTTGTAGGTCCAGCTTGTTACACGGCTTAGGTATGTTTACAATCGCCACTATCTTATCTGGATCACGTTTTAAGCCCGCAGAGGTGACAATATGTCCCATGTATGTAACCTCACTGACCTTGTACTGGATTTTGTCACGGTTGAATTTCGCCTTCTTGTCTCTGGCTCGCATCATCACCTTGTGAAGAATCTGGTCGTGTTCAACATCATTTGCAGCTGCAATAATCAGATCATCAGCAATGACATGCACACCTTCTATATCGGAAAACGTTTCCATGTTCCTCTTCTGCATGACCTCACTGGCAGAGCTGATCCCAAATGGCATGCGCAGGAATCGTTTCCGACCCCATGGTGTGTGAAACGTACAAAGAAAAGAGGACTGTTCGGAGAGTTTCACATGCCAGTAACCGCCTCTCATATCCAGTACAGTGAACACCTTCTTCCCAGCCAACTTCCTTTGGACATCACCTTGTGTTGGTATTTCGAACCGTTCGCGTTTGATGGCTCAATTGAGTGGCCTAGGGTCAAGGCACACCCGTAGCTAGCCTGAACAGACGTTAAGTCGCTGACATGTTGATAGGGCGACGAAATAACGTCTGAACATGACCCATACACAGCCCTGTGTACCAGAGTATTTGTCCTTAATTACTGCAGAATCGTACCTGTGGGATGTAATCCGAGATACCCCAGCGATTCTACCACTCACAATGTAACTTGGGGACGCAATAAAACGGTCATATCATAGAAAGGGACTGCACGGTTTCCGATTTAGTTTTCACTGTTTTCGAAAACACTTGGACTTCGAGGGTGGGCCGCCATGCTGATACCCATGATGCACCGCGCCACTAGAGGTAACACGAGATCCACACGGCTTTATACGCTCAAATCACTTCGCTGTGACGAGTTCAGTAAGCGGGTGGCGTGATGGCTGAAGAGACTTGTGTTGTCTGTTGCGAACTTTTCCGGAAGAAAAGAAGTGAACGTGGAGTTTCAAAGTAATTATAATTTATTAAGGACATGTGCATGGTGACCCCTGCTGTTATTATTATTAATATAATTATAAATATGATATTATTGTAACGCTACATTATGGTTTCCTTTCATAATGCCTTTGCGCGATGTTTACCTAATTTGTGCAATGATCCGGATTGAGCCAGACATAAAAGCAGTTGTATTTGTCAAGATCCGACATAAGCATGAGAACTACTAAGCGAAGAAGTGTACAATAGCCGTAAGAGCAATAAGCTCAGGGGATGTCGTACGTGAGAGTAGAAATGAGTTGAGTACTTGATGGCTTTTATGGGTGTGTGGAGGACACATTTGAGTCATGTGGGGCCGGGGGGGTGGGGGAGCAAGGGAGAGAGTGAACATGTTGGTATAAACTTGTGACATTTTTCGAATGAGAGGCTGACCCACGAACCAGAATCATGGCACAATTACACCATTGCAAATGATATATATGATCTACCCCCACCCCCCAACCCCCAAAACGCCGCTTAGCAAATTTTGTTAAGTAACCACATATTCTGTTTGTGTAATAAACGCCCGCCCCTCTCTCAGAAATATCCTATGGCCTTTATATATTTCGCCCAGTGCGCTGCGCCCGCAAAGTATCTTCTTACGCGTATCATTGAAGCATAATTAATGTAGCCTTATGGCATACATTAACGCAATATCTGATGGTCCTTATTGTGGCTAAAATTGATTAATATGTTTCGTCATATGTCATATGGCTTAATATAGAGAGATGCAATTGTCGTAACAATTATTTAGAAAATGATTCCACGGATAATATTAAACTTGCGACATTCATCAACAAATAACATTCACGAAATAACTGACTTGCATATCATTAATCTGTAGATGTACAGCAAACATACATGACCTTGCTCCTGAAGGAAACTGAAAATATTACCTCGCCACTGGCTTTGTTTGTCAGCAGAGGGGGAAGGACATAGATGTCACTTTTACCATGCCCGGTTGGCAGGACACAAAATACGTCTTCTCCCAAATAAAGCCGACGAATTGCTTCTATTTCTCCTGCAACTGTTTTTCCTGGGCGTTTCCCCAAGCCACCACCTTTACACACACTGACGAAGTTATTAAGCGCTTTAATTTATTTCAGTTTCTCCATATGCAGGGCATTGCCGCGGCTTATGAGTCTGTCCACAGTATTTACAGTGTGAACACAGTGTGAACACGGTTTGAGCGAATTCGGCTGAGTCTTATCAAAAGTGCTCGCTCGCTGAGTTGAACGAACAGCATGTACTTGATGGTTGTGAGTGCTCATGACCTGCAGCTGATGTCTACTGGTCTCCGCTGCGCGACAAATAAAAAAAAGTGCCTTTGCTAGTGCCAAATCACCTTCACGTAAGGCTTTCACGAATTCGGTCATCACGAATGCCGTATACAATTTTGTCACGTATCAGCAGGTCCTTCTGGTTTCCGAATTCACACGTGGCCGCTCTATTTCGCAATTCGGTCACCCACTGATCAATTGACTCACATTCCTGCTGATTTCTGTTCCAAAATTGGTGCCTTTCAAATACAATGTTCTTCCGTGGCTCACGGTAATCTTTAAATTTGGAAAGGACTGTTTCATAATCATCCTTGCTCTCACCATCCCCATACACGGAAGTTTTGTGAATTTCCTGAGCCTCCGGGCCGGCTGTGTGCAGCAAGATGGCGACTTGAGTCTTCTTCCCCTTGCCTTCCAACTCACGTGCAGTGAAGTGTCTTTCAAACTGCTGCAGCCAGCGTCGCCAGTTCTCCGCTAAATTTCCAGCAACAAAATTTACATGTTCTGGCGGCTTCAGCGAATCCATTTTTGTTACTGGTTCTTTCAGACAGGCTTATAATAATGCTGTCAAACCACTTCTGACATCATGTGCCTACTATTAGGCATGAATCCCCTCCACCACACACACACACACAGGATCTCGCCTATTATAAGGCGTGAATCCCCTCCACCACACACACACACAGGATCTCGCCTATTATAAGGAATAAATCCCCTCCACCACACACACACAGAGGATCTCGTCTATTATAAGGAATAAATCCCCTGCACCACACACACACACACACGGGATCTCGCCTATTATAAGGCATGAATCCCCTCCACCACACACACAGGATCTCGCCTATTATAAGGAATAAATCCCCTCCACCACACACACACACACAGGATCTCGCCTATTATGATGGCTGATGGCGTATGCTCTTCCACGCCTGCAGCCCCGTACGTATATATCTCGTTAAATAACCCTTGGACTTTCGTCAAGTTATCTATAAATGACATAATATATGCCATATATTATTATGAGGGAAAATCTAAAAATTCCGGCATCTATCAGTTAGTTGGTTTGTTTGTGTGTAAGTGAGTGCGCGCGCTCTGTAAGTCGCAAAACGTAACATTTCGTTCTGTAACTTTACCCATCGATAACTATCCGACATGACACGGTCAAGCGCGTTAGCGGCGTATGTACGTCAAAGGTCAAGGTCACATGAATCTTCTGCAAAAAAATCCAAATGTTTAACATGGGACTCTGCGTTAAACTAATATAGTAAGCTACCCATAATAGCAAGATAAAAGATCTCTGTATTTGTGATTATTTTATGAAAGTATGCCCAATTACACATCTTCTGGTGAATTTTTAGGATACTTTGCCGTCCCGTTAAAAAAATATTCTTCATTTTCCAAGTATACCCCCATTTCACAAAATGCCCAAAACTTGACACCTGCCACGAATATGTAATTTTGCTACAATTCAGTTCAATATTAAGTCATTATCATCAGTAATAGCTCATTGGAAAGCGTAAACCTAGCGCAATACAAGACTGATATTCAAAAATGTAAATAGTAGTCACCAAAAATAACAGAATGGTAATGATAAAGTGCAATTATGCGAAATCAGGACAGTTTTATCAAAACTCGAAAGCACCACCTTCACAAACTTGGCTATAGTTTCATCAAAAATAAAAATCTTGACACCAAACCAGTTTTAAAAACTTCTAAAAACATCGTGCTTGTAATAAAAGTAAAGAAAAATGTAAGTAGCCAGGCCAATTTCCCGCGAAACACGTCCTGAAACTTGAAAATGTTATTTCAGAAATATTTTTTGGAGCAGCTTATTTCACAGCAATTATCAGTAATTTACGCCTTGTTTTCACATTTGAATAAATCTGATTATATATAATGGTCTCCGATAAAACTATGATTTACGCGAATGTTTTCTGAACTATTTGCAAGTTTTCTCGATGCCTTTTTCTTGAATTTTCCGAATTTATCACGAAGAGCCATTCTCGGGGAAATACCCCGTGAATGACGTCACGAATTGGGGATTCCCCTGTTAATGACGTAACGAGTTAGGGATTCCCCTTTCACTGACACCGGCCGATGTTTGTCGATGATGTCGGTCCTTTCTAAATCGCCGAAGCTTATTATACGATGCTGTATTCATTTTACCTATGTCACCACTTCTTCTGCTGTGTTTTATTCGTACTTTGTTTCATTAAGACCGCGTAAAATCTCAGGACTACACCCCGCCGATATTTGCCGATGTTTACCGAGATCTGCTCAAAATCGCCGCGGTTTATTATGGGTAGCTTACCTTAACTATTAAGTACAGCTGGCCGACCTCTATCGCCTGGTGACAATCAGGGCCCACGGCATACGTTTTCATATCATAACAAAGCGCGAAGGGGTTGTGTAATGATTGAGTTGACTGTCGCGAGCGGTGAGAATGACCGCGGTGTGAGTTTACTGTTGTGGGCTTAGTGTAAAAGACGAAACGAAACACAACGGCTTAGTGTAAAAGACGAAACGAAACGAAATGACCGCAGTGCGTGCGTGCGGGGCCTTGACTCATTGCTTCATTGTGTGACTTACTGTTTCAGGGTCGGGGAACAGAGATCGTACATAAGCTCTGGGGCGACCGTATGTAGGGGTTGTATGCGTCATCCTGGGCCCGTAAGTTCGAACGGCGGGGGCAATATATTTCGCCCCGCTCCACGCTAACGTCCTATTCTAAATATTTTGCTCCGGCGGTTTCGAACTTACGGACCCTGGTCGTATGTGTCTCGCGGCGCCGTACCCCTATCCTTCAGCCGTGGGCCCTATCCATAGACCCTTACTCTCATCCCAATCCATGACACCTAATCCCCGATCCCTCATGCCTAATCCCTAACCCCTAACATGGTTAATTTAAAGTTAGTTTTAAATCCTGCAGGACTGGGCCAGATAATCGCGAGCGCAAGGGAGTTCTTAAGGCAACATGCATACGTATTCAAAGTCCATTTCAAGCATAGGCTTAGGACCCAGGCTTAACCTCCCATGCGAGCACGTTGGGAACTCCCATGCGAGTACGTTGACAACTCCCATGCGAGTACGTTGGAACCTCCCATGCGAGCACGTTGGGAACTCCCATGCAAGTACGTTGGGACCTCCCATGCGAGTACGTTGGGACCTCCCATGCGAGCACGTTGGGAACACCCATGCGAGTACGCTGGAAACTCCCATGCGAGTACGTTGGGAACTCCCATGCGAGTACGTTGGGAACTCCCATGCGAGCACGTTGGTAACTCCCATGCGAGTACGTTGGGAACTCCCATGCGAGTACGTTGGGAGCTCCCATGCGAGTACGCTGGGAACTTCCATGCGAGTACGTTGGGACCTCCCATGCGAGTACGTTGGAACCTCCCATGCGAGCACGTTGGGAACACCCATGCGAGTACGTTGGGAACTCCCATGCGAGTATGTTGGAAACTATTATCTATCCTATATGAACTACAAGTTTGCTCGCGAACGGCAAGTGCGTATGATGTGTGGCTCTGCTGTGTGCCTGCCGTCAATGGTCACTATTAAGGTAAGCCACCCATAATAGCAAGGTAAAAGAACTCTGTGTTGGTGATTATTTAATGAAAGTACACCCAATTAGACACCTTCTGGTGAATTTTTAGGATACTTTACCGTCCCGTTAAAAAAATATGCTCTATTTTCCAAGTATAACCCCATTTCACAAAATGACCAAAACTTGACACCTACCACGAATATATAATTTTGCTACAATTCAGCTCAATATTAAGTCATTATCATCAGTAATAGCTCTTTGGATAGCTTAAACCTAGTGCAATAATAAAGTGCAGTTATGCAAAAACAGGACCGTTTTTGCCAAAATTCCAAATCACCACCTTCACAAAATTGGCTATAATTTCATCAAGAATGAAAATCTTGACACCAAACAACGTTTAAAATTTCTAAAAACATAGTTCTTGTAATAAAAATAAAGAAAAATATATGTAGCCGTGCAAATTTCCCTAGAAACACGTCCTGAAACTTGAAAATGTTATTTCAGAAATATTTTTTGGAGCAGCTTATTTCACAGCAATTATCAGTAATTTACGCCTTGTTCTCACATTTTAATAAATCTGGTTATATATAATGGTCTCCGATATAATTATCATCTACACGAATGTTTTCTGAACTATTTACACGTTTTCTCCATGTTTTTTTCTTGAATATTCGGAATTTATCACCAAGAGCCATTGTCGGGGAAATACCCTGTGAATGACGTCACGAATTAGGGATTCCCTGTGAATGACGTAACGGGTTAAGGATTCCACTTTCACTGACACCAGCCGATGTTTGTCGATGTTTACCGAGGTCTTCTCTAAATCGCCGAAGCTTATTATACGATGTTCTATTTATTTTAACTATGTCACCACTTCTTCTGCTGTGTTTTATTCGGGTTTTGTTTCATTAAGACTGCTTAAAATATCAGGGCTACAGCCCGCCGATGTTTGCCGATGTTTACCGAGGTCTGTTCAAAATCGCCGAGGCTCATTATGGGTGGCTTACCTTAAGTCTTTTAGGCCATTATCGTTATAATTAGTTAACAAATAATAACTACTTCTGCCAATTTAAATCCATTTTGAGCACCCTCGACAATAGTCGAAGCCGCTATTGCCGAAATTTAATCCAGGCCTATGCCAAGAAATGGCTGACCCCCTCTAGCTAGGAGGATATCCCCGACCAGTAATGGGATGCTATCAGTTTAGCAGAGCTTATCCGCTTAGCGGAGGATAACTATAAGTTAAATATGTTGATTTGTCTATTGGAAAGTTAAAGACAAATTAATTAAATGTTAAGTGCTTGTATTACAAATTTCGCAGGGAAATGTTGTTCGAGTTAACAGCAGACGCTTAGCGCTGAAGGCCGCGCAACTCGAGGTGAGGGGATTATATGGAGAAAACGAACTATTGCCATATTCGTCCTTTCATGAAACAAAATATGTCCATATTATAAAAAGGGGTCCGAAATTCCATGTATATTTGTGTATATATTCCATGTATATTGGTGTATATATTTCATGTATATTTGTGTATATATTCCATGTATATTTGTGTATATATTCCATGTATATTTGTGTATATATTCCATGTCTATTTGTGTATATATTCCATGTATATTTGTGTATATATTCCATGTCTATTTGTGTATATGTTCCATGACTATTTGTGTATATATTCTATGTATATTTGTGTACCGGAAGACAACGCGTATTTTCGTATCGTCAAGAGGCACACGGAAAGTGACCAGAACGCCATTCCAGTCCGCTGTGGCCCCCCGGCCCTTCACTCAGGCCGCTGCTGCTGCTCTCCGGGGCTGGCTCCCATTCGCTAGGTGGAGTTCCGTCCCTTCGCTCAGGCCGCTGCTGCTGCTGTCCGGGGCTGGCTCCCATTCGCTAGGTGGCGCTCCGTCCCTTCGCTGCTGTTGGTGTCCGGGGCTGGCTCCGATTCGCTAGGTGGAGCTTCGTCCCTCTACTCAGGCCGCTGCTGCTGGTGTCAGGGGCTGGCTCCGATTCGCTAGGCGGCGCTGCATCCCTTCGCTCAGGCCGCTGCTGCTCCTGTCAGGGGCTGGTTCCCATTCGCTAGGTGGCGCTCCGTCCCTTCGCTCAGGCCGCTGCTGCTGCTGTCCAGGGCTGGCTCCCATTCGCTAGGTAGAGCTCCGTCCCTTCGCTCAGGCCGCTGCTGCTGCTGTCCGGGGCTGGCTCACATTCGCTAGGTGGCGCTCCGTCCCTTCGCTGCTGCTGGTGTCCAGGGTTGGCTCCGATTCGCTAGGTAGAGCTCTGTCCCTTCGCTGAGGCCGCTGCTGCCGCTGTCCGGGGCTGGTTCCCATTCGCTAGGTGGCGCTCCGTCCCTTCGCTCAGGCCGCTATTGCTGCTGTCCGGGGCGGGCTGCTATTGCGATAATAGATATATATTTTGCAGGTCGAAATATTACTTTATATATATTTTACGTATGGTTGGGCTTGGACACAAATGTTGGAAATCTCTGGAAGTAAGGCCCGGGAGTAAAATGCACCACGTGACCGTGCCATCGGAACACAGTCTTCGCGTTCGGTTATGAAATCCGCTTAGTCCGACTCCTCGCATACCCGAACTCACTCGTAGTGTCGGTAGGGGCACATTTGAAGCTTTTCAAAAAAAATCCTGGCGGGAATAAAAAGTTCCTATATCGAGCCTTTTTTTAACTAATTTGATATAGCAAAATGTAGCATTTTCAAGTAACTGACTAATAACTGACAGCTAGCTATTTCCTTTATTTACACGATGCGGTGTGTTATTCAACATCAGAAATGTCAAGGCACGCCCAGATATAATATAGCTGCGTGGCAGTCGTCCTCTGGGTAAGCGGTTTCACGAGGCAGTTGACATACACAAACAAAGAGAAATGAATAGATTCGATAAAAAGCCAGGTTGACTAAGGAAGAACATTCGGTGTGCTCTCGACAAAATTTAACCCTATCTTTTTCTTCTTTATTGTTGTCTTGAGTCTATGGAACAAAGGAATTGTCGTGACTTCGAAGCCGTGCAACGGTACATGCATTGAATGAAAACATATTACTTTGAGATGCATATACACCGGTGACGGATGGGGATTGGGGAGTGGGCGGTGTCTGCCCCCCCCCCCCCCACCCCCGCTCAAATACCTCAAAATAAGTTTGCACCCAGTCGAAATCGCTATGGCTACGTGCGTAGGCCGTGGCTCCGGTCCGCGGCCTGTGGCTGACGGCTATGGCTCCGGGTTCGCACTATGGCCCCGGGCTATGGCTACCGGCGCGGACTATGGTTCCGAGCTGTGGTTAAGAGTGCAGACTATGGCTCCGTGCACTGGACTATGGTTCCGTGCGCTGGACAATGGCTCAGGTCGCGGGCTATCCACATAAATATAAAGTCACTGCTTGCTTCCATAAAGGTATCGCATTGTGCTTATGTTAACAACTATGGAATAACCAGTTCGCTACTGATATGGTATCTATTGATGGTGTCTCTAAGCAGACCAACCCCTCCCCTACCTAAACAATATTTGGCACACATAATTAGTGGAACTGAGGATGTGTAAGCAAACTAAGGGGTCCAACAGTCCCCGACAAACCCTGACACTCGCCCAATATTCAGGTAGTGACAGGCTAGCGATAGCGATACACGTGGCCTCTCGCTCCTAACGTTCTATATTCAGGACGCTCGGAACGAATGGGTTAAGTTATCAAGCATATCAACAACAACCCATAATTTTTGGCTAACCACTTTTATCGTCCTCGGGTCTAGCTGGTGAACATAGCGGCAAGAAACGTCCGTGTGGCATAGGTCTTAAGTTATAGGGGGTAAAACAGGGCAAAAAGATGCACCGGTGTAATGTTACGCTTACGTACCCACATAGTCAAAAATATTTCCATTCGCTAAACACGCATTGCTGGCCACGTTCCAAGACTGATTTTACAGAGGTAGAAAAGCCTGTTACGCGAGTCGACGCAACAACCTGAGAAACTTTCTAACAACGAGTTCAAATTGGTAGCCTGGCGCAACAACCCACGTGGAAGATATGAAAAACTGAAAAACTGGAGAACTGTTTGGACCACGATATCTATAAAACTAAATTAGGTCAAGCTTAATACACAGTCACGACAAATGCCGTATTGAAGGTTTAATGAATCTTGATGGGTAATTCTGCAATCGAAAAAGCCATGAGATGATATCTAAATCGAATACGTTTTTGGGGCATACTTCAGCAAAAATTGCGGCAAGGCACGATACCAAGGCGGAAGAAGCCGTCCCCCCGCCCCAACACACACACACATGTCTGATCAAATTTGTGAATTTGAATTCCCCCGCGGGCACGATTTATGGAGAATTAACCAATAGCCCGGCGGCCGGGGACAGAGTAGGCCAAGGCCCCATAATATGGAATGATATTAGGACCAAGATTCCAAATTTTTCATTCTACATGCCATTCGTGTAAATAACGTTATATTCATGTACGTTTCAAATTCTTTGTCCATCTTTTCAAATGTTTCATGTTATTTTTTTTTCTCTTTATTCGTTGTATACTACTGCTCGCTTTGTAGTAAAACAAGTTCCCAAATTAAAAATATGCAACAAAGAATACAGGATATGAAATGAACAATAAAGAATATAGAACGTGGAATTATGGCCCTAATATCGCGGCATTCGTCTTATTAGAAAAAATATACTCCGACCGATCACTGTCTCCAACAGACCCCAGCAGATGGCAGCACTTCGATCTTCGAAAAAGGGGAGGGGGGGGCGGTTCTACAAAGTACCTTCATTTTGCGTAGGATCTTCCTCAATAACGGTCATTGAAAAGTGTTTGCCTTTGCCATCCCTTAACATCCTCTTACTTGAGGGGAGGGGGTCGCAACCCCCCTAACCGCACCCCCCCCCCCTCCTAGATCCGCCCGGCCCGGGTTGGGGTTGGGATAAAAATAGCGATGTTGGGGTCGACGGGACTGCATGAGACTTCACTCATGAACATTAATTGTGCGGCAGGGGCGGAATATTGGGGGGGGGGGTAGGAAGGTTGCACCCCCCCCCCTTGAGAACTTGAGCATACACTGTAAATGTTGGGCTTTCCGACGAAATACATCAGAAAGTGACATTTTGCAGATGCAACCCAGAGGCGGATCCAAGGCGCGGGGGGTGGGGGGTTGTTTAAGGGCATGTTAAGGACTGCTAAAGTCGCTTAGTGCCCCCAGGAGCGGATCCAGGAATTTGAAAAGGCAGGGGCTCAGGGTCCAAACTTGCGACCGGGGGATCCACCAATTTTGTGACGACCGGGCTGGGGTTCCACACCGCCTTAAATAGCGTTTTTCATCAAAAAAGGGGGGGGGCCGGACGCCCTGGACACCCCGCTGGATCCGCGCTTGTATCCCCCCACCCCACCCCACTGGGTGGAAAAAATTGGTGGACACCCGCGGTAATTTTTATCCCCTCCCTCCCCCCCGGTCGCAAGTTTTTTTAGAGACCCCTTCCTCCCCCCGGTCGCAACCCCCCCGTTTCCAAAATCCTATATCCCCATAGCCGAAGTGGCTCTGACCGTTCAGCGGTTTCTTGGTGCCGTGCCCCGGGGGGTCGGGTGGGGGGGAGGTAGTGGGCGTCAACGTCAACGACAACGTATACTAAACGTGAAAGCCGCCTGAACTAAGTTCATATTCCGATTAAACTTAGAATGTCTTAGATTTACAGTTGATGATTTTTATTCGGAAGCCACGCCATCCGTAAAATAAAACAAACAAAAATGAGAATGTCCCGACCGCGGTTCGAACACTCGACCTCTGTATTACTGTAAAGCTTATTTGGCCGTGCTGCCACTACGTCACAAAAGCTTCATATAAAACGCTGCTGTTTTCATGCGTCAGCTTCTGACTCCTGGAACCTATCATGCCAAGTTTGTGCAGACGTGCAGTTTGGGCGTGACTGTGTGTCGCGCTGCCGGAGTCGTCGGGTGTGACTGTGTGTCGCGCTGCCGGAGTAGTCGGGTGTGACTGTGTGTCTCGCTGCCAGTGTCGTCGAGCGTGGCTGGGTGTCTCGATACCGGCGTTATCCGCGTGACTGGTTCCAGTGTTGTGTATATATATTTAACTTTTGTGAATAACAAAACTGGTAAACATCAACTGTTGTCAGTTGTTCATCCGACCGTCATAATATTGATCCCAACCTTGTCGCGTGACAGTCTCATTCCCAGTTCACAAGAATTATTTTCCTCATTCCCACTTCACGGTGAAATGAAACGCCCGTTGCTCAGGAACGTAGATACCCCTTGCCTCCCCCCCCCCCCCCCCCGCCCCTACCCGACCCATGCCACAAGAGGAATCTCCATAAGTGCAGATACTGGAGTACAAAGATTATGCTGTCATCTAACTTCTGACAAATATGGGCCCTTCCATGATAGGGTGGACTATTATGTCCACATAGCTCACGCGTAACTCACGCCTACCATAAAGATAGACCTTAATTCGTCACAAATGTTAAAGCTGTGATTTTCTTGTGTGCCATTTCTCGTTCGCTAGGTTAAAACCCCCGGCACGCCATGGTCATGCGGTAACGCAATCAGTTGTCACTGAGACCCAGCTACATAATAATGACAATACATAATAAACAAACATTAACCACCCCATCAACTTCGGCCCAGGCTTTGTGGTGTAGCGGTCGAGTGGTATGTTCGCATGCAATGATCAGCAGCAGCCAACCAATCTTAAAGTTCTAGGTTTTATTTCGTTACGGTAGTGGAATATATATACATCCATCCATCGTGGTAAATGTTAACCTCTAGATTGCTGATGTTTAGCCCTGGGTTGCCGATGTTAACCCCGTCGTTACTGGTAGGCCGGAGGGCTGACTGGATCTGTCCCTCGCTGGCTGCCTGCCTGACTGACTCTCCCTGGACCGCCACAGCGGCCCGCCAGATATATACTGAACATAAATATTCATAAAGTACGCTGCCGTTCTACGGACCAGCGTGGACGGCAACAACCACTGCGTTTAAACTCTTCTATATACGCATACACACCACAACAACCCAGAACACCAGTTTAAATGCAAGTACAATCATTCTCCCATCAAAGTCTGGTTCTGGAATAAACAACTACTCAGGTAAGAGAACTTGAACGTATTAAAATAATTAATTATCCGGGGTTAAAATAGACATTATGGCAAACAATCTGTTTTTCGCTACAGTATATTGTGACCCAATATGTTGCGTGTGGGGGCTCATGTACAGTGAACTTATTCAAAAACTAAAGCATCCCTGTCACGACCCATTTAAGCAGTGAAAGGGAAACCCCCTTAACACACCCTGCAGCCTTACCAAATATGTTTATGGCCTCCAGGTTTGTGCGCTCCCGAACAGGCTATGAAGAGGAAAGCTTGAAAGTGCGGCAAGCCTGTGAAAAGTACATGAATGCGCCGATGAACCTGAAAGATATTGTACAGTCGGACGATTTTTTTTTAACTATACATGGAACAGGAATTAAGTGCTTACACGATGAGTGTTACCTTTTTCTATTCTGCCACAAACGGCAGACAACAACTATGCTCTGTCTTGTGCGCAGCGTCTTGTGGCCGGTGGAGCTCGCACTCCATGGCTCTTCATAGCTGCCTGTCAGATTTTTGCTGCGTGTACAACCAAGAATAGAGCTTGGGGCGGGGGCGGAGTGCCAGGTACCAATTGTCGCGACATGACCCTGGTGGCGGAAAGGGGGTACATTTGTTTGTAAATGGGTGGGGGTGTGCCCTTACCGCTTCAACTACTTGGGGTCTTGTGATACTGATTGTTTTGATGAAGAATAGGGACTTTTGAAACCTAAATGATTTGTGTCACATATCAAACTGAATCGTATCACCATTGATCTTGCCTGACTGACCCAGCCAGATATGTGTGTTTATTAGGAGCCGGCACGTCTGACTATGAAGGAGGTGGGGTGGGGTGGGGGGGGGATGCTTTTGAAGCGTGTAGGCTTACACACCTCTGTAATTACGATGCATGAACCCCCACCCCCTCTCCACCCCGGGGATATGACCTACACCTATTGAAGATTCCTAGGAGAACCAAATATTGAGCCGCTCTGAGTAACTTTTATCATGGGCTTATCCCGGGGGGCAGGGGACACGTACCTTCTCTTTCAGACCGTAAGCCATATTTGTGTCCCAACGCCCTTTCAAATTATGCGATCCCTGGCCTCTTCCTGGCTTTCTATATCACAATGCATCAAGCTTCGAAGTTTATGTTTTGTTTCTTGCAAATTGTGCAAATAGTACGTGCACCTCGTCACGTGCACCGCGGTCACCTACGTCTCAGGCTTCTATACGCACATTTACTTTATTCATTTCTGGGGAAACGATTTTTTGTGCCCCCCCCCCCCCCGTCACCCCCCCCCCCCTCCCCCCCTCAAGAGAATTCATGCACACACTCCTGGTGGTATTAAAGGGGAACAAGTTACACACCGCAGTTAAGTGCGCATGTGCAATAAAGCCGACAAATAGGGGGGGGGGGGTGGTAGGGATGTGGAGAGGGGGGGGGGACATCTTTTGTGGCTGTTGTTTTCATGACACACGGGCCATGGAGGGTGGGTGTGGGGGACCGCTGTAGCTGTGGTTTTCATGATATAAAAGTCACAGCGGCAATGTAACTATGAAGACTGTGGCCGGGAACTTCAACACGGCGGACATGCTGTGCAAACATCAACTTTTTCCTGAATACACTGATGTAACCAGGAGGTGATTTTTACATTATATACCTAGCTTTGAACCATGGCTCCCCGTAGAAAGAAATCCATTTTATGCGATAAAAGTTAATACTTATTTGTATGTACATGGCTTGTCAGATAGACATATATGCCTATTGCAGCGTCGCGGGGCGTCGCCACGCCTCGGCTCCGATGCTTCACGTGAGTCTGGCCCCGGCCTCGCCCCCCGGCCTCGGCCCCCAGCCTCGGCCCTGATGCGTCACATAGATCTGACCCCGATCCCGGCCCCCCAGTCTCGGCCCCGATGCGTCCTATGCGACACATGAACAACCCACTTGCGAATCAGCGGAGCGGCACGAACCAATCTTCCTAGCAGTCGGCTCTCGGCCATATAATTATTGAGATCGACGATCGAAAATTACACATCAGACCGGGAATATAGTATTTATCGCCCTCTGTAAGCCAAAAAAAGAGAAAAGACGTAAAGGACATGGTTCAACAATTGAGCGCACAACCCTATTATCAACGATTTGACGTTGATAATAGCCGATTTGGCCTAAGTGGACTTAATTTTTGGGATCGGTGGCGTTTGAGTGCGTTGTAAACTGTACACCGCCAAATGTCTTGTAATAACAGCTGTAATATGTTATATATTACGTAATATAAATAATATGTTCTGTAATTTGTATTTTACCAATCTGTTTTCCATGTCAAATAAGTAAATCCTGTCTTGAATTTAAATCCTGAAAACCTGTTTGCTATCTGGAAAAAAAAACATTTCTTTACCGGGGCAGAGGTTGGTGATGTCGACCGCGGCTCGCTAGGACGTCCGCTCGCGATAAACTAGTCCGCGCAGTTTTAAGTTGAAATTTTAGTTTTACAGACTCAACGAGATATACAAGAAATATGCATCATAATTTTTTTAGTCTTGATTGTAAAATGTAAAAATTCTAAGATGACGCAAGTAAGTAGGCTGCTTTAAGCGTATATACCTGCAATCCCCCTCCCGCCCATCCCCACCCCTGCCCGACTTGCTCTCCGCGACTGCACCAAGGTCTGGACATCGATTTTATGCATTGACGGTTAGCATTAACATATCTTTTGTTTGGCTCACGATTTTTATTGGGGATGCCTGTGTTATGTAAATGGTTACTCACATATCACTGACCATGTTCTGTTTGCGCAAATGACCAAAATGCACTTGTTTCGTTTTAAGGTCATATATATGTCCAGTGGCGGATCCAGAATATTGCAAAAGCTGACGCACCGACAACAGTGTCCCCCATCATACATTGGCAATAAATAGACAGGTGACAGAGGCAATAGAAGTCATTGGATTGGAGGGTTCTGCTCATCATAATATCATCCTGGTCGTCAAAAATCAAAATACATCCCCCAAAACGTTACAAATCGGCTAGTGCCGCTCCAAATATGAATACACAGGTTAAACAGATAACTTTTTCCATGTGTAACTTTGTTATTGTTAAAAACAAGTTAAACAGACCACAATATAGGGTAGTCAGAGAACGTGGCTCGAGGTAGAGAATGGGGAATACCATTTCCGACCTCCGCGATTGGCATCCGGGAATTCTTGGAGATACGCGATTAGCTGTTGTAAATGTATGGCGCTCGCTGCGGGCACAATTCACAGTGCACAATGCACAGTCCTTGGAGATTTGACATTACTCTTCTTAATTCTTGGGGAAGCTCAATTCGCAGAGGTACTCACTCCCCCCGAGGCGAGAAAGCCACGGGGTTACAGCTGACATATCATAACAAAAAGTTACATGCCGAGATACACTTCATTTCATCGGGCACCAACAAGGGAAGTGTCACAATATGATCATGTTGTCGCATTTTACAGCTAATCCTATACTGGAAGATGTTATTACAGGTAAGCTTGAACTGGAAGATGTCATTACAGCTGAGCTTGAACTGGAAGATGTCATTAAAGCTGAGCTTGAACTGGAAGATGTCATTACAGCTGAGCTTGAACTGGAAGATGTCATTACAGCTGAGCTTGAACTGGAATATGTCATTACAGCTAAGCTTGAACTTGCAGATGTCATTACAGCTAAGCTTGAACTGGAAGATGTCATTACAGTTAAACTTGAACTGGAAGATGTCATTACAGCTGAGATTGAACTGGAAGATGTCATTACAGCTAAGCTTGAACTTGCAGATGTCATTACAGTTAAGCTTGAACTGGAAGATGTCATTACATCTAAGATTGAACTGGAAGATGTCATTACATCTAAGCTTGAACTGGAAGATGTCATTACAGCTAAGCTTGAACTGGAAGATGTCATTACACCTAAGCTTGAACTGGAAGATATCATTGCAGCTGAGCTTGAACTTGAAGATGTCATTACAGCTAAGCTTGAACTGGAAGATGTCATTGCAGCTGAGCTTGAACTGGAAGACGTCATTACAGCTAAGCTTGAACAGGACGATGTCATTACAGATTAGTTTGAACTGGAACATGGCATTACAGCGAAGCTTGAACTGAAAGATGTCATTACAGCTAAGCTTGAACTGGAAGATGTCATTACAGCTAAGCTTGAATCGAAAGATGTCATTACGGCCCCTATGCTCGCACTCCGTTCCCCCATCCTCACCCTAGTCCTGAAACATGCCTCTGACATCACACGATACGGAGACAAGAGAGCCCGCTCCGGTGCGGTCCGCAGCAGAATATCCAGGGCTACCCACTTTCCCCTCTCTCCGTAGCTTTACGGCGCCTAGCTGTGGCTAGATTTGAAACATTTAAATTGATTCTTTACATTACAACCCTTTGCCTGCAAAAATAGATCGACTTCCAAATTACTTAGTTAAAAGTGAAACAGAACCATCGCCCTCCCTCGCCCTTAGGATCAAATGGTCCGCCCCTGAGGCTCAGCGGGTTTGTGACCTATTTTTGTTGAGTTGGTACCTGCACCAGTACACCACCGATGGAGCTGAATGTAAAGTTACGAAGAAGGAAGAAACTTTGTCTTGTCATGATCAAAAAGTGATGCAAAGGCATCAAAACGATCTTTACCCCAAATCGTGTTGTGTAATGACGCGTTAGTGTGTTCCTACGCCATGCATCATACAGCTTTGCAGCGGCATGGTTATGTCGACCATTTGCTCTCACCATCTTTGTTGGTGAGATGCCGCGGAGGCTGATGGGTTTTTTTGTGACGTCACTGTACGGAATTCTTACAGTGAATTTAGCCGTTTACAGACCCAATCGAAGTGAGCGGGCCACGCAGAGGGAGGTTGCGGAGGAGACTATTGGGGAACCCCCTTCGCGCAGGTGGCGAAGCGAAACGAGGGTCTATGTTCAGTCCTTAGATAAATAGGCGGGAACAGGTCAACCCCCTTCCCTTCCCCCCTCCCACACACACACGCTCACAGCGCACACTCAAAACGCTTCAACACGATTCTGGCGACACAAGGTAAACCGTCCCGACGAAGACCGTCAGGGCGTGAACGGGAGTCACATCCATGGAAGACATCCATCTTAATAGTCCACCCACCCCCCTCCGACCACGCAAAGAAAAACACAAGAAAATACGTTTACATAACGCCGAACCAGGATGTAAGTGAGGAGTCACGCTTCACCCAATAGGGTCTCGGCATGGGTGGATGCGACCAGGGTGGATGCGACCAGGGTGAAGGCTGAAACGGCCTAGCCCGCACGCAGGACTATCTAATCACTTGTGCAGTAACCCTTGGGAGGAGACACAAATAAATTGGAATATCTGTAGCACCACGACATCTCCGCGATCCGGCGTCACGTGATCAGTACCTGCAGCATATGGTGAGTCGCCCGATACAGTGACAAACACTGTGATGTCTGTAGATTGGTATTGCATAGGTTTCTACCGGCTAACGCTGCCAAAATGAGGCTCACAATTCATATTAACAATTTGATACTTGGTTCGTTCTGTCCATGAATCCATCTACATATTGTTAAAAGTAAAATATAACTTGGTGTATTGAGACTCTTAAAGGTCTTCCATTTGCTGATCCACCGACCTATCACCTATTCGTTACTTCAATTTTGTCGCATTTGTTTACTTTGCAGGGGTGTATGGTAAACATGCTTCCGTCCATAAAATATCGCATAAGTTTGTGGAAGATAATACGCAGTTGTAATGAACTAATGGGTGACGACGCAACCAGTCAGTACCCTACGCAATATGCCTTTAGATGTGATAAGCAAGATGTAAACAACCCATGAAATACCGTGACGAACAATCTCTCCCTGGGTGATGAAATAATATTTGAGTTGGTAAGGCAGTGACAAAACTTCAAAACTAACCTTTTACACAAGAATAATAGATTTCAAAGCATGTGTCATCAAAGAAACGTTTATATTGTAGAAAGGATAGTCAAGATTTCGATGCATATTTGTTTGTAATACATAACATACATGGAGATTGTGTAGATGATTAATTGGCTATGGAAAACGTAAGAATGAAATAACAAAAGAATGAGAGAAAACGTTGACAAAGGCATATGCTGTCGGAATGGGGGTGGGGGTTGGGGGGGGGGTCACGGTTGGGTGTTTTTCGTCGAGGGTTAGCCAATGCAAAGGAACGCTCACCGTCTCAGTATGAAAACACATGATATTGCTCACCAAGTTTAATAAACATTAATATGCGCAACTAAGATAAAACATAAAATCCATAGATCGTTACTAGATGCAGTGTAAACCATTGTTTAATAAAGGTATGCATACGTCATAGTATAAAAGAACAGACAATGTGACAAATGATTAGATTATATAACTATGCGACATATCGTACTTACAAGCAAACAATCAACTTAATTAATTTGGAGTTTGCAATTTTAACTCAAAATAGATAGAAGATTGTATAACCCTATAACGATGTTTACAGTTAAGCTGATCGAGCAATGTTGCGAGGAAACATTCTTAACTCAGAGACATTGTTGTATGAGTGAATGAAGGAATGAAGGTATGAAGGAATCTACGCTGTGTCGATCAACGAGTTCAAACTAGTTTGCCCAATGGCCTCATTCTCGCCAGCGCCCCCCCCCCCCCCACCCGCCCTCTCACTGCTTAATGATATTTGTAATGTATCAGGGTCAACGTCACCGTGCCAATATATCGAAAAACTAAACATACATGTCACTCTTTTTTCAGAAAGTATCCAGGTGCACATTCGAGATATTGTCGCTATGAGGCTCCGGTGCTTCGTTGTTTGTCTGCTCATGACAGGGACATGGGTAGTGCCAGGCCATGGCAGGACGATTACTAGAACAACGCCAGTGAGGGACACAACTGTCACCTTTGCTACCGTCCCTTTTACTACCGTGACCGGCCCTACGTCTACTGCTTCCGAAATCACCACAAGATATGATACGTCGTCCACAACGTCACCAACGAGTCACACAACAACTCAAACCCCTGCTGGGGCTTCACTATCAACAACGTCAAGCAGTGATACGCCTTCAGCATCGTCCACGAGTGCCATAACAACTCAAATGGAAACCACCGTGTCAGCTTCGGATTCAACAACGACGAAAACAACGTCAAGCAGTGGTACATCGTCAGCAACTTCACAAACGAGTGCCGTGGCGGCCTCTTCTACCAGAGTCACCACGACCAGCCCCACTGCGCCGACCACAGCACCATTCACCGCAACCACCACGACTGAGACCACAACACCTTCCACCACAGCCACCACGACTGAGACCACTACACCTTCCACCACAGTCACCACGACTGAAACCACTACGCCGACCACAACAACTTCCAGCACAGTCACCACGACTGAGACCACAACACCCTCCACCACAGTCACCACGACTGAGACCACTACGCCGACCACATCACCTTCCACCACAGCCACCACGACTGAGACCACTACGCCGACCACAACCCCTTCCACCACAGCCACCACGACTGAGACTACAACACATTCCACCACAGCCACCACGACTGAGACCACAACACCTTCCACCACAGTCACCACGACTGGGACCTCAACACTTTCCACCACAGCCACCACGACTGAAACCACAACACCTTCAACAACAGCCACAACGACTGAGACCACTACACCGACCACAACACCTTCTACCACAGCCACCACGACTCAGACCACACCACCCTCCACCACGACTAGAATCACTACGCCGACCACAACACTTTCCACAACAGCGACCACGACTGAGACCACATCACCTTCCACAACAGCCACAACGACTAGAACCACTACGCCGACCACAACACCTTCCACAACAGCCACCACGACTGAGACCACTACGCCGACCACAACACCCTCCACAACCATCACCACGACGGAGACCACTACGCCGACCACAACACCTTCCACCACAGCCACCACGACTGAGACCACAACACCGTCCACAACAGTCACCACGACCGAGACCACAACACCCTCCACCACAGCCACCACGACTGAGACCACTACGCCGACCACAACACCTTCCACCACAGCCACCACGACTGAGACTGCAACACATTCCACCACAGCCACCACGACTGAGACCACAACACCTTCCACCACAGTCACCACGACTGGGACCTCAACACTTTCCACCACAGCCACCACGACTGAAACCACAACACCTTCAACAACAGCCACAACGACTGAGACCACTACACCGACCACAACACCTTCCACCACAGCCACCACGACTGAGACCACAACACCTTCCACAACAGCCACCCCGACTGAGACAACAACACCCTCCACCACAGTCACCACGAGTAAAAGCCCTACAAGTAAGGATTCTTCGTCCACAACGAGTGCAATAACAACTCAACCGGAAACAACTGTGACAGCTTTTCCTACCTCAGTCACCACGACTGGGACCACAACACTCTCCACCACAGTCACCACGACTGAGACCACAACGCCGACCACAACAGCTTCCACAACAGCCACCCCGACTGAGACCACAACACCCTCCACCACAGTCACCACGACTGAGACCACTACGCCGACCACATCACCTTCCACCACAGCCACCACGACTGAGACCACTACGCCGACCACAACACCTTCCACCACAGCCACCACGACTGAGACTACAACACATTCCACCACAGCCACCACGACTGAGACCACAACACCTTCCACCACAGTCACCACGACTGGGACCTCAACACTTTCCACCACAGCCACCACGACTGAAACCACAACACCTTCAACAACAGCCACAACGACTGAGACCACTACACCGACCACAACACCTTCTACCACAGCCACCACGACTCAGACCACACCACCCTCCACCACGAGTAGAATCACTACGCCGACCACAACACTTTCCACAACAGCGACCACGACTGAGACCACAACACCTTCCACAACAGCCACAACGACTAGAACCACTACGCCGACCACAACACCTTCCACAACAGCCACCACGACTGAGACCACTACGCCGACCACAACACCCTCCACAACCATCACCACGACGGAGACCACTACGCCGACCACAACACCGTCCACAACAGTCACCACGACCGAGACCACAACACCCTCCACCACAGCCACCACGACTGAGACCACTACGCCGACCACAACACCTTCCACAACAGCCACCTCGACTGAGACCACAACACCCTCCACCACAGTCACCACGAGTAAAAGCCCCACAAGTAAGGATACTTCGTCCACAACGAGTGCAATAACAACTCAACCGGAAACAACTGTAACAGCTTCTCCTACCTCAGTCAACACGACTGGGACCACAACACCCTCCACCACAGTCACCACGACCGAGACCACAACACCGTCCACAACAGTCACCACGACCGAGACCACAACACCCTCCACCACAGTCACCACGACTGGGACCACAACACCAGGAGGTAAGTGATCAAATATATGTACATTATTTACATGATTTGGGCTGCAATGAATGTGTTGCGTCTTTCTCCCCTCTGTTTTTGAGTTATATTAATGGAATAATTTGGTCACGCATGGAATCGATTGTGTCATCTGTATGTGGCAGAAACCTAGGCGTAACCATTCGTGGGATAATGCTAATATGAAATCATTTCATGAAAGCCAACCTGGGGATCGTTTCACAACGAGTTGCGAGCTCGTAACCCTACATTGTATATGGTAATTGAACGATTGATGGTAATGTTACGAGTAATGAAAACAAGCATTATACTGCGATTATGGAAATGCAGCCATTTTTGTGAAATGTATTTTCTACCAATATTATTCCAGAGCATGTTTGTTATATATTTATGATAAATTGAACCATTTTAAATTCATTTCGGGAGGGCAATTCATTTTCTTATTTAGTGAGCCAAAGTTACGAGATCTCAGTTAAGTGACACCATGGCCTGGCCATCAGCGTATTATTCACGTTGTAGTTTGGCATCATTGCAAAACGGTTGTTTCATCTTTGGTTGCTTGCGTTGCACATGTATTTTGTCAACGGCATCAGCAGTCTTATTACGTACGATGACGGTTCTCAGATTTCCGATTGTTACTCATATAATTGGTGCTAACCACTTCTTCTTTCACACGTGGTCCATTCGCAAATCAGGTGCCCAAGTTCCTGCGGCAATATCTGATAACATCAACTCGTTTGTACCACACTTCCTGATTTTCTTTTACTGAATTGAGCACACGTACAAAGAAGAGAACGATATGAAGTTGGCCCTTTTGTATGTTAAGGCTTCCACGCAAATGAAACTCATTTTTTAATATCCTAACTTAGGCTAAAAAGCCACGACCATTTACATAAGACACGGACAATTACCGGGTGATATGTATTCATGTTTGCTTTGCTTTCCTTGACCTCAAGCCAATGGGCAGTGAGTCTGAATTTCAATATAAAAACTGTTGATCGCAGCCCTTGCCATCCCTCTTTCAGCGCCTAAAAGTTCCGAGTTGGTCAATCCTCGCCTAATATTATTTCATTCAAGTATAAGAGAGATCTATGAGTCCAGAATTTCAACGAATAAAATAATAATGGAGTTTCCTGTCAAGCCAAAAATTTGGCGGCGCCTGATCAAAGACGATCTACGTATTAACGTTAATCAGGAAGCGTGATTGATATTCATCTTATCAGTTTGTGCATTACGATGATCTTGTTTATAGAGCATTATTCTTTCCGAGGTACGCAATTCCTCGCTTACTGACAACCACATTTCATTGTAATTGTCTCGAATGTCAAGGTCATTTGCTTGTACTCACGCACATCGACATCGATTGTCCAAAGGAGGACATACTCTGTTTAAGATTGTTTCAGTCATGATCATTTATTTAATGTTCGAAACAGCAGATATACCATTACGCAATAATTGCTAGAGGAGTACGAACTGGGATTTCTTACCATTATATTGCACGCTTGATTAAGTACGAAGAAACAACTACCGCCCGGTTCTATACAATGCCACCTTTTGTCTCAGCAATAACCATGAGTCAGTTTTAAACTCTGAGGGACTCCATATTATGCAATGTTTAGAGGCGTTAGGAATCGATTACACACCGGATGACGGCATTATTATCCATAGGAGCTTCGACAACTGCATCATCCAACGCAGTCACCGCGACCGGGACAACTTCACCGACCACAACACCATCCACTACAGCCACTACGACTGAGACCACAACACCTTCCACCACAGTCACCACGACTCAGACCACTACACCGACCACAACACCATCCACCACAGCCACCACGACTCAGACCACTACACCAACCACAACACCATCCACTACAGCCACCACGACTGAGACCACAACACCTTCCACCACAGCCACCACGACTCAGACCACTACACCAACCACAACACCATCCACTACAGCCACCACGACTGAGACCACAACACCTTCCACCACAGTCACCAGGACTCAGACCACAACACTCTCCACCACACCCACCACGACTAGAACCACTACGCCGACCACACCACCTTCCACAACAGCCACCACGACTGAGACCACAACACCTTCCACAACTGCCACAACGACTCAGACCACAACACTCTCCACCACACCCACCACGACTAGAACCACCACGCCGACCACAACACCTTCCACAACAGCCACCACGACTGAGACCACTACACCTTCCACAACAGCCACAACGACTGAGACCACTACGCCGACCACAACAGTCACCACGACTGAGACCACTACGCCGACCACAACACCTTCCACAACAGCCACAACGACTGGGACCACTACGCCGACCACAACAGCCACAACGACTGACACCACAACACCTTCCACCACAGCCACAACGACTCAGACCACTACACCAACCACAACACCATCCACTACAGCCACCACGACTGAGACCACAACACCTTCCACCACAGTCACCAGGACTCAGACCACAACACTCTCCACCACACCCACCACGACTAGAACCACTACGCCGACCACACCACCTTCCACAACAGCCACCACGACTGAGACCACAACACCTTCCACAACTGCCACAACGACTCAGACCACAACACTCTCCACCACACCCACCACGACTAGGACCACCACGCCGACCACAACACCTTCCACAACAGCCACCACGACTGAGACCACTACACCTTCCACAACAGCCACAACGACTGAGACCACTACGCCGACCACAACAGTCACCACGACTGAGACCACTACGCCGACCACAACACCTTCCACAACAGCCACAACGACTGGGACCACTACGCCGACCACAACAGCCACAACGACTGACACCACAACACCTTCCACCACAGCCACAACGACTGAAACCACAACACCTTCCACAACAGCCACAACGACTGAGACCATTACACCGACCACAACACCTTCTACCACAGTCACCACGACGGAGACCACTACACCGACCACAACACCTTCCACCACAGCCACCACGACTGACACCACAACACCTTCCACCACAGCCACAACGACTGAAACGACAACACCTTCCACAACAGCTACCACGACTGAGACCACTACGCCGACCACAACACCTTCCACCACAGCCACCACGACTGAGACCACTACGCCGACCACAACACCTTCCACCACAGCCACCACGACTGAGACCACTACGCCGACCACATCACCTTCCACCACCGTCACCACGACTGAGACCACAACACCTTCCACAACAGTCACCACGACTCAGACCACTACACCAACCACAACACCATCCACTACAGCCACCACGACTGAGACCACTACGCCGACCACCACACCTTCCACAACAGCCACCACGACTGAGACCACAACACCTTCCACAACAGTCACCACGACTCAGACCACTACACCAACCACAACACCATCCACTACAGCCACCACGACTCAGACCACTACACCAACCCCAACACCATCCACTACAGCCAGCACGACTGAGACCACAACACCTTCCACCACAGCCACAACGACTGACACTACAACACCTTCCACAACAGCCACAACGACTGAAACCACAACACCTTCCACCACACCCACCACGACTGAAACCACAACACCTTCAACAACAGTCACCACGACTCAGACCACTACACCAACCACAACACCTTCCACAACAGCCACCACGACTGAGACCACAACACTTTCCACAACAGCCACAACGACTGAAACCACAACACCTTCCACAACAGTCACCACGACTGAGACCACTACGCCGACCACAACACCTTCCACAACAGCCACAACGACTGACACCACAACACCTTCCACAAGAGTCACCACGACTCAGACCACTACACCAACCACAACACCTTCCACAACAGCCACCACTACTGAGACCACAACACGCTCCACAACTGCCACAACGACTGAGACCACTACGCCGACCACAATACCATCCACTACAGCCACCACGACTGAGACCACTACGCCGACCACAACACCTTCCACAACAGCCACAACGACTAGAACCACTACACCAACCACAACAGCCACAACGACTGACACCACAACACCTTCCACAACAGTCACCACGACTCAGACCACTACACCAACCACAACACCAACCACAACAGCCACCACGACTGAGACCACAACACGTTCCACAACTGCCACAACGACTGAGACCACTACGCCGACCACAACACATTCCACAACAGCCACAACGACTGAGGCCACTACGCTGACCACAACAGCCACAACGACTGAGACCTCAACACCCTCCACCACAGTCACCACGACTGAGACCACTACGCCGACCACAAAATCTTCCACAACAGCCACAACGACTGAGACCACAACACGTTCCACAACAGCCACGACGACTGAGACCACTACGCCGACCACAACACCTTTCACAACAGCCACAACGACTAGAACCACAACACCTTCCACCACAGCCACAACGACTGAAACCACAACACCATCCACAACAGTCACCACGACTCAGACCACTACACCAACCACAACACCTTCCACAACAGCCACCACGACTGAGACCACTACGCCTTCCACCACACCCACCACGACTGAAACCACGACACCTTCAACAACAGTCACCACGACTCAGACCACTACACCAACCTCAACACCATCCACAACAGCCACCACGACTGAGACCACTACGCCTTCCACCACAGTAACCACGACTGAGACCACAACACTCTCCATCACACCCACCACGACTGAAACCACAACACCTTCAACAACAGTCACCACGACTCAGACCACTACACCAACCACAACACCAACCACAACAGCCACCACGACTGAGACCACTACGCCGACCACAACAGCCACCACGACTGAGACCACTACGCCGACCACAACAGTCACCACGACTGAGACCTCAACACTTTCAACAACAGCCACAACGACTGAGACCACTACGCCGACCACCACACCTTCCACAACAGCCACAACGACTGAGACCACTACGCCGACCACAACACCTTCCACAACAGCCACCGCGACTGAGACCACCACACCGACCACAACACCTACCACCACAGTCACAACGACCGAGACCACAACACCCTCCACCAAAGTAACCTCGACTGAGACCACAACACCAGGAGGTAAGTGATGAACCGAGAATCAAATATATGTACATTATTTACATGATTTGGGCTGCAATGAATGTACTGCATCTTTCTCTCCTCTGTTTTTGAGTAATATTAATGGAATAATTCGGTCACGCATGGAGTCGATTGTGTCATCTGTTTGTGACACAAGCGTGGGCGTAACCATTCGTGGGATAGTGCTAATATGAAATCATTTCATGAATGCCAACCTGGGGATCGTTTCACTACGAGTTGCGAGCTCGTAACCCTACATTGTATATGGTAATTGAACGATTGATCGTAATGTTACGAGTAATGAAGACAAGCAGTATACTGGGATTATGGAAATGCAGCCATTTTTGTGAAATGTATTTTCTACAAATATTATTCCAGAGCATGTTTGTTATATATTTATGATAAATTGTACCATTTTAAATTCATTTCGGGCCGGCAATTAATTTTCTTATTTAGTGAGCCAAAGTTACGAGATCTCAATTAAGTGACACCATGGCCTGGCAGTCAGCGTAGTATTCACTTCGTAGTTTGGCATCATGGCAAAACGGTTGTTTCATCTTTTGTTACTTGCGTTGCACATGTATTTTGTCAACGGCATCAGCAGTCTTATTACGTACGATGACGGTTCTCAGATTTCGGAGTATTATTCATATAATTATTGCTAACCCTTTCTTCTTTCACACGTGGTCCATTCGCAAAATCAGGTGCCCAAGTTCCTGTGGCAATATCTGATAACGTCAACTCGTTTGTACCACATATCCTGATTTTCTTTTACTGAATGTTATTGATCACTGTTCTGCATGTATTATAATGGGCTTTCGGACACATTTCCGCTTGTACCTCATACCGGGATTGACCACACGTACAAAGAAGAAAACGATATGAAGTTGGCACTTTTGTATGTTACGGTTTCCACGCAAATGAAACTCAGTTTTGAATATCCTAATGTAGGCTAAAAAGCCACGACCATTTACATAAGACACGGACAATTAGGGCGTGATATGTATTCAGGTTTGCTTTGCTTTCCTTGACCTCAAGCCAATGAGCAGTGAGTCTGAATTTCAATATAAAAACTGTTGCGCGCAGCCCTTGTCATCCTTCTATGAGCGCCTAAAAGTTCCGAGTTGGTCAATTCTCGCCTAATATTATTTCATTCCAGTCTAAGAGAGATCTATGAGTCCAGAATTTCAACGAATAAAATAATAATGGAGTATCCTGTCAAGCCAAACATTTGGCGGCGCCTGATCAAAGACGATCTACGGATTGACGTTAATCAGTAAATGTGATTGATATCCATATTATCAGTTTGTGCATTACGACTATATTGTCTAAAGGGCATTATTCTTTAATGTTAGAAAGAATAGATCTATTAATACGCAATAGTTGCTTGAGGAGTACGAACTGGGATATCTTACCATTATATTGCACGCTTGATTATGTCCTAAGAAACAACTACCGGCCGGTTGTATACAATGCCACCTTTTGTCTCAGCAATAACCATGAGTCAGTTTAAAACTGCGAGGGACTCCATATTATGCGATGTTTATAGGCGGTACGAATCGATTATACGCCGGATTATTATCCATACGAGCTTCGACAACTGTATCATCCACCGCCGTCACCGCGACCGGGACCACTGCACCGACAACAACACCTCCCACTACAGCCACCACGACAGGGACCACTACACGGACCACAACACGTTCCACCACAGCCACCACGACCGGGACAACCACACCGACCACAACACCTTCCACCACAGTCACCGTGACCGGGACAACTACACCGACCACAACACCTTCCACCACATTCACCACGACTGGGACCACTACACCGACCACAACACCTTCCACCACAGCCACTACGACCGGGACAACTACACCGACCACAACACCTTCCACCACAGTCACCACGACAGGGACCACTACACCGACCACAACAACTTCCACCACAGTCACCACGACCGGGACCAATACACCGACCACAACACCTTCCACCACAGTCACCACGACCGGGACAACTACACCGACCACAACACCTCCCACTACAGCCACCACGACAGGGACCACTACACGGACCACAACACGTTCCACCACAGCCACCACGACCGGGACAACCACACCGACCACAACACCTTCCACCACATTCACCACGACTGGGACCACTACACCGACCACAACACCTTCCACCACAGCCACTACGACCGGGACAACTACACCGACCACAACACCTTCCACCACAGCCACCACGACCGGGACCACTACACCGACCACAACAACTTCCACCACATTCACCACGACTGGGACCACTACACCGACCACAACACCTTCCACCACAGCCACTACGACCGGGACAACCACACCGACCACAACACCTTCCAACACAGACACCACGACAGGGACCACTACACCGACCACAACAACTTCCACCACAGACACCACGACAGGGACCACTACACCGACCACAACACCTTCCACCACAGACACCACGACAGGGACCACTACACCGACCACAACAACTTCCACCACATTCACCACGACTGGGACCACTACACCGACCACAACACCTTCCACCACAGCCACCACGACCGGGACAACTACACCGACCACAACAACTTCCACCACATTCACCACGACTGGGACCACTACACCGACCACAACATCTTCCACCACAGCCACCACGACCGGGACAACTACACCGACCACAACAACTTCCACCACAGTCACCACGACCGGGACAACTACACCGACCACAACACCTTCCACCACAGCCACCACGACCGGGACAACTACACCGACCACAACAACTTCCACCACATTCACCACGACTGGGACCACTACACCGACCACAACAACTTCCACCACAGACACCACGACAGGGACCACTACACCGACCACAACACCTTCCAACACAGACACCACGACCGGGACCACTACACCGACCACAACAACTTACACCACAGTCACCACGACCGGGACAACTACACCGACCACAACACCTTCCACCACAGCCACCACGACCGGGACAACTACACCGACCACAACAACTTCCACCACATTCACCACGACTGGGACCACTACACCGACCACAACACCTTCCACCACAGCCACTACGACCGGGACAACTACACAGAGCACATGACCTTCCAACACAGACACCACGACAGGGACCACTACACCGACCACAACAACTTCCACCACAGTCACCACGACCGGGACCAATACACCGACCACAACACCTTCCACCACAGTCACCACGACCGGGACAACTACACCGACCACAACACCTTCCACCACAGCCACCACGACCGGGACAACTACACAGACCACAACACCTTCCACCACAGACACCACGACAGGGACCACTACACCGACCACAACAACTTCCACCACAGTCACCACGACTGGGACCACTACACCGACCACAACACCTTCCACCACAGCCACCACGACCGGGACAACTTCACCGACCACAACACCTTCCACCACAGCCACCACGACCGGGACAACTACACCGACCACAACACCTCCCACCACAGTCACCACGACTGGGACCACTACACCGACCACAACACCTTCCACCACAGTCACCACGACGGAGACCACTACACCGACCACAACACCTTCCGCCACAGTCACCACGACTGAGACCACTACACCGACCACAACACCTTCTACCACAGTCACCACGACGGAGACCACTACACCGAACACAACACCTTCCACCACAGTCACCACGACGGAGACCACTACACCGACCACAACACCTTCCTCCACAGGCACCACGACCGGGACAACTACACCGACCACAACACCTCCCACCACAGCCATCACGACTGGGACAACTACACCGACCACAACACCTCCCACCACAGTCACCACGACAGGGACAACTACACCGACCACAACACCTTCCACCACAGTCACCACGACGGAAACCAATGCACCGACCACAACACCTTCCACCACAGCCACCACGACCGGGACAACTACACCGACCACAACACCTTTCACCACAGTCACCACGAGAGGGACAATTACACCGACCACAACACCTTCCACCACAGCCACCACGACCGGGACAACTACACCGACCACAACACCTTCCACCACAGCCACCACGACTGGGACAACTACACCGACCACAACACCTTAAACCACAGTCACCACAAGAGGGACAATTATACCGACCACAACACCCTGCACAACCATCACCATGACTGAGACCACTACGCCGACCACAACACCTTCCACCATAGCCGCCACGACTGGGACCACAGCACGTTCCACCAGAACCACCACGACTGGGACTACAGCAATTTCCACCACAGTCACCACAAGAGGGACAATTACACCAACCACAACACCTTCCCCCGCAGTCACCACGACTGAGACCACTAAGCCGACCACATCACCTGCCACCACCGTCACCACGACTGAGGCCACTACGCCGACAACATCATCTTCCACCACAGTCACCGCGACTGAGGCCACTACGCCGACCACATCACCTTCCACCACCGTCACCACGACTAAGGCCACTACGCCGACCACATCACCTTCCACCACAGTCATCGCGACTGAGACCACAACGCCGACCACATCACCTTCCACCACAGTCACCGCGACTGAGACCACAACGCCGACCACAACACCTTCCACCACAGTCACCGCGACTCAGACCACTACGCCGACCACATCACCTTCCACCACAGTCACCACGACTGAGGCCACAACGCCGACCACATCACCTTCCACCACAGTCACCGCGACTGAGACCACAACGCCGACCACATCACCTTCCACCACAGTCACCGCGACTAAGACCACTACGCCGACCAGATCACCTTCCACCACCGTCACCACGACTGAGGCGACTACGCCGACCACGTCACCTTCCACCACAGTCACCGCGACTGAGACCACAACGCCGACCACAACACCTTCCACCACAGTCACCGCGACTGAGGCCACTACGCCGACCAGATCACCTTCCACCATCGTCACCACGACTGAGGCGACTACGCCAACCACATCACCTTCTACCACAGTCACCACGACTGCGACCACAACGCCGTCCACATCACCTTCCACCACAGTCACCGTGACTGAGAAGACAACGCCGACCACATCACCTTCCACCACAGTCACCGCGACTGAGACCACTACGCCGACCACGTCACCTTCCGCCACAGTCACCACGACTGAGACCACTACGCTGACCACATCACCTTCCACCACAGTCACCGCGACTGAGACCACTACGCCGACCACGTCACCTTCCACCACAGTCACCGCGACTGAGACCACTACGCCGACCACATCACCTTCCACCACAGTCACCACGACTGAGACCACTACGCCGACCAGATCACCTTCCACCACAGTCACCACGACTGAGGCGACTACGCCAACCACATCACCTTCTACCACAGTCACCGCGACTGAGACAACAACGCCGACCACATCACCTTCCACCACAGTCACCGCGACTGAGACAACAACGCCGACCACATCACCTTCCACCACAGTCACCGCGACTGAGACCACTACGCCGACCACGTCACCTTCCACCACAGTCACCACGACTGAGACCACTACGCTGACCACATCACCTTCCACCACAGTCACCGCGACTGAGACCACTACGCCGACCACGTCACCTTCCACCACAGTCACCGCGACTGAGACCACTACGCCGACCACATCACCTTCTACCACAGTCACCGCGACTGAGACCACTACGCCGACCACATCACCTTCCACCACAGTCACCACGGCTGAGACCACTACGCCGACCACGTCACCTTCCACCACAGTCACCACGGCTGAGACCACTACGCTGACCACATCACCTTCCACGACAGTCACCACGGCTGAGACCACTACGCTGACCACATCACCTTCCACCACAATCATCGCGACTGAGACCACTACGCCGACCACATCACCTTCTACCACAGTCACCACGACTGAGACCACTACGCCGACCAGATCACCTTCCACCACAGTCACCACGACTGAGGCGACTACGCCAACCACATCACCTTCTACCACAGTCACCACGACTGAGGCCACAACGCCGTCCACATCACCTTCCACCACAGTCACCGCGACTGAGAGAACAACGCCGACCACATCACCTTCCACCACAGTCACCGCGACTGAGACCACTACGCCGACCACGTCACCTTCCACCACAGTCACCACGACTGAGACCACTACGCTGACCACATCACCTTCCACCACAGTCACCGCGACTGAGACCACTACGCCGACCACGTCACTTTCCACCACAGTCACCGCGACTGAGACCACTACGCCGACCACATCACCTTCTACCACAGTCACCGCGACTGAGACCACTACGCCGACCACATCACCTTCCACCACAGTCACCACGGCTGAGACCACTACGCCGACCACGTCACCTTCCACCACAGTCACCACGGCTGAGACCACTACGCTGACCACATCACCTTCCACGACAGTCACCACGGCTGAGACCACTACGCTGACCACATCACCTTCCACCACAGTCATCGCGACTGAGACCACTACGCCGACCACGTCACCTTCCACCACAGTCACCACGGCTGAGACCACTACGCTGACCACATCACCTTCCACGACAGTCACCACGGCTGAGACCACTACGCTGACCACATCACCTTCCACCACAGTCACCGCGACTGAGACCACTACGCCGACCACGTCACCTTCCACGACAGTCACCACGGCTGAGACCACTACGCTGACCACATCACCTTCCACGACAGTCACCACGGCTGAGACCACTACGCCGACCACATCACCTTCCACCACAGTCACCGCGACTGAGACCACTACGCTGTCCACATCACCTTCCACCACAGTCACCGCGACTGAGACCACTACGCCGACCACGTCACCTTCCACGACAGTCACCGCGGCTGAGACCACTACGCCGACCACGTCACCTTCCACCACAGTCACCACGGCTGAGACCACTACGCTGTCCACATCACCTTCCACCACAGTCACCGCGACTGAGACCACTACGCCGACCACGTCACTTTCCACGACAGTCACCGCGGCTGAGACCACTACGCCGACCACGTCACCTTCCACCACAGTCACCGCGACTGAGACCACCACGCCGACCACATCACCTTCCACCGCAGTCACCACCACTGAGACCACTACGCCGACCACATCACCTTCCACCACCGTCACCACGACTGAGACCACTACGCCGACCACGTCACCTTCCACCACAGTCACCGCGACTGAGACCACTACGCCGACCACATCACCTTCCACCACAGTCACCACGGCTGAGACCACTACGCTGACCACATCACCTTCCACCACCGTCACCACGACTGAGACCACTACGCCGACCACATCACCTTCCACCACCGTCACCACGACTGAGACCACTAGGCCGACCACAACACTTTCCACCACAGTCACCACGGCTGAGACCACTACGCCGACCACATCACCTTCCACCACAGTCACCGCGACTGAGACCACAACGCTGTCCACATCACCTTCCACCACAGTCACCACGACTGAGACCACTAGGCTGTCGTCTACATGTAACTGGCGTTAATCTGTTTGCATATGTCACCGTCTCTTCGCTTTGATGTCTCCATCGATTGCAGCCATTATTAACACAGGTTAACTGGTCTAGTTTCTATAACTCCATTAGTGATTCTAAACGCGTCTTATTTCTGGTCCTTCGCAGATTTGCATGACACTAAGTAGGCAATAAGTATGCCAGTACTCTGTCTGGGTTGTATATTAGGCCCGAAAAGTGTCTTCCGTCGTAGTTGCTCCCGACAATTGACCATTAAAAGTTCAAGGAAAAGTATATAAATACAACGTCGTTGACGACGATGTCGCTGGATTATGAACATGAGCATCCCCGTGAGGACAGAAGCAGATGCACACGTTTGTGTGGTGTATGTATTACCCATTAGCCTTTCACATCGTCATGGACCACACTTTCCTCATCCATAGTGGTCGTAAGGTAAATGTTCACGAGATACGAGCTTCCACTTGCCAATCCCAGCCTCCCAGCTTCGGCTGCCCTGTTCGTGTCATTCCTTCACCAGCACGGATATGCGGCGCGATCGATTCAGACCAATATATTGATCAGCCCTCCCTTACTTACACAGACAACCCGGCGTCGAGGACCCTGCCCAGTCATGTCTGGTGCAAAAGGCCACGCAAGGAGTGAAGAACTTAAGGATCAACAAAGACGTGAGACGCAACGACGCCGATCGCCGTCAAACTGTTGCAATTGCTAGCGGACTCTTTGGATCCCACCGAATCGTCCTACCTGAATCAGCGATTGTACAGCGTCAGGTTTATCCTTGCTTTCTTCGAGTTTTTGAGAGTTGGGGAGATCACGATCTCTCGTATCCGATCTCAGAACGTGCTCCGCCTGGGCAATATTTACTTCGATCACTCCTCTTCTTGTATGTACATGTTTTACATGTTTTAAACATTCGACCGGGAAAGAGGTGACCTTAAGAGCATGTGAGCTGAAGAACGGTGTGTGGCCGGTAGCAGAGATGAAAAAGTACCTCGCACAGCGCGGGCCACGAGAGCGCTTTCTCTTCTTAAGCCTCGACGGTCAGTCAGTTTGCAAAGCCGCTTTTCGGTCTATGTAAATGATTGGTGGCGGATGGCCCCACGTTCATAGATGTTCCAAATCAAGGTCCTATAGTGGTCAGCTGGGCAGACATCGGTCACGTGCCCCGGCCATGGGGTATGGAACACAGACCAATCGCCCGGTCCGGTCCGCTGTACGCCAAATTAGACAGGCGCCTAGACATGCGCCCAGGGCCTAGAATGGCAGCGCCTGCTCTTTGCCATAAATGGATTATGTTAATGTGATCATAAATAACACGGCTTTCCGACCAACTAATTTATCAATCATGTCATTATGTGTCAGTCATGTTATTAATGTTACTCCAAACCCTTCGTTTGAACCATAAAAATATACGACGCCAGGCATAAATTCGTTAATGGATAACTTTTAATCTAATAAACCGTTTTTAATCTAATAAACCTTTTTAATCTAATAAACCATTTTTAATCTAATAAACCTTTTTAATCTATTAAACCGTGTCTAGTCTAATAAACCGCTCCCCTGCCCTGATATTGGGGCTGTGTGTGCGCCTCATGGTATATGTTATTCTAAGAAACTGAGAGCCAAATCGCAGGATTACAAAATACGACTGCTGATTTAATAGTTTCGGCCGGGTAAACGTTTGTCTCATTTTCTACTAGGCGCTTTGCAGATGTGCGTGACACCAATTAGGCAGTATGCATGTTGTTTGGGGCGTAACGTCACGCACGAAAAATGTCCTTCCGTCGCAATTCCTCCCGTAGGTTAACTATTTTACGCGCACGAAGAAGTATATGAAAGCGACGTCGTTGACGTTCGTGTCGCTGCTTAATGAAGATTGTCATCGCGGTGAGCAATATAGCAGAAGTAAATGTGTATGTGCGCCATGTAGCACCCAATACCCATTGACATCGTCGTAGCTCTCACTTTCCGAATCCATAATGGTCATTTCCATGCGGGTTATTGTCATACGGGTCATTGTTACCAAACGATTTCGCCGATGCCAGAATTTGCCCATTGATGATCCCTTAATATCGATATTCTGTCCATTAATGGGTAAGGTACATATACCGCAAGGCAGGGGCGGATCCAGTTGGCGGGGAGGAGGGGGCGGGACGGGGCGACCCAGCCCCGGTCCTCCCTTTTAGGGCCGCAATTTATAACATTTAACATGAAAACCGAAAGCTAGGCCATCTCTCGGGACCTATCCAGCTTATATGTGTCCGACGCGGCAATGCATTAATTGGTTAATGGATTGCGCTTCACATAATATGCGAAATAGATCTCTACTGCATGTCAAATATCATTTCATATACATTGATGTAGCTGGGTTTTTTTTTAATAAATACTTATAAGTACCACATATGGAGGCGTGGCCACATTGCCCTATTGTAATGAAATTGTTACTAGCAGCAATATTGGTCCCCATTGTCTGGGTGTCCGCATGCATCCTAAGCGTGAATGATCATATCAATACCGAATTGTTTCCGCAGGTGCATGCAATAGCAATCCGTGTCAAAATGGAGGCGCATGTGACAACACTGAAGGCGGATTTAACTGTTCCTGCCCTGAATTATACGAAGGACGATTTTGTGAGAACTGTAAGTTGGTGAATTGTGTTTTCGTATGTGCTAAATTATTTAGTGTTTTGAAATGTCATTAACCGTTTAAATAAGGTCACCATATCAAATCAAGTAACCCTGCCATGACGTCGTGGCTGACGTGGAAAGCATGGAAGTTGGCAATTGACGTGAGAAGCTTCATATGCCCGTAATGCTGCTGGCGATCGGAGTTAATTGGCTGTAAAAGGTCGTTCTTTTAGCGCGAACCCATAGTTTTTGCATAGCTCACGCATTACTCGCGCAATGCATTTATTGCAACAATCAATTTAGTGATATCTGACATGCCATATACAACAATGCTTCTAACAGCGACGTAATTTAAGGGATGAATATCCACGTTCTGCGAACAAAAGCGTTATTTGATTTTGCTTGCAGTGTGCTTTGTGTGTCCTTCCAGCGATTCACCCTTGTCACTATGCGCCTTGCCGGAACGGGGGGACTTGTGAGAGAGCAGGTTCCAGCTACCAGTGCACCTGCACCAAGCAATGGAAGGGACCCACTTGCTCTAGCGGTGAGTAACCTGCCTTCAGTGAGTCATATCATGTTCCTGATAGATAAACGACAAATCCAGGGTCCCCCCAACACCCTTGGGCATTTAGAAGATTACATTTTCGGATTCGACAGAAGACAGAAGATTCGGATTGCGCCCTATTCAAAACCTGAGTATACACAGCCACCAATGCAGCTAAGCTCGTTAAAACTAGTTAACCGTTAAGGCGACCAAACTTGATCCAATGAAAAACCGTGTGTTTTTTTAGTGGGGGGGGCGAGGTTGGCGGTGAGGGTACGCATATACAATTGTAGGTTATTTAAAATTGTAGCATGTGAGTGGCGTGGATATATACCTTTTATCGAAATGCCCGTACCTTAGCCGGGGAGAGTACAACGGTACATTTTGCATGGTTTGGAAGTGTATGTATGCTGGTTGATTAGTAAGGTTTTTTTTTCTTTAAGCAGAATGTGACATGTGCAATTTAGTCAACCATTATAGCCACTTGCATAGAACAAATCCTTGCTGCTAGTGCAGTTACTTATGTAATTATTATGTAATTATTATGGGCTTATTCATACATATTACGAAAATTATTATGTAATTATTATGTAATTATTATGTGCTTCTTCATACATATTACGAATATGTTCCTTCATGATGTAGCGCCCCTTTGTCATAATAGTAATTTTGTGTAGAAGAAAACAAATGTGTGTTGAATTAGATTGCCACGATGAAATTATGCATATTAAAAGTATGCAGACATGATCTATGGTAGACATTAGACAAAGTATCTTTAGAATCTAATATATTGCGGTTAATTTATCAAATGAATCAATAAGGATAAGATAATATTAGTTCTTCCTCTGTTTCCAGATAACCACCCTTGTCTGCTCGACCCGTGTCTCAATAACGGCACGTGTGAGCCACGCGACGACGGAGACTTCCGGTGCATATGTACCACTGAGACGTACGGGTCGATGTGTGAAAACGGTAAGACATATCTTTATCTTTCTAATCCCAGCATGGAATACTATATATATATTTATATATATCAAACAATATCACCCACCTATATTTGCATACCAATCTTGCCCGGGGCAGGCATATCGCATCAAGTTTTCACTTTTTAAAGTCCAATAATAAACATTAGAACAAGTATTGACCAACAATGCTGCAAAGGGGAGATCCACAAACACCAATTGTATACCGTTCTCTCGCTAGCTTAGATGCACATAGCAATGCTTGTCTTTGCAAGAGAAAACATTACTCCACAACATTACGGTTTCATACTCCTCAAAGGACTCCTCAAATTAAGGGTATGTCTTTAACAGCGTTTTTCCGATACTTATTGCCTTGCTAATTCACTTCAGTTCTGACCGTAACTTGTTGTATCGAGTGTCATGTGTATCCCCGGTCACAACAGTTGAGATGGATCCATGCCTTTCCAACCCCTGTAAAAACGGAGGAACGTGTCAGAGAGAAAACGGCGGATTCAACTGTATTTGCCTTGATTTCTACGAAGGACAACTGTGCGAGAATGGTAAGTTTGTGCCGGTTGGTGCTAATAATGTGGCCAATCAACCGACAATCGTGTATATACACAGTATTATCGGCTAAAGGTCTTTATTATCACAGCGTATTAGCACTTGTTTCTTCATCATTGTGGATAGAAATTTACATTCGTGTAAATATGTTTGACATACAATAGTATAAACATATATTTATATTAGAGGGGTTTTGCTGGTAGCATCCGTTCGTCAACCATTGAAAATGGATTTACAGCTAATTTTGTTGTGATTTAAGTATTTTGAATTATTTGACGACGTTTTAGACCGACACAGCTTGTCCCAGTCGGCGCATCCATATTCTCTCGTGCCTGGTTTGACGTGCAATCTGGTCCCCCAGAATTCTTCGTGGAAGACCATTTTATCTCGCACGAAACGTTCTTAACCCCATTATAGGTCGCACACTCCCATCAATCCGAATCCATCCATGGGAAAATCTCAAACCTGACCTCTCCAGTATTTAGCACAGTCTGCAATGGCACTTCTCGCCCGATAGATATATTTGAAGCATTTTATGCCTGGCATTGGCGTTTAAGACTTTGTTCGTAAACTTCAGGTACGACATTTAGTTCAGTTTATAGCTTCACGTTTTTGATTAATACCTTATGGAAAATTCTTATCGCCACAGATGTCACGCCGACTATCCATAGTGTCGTACCCACCTTCTGCCCGGTGTCCGGAGGCACCGTCATCACAGTCCGAGGGTCCAATCTACTGCTGCCCGGGCCGCCGACCCTGGTGCAAGTGGGTCCCTACGAGATTACACGAGACGATATTTACGACATGTAAGAGAAAATATGTTACAGCCAAGGGCCATGCGTTTTCATTATGATGGCTTCAAGTTGATTGACGTCCTACAAACAGAGCTTGCGTATTCATTTTGATAGTTTGACTTAGATTGTCGTCGCAAAAGGAGGGTCAGCGTGGTAATTTTGACGGTGTTACTTTGATTGCCGTACGGGATTGTCTATTCACGCTGCAAATAATGTTGAAGCTATACACTATGATTTCAATTTTTAAAGACTTAAATGGTCAGCATGTGCGTGAAAGTTTGAAACGCGACGTTCGATACTATATGGTATGATCGCCGACCCCCTCATCTAACCCATGATATTCGTAGAATTAAGTGAATAGTTATTTTGACGAAAGAAGGTTCCCGCTCTTCGTGCCATCTTATGAACTTCATCACGCCCGTTGCAGAACGAACACCTCCTTTAAGGCAGAAATCCCCCCGGGTAACGAGACAACGGATGTCGGGGTGCCGCTGCCAATCCTGGTCACATTCGGCGAGCACATGCCAGTCATGGCGCTAGAAAACTTCACTTACAGAGGGAACCCTATCTTGACGTCCTTCAGCCCCAGGACAACTATCAAGGAGTAGGTATTCATGTAAAAAGGTGTTCAACTAAACAAATACGGACCTTGCGTGATATCACTTGCTAAATATAATTAAGGCATCATTATAATATCATCCTTGCTAAAACAATAGTTGGCACATTGCTTCATTATCAGGTCAATTCAGTCATTATGGGTCTTTCATGTTATCTTGTTGTGTTCTGTGTCTTTGAGTGAGTCAGCGTATGGTTCATGGTAATTATAACTTATGAGACACGTAGCGTGTAGTTATGGTCTCTTAGTGAAGCAAACGCACAATGTAGGTTGAGTTGAGCCCGCTGATTGCCCGGCTGTATACATTGAAAAGATAACCTTATCGGAAGGGGAATGGTCGAAGTATCAAAAGGTCGTAGATTCACTTCATTGTGCCGGGAGGTTCCTTGGCCCAATTAAGCCTGGATGTCCACACACGCGGCCTAAGACACCAATATTTCATGTTATTATTTACCATGACGCAGAGGTGGCACAATCGTGACGGTGGAGGGGGAAGGTCTGACGTCCGTGTTCAGGGCTCGGATGGTCATTCGCGTGGAAGTTACACGGAAACACTCCGGCACCAACAACGGCTATTTCAGCGAGGTAAGCGTGCCAGTGACATTGTCGCCAGCAGTGCAACTGTTAATAATCCTCTTGTCATATGATGCAACCTGACTTGATGCAAATGTCGTCAGTCTCTATTACGTCTTCTTTGGGCGGACCGTAACATTCAGACTCATTTAGTATCCGTCTATAACGACATAAAAGAAAACATCATGCACTTGTCCCCTCACCGTGATATGTTGTGCCATGTGTCCAACTTTACCAAGACAAATTGGCATACTGTAGCAGTAGAAATGTACTAGTCCACTAGTATGTCTCCATCAAATATATCAGTGTGTTCTATCCACCGCCAGCCTTGCGCTCGCCCGGACAACGACACAGTGATGACGTGCTTCACGCCGGCTTTGAAGATCCCAGAAGACGTATTAGACGCGATAGCGCCGGCGCCAAACTCTACCCAGCGGAGACGGCGGGCGGCCGAAACGCCCTTTGGAGGTTACGCCCAAAGTCACACGATGTGGGTTCTCGTTTCAAATCTCGCCGCCATCTTCCACATCAGAACGCCGGGCGATAATAGGGTGTACTCCGGTGATGCGGATCTATTCGGCAGCGTCCAAGGACGATGGCACAGAGAGCGTCGTCAGACAGAGAGCGTTGACGGGGCCATCAATTACAACTCTGAAAACATCACAGTCGCCTTCTACGCTGGCTTCATCCTAGATCGCTACATGAAGTACCGCGAGCTGCTAAATGTGACTGGCGAGGACATCAGCAAACAAGCCCAAGTGACCGTCACGGGGACCCCGAAACCGGACGAGTTCGAAAAGGACTTCATCGTGGACACCGACAGCATAATAGAAATAACGGTGCGCGACCTGCATTAAACATGAAGAATATGCACGACGTATGAGTGACAAATATGAAATATAAATAATATGCACTAAGCATGAGCGACAACCATTATATATAGAAGACATGCACTAAGAATAACTGACATATATTAAATATGGATGATATGGTGTAAGTATGAGTGACATGCAAACGCATAAGTTGCATACACTAAGTATGAGTGACTCGCAATACATGAAAGTTGCATACACTAAATATGAGTGACTCGCAATACATGAAAGTTGCATACACTAAGTATGAGTGACACGCAATACGTAAAAGTTGCATACGTATAATATTAACCAGATATAAAGAACAAAAACGAATTGCGAATGACTTGCATGTCGGGCGTGGGCTACGTGTGAGTGACGTGTGGCGTGTGACGTGTGAGTGACGTGCACTAATTATGAGTCACATGTTCTAAGTATGATTGATTATAAGTATGAATGATATGCAATAATTTACATAGGTCATGTTCAGGTTACAAGAAACATTAGTTGGCAATTAATTGAAAGATACATAAATCGGGGATTACTTGAGATATATTTATTGGAGATTACTTGAGATACATTTATTGGAGATTACTTGAGAGATACATCTATTAGATATTACTTGAGAGATACATCTATTGGAGATTACTTGATATATACATCTATTAGAGAGTACTTGAGAGATAATCTATTGGAGTTTAGTTGAGATATTCATCTGTTACATATCACTTGAGAAATACATCTATTGGAGATTACTTGAGAGATGCATCGAGTTACTTTTGTGATTACAGTTTATTGCTCATTTGTATTGAACCTAAATGCCTTGCAATATTTGTAGTTAATATTGGCTGCCTATGCAACACAAATAATAAGAAAAATGGTCCATGCAAAAATGGTTAATTTCTTTGGATTCATCGGTTGCTCAAAAACTATGTGGCAAACATGAATAGCTGGCGAATGCATCTATGGCAACAAGATTCCCATGACGCATATCGAAACGTGCTAAATGTTAATTTTGTCGCGGTACTATCCATAACAGAATCCCCAATCACGCTTGTCTGACATCGCAGTCATAAAATATGCCCCGGCTACTGGCTACTAGATCAACTAACATTGCTATGACTCAAAATTATTATACATATGCTTTCCTCTTTTCTACCTATTTCGTTATGAATATAACCTACAGGGCACATACATGGACACCATCGAGCCCGAGAATTACCAAGTGCATATTGGACTTGGCGAGTGTTCCGTGATTAATGACGACATAACACGCTCAAAGGTACCATGTCGCCCACCGACAAAAGCACCAAGGAGAAAAATGGGAGACACCGGACGAGAACGTGAAGTCATCGTAAGTGCAAGGCCGTTGTTTGAAAACGATATTGTCATATATATCAATGTAAATGAGGTAACCATCTATATGTGTAAACTATATCGGAAACCTCAGAACATACATTACGTATATAAAAATATATATATATCAAATCTGTGTCGTTTTATCTGTTTATCCATTTATTTTGTAATTTGAGCTATCGATTCCTAGGGCTGTTTTTCTGCCACAGAGTTGATTTGTTTCCACAATATGCTTACAGTCCCTGTTCTTTTGCAGCTATTTGCAGGGAAAAAGGCAAACTTTACTTTGGGAAATGCAGTCTACGGAAGCCCTGACTGGATCTTCATCACCTTAGTGACAAGTGGTGCCACAGTCGGTGTCGCAGCTGCTAGTTTTATCATTGTCGTCTGCATTCTACGGCGAAGGCGGCGAAGGCGGCAAAAGCGTGATATGGACGACATGGTTATTCTGCCGCCGCTTCCAGGGCAAGAGCCGCAGGGACATTGGATGGATATCGTGGGGAGTTCCACGCGTGATTCAGAGCATCTCCGGCGAAGGGTCTATTTACCGGATCTGCCGCTAGGTGTAGACGCAGTGCCTCCCGCTGGCGGCAGAAACCCGGATATCGAGAACAGGTCGGGGTCGAGCATGTTCTTACCGCCCAGTCTTTCGCCTGTATTCGCGGGGAATATTGCTTCGATCGCCGACTATTTAGAGGTGAAATATGGACCTCCTGGTCATGAAAGAAGGTCATCTCCTGACATGTCTACGGGCCGTCCACTTCAGCCCTTATATGCCAATGATACGAAGCTAAACGCTGCTACGCCCTTTGCGCTACGTCGGCCCACATATACACGTCGCCAGCAGGGGTCACACAGAGGTCAAGGGTCACACCGCCCTATATCACGTCACGCTGGTGGACGCGAGGTCGATGACGCTATCGTCGACCACCGGCCGCAATGGCATGATATCCACCAGGGAAGCAGGCGAATGATTACGCCGCCAAGCCGCCATTATGAAAATGTTTACGGAACGAAAGAGAGAGATCCGGTGGACTCCAAGCTGCGCTGGACCCCTGGAGTACATCGCTACCGACCTGACAGCCTCCTTTCTAATTCAAAACAGTTCTCCAGGTTACATTTGCCTGATGACTTGTTCGGCTCGCGGGACGCGGAACGACTGACGGATTCCGACGACCTTCTCAAGGTGACGCCACGTTTTTTGCCACCGTCGATAGTCGGTGGCGATGGCGCCGCCGGAAGTGTTTCATCTGAGTATGCAGACTACAGAAGTCACATTTCCGGTTTGCGATCATCGCGCCCTCAAGAACAAGAAATATCAGCGCAGCACAGGTCGATGGCAGGCAACAACCTTTCAATGAGAGGTAACATTCTGACACGTTTCCCTGGCTATATGTTTGCAAGTCTAGAAAATCAAACTGCATCTGCAGAAGGACAAATATCGTATGATGCGGAAAAACAGGTACCCCAAATTCCGCGATCAACTCTAAAGCACGAGATTGCGAGGAATCTAGACTTAGGCAACAAAAGAAAGAAGATTTTGACACTCTATCCAGAACATGTGCCTTTGAATCCGGGATCCCAAACAACGCGACCAGCGCTCACGGACGACATTTCGCGGAAACGAGGCTTAACGAAGAAAAGGGACAATATTGTGACGCTCTATCCAGAACATGTGCCTTTGAATCCAGGATCCCAAACTACGCGACCAGCGCTCACGGACGACATTTCGCGGAAACGAGGCTTAACGAAGAAAAGGGACAATATTGTGACGCTCTATCCAGAACATGTGCCTTTGAATCCAGGATCCCAAACTACGCGACCAGCGCTCACGGACGACATTTCGCGGAAACGAGGCTTAACGAAGAAAAGGGACAATATTGTGACGCTCTATCCGGAACAGGTACCTCTGAATCCGGAGAATGCGGCCGGCCGAGTGTATGTAGAATTAGAGAAATCATCTGATTCCGATAGCGACTGATACGTTATTTCGAATAACGACACCAGCCTTAACAGACTAGCTGACAAGGAGTTCCTGAACTAGAGGAACTCGTTATACGAAATCTGTATATCAGGAGGCAACACGACCTGCTTTGTGCGGTGTATAAGAGGGAGAGGCGTATTGTGGAGAGTAACCGTCAAAAGCAGAATGTGTTCAGCATAAAGTGGACTCCATTGAGAGTGGGCTATTACGATTATTTTAGCCGTATCCTGAATTTACTCCCCATGCCCGTGCAGAACAGAATCTCTATGGCCAATGTTGTCTTATTATGTGTAAATGTCATTCCAGTTTCTTTCATGTCATAAAGAAACGCCAGAGACGAGGTGGAGGGGGGGGGGGGTGGCTACCGCTAAAAGTCGCCATCGAGAGACAAAGATGGGAGGGAGGACCGGTAACATCATCACACAAAAACTAATATCTTCATGGAGAGACGGTGGAGAGACGGGGGTCAGGGGATACCCCTAATATCGCCATGGAGAGAATGGGGAGCGGCGACCGCTAATAGCGTCATCGAGATACGAAGGAGCGGCGCCCAATAATATCTCAATGGATGTGATAGCTCGACGTGGATGCCATGGATGTGATCATGTGATAGGTCGACGTGGATGCCATGGATGTGATCATGTGATAGCTCGACGTCAAACCTATTATGACATAAAACAACTGTGGCTGAGCGTCTAGAGACAGCAAACGTAGATTGTCTGATGCGGTGCTGGTGCTTTTGGCAAGCAATTTGTGATTGTTAGAACAGCGAAATAGTTATAGTGATAGTATTTTCAGTAGATTTTAATGTTGGCAATCTACTACTGCTGTGATATAATTGTTCTCGCAATCTAGTTTTGCACTGTAGTTAAAAATGTTATGTTTCTCAACAAGACTTGACAATTCTCAGTAGAGTGTTGCTGGGAAAATAAACCCCGTTGTGTGAATACGGAAATCACATTAAACGACATAGAAGGTGTAATAAGGACACACCCAACCGGTAAAGCATGTAGACCAACCCAAACATATACTAACATCTATTGCGGAACCTCTCTGTTATGCGTCTTAAGCAAGATTTTCACCAAAACTCCGACCTTGTCCAAACTGGCCTAAAGTAACAACAATATATCTGTCAAGGTGCTTAAACGTCAAAGCAGATCTACTATACATAATATCTTAAATTTATACACCACTGCTGTAAAGTATATATACAGTAAGGGGGGCTGTTTTTACTGTGCCTTTATTGACTTTTTGATAGTATTCGATTCCTTGCCTCACAACAAGTCGTTCTATGGGCAGCTGAAGTTGATAGACATGGTAAAACTAATGAAAGCTGCCTGGGCTAATGTTTTCAATCAGGTTAATACACCCAAACCAATACGGTCATTTACAATACATGTAAGTTTTGAACTATTCGGTAAGTTAATTCCAAGCTCTCCAATATAAACATGACATATCACGTATTGTAAAGAATTTCTATGCCTGCCTTTGCGTACACCCGATTGTGCTGTTCTTGGAGAGTGTGGCAGAAGGCCACTATATATCAAATACATGAGTTACTGATGCATTGGAATACACGAGTAACATGCATTGTAATGCTTATAAATGTATATCTTTTTGGTTACGTACATATATGTCACAACATGGCTACACGCACACATCTGCCATAACATCACTCCTCTCCAGTGGAGTTCAGGGTAACATTGCGTGAGCTACTGATATTAGATCTCTAGATGTTATTTAATTTTGGTTGTGGATTTGTTTGGGAGTGTAATATTTAGATTGCCATGACAATGTAGACTATTATATATATTTATCTTAATAACATTATAATCATTCAATGTTGATAATAATACCTCTTGCTAGGTTAATAATACTTCTACTAATAATAACCGTGGTTTTTATTTGTGATTAAGATAGATCATGCATATTTGCTATGTGATATCCTGGTGCAGAAGCTCTGATAAATCCTCCCGTTTTTCCATATGTGGCGATTACTCTTGGAACCAGAGTGGACAGTTAGTGTAATATCGCTCAACCCTACGTACTGCACTGTGCTATATCACGCCATATTGGACACGGGTATTACCATAATGCAAATTTACTGACTCGTATTGAAACTGATGCAGAAATAACCTGGTTCTGTACCTGCAAGATATCAGGTTCTATATTTGCGCTAATGGGAACGCAAACAAGTGGTACGTTTTGTGTATGTAATAAAATACGATGAATACATCGTGTACATTTCGCTTATGTGATGCTGAAGGTACAATGAACAATTTCAGCATAATGGTCACGTATTTATTATATGGTAATATATCACTATTAAATATTCTCATTTTCCAAAATAATACTATTGATGATGTTATTATATATATCAACCTTAATGTTTGTCTAATTCGGCAAACATCCACAGGTTTTCCATAGATTATATAATATTTGTTACATTGTCATTATCATATGTACATTTATCTCATCAGCTCATGGCTTTTTATCATTTTCGGCCAATAACGCTTATGCTAATGTTTATTGTTGATATTTATATACCGACGTTAAATAAAACTGGATTTTATTTTATTCTATCTTATCTTATGTTATCCACATTATATATGATTTTAGCGTTTTGATTTAAATATTGTTTATGGGACGTTCTCTGTGATTCATGCAGCCCCGTTGTTTTCTCTGTGTTGGCATATATCTGCTGTTTTATCTGGTTCTTTATCAATTCGTTTGCAATACACTGTTAATTTCGTCATTTAAACAATCGCATTTAGAACTACATGAAACCAATATACACGAGCTAGAGCGATACATTTGGTTTTACATACTTCTAGAAGTAGTCATTCTCATTTAATGGGTGACGTACGTTACTGAATTGTTGATATAAACAGACATGTTCAGATGGATCCCAGTCATAAGAAGGATGTCAAGCAATATTTAACAGGTTGTTATGAATGTACAAGAAATGAACCAGACGAGGCGAATCGATGCATTTCTACCGACGACGTTTTAAGTTTTATTGCATCACGACAGAACGGAAAAGCACAAATATTACGGCTAGTCAAGGCCCCATTTTAAAGAAATATTCGCTCCAAAAAAGAAACTTTTGCTTACCATTGCAACGACACGGGACAGCGTGCATTTAACAATGTGGTGAACGAAATTCCCAGTTTGATATGGAACTATAACATTTTAGCAGTATATGCGTTTTATATCCTTTGAATGTATGTAACAGAAGTCCTTTCAGTTCCGAAAAATACCTTTTTATCATGTGGCCATGGCACAGCATTGAACAAGCATTGGAATGTATGTATTTCGACACAGCTGCTATAATATCACTCCTCTACCGTGGAGTTCAGGGTAACATTGCGTGAGCTGTTCTTATTAGATCTCTGTTATTTAACATTGGCTGTGGATTTGTTTGGGAGTCTCAAGGAGTTGGCGACATACCGTAGTTTTGGTTGCAATTTAATAGCGTGTAACAGATATATCCCTACATATACCCTAAAGCTCGATGGGTATAGTTGTTTTAAACATTATCTAGAACTTGCTAACTATACCTGCAGCATGGCACTATTCGTAAGCACTGTGTTGTTCTGGCCAAACGTTTCCGTCATAAGTTACCCATAGAGAAGCTCCGCGCTCGAGCTGAGTGGATTTGTTTGGGAGTCTCAAGGAGTTGGCGACATACCGTAGTTTTGGTTGCAATTTAATAGCGTGTAACAGATATATCCCTACATATACCCTAAAGCTCGATGGGTATAGTTGTTTTAAACATTATCTAGAACTTGCTAACTATACCTGCAGCATGGCACTATTCGTAAGCACTGTGTTGTTCTGGCCAAACGTTTCCGTCATAAGTTACCCATAGAGAAGCTCCGCGCTCGAGCTGAGCGATATTCCAATTACTATATACAAGAACATATAGGGGAGGAGTAACATTTGCTGATTGTTTGCAAGCAATGTTTATGATATTAGCCACGCCTACGGTGTAAATGTCCACGCTCGTAGTGCAAATAGACACCCATTCGACCTTATTGCGAACTCTTCAACGCCATACGTTATCTAAAAATGTATTAACTTATGTTGCTCATGCATTGCTTGGTTGGTTGGTTATTCAGGACGCTTTATCCACTTTTGGTCATATCGCCTCAATGGGAGAAGGGAGGGAGAGTGGAGCCATGTCTCCGGGGGTACCCCCCTACACTTTACGAAGAAAGACATGGGATCTTTATCCTGCGGCCACACAGACATGGCCACAGCAGTTCTCGAACCATCGATCCACGGGCCGTTAGGCTCTCAGGTGATCAGAGTATGTCATGTCATTATAATGAAAATGAAGGGCTGCTACAGCTTGATGAAGGGCCAATAAAATGCCTAACGCCATGCAAAACTCGCGCTATTGCTATTATTACGAGTTGAATCTAAATTTAAGGCGTTGACTCTCTGTTCCTTTGGTTTAATTTCTGCATGCAACGATAAAAGTAAAGCATTTTGGGACTGACTGTCCGCAAATCGCAAGCCTTTTCACACACAGTTGGCCAATCGCTATTTTTGATACCATATATCGTTGCCAAGCAAAATGGCACGTGCAACTAGGCAACCGGGCAGGAAAGCGGGCCATTTAAAGCTGTAACTACAATTCTTTTGCGCGTGACGTCATGTTTCATGGTTCTATGCAATGTCGCTATGGCAACGATTGTGGATACCATGGGCAGCAGGGCGGTTCGGGTCAGAATACAGCATTTTTTGTACTAGTTAACATGACCACCAACTCGTAATAATACCCTTTCACTCAGTGCCAAAGGCACAGTAAATCAGCGGAGGGTTGGGGGGACCTCCTCAGCCCCCCCCCCGCCCACTCCACTCTCCACTGATTGACTGTGCCTGGGATCGGGGCGCCCCGTGTCTGGAACAAATGTTGTGTGATAACAACACCTGCTGTCTCAATGTCTATACAAAACTGCTAACAACCGCCCGCGCAAGCTACTGCCCGCCATCCCACCCTCCCCGCCACCCACATCCCTCCTCCCCACATCCCGACACCTTCGCTCGGCCATTACGTGCCTGACATCTCCGTAAACTTGTAAAGAGACAGTCTGACAGGTAAGATGAATGACACAAACTCAGACTGTAAACAGAACCTCAAAAGCGGTCAACAAATGCGTAACTTACCATTCTAGAGAGGAGGTCTCCCACTTTTCGTCATTCTACAAATGGTCTTTCTCATTCAATTATTTCCACGCGCCATATTCCTCTTTTAGTTATCATTGTTCTTGTTTTTGCCTTTTTTTTGCCGTTTTCTTATTCGCTTCTTTTCCAATTCCGTTCGCTTCGTCGCCATATTGATTGTGCCTGGTTCCTGGCCAATAACGTATCGCATAGAAATGGTTGGTGCCCGATGACCTCCGGAAAGTGAAACGTTGGTGCTCCCTCTGGCGAAGATTACTTCATGCGTGTTACGTCATCAGTACATCAACGTCACGCTACATAAGTGTTTTCTCCGCCAGTTTTGAATTACAATGTTTACTGTCATAATGTGACCGTTGTCATAATGTGACCCTTGTCATAACGTAACCATTGTCATAATTATGTCATTGTGTAATCTCTAACCCCAAAAGACGTCTGTTTAACCTCAAAGCTCAGTCACCTGATTATTGTGTCCAATAAAGATATGCGTCAGTTGAGACGTGGCCAGCTCATAAGACGGACGTGCTTTTGTTACTAAACACGACACCTGCCTTGTCGGATTTTGGATTTGATGATAGATTCATCTACTCCACGTGTTCATAGCAACTTATATAGTTCGGCCATATTCAGATATGAGCACATGTACGGTTAACATGAACGGAAAACAGTAGAACATGTGTATGCTTGGCGGGACAGGCTGACACGTGTCGCTGCCATGACGATATGACGATTAAGGGACCGACTATTTTATATGCAAGGGGGGGGGGGGGTTGTGTTATTTTTGGAATTACTCTTTGGGGCCTTCTGCCTGCGAACTACATGCCGAGAAAGCCTCGGTACTTTACGCCTGCCCCCCCCCCCCCCCACCCTATGATCCGAGTACCCTGTCAACACCTCATTAATTATCTGCTGCCATTAGGGTCAAAAGTTTACGTTTGAGCACACTCAATATTGAATGCGTAAGATGGCCATAGCGGTGTAATTTTTGTTTACCTAAAGACAAAATGTCGTCTTTAAAAGTCGAAATTTCTCTTCAGGGAAAAATTTCGTCTTTAGGTAAACAAAATAGACAAAATTTCGTCGTTATGCAAAAAAAAAATCGACTTTTAAAAGACGAAAGTTCGTTGTTAGGTAAACAAAAAGACGAATATTCATCTTTTTGGAAAACCCCGTGATGGCCCTATCCCGGTTCCGTAAATTTCTCAGTCTTCTTTAGATGCGGATTTCTTTCTATAACTAGCAAGCTAGTGCCCCCCTCCCCCCCCCCCCGCCCCACCCCCTTCGTGCAAGAGCTGGGCATGCACGTCAGTTTCTAGTTTATTCAACGTCATTATGTATCGCGCGAGGTGGGGGGGGGGGGAGGGGGGGGGGGGAGGCACAGGATCTCGCCACTCGCAACGGTCCGAAAATGTCATACGAGGAAATAAATAACCCCCCCCCCCCACACACACACACAGGATCTCGCCTACTATAAGGAATGAATCCCCTCCACCACACACACACACACAGGATCTCGCCTAGTATAAGGAATGAATCCCCTCCACCACACACACACACGATCTCGCCTACTATAAGGAATGAATCCCCTCCACCACACACACACAGGATCTCGCCTACTATAAGGAATGAATCCCCTCCACCACACACACACACACACAGGATCTCGCCTAGTATAAGGAATGAATCCCCTCCACCACACACACACACGATCTCGCCTACTATAAGGAATGAATCCCCTCCACCACACACACACAGGATCTCGCCTACTATAAGGAATGAATCCCCTCCACCACACACACCCACACACAGGATCTCGCCTAGTATAAGGAATGAATCCCCTCCACCACACACACACAAACAGGATCTCGCCTATTATAAGGAATGAATCCCCTCCACCACACACACACACAGGATCTCGCCTATTATAGGGAATAAATCCCCTCCACCACACACACACACAGGATCTCGCCTATTATAAGGAATAAATCCCTTCCACCACACACACAGGATCTCGCCTATTATAAGGAATGAATCCCCTCCACCACACACACACACAGGATCTCGCCTATTATAAGGAAGAAATCCCTTCCACCACACACACAGGATCTCGCCTATTATAAGGAATGAATTTCCTCCACCACACACACACACAGGATCTCGCCTATTATGAGGAATAAATCCCCTCCACCACACACACACAAGATCTCGCCTACTATAAGGAATGAATCCCCTCCACCACACACACACACACACAGGATCTCGCCTAGTATAAGGAATGAATCCCCTCCACCACACACACACAGGATCTCGCCTATTATAAGGAATAAATCCCTTCCACCACACACACACAGGATCTCGCCTACTATAAGGAATGAATCCCCTCCACCACCCTCACACACACACAGGATCTCGCCGAGTATAAGGAATGAATCCCCTCCACCACACACACACACAGGATCTCGCCTATTATAAGGCATGAATCCCCTCCACCACACACACACACACACACACAGGGTATCGCCTATTATAAGGAATGAATCCCCTCCACCACACACACACAGGATCTCGCCTATTATAAGGAATAAATCCCCTCCACCACACACACACACACACACACAGGATCTCGCCTAGTATAAGGAATAAATCCCCTCCACCACACACACACACAGGATCTCGCCTATTATAAGGAATAAATCCTCTCCACCACACACACACAGGATCTCGCCTATTATAAGGAATAAATCCTCTCCACCACACACACACACAGGATCTCGCCTATTATAAGGCATGAATCCCCTCCACCACACACATACAGGATCTCGCCTATTATAAGGAATAAATCCCCTCCACCACACACACCCACACACAGGATCTCGCCTAGTATAAGGAATAAATCCCCTCCACCACACACACACACAGGATCTCGCCTATTATAAGGAATAAATCCTCTCCACCACACACACACAGGATCTCGCCTATTATAAGGAATGAATCTTCTCCACCACACACACACAGGATCTCGCCTATTATAAGGCATGGATCCCCTCCACCACACACACACACAGGATCTCGCCTATTATAAGGAATAAATCCCCTCCACCACACACACACACACACAGGATCTCGCCTATTATAAGGAATAAATCCTCTCCACCACACACACACACAGGATCTCGCCTATTATAAGGCATGAATCCCCTCCACCGCACACACAGGATCTCGCCTATTATAAGGAATAAATCCCCTCCACCACACACAAACAGGATCTTGCCTATTATAAGGAATAAATCCCCTCCACCACACACACACACACAGAATCTCGCCTATTATAAGGCATGAATCCCCTCCACCACACACACACACACACAGGATCTCGCCTATTATAAGGCATGAATCCCCTCCACCACACACACACACAGGATCTCGCCTATTATAAGGCATGAATCCCCTCCACCACACACACACACAGGATCTCGCCTATTATAAGGAATAAATCCCCCCCCCCCCACCACACACACAGGATCTCGCCTATTATAAAGAATAAATCCCTTCCGCCACACACACACACAGGATCTCACCTATTATAAGGAATAAATCCCCTCCACCACACACACACACACACACAGGATCTCGCCTATTATAAGGCATGAATCCCCTCCACCACACACACAGGATCTCGCCTATTAGAAGGAATAAATCCTCTCCACCGCACATACACACAGTATCTCGCCTATTATGATGGCTGCTGGCGTATGCTCTTCCACGCCTGCAGCCCCGTACGTATATATCTCGTTAAATAACCCTTGGACTTTCGTCATGTTATCAATAAATGACATAATATATGCCATATATTATTATGAGGGAAAATCTACAATTTTTCCGGCATCTATCAGTAAGTTGGTTTGTTTGCGTGTTAGTGTGTGCGCGCGCTCTGTAAGTCGCAAAACGTAACATTTCGTTTTGTGACTTTACCCATCGATAACTATCCGACATGACACGGTCAAGCTCGTTAGCGGCGTATGTACGTCATAGGTCAAGGTCACATGAATCTTCTGCAAAAAATGCCAAATGTTTAACAGGGGACTGCGTTAAATTAATAAAGTAAGCTACCCATAATAGCAAGATAAAAGAACTCTGTATTTGTGATTATTTTATGAAAGTATACCCAATTACACAGCTTCTGGAGAATTTTTGGTATGCTTTCCCGTCCCGTTAAAGAAATATTCTCCATTTTCCAAGTATACCCCCATTTCGCAAAATGACCAAAACTTGACACCTACCACGAATATGTAATTTTGCTACAATTCAGCTCAATATTAAGTCATTATCATCAGTAATAGCTCCTTGGAAAGCGTAAACCTAGTGCAATACAAGAATGATATTCAAAAATGTAAATAGTAGCCACATAAAATAACAGAATGGTAATGATAAAGGGCAATTATGCAAAATCAGGACAGTTTTACCAAAAACTGAAAGCACTACCTTCACAAAATTGGCTATAATATCATCAAAAATGAAAATCTTGACACCAAACCATTTTAAAAACTTCTAAAAACATCGTGATTGTAATAAAAGTAAAGAAAATGTAAGCAGCCGGGCAAATTTCCCGAGAAACACGTCCTGAAGCTTAAAAATGTCCCTTCACAAATATTTTTTTGGTGAAACTTGTCACATCAATTATCAGTAATTTACGCCTTGTATTCACATTTTAATAAATCTGGTTATAAATAATGGTCTCCGATAAAACTGTGATTTACGCGAATGTTTTATGAACTATTTACACGTTTTCTCGATGCCTTTTTCTCGAATTTTCCGAATTTATCACGAAGAGCCATTCTCGGGGAAATACCCTGTGAGTGACATCACGAATTGGGGATTATCCTGTCAATGACGTAACTAGTTAGGGATTCCCCTTTCACTAACACCCACCGATGTTTGTCGATGTTTATCGAGGTCTTTTCTAAATCGTCGAAGCTTATTATGCGATGCTCTATTCATTTTACCTAAGTCACCACTTCTTTTGCGGTGTTTTATTCGTACTTTGTTTCATTAAAACTGCGTAAAATCTCAGGACTACAGTCCGCCGATGTTTGCCGATGTTTACCGAGATCTGCTCAAACTCGCCGAGGCTTATTATGGGTAACTTACGTTAACTATGAAGAACAGCCGGCCGACCTCTATCGCCTGGCGACAGTCAGGGCCCACGGCATACGTTATCATATCATAACAAAGCGCCAAGGGGTGGTGTGATGATTGAGTTGACTGTCGCGAGCGGTGAGAGGGACCGCGGTGACAGTGCACTGTTGTGGGCTTTGTGTAAAAGACGAAACGAAACACAACGGCTTATTGTAAAATACGAAACGCAACGAAATGACCGCAGTGCGTGCGTGCGGGGCCTTGACTCATTGCTTCATTGTGTGACTTACTGTTTCAGGGTCGGGGAACAGAGATCGTACATAAGCTCTGGGGCGAACGTATGTAGGGGTTGTATGTGTCATCCTGAGCCCGTAAGTTCGAACGGCGGGGGCAATATATTTCTCCCCGCTCCACGCTAACGTCCTATTCTAAATATTTAGCTCCGGCGGCTTCGAACTTGCGGACCCTGGTCGTATGTGTCTCGCGGCCCCGTACCCCTATCCTTAAGCCGTGGGCCCTATCCATAGACCCTTACTCTCATCCCAATCCATGACACCTAATCCCTAACCCCTAACATGGTTAATTTAAAGTCGGTTTAAGTAATGCAGGAATGGGCCAGATAATAGAGAGCGCAAGCGAGCTCTTAAGGTAACATGCATACGTATTCAAAGTCCATTTCAAGCATAGGCTTAGGACTTTAATTTCGCGTAACAGCCCCCATGAGACGTTTTCGGATTCGGAGTAAATATCAGCTGTACATAAATATATTCAAGCAAAGAGAGGTCGAAGCCTGTTATGTCATGTCTTTAATAATTAAATCAGCTGCCCCACAAAATTAACGAATAATTTTTTCAATGTTAACACTGGATGTATACTTCAAATTAAAGTTAATTTATAAGCGACGCGCTAAATGTCTGTTGCCAAGCAGAGCGCTCTTGGTGACCGCCCATCGGCTGCTGTCATAGTGAGTAGTTGTGACGTCAACATTCTATAAACATGACATCACAATGGGAGTTCCTAAGCAACCGAATGATATGCCACAAGCACGTGCGGAATATACGTCATCCCGCCAAAGATATTCTTTATGGCAAGCGGAAGTGAGATTAATTTTGAATATTAGTCTAGACGTATCCCCTCGGAATATCTGAATTAATAAATATGCGCTCGCATTTTTTAGGTAGCACCTATCCATATTATTTGCATTTATGTACTGTGTTTATATGTTTGTATGGTAGCAAGTGACTATAATAAAAGAATATCTATCTACTTAACCTTTAATCACCGAGCCTAACAATAATCTGGGGAGTGAAAGGGCGACAAGGGACCCGGAATACACATAAGGTCCCGACAGACGTAGGATAGGGTCTATGGCCTAAGGATATGTACTCGGTTTAACGTGTCCCTCATAGCCGTCCCACTCCCCAGATTATTGTTAGGGTCAGGGATTAAGGGTCATGGGTCAGGGATTGGGGATGTGGCGCAGCGATTGTGGGTCAGTGATTTTATTAGGGGTCAGGAATTGAGGATTACGGCTCAGATATTAAGGGTTAGGGCTCAGGGATTACAAGTCAGTGATTGGGAATTAGGGGTCAGGGATTAGGGGTCAGGGATTAGGGGTCAGGGATTAGGGGTCAGGGATTAGGGGTCAGGGATTCAGATGAGAGTAAAGAGTTAGGGCCTATGGATAGCCTATGAATAGAGGTTCGGTTTTAGGCCCACAGCGTGACGCCACGTAGCGGGGGAAACGGCGATGAGGGACACGTAAAATCAGGAGGACACATAAGGCCCCCACAAACGTACGCTCAGCTTTGGCGCCCAAAACTTCGAAATCTTCGAGATGCACGGCGCAGACATATCAATCAAGCATATTTGCATAATAGTGCCCCCCCCGCCCCCCCACCCTCCGGGTGGGTCCCACATTCATGCCTTAATTCAGTTCAGTGCAAGGGGGAATAGGCACAGTAAATCAGTGCGGGATGGGGGGGGCATGCAAGTGGGAGTCTCAAGCCATCCTTTGCGAGGTGTCGACAGGTTCTAGTGGGCGTCGAGCTTGGAGGCTCTTTCTATATGTCTTTCGTTTCGTTTCGTCTTTTACACTAAGCCCTGTTGTGTGTGGGGAATGGGGGGTCAAGCTGGGGTGATGGGATGATTGAGTTCGTTGCTATGAAACTAATGTGCATGGTAGGGATGATAGAAACTAGAAATGTAGAACGAAACTGAATAAACGGGCAGTTTAGTTTCACATGTCCACCGAGTGAGATCGTTGAACCATCTGAATGGTCAAATCTGGATCTCAGGGTGTGTCTCTGCACTCTGCGTAGGCCACAAAACGCAACATTTCGTCGTATACACTTACTCCGACTAAGTTCGTTAATGGGGTGTGTAGGTTACAGGTCAAAGTCACAGCCAATTCAATTGTTAAGGTCAAGGTCATTGTAGTGGACCGAAGACATAATCCGGATTTTACATCCACCCTACGGGTGACGCAATCTCGTGGTTATGTATTGCTTCTCGCTTAAACCGGGCAACAATGCTTCTTCCTTCTCAACTCCTCAACCGTAGTTTAACTGGATTTGTTACTGCCCCCCACCCCCCTCCCCCATCCTCACCGTTGTACATACAGCACATGATATATTTGTAGCTTCTCACCAGAATCGCTACTTTTCCGGTCGCTGGTTGTGATCAGATACCGCGGATCGCCCACAATGGCAGCCACTTGCCCCACCGCGCCGAACGTGTAGAAGTCGAGCTGGAACTCGCCAGTCTTCAAGTACGGGACCCGCATGGTGAACGTGACGTCATGTACAAACTGAGTGACGTCATTGGCCATTGTGACGTCACTGGTGGTGGCGCTATGGTAGGCTGCCGTGACGTTACCACCCAAGGAGGCTCGGTTACAGTACGTGAAGGTGCTGTTATCTACGTTATTCTGGCTTCCGCAAAAGAGGATGTCGATGAGGTATATCGCTCCAGACAGAGTCCAGTTTCTGATCCACATGTTCCGCTCTCCATCGATTTCAATGTTTGTCGGATCCAGCGAGAACATGACGTCATATATAATGTGCGTATCCTGTACTACATGCATATGACTGCTGACCAGCGTTTACGTAAAAATTCCAACACAACGGCGTTGGCAAGTTGGTTTGAATTGAACGACAGATTAGATATGTACTAATGTTCTGTTCCGAAGACTGTGGTAAAAAGTATATCGCTGCCTGTGACCTACTTAATTACTTCCAGAGGCTGCACGGGTACCCGAGCCCACATATATCAGGCTAAACTGGCATACTATTACGAGTCGCCTTGACAGACGAAGCGCAGGACAGGAGACGGACTGGGATAGGACTGACCTAAATAGGTCACCAAAGTCCTCACATCCTAGGGAAGACGAGGTAGTGTGGAGGAGTGGCGCGGGACCACATGCCCCGGGTGTACGTGGGGGGTGGAGAGGGATGGAGGAGGAAGAGGAGTGCATAGTAGTTACAGTTACATAAATCTTGCCAGTCTATCACTGCGCGTTGACAAATATTTATAAGCCGAAACACGCGTTCAGCTAATAAGTTACTTACAGTTGACCCTCTTTGATTTGTACATATTTCACAGGCGGATCCTGCGGGGGTGGGGGGGGGGTCCCCCGAAATACATCGCGAAATGTTAAACCCACACCTCAAGCAAGCGGATGTCTAGGATAATTTAAGTACACATTTTTTCATTGACCCTTCATGAGGAAGAATGCCGTTTTGCCCCCAAAATCACACCCCACGCACTCCCCCACCCCGAGGTTGCCGTGCCGGCGGTTAAAATAAAAATTGGAGGACACCCCGTGGTCATTCTCACGCCCCCTCTCCTCCGATCGCAAGTTTTTAGATAGCTGAGACCCGCCCCCCCTTTCCAAATCTAAAGGATCCGGGGGGTCCGGATCCCCCTCCCCCCCTGTATGAAGAAGAATGCCGTTTTTCAATGCAAAATTTAGTCGCAAGTGTGCACACCCTCTTTTTCAAGTTCCTAGATCCGCCCCATGATGATAATACAAGAACATATGTTGTTGGAGTTAACTGAAGGCCGCGCAGCTCAGTCGGTAGAAGGACATGGGGAGGGGATTATATGGAGAAGACGAATTATTGCCATGTTCGTCCTTTCATGAAACAAAATATGTCCATAATATGAAAAAGGGGTCCGTAATTCCATGTATATTTGTGCATATATTCCATGCCTGTTGTGCATATATTCCATGTATATTTGTGTATATATTCCATGTATATATATTTGTGTATATATTCCATGTATATATAGTTTTGTATATATTCCATGCATATTTGTGTATTTATTCCATGTATATATATATATAAGTGTAGTCTGCTTAGAAATGGACCAGAAGACAATGCGCATTTTCATATCGTCAAGAGGCACACGAAACCAGAACGCCATTCCAACCCGCTGTTGCCCTCATGGCCCTTCGCTCAGGCCGTTGCTGCTGCTGTCCGGGGCTGGCTCCGATTAGCTAGGTGGAGCTTCGTCCCTTCGCTCAGGCCGCTGCTGCTGCTGTCCGGGGCTGGCTCCCATTCGCTAGGTGGAGCTTCGTCCCTTCGCTCAGGCCGCTGCTGCTGCTGTCCGGGGCTGGCTCCCATTCGCTAGGTGGCGCTCCGTCCCTTCATTTAGACCGTTGCTGCTACTGTCCAGGGCCGGTTCCCAGTCGCTAGGTGGAGCTTTGTCCATTCACCCAGGCCGTTGATGCTAGTGCCGGAGCCGGTTCCCAGTCGCTAGGTGGCGCTCCGTCCCTCCGCTCAGGCCGCTGCTGCTGGTGTCCGGGGCTGGCTCCGATTCGCTAGGTGGAGCTCCGTCCCTCCGCTCAGGCCGCTGCTGCTGCTGTCCGGGCTGGCTCCCATTCGCTAGGTGGCGCTCCGTCCCTTCACTCAGGCCGCTGCGGCTGGTGTCCGGGGCTGGCTCCTATTCGCTAGGTGGCGCTCCGTCCCCCCGCTCAGGCCGCTGCTGTTGCTGTCCGGGCTGGCTCCCATTCGCTAGGTGGCGCTCCGTCCCTTCGCTCAGGCCGTTGCTGCTGGTGCCCGGGGCTGGTTCCCATTCGCTAGGTGGCGCTCCGTCCCTCCGCCCCTTATTCATTATTTTATTATAGTTGCTATAATATTATTTACAGATTTTGGCATGTCGAAATACCACTTTATATATATATTACGTATTGTTGGGCCTGGACGCCATTTTGGAAATCCTCGTGATCCTTTTCTGGGTGTAAGGTCGAGGAGTAAATGTACCACGTGACCGTGCCAATCTTCGCGTTCGGTTATGCACTCTGCGGGGTCTGACTACTCCGCTCGTATACCTGAACTCACTCGTAGTGTCGGTAGGGGCACATTTCAAGGTTTTGGAAGACGGTCAAACCTGTTATAATTTGCAGCAATATTATTTCTGGCGGGAATAAAAAGTACCTATATCGAGCCTTTTTGGAACTAATTTGATACAGCAAAATGTAGCGTTTTCAAGTAACGATAACTGGCAGCTAGCTACTTTCTTTATTCACGTCTAGACACGCCCAGATATACTATAGCTGCGTAGCAGTCGGTACGGCGTCCTCTGGTAAGCGGTTACGAGGCGGTTACGACATATACAAACAAATTATATCATAGACATGTAGTCAGGTGACTTAAGAATGATGAATCTTAACGGCGGGTATGGACCGAGTTAGATATTGTGCATACGCGAGAATTTTTTTTAAAGAGACGCCACGATATCTGAATAAAAGATAAATTTAGATATCGTTAAAAAAAAGGTTGATTAAGGACGACCAGCACATCATATAACTATGGCAGATATGGCACAGGCCCATGCCCTGGGGTATCAGAATATCCAAAATTATGACAATAGTACTGCAATAATACATCATATCACCATTTATCATTGCACCTATATGTAAAAGAATGGACTGAATTGGGTGATGAGATGGCTCAATGACAAAGAGTCGATGTGTAGGTCCAATTTGATTGTATTCTTACATACACCCTGCAACATGAAAGTCAAATGAAATGAAATTAAACAGAGGTCATTAGTCATACATACTACAAGTATATACAGCACATCAGTAATTATTCCCATATCCTTTATCATTATGAGTAGTATTAGCAAACAAACAATCTTACATAATTTTCAATATTGCTATGTATAATTTCTAATTCTTTAGCTAATAGTATAGCTTATTAACTGTAGACAAATATACGCAGAGCGGGTTGGCGTGACGTAAACATGTCTAAATAATGCAATTCGGCTAACATACTTCACTTAATATTATCCTTAACGGTTACAGAATAGACAGGTACACATGGTTAGAATTATAATTATCACGTAACGTCGATAAATAAGACGTACCGCAGGTTAACTGCGGGTGTATCAGACCGGCATCTAGTAGGGCCATGCAGGTAGGACACATCAGAGACCCAGTCTGAAATAAGTTATTCCGTAAACACTCTGCAACAGCCTAATCCAATTACCTATATCATTATGTCTCTATAGTTACTTCCTTGTCAAATAAGGAGATACATTATAAGGTCGGCGCCTGACCAATACTCCATTCTAACACAACGGTAAGATAGATAACTCAGGAGCAGCACCACACTCTTGGGGTAATTAATATCTGGAGATTAGTCCTAGATATCATAACGTCCCCCTAAGTCTACGGTGACATAATAGAAATAACGCTTAGACTCAGGAATACACCTTAATTAAAACGCACATGCACATAGTTTATACGTCTCACAATATGGTAATGTGATATTTAAGTCTCGGCAGCCTACGTCTATGGCTATTTAATCGCGTCTTATACAAATTCTCATAATTTCTACCTTCAATTACAATTTGTCATCATATATTTATAAGGCCGGCTAAACTAAGACAAAGGAATAACTTGCTGACGCCAATTGTGTAATTTAAACGTATTATATATATATATACCACGGACGGCAAAATGCACCTGCAGGCTGGTTCTCACTGAATAACCTCATTAACTTCAACGATAAATGTGAATAACCCACCTGAGTTCGAAGTATAACTGGGGCCACCTGCCTTGATGCCCGTCAACATACTGTGTGGCGGCTTTTACTAAACAAAATCTGCCGCCGGCTTTAGAGCGCTTCTTATTGGACGTTACCATGCGTTGTTAACGAAGCTTTACACAGTGGGTACAGAGCAGAGGAGGTTACAACCGCTGCAGCGCCCCCTATATTTTCAACGATATATACGGCGCACGAACGTGTTTTGCGTCAGTTTGCAAGATGTCGGCAGGCGGAGCAGACAACAAAGTTGGAGAGAATTGTTTCGTGAACTGGAAATTTTAATATTAAATAGTCTTGAATCATAAACTGGCCACTTTATATAGGCAGCATCGACCCTTTAATTTCATTGTGACCTGGGATTAAAGATATTTATTTTTTGTGATCAGGGAGCATGGCCCCCACCCACCCTCTGTGGTCAAAGGCAGGGTAACAGCTAGTGCTAAATCACTCCGTATGCCCCTTGTATGGAGTGATTTAGCACTAGGTAACAGCTTGAGAGGCACTATTTTCCGCCCAAACAGTCATCCACTTCCAACGGCAATCACTCCATTAATCGTGGAGCGCTTACGAGCGCTTTTACATTTTAAGAAAGAAGACATGACAGGCTATAAATGGAGTGAGTTTCATTGCTAGCGCTTTTTTCGTTAAGATGTGCGAGGCCTTGACATTTCACTAAAAAACAGACTTTATGAACCAACCGACCGGAGGGATCTGTCAAATGTTTGAAATTAGTTTTTTTATTCAAACAGACGATGTCAGTACCAATTGTACATACATCCATCAACATTGAAGCATAAAAAGACATAATCGCCAGTTTTATATTATAAATGCTTCACGGTGGCTGGTTACTAAGCTTTTACTTGTACGGGCCCCTTCGAAAATTTACGTAAGTTTTCTCCTTTGTTTACAGCACCCTATTATCGCCCGGTATAGGTGACGCTGCTGCGGTTGTAACCTCCTCTGCAGTGGGTACGTAGGACCAAATATGGTAATAGTTGGCGACTCTATGGTACGCCATTGTCGCCAAAAAGGGGTTATTGCAATTTTGCACCAGCCTGCGCTGCCTACGGAATACCATTGCGAAAATAATTATATGACCTTATCACATATACAAAATAATGTTATAGTGCATGTATAGATATATGCACAATTGCACTGGTATACCGGTAATAAGAAATTTGAAATAAAAATCAGAAACATTGGTTATCCATGGAAAAATAACCTAGTATTGCTGTATTTAAACAGCAATAATATAATAATAAACAGACATTGTATAATATGAAACTCAAATTCATCACTTTTAAAGATATTTATGGAATCGCAAAAGGCATAACAGCGTCTTTGGCAACTGGAAAGCATTGGTGACTCTCTGCAAATATAAAATATAATAGAAATTTCAGTTATGTCATAAGCAATAACTGTATGTATGCATATACATTTTGTTATAGATACCGGCACATGTACTCGCATCAATGAAACTTGAACGCCAAAGCCATATCAGATCAGCGTCTTTGGGAAACATTGATGACGCACCGCAAATATAAAATATAATACAAATACAATGATATCATCAGCAACTTATGTGTGTTAATTTATATGCAATTTGTTGTAGATACCGGCACATGTATTCAAATAAATGGGTTGGCCATGTTTTTTTTCTAATAGATAAATTCCTAGATGGAACTGAATATACCCAGTAGATGAAATCCCAACTGGGTATAGGGTCTGTAAGTGACGTCACAGACAGCGCGCGCTCACCTCTAGAAACAACCGTTCTGGGTACAACGCGTCAGCGGGTCCCTATACTTTACTATGGGCCTCAAACTAGACTCACTGATGTTTGAGAGATGAATGCAATGTTAGATTTGAAAACCATATGGAATAAATGTTTGGGGGTGTACCTTCATACTCGTACTAGTTTTAAATCGCAAGACGCTGGTTTTCTGTGCGTTTCACACCATTACAAAGAGCTCCCTATGTTTTGTATATGGGGCGGTGAAGCGTCATGTACCCAAAACCGAATTCGCTGGAGGTGAGCGCGCGCTGTCCGTGATGTCACTTACATACCCTAGTATGTATGTAGTATAGCATGTAGGACAAGTACTGACACAAGTTTGAATTTGTGCAAGTCTTTCACCATGACCAACCATGACGCCAGCATTAACGACTCCCGCTAACAACACCGCATGGGTCATAAACTCCTGCCTCTCCCCCAAATTTGTCTTCGCGCAAGGGCGCACACATGTTGCAAGTATAGTGTGGCTGGCATGTGTACTGCTCTGTGGATGGATGGGGTCCAGAAGCCATACACTAGGCGAGGCTCTAGTTACAAAAGACGCAGGTATCCACTGGCCGGGCCGAGATTGGTGCAGAGGTAGGTCTTCTCTGACTGCATAGGGCGCGGACCGACCCCGCCTGCCTCGAGCCCCTCCCTCTGTGCGCTTTGCTCTATCATGGGCTCCACGGTGGATAGCATCCCATCCCACTACCCCTATCTCTGTGCAAAACACACACACGTCGTTAAGAGCAAAACAAGGAAACCTGTCTTAATGTCACACCACATGGCGTCCTCTTGCTTGGGGGTAGGGTGGGGCGGGGCTCGGGGAGCTAGGTAATCTCGTTAGACTGATCTCTGGGTACAAACTGACTATACATATCCTTAGTTTGTTTTCAGTTGTTAAATTGATTTTACAAACTAACGATAACTGTATGTAGAGCATTTCATCGAACCCGTTAGTTTGAAGCAAGAGAGCTATAAAACATATCTTAATCGGCATATAATGGCTGGCACACATTCTTAACCCGTAATTGTACTTGGAGCGTGAATGCGCTGATTACAAAATACAAACCTGACGCCCATTTACACGGAAGAACAACGAGATTCGACACCCGTTTACAATGGCGATTGACTGCATAAGTTGCCAATAAATGAAACGTGGATAATTTTCAATTTAATTGCGATAACGTTATAACTTTTAGTGCCGACTGAAATGCAGTTATCTTCACGGTTTTTCATTTAAAGTTATTATTGTAACAAGTAAATATCGGACCTGCAGGGCGCACAAAGAAGCAGGTGCATTCAAACGCCCCCTGCCACTGTGCAGACCGGTTGGCCCAGTCGGTATAAAACGTCGCACGTTTGATCGTGTTTGATTGCGCGTTCAATACCTCATTGAGGCAGGACCATAGTATAACTATACAGTAATCCCACGGTAACAAACTCTCTAAATACTACAGTATTATAATGATATGTATAGTAATACTACATTAACTATACCATCGTGATTCCAAGTATTACTATGGTAGGTAAAGTAATATTATTTTACTCCTAGTGAACAATAGTAATCCTATAGTAACTACCATCGTAGTTCCTATAATACTCCTACTGATGCTATGGTAATACTATAAAACTTCTATCAATACCATGGTAATAATATACTCCCAATGATATTATAGTAATATTATAGTACTACTTGTGAAACTATAGTAATCGTATAGTAACTCCCATCATAGTTCCTGCTAACTATTATATTACTATGAAAACATTAACAATACTATAGTAATCCCGGTGAGACTATCGTAATCCTAGTGAGACTATAGTAATCCTAGTGAGACTATGGTAATCCTATAATAACTACCATAGTATTTCGAAATAACTATAGTATTCCTATGAAAACTATGAAATTACTATAGAAATTATAGTAATATTATAGTATTCCTAGTGAGCTATATTATTACTATTAAAGATATAGTATTACTGTAAAAGATATAGTATCACTATATCTTATATAGTAATACTACAGTAATACAACGAAAACTATATTTATACTAGGATAACCATAGGATATTTTCATAAGGGAAGGCTCCGGGTGCGGGCTATGGCTTCGTATGCTACACTACTGCCCCATTCTCCGGGTCAAGGCTCCGGGTGCGGGCTATGGCTTCGTAAGCTACACTACTGCCCCATTCTCCGGGTCCAGGCTCCGGGTGCGGGCTATGGCTTCGTATGCTACACTACTGCCCTATTCTCAGGGTCAAGGCTCCGGGTGCGGGCTATGGCTTCGTATGCTACACTACTGTCCCATTCTCCGGGGCAAGGCTCCGGGTGCGGGCTATGGCTTCGTATGCTACACTACTGCCCCATTCTCCGGGTCAAGGCTCCGGGTGCGGGCTATGGCTTCGTAAGCTACATCACTGCCCCATTCTCCGGGTCAAGGCTCCGGGTGCGGGCTATGGCTTCTTATGCTACACTACTGCCCCATTCTCTGAGTCAAGGCTCCGGGTGCGGGCTATGGCTTTGTATGCTACACTACTGCCCCATTCTCGGGGTCAAGGCTCCGGGTGCGGGCTATGGCTTCGTATGCTACTACTGCCCCATTGTCCGGGTCAAGGCTCCGGGTGCGGCCTATGGCTTCTTATGCTACACTACTGCCCCATTCTCTGAGTCAAGGCTCCGGGTGCGGGCTATGGCTTCGTATGCTACTACTGCCACATTCTCCGGGTCCAGGCTCCGGATGCCGGCTATGGCTTCGTATGCTACACTACTGCCCCATTCTCTGAGTCAAGGTTCCGGGTGCGGGCTATGGCTTCGTATGCTACTACTGCCACATTCCCCGGGTCCAGGCTCCGGATGCCGGCTATGGCTTCGTATGCTACACTACTGCCACATTCTCCGGGTCAAGGCTCCGGGTGCGGACTATGGCTTCGTATGCTACACTACTGCCCCATTCTCCGGGTCAAGGCTCCGGGTGCGGGCTATGGTTTCGTATGCTACACTACTGCCCCATTCTCGGGGTCAAGGCTCCGGGTGCGGGCTATGGCTTCGTATGCTACTACTGCCCCATTCTCCGGGTCAAAGCTCCGGGTGCGGGCTATGGATTCGTATGCTACACTACTGCCCAATTCTCTGAGTCAAGGCTCCGGGTGCGGGCTATGGCTTCGTATGCTACACTACTGCCCCATTCTCCGGGTCAAGGCTCCGAGTGCGGACTATGGCTTCGTATGCAACACTACTGTCCCATTTTCCGGGTCAAGGCTCCGGGTGCGGGCTATGGCTTCGTATGCTACACTACTGCCCCATTCTCCGGGTCAATGCTCCTGATGCGGGCTATGGCTTCGTATGCTACACTGCTGCCCCATTCTCCGGGTCAAGGCTCCGGGTGCGGGCTACGGCTTCGTATGCTACACTACTGCCCCATTCTCCGGGTCAAGGCTCCGGGTGCGGGCTATGGCTTTGTATGCTACACTACTGCCCCATTCTCCGGGTCTAGGCTCCGGGTGCGGGCTATGGCTTCGTATGCTACTACTGCCACATTCCCCGGGTCCAGGCTCCGGATGCCGGCTATGGCTTCGTATGCTACACTACTGCCACATTCTCCGGGTCAAGGCTCCGGGTGCGGACTATGGCTTCGTATGCTACACTACTGCCCCATTCTCCGGGTCAAGGCTCCGGGTGCGGGCTATGGTTTCGTATGCTACACTACTGCCCCATTCTCGGGGTCAAGGCTCCGGGTGCGGGCTATGGCTTCGTATGCTACTACTGCCCCATTCTCCGGGTCAAAGCTCCGGGTGCGGGCTATGGATTCGTATGCTACACTACTGCCCAATTCTCTGAGTCAAGGCTCCGGGTGCGGGCTATGGCTTCGTATGCTACACTACTGCCCCATTCTCCGGGTCAAGGCTCCGAGTGCGGACTATGGCTTCGTATGCAACACTACTGTCCCATTTTCCGGGTCAAGGCTCCGGGTGCGGGCTATGGCTTCGTATGCTACACTACTGCCCCATTCTCCGGGTCAATGCTCCTGATGCGGGCTATGGCTTCGTATGCTACACTGCTGCCCCATTCTCCGGGTCAAGGCTCCGGGTGCGGGCTACGGCTTCGTATGCTACACTACTGCCCCATTCTCCGGGTCAAGGCTCCGGGTGCGGGCTATGGCTTTGTATGCTACACTACTGCCCCATTCTCCGGGTCTAGGCTCCGGGTGCGGGCTATGGCTTCGTATGCTACTACTGCCCCATTGTCCGGGTCAAGGCTCCGGGTGCGGGCTATGGCTTCTTATGCTACACTACTGCCCCATTCTCTGAGTCAAGGCTCCGGGTGCGGGCTATGGCTTCGTATGCTACACTACTGCCCCATTCTCTGAGTCAAGGCTCTGGGTGCGGGCTATGGCTTCGTATGCTACTACTGCCACATTCTCCGGGTCCAGGTTCCGGATGCCGGCTATGGCTTCGTATGCTACACTACTGCCACATTCTCCGGGTCAAGGCTCCGGGTGCGGACTATGGCTTCGTATGCTACACTATTGCCCCATTCTCCGGGTCAAGGCTCCGGGTGCGGGCCATGGTTTCGTATGCTACACTACTGCCCCATTCTCGGGGTCAAGGCTCCGGGTGCGGGCTATGGCTTCGTATGCTACTACTGCCCCATTCTCCGGGTCAAGGATCCGGGTACGGCCTATGGCTTCGTATGCTACACTATTGCCCCATTCTCCGGGTCAAGGCTCCGGGTGCGGGCTATGGTTTCGTATGCTACACTACTGCCCCATTCTCGGGGTCAAGGCTCCGGGTGCGGGCTATGGCTTCGTATGCTACACTACTGCCCCATTCTCCGGGTCAAGGCTCCGGGTGCGGGCTATGGCTTCGTATGCTACTACTGCCCCATTCTCCGGGTCAAGGATCCGGGTACGGCCTATGGCTTCGTATGCTATACTACTGCCCCATTCTCCAGGTTATGGCTCCCGGGCGCGGGCTATGGCTGCAGGCCATGGCTCCGGGCGCGGGTTAAGCGTTCGTGCGCTGAACTATGGTTCAGTGCGCGGGTTGTGGCTCCGGTCCGCTATGGGGCGCCAAGTTTTACCCCCTTCATTCCGTGGACAAAAGTACTTGTGTGGACACAAAATACCATTCTATCGCCGAAAGTCATTTTGTCGAGACAACATTTTATTCTGTCTACCAAAGTTCATTTCGTCGACAAAAGTCATTTGGTCGTGACAAAATTCAATTGGTCGATTGAAGTTCATTCTATCGACAAAAGCTACTTTTGTCCAGACGAAGCAGTATTCTGTCACAAAATCAACTTCTGTCACAACAGAATACAATCTTGAGGACAATAATAGTTTGTGAAGGCAAAAGTTACTTCTGTCGAGACAAAATACACTTTTGTAGACAACAGTTTATTTTGTGTAACAGAAGTTCATTTTGTCTGGTGACTACTACAAGGCGGAAGAACCATTAAACGACAAACGAAATGCTTGTGGCTAGTAATTCTAAATACTAAAAACATCATAAATGTCGATAAACCTTCTGATCCTTCATGCCATGGTATCTAAATATTTGAGTGATGATTTCCTACTCTTTCAGAACACGTTTGCAATTTGTATTGAATGATATTATAGTAATTAAACGCGCCGTTCACTGCGGACAAGCTTGGTACTGGTGTGGGATTACCATGCAATTAGCCCTGTGGCCTGCTCCCTTTGACTTATCTGTTCTGGGGGGGGGCCTCCCTGGTGTAGTGGTTAGCGCACTAGACCGCAGATCAATAGGTCCTGGGTTCGAATCCGGGCTCGGGCACCTAATCTGGGGCATGTTTCATTCCTTCATCCTTCATCGTCTCGGGAGGTTCCTTGGCCCAATTTAGCCTGTATGTGCACAAAAGTGGCCTAAAACACCAACATTCCATTCCTCTGTTCTGGGGAGTGGGCCGGAGAGCCATGAAGCCTGTGTTGGTCCCGTGTTGATTTACAAATCAGTATTTCATTAATCGTGAACTGAACTAAAGAACCGTTAATTGGGAAATCGCCAAATTCCATCATGTATCCGTTCCTTCTATTGTATGCGGGGAGTTCTCCATTTAATTCATCGTGACCTGAGAATAAAGAAATTAATCTTCGTGATTTGGGAACATGAGTCCCCCCCTCCTCCCCCAATGTGATCAAATTTGTTTGCGTGTGTCAAGGCTAAGTTTAGACTAGCCATGTTCGGCCTGCTTCAAATTCCGGTGCATGTGCCGCTTGTCGTTTGGTTCTTCCGTCTTGTAGAAGTCACCAGATCGAATGAACTTTTGTCCAACAACTTTTGTCCACAAGATGGTACATTGTGTGGTGACAAAAGTTGTGTTTGTGACAGAATATTCTTACAGTGAGACAAAATACACGTTTGTACACAGAATGCAATGTTGTCTGGACAGAATAGATTTTGAAAAGTATATGAATGCGCCGATTAATGTAAAATATATTTTACTGACCGACGAATGCTTCACAAATATATATGGAACAGGAATTAAGTGCTTAAACGGTGAGTGTTACGTTTTCTATTTTGCCACCAACGGCAGAAGACCACTATATTCTTTCCTGTGCCCGGCGGAGCTCGCACTCCATGGCTGTTTACATCGGTCTGTCAGATTGTTCTACAGCCATAATTAGGGCTAGGGGCGGGCCACCCCTAGGGGGTGGGGTACCAGGTACCGGTTGTCGCGACATGGCCCCGGTGGCGGGAAGGGGGTACATTTGTCTGTAAATGGGTGGGCTGTGCCCTGACCACTTCAACTACTTGGGGTCTTGTGATACTGATTGTTTTGATGAAGAATAGGGACTTTTGAAACCTATATGGTTTCACATTGTTTCACATATCAAATTGAATCGTATTACCATTGATCTTGCCTGTCTCACCCAGCCAGATATGTGTTTACTAGGAGCCTTCACGTCTGACTATGAAAGAGGTGGGGGGGGGGTGTCTTTTGAAGCGTGTAGGCCTACCCACCTCTGTAATTACGACACATGAACCCCCCTCCACCCCGGGGATATGACCTACACCTATTGAAGATTCCTAGGAGAACCAAATATTGAGCCGCTCTGAGTAACTTTTATCATGGGCTTATCCCGGGGGGCAGGGGACACGTACCTCCTCTTTCAGACCGTAAGCCATATTTGTGTCCCAACGCCCTTTCAAATTATGCGATCCCTGGCCTCTTCCTGGCTTTCTATATCACAATGCATCAAGCTTCAAAGTTTATGTTTTGTTTCTTGCAAATTGTGCAAATAGTACGTACGTCACGTGCACCGCGGTCACCTACGTCTCAGCCTTCTATACGCACATTTACTTTATTAATTTCTGGGGAATTTCTGGATTTTTTGTGCCCCCCCGCCACCCCCCCCCCCCTTAAGAGAATTCATGCACACACTCCTGGTGGTATTAAAGGGGAACAAGTTACACACCGCAGTTAAGTGCGCATGTGCAATAAAGCCGACAAATAGGGGGGGGGGTGGTAGGGATGTGGAGAGGGGGGGGGGAACATCTTGTGTGGCTGTTGTTTTCATGACACACGGGCCATTGAAGGGGGGTGTGGGGGACCGCTGTAGCTGCGGTTTTCATGATATAAAAGTCACAGCGGCAATGTAACTATGAAGACTGTGGCCGGGAACTTCAATACGGCGGACATGCTGTGCAAACATCAACTTTTTCCTGAATACACTGATGTAACCAGGAGGTGATTTTTACATTATATACCTAGCTTTGAACCATGACTCCCCGTAGAAAGAAATCCATTTTATGCGATAAAAGTTAATACTTATTTGTATGTACATGGCTTGTCAGATAGACATATATGCCTATTGCAGCGTCGCGGGGCGTCGCCACGCCTCGGCTCCGATGCTTCACGTGAGTCTGACCCCGGCCTCGCCCCCCGGCCTCGCCCCCCCAGCCTCGGCCCTGATGCTACACATAAGATCTGACCCCGATCCCTCCCCCCCCCCCGGCCTCGGCCCCGATGCGTCCTGTGCGACACATGAACAACCCACTTGCGAATCAGCGGAGCGGCACGAACCAATCATCCGAGCAGTCGGCTCTCGGCCATATAATTATTGAGATCGAGGATCGAAAATTGCACATCAGACCGAGAATATAGTATTTATCGCCCTCTGTAAGCCAAAAAAAGAGAAAAGAAGTAAAGGGACATGGTTCAACAATTGAGCGCACAACCCTATTATCAACGATTTGACGTTGATAATAGCTGATTTGGCGTGGAAGTGGACTTAATTTTTGGGATCGGTGGCGTTTGAGTGCGTTGTAAACTGTACACCGCCAAATGTCTTGTAATAACAGCTGTAATATGTTATATATTACGTAATATAAGTAATATGTTCTGTAATTTGTATTTTACCAATCTGTTTTCCATGTGAAATAAGTAAATCCTGTCTTGAATTTAAACCCTGAAAACCTGTTTGCTATATGGAAAAAAACATTTCTTTACCGGGGCAGAGGCTGGTGATGTCGACTGCGGCTCGCTAGGACGTCCGCTCGCGATAAACTAGTCCGCGCAGTTTTAAGTTGAAATTTTAGTTTTACAGACTCAACGAGATATACAAGAAATACGCATCATAATTTTGATTGTCTTGATTGTAAAATGTAAAAAATCTAAGATGACGCAAGTAAGTAGGCTGCATTAAGCGTATATACCTGTAATCTCCCCCCCCCCCCGCCCATCCCCACCCCTGTCCCTACTTGCTCTCCGCGACTGCACCAAGGTCTAGACATCGATTTTATGCAGTGACGGTTAGCATTAACATATCTTTTGTTTGGCTCACGATATTATTGGGGATGCCTGTATTATGTAAATAGTTACTCACATATCACTGACCATGTTCTGTTTGCAAAAACGACCAAAATGTACTTGCTTCGTTTTAAGGTCATATATATGTTCAGTGGCGGATCCAGAATATTGCAAAAGCTGACGCACCGACAACAGTGTCCCCCATCATACATTGGCAATAAATAGAGAGGTGACAGAGGCAATAGAAGTCATTGGATTGGAGGGCTCTGCTCATCATAATATCATCCTTTTCGTCAAAAATAAAAAAACATCCGTCAAAACGTTACAAATCGGCTAGTGCCGCTCCAAATATGAATACACAGGTTAAACAGATAACCTTTTCGATGTGTAACTTTGTTATTGTTAAAAAAAGGTTAAACAGACCACAATAAAGGGTAGTCAGAGAAACTGGCTCGAGATAGAGGGTGAGGAATACCTTTTCCGACCTCCGCGATTGGCATCCCGGAATTCTTGGAGATACGCGATTAGCTGTTGTAAATGTATGGCGCTCGCTGCGGGCACAAATCACAGTGCACAATGCACAGTCCTTGGAGATTTGACATTACTCTCCTTAATTCTTGGGGAAGCTCAATTCGCAGAGGTACTCACTCCCTCCGAGGCGAGGAAGCCACGGGGTTACAGCTGACATATCATAACAACAAGTTACATCCCGAGATACACTTTATTTCATCGGGCACCAACAAGGGAAGTGTCACAATATGATCAGGTTGTCGCATTTTACAGCTCAGCCTATACTGGAAGATGTCATTACAGGTAAGCTTGAACTGGAAGATGTCATTACAGGTAAGCTTGAACTGGCTGATGTCATTACAGTTAAGGTTGAACTGGAAGATGTCATTGCAGCTAAGCTTGAACTGGAAGATGTCATTACAGCTAAGCTTGAACTGGAAGATGTCATTACAGCTAAGCTTGAACTGGAATATGGCATTACAGCTAAGCTTGAACTGGAAGATGTCATTACAGCTAAGCTTGAACTGGAAGATGTCATTACAGCTAAGCTTGAACCGAAAGATGTCATTACGACCCCTATACTCGCACTCCGTTCCCCCATCCTCACCCTAGTCCTGAAACATGCCTCGGACCTCACACGATACGGAGACAAGAGAGCCCACTCCGGTGCGGTCCGCAGCAGAATAGCCAGGGCTACCCACTTTCCCCTCTCTCTCCGTAGCTTTACGGCGCCTAGCTGTGGCTAGATTTGAAACATCTAAATTGATTCTTTACATTACAACCCTTTGCTTGCAAAAATAGATCGACTTCCAAATTTCTAAGTAAAAAACGCCCTCCCTCGCCCGTGGGATCAAATGGTCCGCCCCTCAGGCTCAGCGGGTTTGTGACCTATTTTTGTTGAGTTGGTACCTGCACCAGTACACCACCGATGGAGCTGAATGTAAAGTTACGAAGAAGGAAGAAACTTTGTCTTGTCATGATCAAACAGTGATGCAAAGACATCAAAACGATCTTTACCCTTAATCGTGTTGTGTAATGACGCATTAGTGTGTTCTTACGCCACGCACCATACAGATTTGCAGCGGCATGGTTATGTCGACCATTTGCTCTCGCCATCTTTGTTGGTGAGATGCCGCGGAGGCTGATGGGTTTTTGTGACGTCACTGTACGGAATTCTTACAGTGAATTTAGCCGTTTACAGACCCAATCTAAGTGAGCGGGCCACGCAGGGGGAGGTTGCGGAGGAGACTATTGGGGAACCCCCTTCGCGCAGGTGGCGAAGCGAAACGAGGGTCTATGTTCAGTCCTTGGATAAATGGGCGGGAACAAGTCAACCCCCTTCCCCTCCCCCCTCCCACACACACACGCTCACAGCGCACACTCAAAACGCTTCAACACGATTCTGGCGACACAAGGTAAACCGTCCCGACGAAGACCGTCAGGGCGTGACCGGGAGTCACATCCATGGAAGACATCCATCTTAATAGTCAACCCACCCCCCTCCAACCACGCAAAGAAAAACACAACAAATACGTTTACATAACGCCGAACCAGGATGTAAGTGAGGAGTCACGCTTCACCCAATAGGGTCTCGGCATGGGTGGATGCGACCAGGGTGGATGCGACCAGGGTGGAGGCTGAGACGGCCTAGCCCGCACGCAGGACTATCTAATCACTTGTGCAGTAACCCTTGGGAGGAGACACAAATAAATTGGAGTATCTGTAGCACCACATCTTCGCGATCCGGCGTCACGTGATCAGTACCTGCAGCATATGGTGAGTCGTCCGTTACAGTGACAAACACTACGATGTCTGTAGATTGGTGTTGCATAGGTTTCTACCGGCTAATGCTGCCAAAATGAGGCTCACAATTCATATTAACAATTTGATACTTGGTTCGTTCTGTCCATGAATCCATCTACATATTGTTAAAAGTGGTGTGTTGAGACTCTTAAAAGGCTTCCATTTGCTGATCCACCGATCTATCACCTATTCGTTACTTCAATGTTGTCGCATTTGTTTACTTTGCAGGGGTTTATGGTAAACATGCTTCCGTCCATAAAATATCGCATACGTTTGTGGAAGACAATACGCAGTTGTAATGAACTAATGGGTGACGACGCAACCAGTCAGTACCCTACGCAATATGCCTTTAGAGGTGATAAGCAAGATGTAAATACCGTCACGGACAATCTCTCCCTGGGTGATGAAATAATATTTGAGTTGGTAAGGCAGTGACAAAACTTCAAAACTAAACTTTCGCACAAGAATAATAATTTTCAAAGCATGTGTCATCAAAGAAACGTATATATTGTAGAAAGAAATGTCAAGATATCGATGCCTATATGTTTTATCATGTTGCATATTTGTTTTTAATACATAACATACATGGAGATTGTGTAGATGATTAATGAAAAACGTAAGAATGAAATAATGAAAGAATGAGAGAAAACGTTGACAAAGGCATATGCTGTCGGGAATGGGGGTGGGGGGGGGGGGGGGTCACGGTGGGGTGTTTTTCGTCGAGGGTTAGCCAATGCAAAGAGACGCTCACGGTATGAAAACACATGATATTGCTCACCAAGTTTAATAAACATTAATAGGCGCAACTAAGATAAAACATGAAATGCATAGATCGTCACTAGATACAGTGTAAGCCATTGTTTAATAGAGGTACGCATACGTCATAGTATCAAACAACAGACAATGTGACAAATGATAAGATTATATAACATTGCGACATATCGTACATACAAGCAAACAATCAACATAATTAATTTGGAGTTTGCAATTTTAACTCAAAATAGATAGAAGATTGCATAACCCTATAACGATGTCTACAGGTAAGCCGATCGAACAATGTTTCGAGGAAACATTCTTATCTCAGAGACAACATTTTGTATGAGTGACTTAAAGGAACTAAGGTTGTCTCGATCAGCGAGTTCAAAGTAGTTTGCCCAATGGCCTCATTCTCCCCAGCCCACCCCCCCCCTCCAACCCCACCCCCTTCCCTACTTGCCTTAATGATATTTGTAATGTATCAGAGTCAACGTCACCGTGCCAATATATCGATCAACTAAACATACGTGTCACTCTTTTTCAGAAAGCATCCAGGTGCGCATTCGAGATATTGTCGCCATGACGCTCCGGTGCTTCGTTGTTTGTCTGCTCATGACAGGGACATGGGCAGTGCCAGGACATGGGAGGACGACTTCTGAAGCAACTTCAGAGTGTGACACCTTTACTACCGTGACCGGCCCTACATCTACTGCTACCGAAATCACCACCAGATATGAAACATCGTCCACAAGGTCATCGTTGAGTGACACAACAACTCAAACCCCCCCTGGGGCTTCACAATCAACAACGTCAAGCAGTGATACGCCTTCAGCATCGTCCACGAGTGCCATAACGACTCAAATGGAAACCACCGTGTCAGCTTCGGATACAACAGGGACGAAAACAACGTCAAGCAGTGATACATCGTCAGCAACTTCACAAACGAGTGCCGTGGCGGCCTCTTCTACCAGAGTCACCACGACCAGCACCACTGCGCCGACCACAGCACCATTCATCTCAGTCACCACGACGGAGACCACTGCACAGACGACAACACCTTCCACCACAATAAACGCCACTGGCACAAAACACTCCACCGCAACCACCACGACTGAGACCACTACATCTTCCACCACATCCACCACTAATGAGACCACAACACCTTCCACCACAGCCACCACGACTGGGACCACCATACCTTCCACCACAGCCACCACGATTGACACCACCATACCGACCACGAAACCTTCCACCACAGTCACAACGACTGAGACCACTGCACCCTCCACCACAGCCACCACGAGTAAAAGTCCCACAAGTAAGGATACTTCGTCCACAACGAGTGCAATAACAACTCAAACGGAAACAACTGTGGCAGCTTCTCCTACCACAGTCACCACGACTGAGACCACAGCACCCTCCACCACAGTCACCACGACTGGGACCACAACACCTTCCACCACAGCCACAACGACTGAGACCACAACACCTTCCATCACAGCCACCACGACTGAGACCACAACACCTTCCACCACAGCCACAACGACTAGAACCACTACGCCGACCACAACACCTTCCACAACAGCCACCACGACTGAGACCACAACACCTTCCACAACAGCCACCACGACTAGAACCACTACGCCGACCACAACACCTTCCACAACAGCCACAACGACTAGAACCACTACGCCGACCACAACAACTTCCACAACAGCCACCACGACTCAGACCACTACGCCGACCACATCACCTTCCACCACAGCCACCACGACTGAGACCACTACGCCGAACACAACACCTTCCACCACAGCCACCACGACTGAGACTACAACACATTCCACCACAGCCACCACGACTGAGACCACTACGCCGAACACAACAGCTTCCACCACAGCCACCACGACTGAGACTACAACACATTCCACCACAGCCACCACGACTGAGACCACAACACCTTCCACCACAGTCACCACGACTGAAACCACAACACCTTCAACAACAGCCACAACGACTGAGACCACTACACCGACCACAACACTTTCCACAACAGCCACCACGACTGAGACCACAACATATTCCACAACAGCCACAACGACTAGAACCACTACGCCGACCACAACACCTTCCACAACCATCACCACGACGGAGACCACTACGCCGACCACAACACCTTCCACCACAGCCACCTCGACCGAGACCACAACACCCTCCACCACAGCCACCACGACTGAGACCACTACGCCGACCACAACACCTTCCACAACAGCCACCTCGACTGAGACCACAACACCCTCCACCACAGTCACCACGAGTAAAAGCCCCACAAGTTCGGATACTTCGTCCACAACGAGTGCAATAACAACTCAACCGGAAACAACTGTAACAGCTTCTCCTACCTCAGTCAACGCGACTGGGACCACAACACCCTCCACCACAGTCACCACGACCGAGACCACAACACCGTCCACAACAGTCACCACGACCGAGACCACAACACCCTCCACCACAGTCACCACGACTGGGACCACAACACCAGGAGGTAAGTGATCAAATATATGTACATTATTTACATGATTTGGGCTGCAATGAATGTGTTGCGTCTTTCTCCCTTCTGTTTTTGAGTAATATTAATGGAATAATTCGGTCACGCATGGAATCGATTGTGTCATCTGTATGTGACAGAAACCTAGGCGTAATCATTCGTGGGATAATGCTAATATGAAATCATTTCATGAAAGCCAACCTGGGGATCGTTTCACAACGAGTTGCGAGCTCGTAACCCTACATTGTACATGTTAATTGAACGATTGATGGTAATGTTACGAGTAATGAAAACAAGCATTATACTGGGATTATGGGAATGCAGCCATTTTTGTGAAATGTATTTTCTACAAATATTATTCCAGAGCATGTTTGTTATATATTTATGATAAATTGAGCCATTTTAAATTCATTTCGGGCCGGCAATTCATTTTCTTATTTAGTGAGGCAAAGTTACGAGATCGCAGTTAAGTGACACCATGGCCTGGCCATCAGCGTATTATTCACTTTGTAGTTTGGCATCATTGCAAAACGGTTGTTTCATCTTTGGTTACTTGCGTTGCACATGTATTTTGTCAACGGCATCAACAGTCTTATTACTTTCGATGACGGTTCTCAGATTTCCGATTGTTACTCATATAATTGGTGCTAACCATTTCTTCTTTCACACGTGGTCCATTCGCAAATCAGGTGCCCAAGTTCCTGTGGCAATATCTGATAACGTCAACTCGTTTGTACCACACTTCCTGATTTTCTTTTACTGAATTGAGCACACGTACAGAGAAGAAAACGATATGAAGTTGGCACTTTTGTATGTTAAGGCTTCCACGCAAATGATACTCATTTTTTAATATCCTAATGTAGGCTAAAAAGCCACGACCATTTACATAAGACACGGACAATTACCACGTGATATGTATTCATGTTTGCTTTGCTTTCCTTGACCTCAAGCCAATGAGCAGTGAGTCTGAATTTCAATATAAAAACTGTTGCGCGCAGCCCTTGCCATCCCTCTATGAGCGCCTAAAAGTTCCGAGTTAGTCAATCCTCGCCTAATATTATTTCATTCAAGTATAAGAGAGATCTATGAGTCCAGAATTTCAACGAATAAAATAATAATGGAGTTTCCTGTCAAGCCAAACATTTGGCGGCGCCTGATCAAAGACGATCTACGGATTGACGTTAATCAGTAAATGTGATTGATATTCATATTATCAGTTTGTACATTACGATGATCTTGTTTATAGAGCATTATTCTTTCCGAGGTACGCGATTCCTCGCTTACTGACAACCCCATTTCATTGTAAATGTCTCGAATGTCAAGGTCATTTGCTTGTACTCACGCACAGCGACATCGATTGTCCAAAGGAGGACATACTCTGTTTAAGATTGTTTCAGTCATGATCATTTATTTAATATTCGAAACAGCAGATATATCATTACGCAATAATTGCTAGAGGAGTACAAACTGGGATTTCTTACCATTATATTGCACGCTTGATTAAGTACGAAGAAACAACTACCGCCCGGTTGTATACAATGCCACCTTTTGTTTCAGCAATAACCATGAGTCAGTTTTAAACTCTGAGGGACTCCATATTATGCAATGTTTAGAGGCGTTAGGAATCGATTACACACCGGATGACGGCATTATTAATTATAGGAGCGTCGACAACTGCATCATCCAACGCAGTCACCGCGACCGGGACCACTACACCAACCACAACACCATCCACTACAGCCACTACGACTCAGGCCACTACACCAACCACAACACCATCCACTACAGCCACCACGACTGAGACCACCACACCTTCCACCACAGTCACCAGGACTCAGACCACTACACCAACCAAAACACCATCCACTACAGCCACAACGACTGAGACCACAACACCTTCCACCACAGTCACCACGACTCAGACCACAACACTCGCCACCACACCCACCACGATTAGAACCACTACGCCGACCACAACACCTTCCACAACAGCCACCACGACTGAGACCACAACACCTTCCACAACTGCCACAACGACTGAGACCACTACACCTTCCACAACAGCCACAACGACGGAGACCACTGCGCCGACCACAACAGCCACAACGACTGAGACCTCAACACCCTCCACTACAGTCACCACGACTGAGGCCACTACGCCGACCACAACACCTTCCACAACAGCCACAACGACTGGGACCACTACGCCGACCACAACAGCCACAACGACTGAAACCACAACACCTTCCACAACAGCCACAACGACTGAGACCACTACGCCGACCACAACACCTTCCACCACAGCCACCACGACTGAGACCACAACACCTTCCACCACAGCCACAACGACCGACACCACAACACCTTCCACCACAGCCACAACGACTGAAACCACAACACCTTCCACAACAGTCACCACGACTCAGACCACTACACCAACCTCAACACCATCCACTACAGCCACCACGACTGAGACCACTACGCCGACCACAACACCTTCCACCACAGCCACCACGACTGAGACCACTACGCCGACCACAACACCTTCCACCACAGCCACCACGACTGAGACCACAACACCTTCCACAACAGTCACCACGACTCAGACCACTACACCAACCACAACACCATCCACTACAGCCACCACGACTGAGACCACTACGCCGATCACCACACCTTCCACAACAGTCACCACGACTCAGACCACTACACCAACCCCAACACCATCCACTACAGCCACCACGACTCAGACCACAACACTTTCCACCACAGCCAGCACGACTGAGACCACAACACCTTCCACCACAGCCACAACGACTGACACCACAACACCTTCCACAACAGTCACCACGACTCAGACCACTACACCAACCACAACACCATCCACTAAAGCCACCACGACTGAGACCACTACGCCGACCACAACACCTTCCACCACAGCCACCACGACTGAGACCACTTCGCCGACCACAACACCTTCCACCACAGCCACCACGACTGAGACCACAACACCTTCCACAACAGTCACCACGACTCAGACCACTACACCAACCACAACACGATCCACTACAGCCACCACGACTGAGACCACTACGCCGATCACCACACCTTCCACAACAGTCACCACGACTCAGACCACTACACCAACCCCAACAACATCCACTACAGCCACCACGACTGACACCACAACACTTTCCACCACAGCCAGCACGACTGAGACCACAACACCTTCCACCACAGCCACAACGACTGACACCACAACACCTTCCACCACAGCCACCACGACTGAAACCGCATCACTATCCACAACAGTCACCACGACTCAGACCACTACACCAACCACAACACCTTCCACAACAGCCACCACGACTGAGACCACTACACCTTCCACCACAGTCACCACGACTAAGACCACAACACTCTTCACCACACCCACCACGACTGAAACCACAACACCTTCAACAACAGTCACCACGACTATGACCACTACACCAACCACAACACCTTCCACAACAGCCACCACGACTGAGACCACAACACCTTCCACAACAGCCACAACGACTGAAACCACAACACCTTCCACAACAGTCACCACGACTGAGACCACTACGCCGACCACAACACCTTCCACAACAGCCACAACGACTAACACCACAACACCTTCCACAACAGCCACCACGACTGAGACCACAACACCTTCCACAACAGCCACAACGACTGAAACCACAACACCTTCCACAACAGTCACCACGACTGAGACCACTACGCCGACCACAACACCTTCCACAACAGCCACAACGACTGACACCACAACACCTTCCACAACAGTCACCACGACTCAGACCACTACACCAACAACACCTTCCACAACAGCCACCACTACTGAGACCACAACACGCTCCACAACTGCCACAACGACTGAGACCGCTACGCCGACCACAACACCTTCCACCACAGCCACCACGACTGAGACCACTACGCCGACCACAACACCTTCCACAACAGCCACAACGACTAGAACCGCTACACCAACCACAACAGCCACAACAACTGACACCACAACACCTTCCACAACAGTCACCACGACTCAGACCACTACACCAACCACAACACCAACCACAACAGCCACCACGACTGAGACCACAACACGTTCCACAACTGTCACAACGACTGAGACCACTACGCCGACCACAACACCTTCCACAACAGCCACAACGACTGAGACCTCAACACCCTCCACCACAGTCACCACGACTGAGACCACTACGCCGACCACAAAACCTTCCACAACAGCCCCAACGACTGGGACCACTACGCCGACCACAACAGCCACAACGACTGACACCACAACACCTTCCACCACAGCCACCACGACTGAAACCACAACACCTTCCACCACAGCCAGAACGACTGACACCACAACACCTTCCACCACAGCCACCACGACTGAAACCGCATCACTATCCACAACAGTCACAACGACTGAGACCACTACGCCGACCACAACACCTTCCACAACAGCCACCACGACTGAGACCACAACACCTTCCACCACAGCCACAACGACTGACACCACAACACCTTCCACCACAGCCACAACGACTGAAACCACAACACCTTCCACAACAGTCACCACGACTCAGACCACTACACCAACTACAACACCTTCCACAACAGCCACCACGACTGAGACCACAACACCTTCCACAACAGCCACAACGACTGAAACCACAACACTTTCCACAACAGTCACCACGACTGAGACCACTACGCCGACCACAACACCTTCCACAACAGCCACAACGACTGACACCACAACACCTTCCACAACAGTCACCACGACTCAGACCACTACACCAACAACAACACCTTCCACAACAGCCACCACTACTGAGACCACAACACGCTCCACAACTGCCACAACGACTGAGACCACTACGCCGACCACAACACCTTCCACCACAGCCACCACGACTGAAACCACTACGCCGACCACAACACCTTCCACAACAGCCACAACGACTAGAACCACTACACCAACCACAACAGCCACAACGACTGACACCACAACACCTTCCACAACAGTCACCACGACTCAGACCACTACAACAACCACAACACCAACCACGACAGCCACCACGACTGAGACCACAACACGTTCCACAACTGCCACAACGACTGAGACCACTACGCCGACCACAACACCTTCCACAACAGCCACAACGACTGAGACCTCAACACCCTCCACCACAGTCACCACGACTGAGACCACTACGCCGACCACAAAACCTTCCACAACAGCCACAACGACTGGGACCACTACGCCGACCACAACAGCCACAACGACTGACACCACAACACCTTCCACCACAGCCACCACGACTGAAACCACAACACCTTCCACAACAGCCACAGCGACTGAGACCACTACGCCGACCAAAACACCTTCCACCACAGCCACCACGACTGAGACCACAACACCTTCCACCACAGCCACAACGACTGACACCACAACACCTTCCACCACAGCCACAGCGACTGAAACCACAACACCTTCCACAACAGTCACCACGACTCAGACCACTACACCAACCACAACACCATCCACTACAGCCACCACGACTGAGACCACTACGCCGACCACAACACCTTCTACCACAGCCACCACGACTGAGACCACTACGCCGACCACAACACCTTCCACCACAGCCACCACGACCGAGACCACAACACCTTCCACAACAGTCACCACGACTCAGACCACTACACCAACCACAACACCATCCACTACAGCCACCACGACTGAGACCACAACACCTTCCACAACAGCCAGCACGACTGAGACCACAACACCTTCCACCACAGCCACAACGACTGACACCACAACACCTTCTACCACAGCCACCACGACTGAAACCGCAACACTATCCACAACAGTCACCACGACTCAGACCACTACACCAACCACAACACCTTCCACAACAGCCACCACGAATCAGACCACTACGCCTTCCACCACAGTCACCACGACTGAGACCACAACACTCTCCACCACACCCACCACGACTGAAACCACAACACCTTCAACAACAGTCACCACGACTCAGACCACTACACCAACCACAACACCTTCCACAACAGCCACCACGACTGAGACCACAACACCTTCCACAACAGCCACAACGACTGAAAACACAACACCTTCCACAACAGTCACCACGACTGAGACCACTACGCCGACCACAACACCTTCCACAACAGCCACAACCACTGACACCACAACACCTTCCACAACAGTCACCGCGACTCAGACCACTACACCAACCACAACACCTTCCACCAGAGCCACCACGACTGAGACCACTACGCCGACCACAACACCTTCCAAAACAGCCACAACGTCTAGAACCACTACACCAACCACAACAGCCACAACGACTGACACCACAACACCTTCCACAACAGTCACCACGAATCAGACCACTACACCAACCACAACAGCCACCACGACTGAGACCACAACACGTTCCACAACTGCCACAACGACTGAGACCACTACGCCGACCACAACACCTTCCACAACAGCCTCACCGACTGAGACCTCAACACCCTCCACCACAGTCACCACGACTGAGACCACTACGCCGACCACAAAACCTTCCACAACAGCCACAACGACTGAGACCGCAACGCGTTCCACAACAGCCACGACGACTGAGACCACTACGCCGACCACAAAACCTTCCACAACAGCCACAACGACTGGGACCACTACGCCGACCACCACAGACACAACGACTGACACCACAACACCTTCCACCACAGCCACAACGACTGAAACCACAACACCTTCCACAACAGCCACAACGACTGAGACCACTACGCCGACCACAACACCTTCCACCACAGCCACCACGACTGAGACCACAACACCTTCCACCACAGCCACAACGACTTACACCACAACACCTTCCACCACAGCCACAACGACTGAAACCACAACACCTTCCAAAATAGTCACCACGACGCAGACCACTACACCAACCACAACACTATCCACTACAGCCACCACGACTGAGACCACAACACCTTCCACCACAGCCAGCACGACTGAGACCACAACACTTTCCACCACAGCCACCACGACTAAGACCACAACGCCTTCCACCACAGCCACAACGACTGACACCACAACACCTTCCACCACAGCCACAACGACTGAAACCACAACACCATCCACAACAGTCACCACGACTCAGACCACTACACCAACCACAACACCTTCCACAACAGCCACCACGACTGAGACCACTACGCCTTCCACCACACTCACGACGACTGAGACCACAACACTCTCCACCACACCCACCACGACTGAAACCACAACACCTTCAACAATAGTCACCACGACTCAGACCATTACACCAACCACAACACCTTCAACAACAGCCACAACGACTGAGACCACTACACCGACCACAACACCTTCTACCACAGCCACCACGACTCAGACCACACCACCCTCCACCACGACTAGAATCACTACGCCGACCACAACACTTTCCACAACAGCCACCACGACTGAGACCACAACATATTCCACAACAGCCACAACGACTAGAACCACTACGCCGACCACAACACCTTCCACAACCATCACCACGACGGAGACCACTACGCCGACCACAACACCTTCCACCACAGCCACCTCGACCGAGACCACAACACCCTCCACCACAGCCACCACGACTGAGACCACTACGCCGACCACAACACCTTCCACAACAGCCACCTCGACTGAGACCACAACACCCTCCACCACGGTCACCACGAGTAAAAGCCCCACAAGTTCGGATACTTCGTCCACAACGAGTGCAATAACAACTCAACCGGAAACAACTGTAACAGCTTCTCCTACCTCAGTCAACGCGACTGGGACCACAACACCCTCCACCACAGTCACCACGACCGAGACCACAACACCGTCCACAACAGTCACCACGACCGAGACCACAACACCCTCCACCACAGTCACCATGACTGGGACCACAACACCAGGAGGTAAGTGATCAAATATATGTACATTATTTACATGATTTGGGCTGCAATGAATGTGTTGCGTCTTTCTCCCTTCTGTTTTTGGGTAATATTAATGGAATAATTGGGTCACGCATGGAATCGATTGTGTCATCTGTATGTGACAGAAACCTAGGCGTAACCATTCGTGGGATAATGCTAATATGAAATCATTTCATGAAAGCCAACCTGGGGATCGTTTCACAACGAGTTGCGAGCTCGTAACCCTACATTGTACATGTTAATTGAACGATTGATGGTAATGTTACGAGTAATGAAAACAAGCATTATACTGGGATTATGGGAATGCAGCCATTTTTGTGAAATGTATTTTCTACAAATATTATTCCAGAGCATGTTTGTTATATATTTATGATAAATTGAGCCATTTTAAATTCATTTCGGGCCGGCAATTCATTTTCTTATTTAGTGAGGCAAAGTTACGAGATCTCAGTTAAGTGACACCATGGCCTGGCCATCAGCGTATTATTCACTTTGTAGTTTGGCATCATTGCAAAACGGTTGTTTCATCTTTGGTTACTTGCGTTGCACATGTATTTTGTCAACGGCATCAACAGTCTTATTGCTTTCGATGACGGTTCTCAGATTTCCGATTGTTACTCATATAATTGGTGCTAACCATTTCTTCTTTCACACGTGGTCCATTCGCAAATCAGGTGCCCAAGTTCCTGTGGCAATATCTGATAACGTCAACTCGTTTGTACCACACTTCCTGATTTTCTTTTACTGAATTGAGCACACGTACAGAGAAGAAAACGATATGAAGTTGGCACTTTTGTATGTTAAGGCTTCCACGCAAATGATACTCATTTTTTAATATCCTAATGTAGGCTAAAAAGCCACGACCATTTACATAAGACACGGACAATTACCACGTGATATGTATTCATGTTTGCTTTGCTTTCCTTGACCTCAAGCCAATGAGCAGTGAGTCTGAATGTCAATATAAAAACTGTTGCGCGCAGCCCTTGCCATCCCTCTATGAGCGCCTAAAAGTTCCGAGTTAGTCAATCCTCGCCTAATATAATTTCGTTCAAGTATAGGAGAGATCTATGAGTCCAGAATTTCAACGAATCAAATAATAATGGAGTTTCCTGTCAAGCCAAACATTTGGCGGCGCCTGATCAAAGACGATCTACGTATTAACGTTAATCGGGAAGTGTGATTGATATTCATATTATCAGTTTGTACATTACGATGATCTTGTTTATAGAGCATTATTCTTTCCGAGGTACGCGATTCCTCGCTTACTGACAACCCCATTTCATTGTAAATGTCTCGAATGTCAAGGTCATTTGCTTGTACTCACGCACAGCGACATCGATTGTCCAAAGGAGGACATACTCTGTTTAAGATTGTTTCAGTCATGATCATTTATTTATTATTCGAAACAGCAGATATATCATTACGCAATAATTGCTAGAGGAGTACAAACTGGGATTTCTTACCATTATATTGCACGCTTGATTAAGTACGATAAAAAAACTACCGCTCGGTTGTATACAATGCCAACTTTTGTTTCAGCAATAACCATGAGTCAGTTTTAAACTCTGAGGGACTCCATATTATGCAATGTTTAGAGGCGTTAGGAATCGATTACACACCGGATGACGGCATTATTATCCATAGGAGCTTCGACGACTGCATCATCCAACGCAGTCACCGCGACCGGGACCACTACACCGACCACAACACCTTCCACCACAGTCACCACGACTGAGACCACAACACCTTCCACCACAGTCACCACGACTCAGACCACAACACTCTCCACCACACCCACCACGATTAGAACCACTACGCCGACCACAACACCTTCCACAACAGCCACCACGACTGAGACCACAGCACCTTCCACAACTGCCACAACGACTGAGACCACTACACCTTCCACAACAGCCACAACGACTGAGACCACTGCGCCGACCACAACAGCCACAACGACTGAGACCTCAACACCCTCCACCACAGTCACCACGACTGAGACCACTACGCCGACCACAACACCTTCCACAACAGCCACAACGACTGGGACCACTACGCCGACCACAACAGCGACAACGACTGACACCACAACACCTTCCACCACAGCCACCACGACTGAAACCACAACACCTTCCACAACAGCCACAACGACTGAGACCACTACGCCGACCACAACACCTTCCACCACAGCCACCACGAGTGAGACCACAACACCTTCTACCACAGCCACAACGACTGACACCACAACACCTTCCACCACAGCCACAACGACTGAAACCACAACACCTTCCACAACAGTCACCACGACTCAGACCACTACACCAACCACAACACCATCCACTACAGCCACCACGACTGAGACCACTACGCCGACCACAACACCTTCCACCACAGCCACCACGACTGAGACCACTACGCCGACCACAACACCTTCCACCACAGCCACCACGACTGAGACCACAACACCTTCCACAACAGTCACCACGACTCAGACCACTACACCAACCAGAACACCATCCGCTACAGCCACCACGACTGAGACCACTAAGCCGATCACCACACCTTCCACAACAGTCACCACGACTCAGACCACTACACCAACCCCAACACCATCCATTACAGCCACCACGACTGAGACCACAACACCTTCCACCACAGCCAGCACGACTGAGACCACAACACCTTCCACCACAGCCACCACGACTGCAACCGCATCACTATCCACAACAGTCACCACGACTCAGACCACTACACCAACCACAACACCTTCCACAACAGCCACCACGACTGAGACCACTACACCTTCCACCACAGTCACCACGACTGAGAAAAAACACTCTCCACCACACCCAACACGACTGAAACCACAACACCTTCAACAACAGTCACCACGACTCAGACCACTACACCAACTACAACACCTTCCACAACAGCCACCACGACTGAGACCACAACACCTTCCACAACAGCCACAACGACTGAAACCACAACACATTCCACAACAGTCACCACGACTGAGACCACTACGCCGACCACAACACCTTCCACAACAGCCACAACGACTGACACCACAACACCTTCCACAACAGTCACCACGACTCAGACCACTACACCAACATCAACACCTTCCACAACAGCCACCACTACTGAGACCACAACACGCTCCACAACTGCCACAACGACTGACACCACTACGCCGACCACAACACCTTCCACAACAGCCACCACGACTGAAACCACTACGCCGACCACAACACCTTCCACAACAGCCACAACGACTAGAACCACTACACCAACCACAACAGCCACAACGACTGACACCACAACACCTTCCACAACAGTCACCACGACTCAGACCACTACACCAACCACAACACCAACTACAACAGCCACCACGACTGAGACCAAAACACGTTCCACAACTGCCACAACGACTCAGACCAATACGCCGACCACAACACCTTCCACAACAGCCACAACGACTGAGACCTCAACACCCTCCACCACAGTCACCACGACTGAGACCACTACGCCGACCACAAAACCTTCCACAGCAGCCACAACGACTGGGACCACTACGCCGACCACAACAGCCACAACGACTGACACCACAACACCTTCCACCACAGCCACCACGACTGAAACCACAACACCTTCCACAACAGCCACAACGACCGAGACCACTACGCCGACCAAAACACCTTCCACCACAGCCACCACGACTGAGACCACAACACCTTCCACCACAGCCGCAACGACTGACACCACAACACCTTCCACCACAGCCACAACGACTGAAACCACAACACCTTCAACAACAGTCACCACGACTCAGACCACTACACCAACCACAACACCATCCACTACAGCCACCACGACTGAGACCACTACGCCGACCACGACACCTTCTACCACAGCCACCACGACTGAGACCACTACGCCGACCACAACACCTTCCACCACAGCCACCACGACTGAGACCACAACACCTTCCACTACAGCCACCACGACTGAGACCACAACACCTTCCACAACAGCCAGCACGACTGAGACCACAACACCTTCCACCACAGCCACAACGACTGACACCACAACACCTTCTACCACAGCCACCACGACTGAAACCGCAACACTATCCACAACAGTCAACACGACTCAGACCACTACACCAACCACAACACCTTCCACAACAGCCACCACGAATCAGACCACTACGCCTTCCACCACAGTCACCACGACTGAGACCACAACACTCTCCACCACACCCACCACGACTGAAACCACAACACCTTCAACAACAGTCACCACGACTCAGACCACTAGACCAACCACAACACCTTCCACAACAGCCACCACGACTGAGACCACAACACCTTCCACAACAGCCACAACGACTGAAACCACAACACCTTCCACAACAGTCACCACGACTGAGAACACTACGCCGACCACAACACCTTAAACCACAGCCACCACGACTGAGACCACTACGCCGACCACAACACCTTCCACAACAGCCACAACGACTAGAACCACTACACCAACCACAACAGCCACAACGACTGACACCACAACACCTTCCACAACAGTCACCACGATTCAGACAACTACACCAACCTCAACAGCCACCACGACTGAGATCACAACACGTCCCACAACGGCCACAACGACTGAGACCACTACGCCGACCACAACACCTTCCACAACAGCCACACCGACTGAGACCTCAACACCCTCCACCACAGTCACCACGACTGAGACCACTACGCCGACCACAAAACCTTCCACAACAGCCACAACGACTGAAACCACAACACCTTCCACAACAGTCACCACGACTGAGACCACTACGCCGACCACAACACCTTCCACAACAGCCACGACGACTGACACCACAACAACTTCCACAACAGTCACCGCGACTCAGGCCACTACACCAACCACAACACCTTAAACCACAGCCACCACGACTGAGACCACTACGCCGACCACAACACCTTCCACAACAGCCACAACGACTAGAACCGCTACACCAACCACAACAGCCACCACGACTGAGATCACAACACGTCCCACAACGGCCACAACGACTGAGACCACTACGCCGACCACAACACCTTCCACAACAGCCACACCGACTGAGACCTCAACACCCTCCACCACAGTCACCACGACTGAGACCACTACGCCGACCACAAAACCTTCCACAACAGCCACAACGACTGGGACCACTACGCCGACCACAACAGCCACAACGACTGACACCACAACACCTTCCACCACAGCCACAACGACTGAAACCACAACACCTTCCACAACAGCCACAACGACTGAGACCACTACGCCGACCACAACACCTTCCACCAGAGCCACCACGACTGAGACCACAACACCTTCCACCACAGCCCCAACGACTTACACCACAACACCTTCCACCACAGCCACAACGACTGAAACCACAACACCTTCCAAAACAGTCACCACGACGCAGACCACTACACCAACCACAACACTATCCACTACAGCCACCACGACTGAGACCACAACACCTTCCACCACAGCCAGCACGACTGAGACCACAACACTTTCCACCACAGCCACCACGACTAAGACCACAACCCCTTCCACCACAGCCACAACGATTGACACCACAACACCTTCCACCACAGCCACAACGACTGCAACCACAACACCATCCACAACAGTCACCACGACTCAGACCACTACACCAACCACAACACCTTCCACAACAGCCACCACGACTGAGACCACTATGCCTTCCACCACACTCACGACGACTGAGACCACAACACTCTCCACCACACCCACCACGACTGAAACCACAACACCTTCAACAATAGTCACCACGACTCAGACCACTACACCAACAACAACACCTTCAACAACAGCCACAACGACTGCAACCACAACACCTTCCACAACAGTCACCACGACTCAGACTACTACACCAACCACAACACCATCCACTACAGCCACCACGACTGAGACCACTACGCCGACCACAACACCTTCCACAACAGCCACAACGACTAGAATCACTACACCAACCACAACAGCCACAACGACTGACACCACAACACCTTCCGCAACAGTCACCACGACTCAGACCACTACACCAACCACAACACCAGCCACAACAGCCACCACGACTGAGACCACTACGCCGACCACAACAGTCACCACGACTGAGACCTCAACACTTTCAACAACAGCCACAACGACTGAGACCACTACCCCGACCACCACACCTTCCACAACAGCCACAACGACTGAGACCACTACGCCGACCGCAACACCTTCCACCACAGTCACCGCGACTGAGACCACTACGCCGACCACATCACCTTCCACCACCGTCACCACGACTGAGGCCACTACGCCGACAACGTCACCTTCCACCACCGTCACCACGACTGAGGCCACTACGCCGACAACATCACCTTCCACCACCGTCACCGCGACTGAGACCACGACGCCGACCACATCACCTTCCACCACCGTCACCACGACTGAGGCCACTACGCTGACCACGTCACCTTCCACCACAGTCATCGCGACTGAAACCACTACGCCGACCAGATCACCTTCCACCACAGTCACCGCGACTGAGGCCACTACGCCGACCACATCACCTTCCACCACAGTCACCGCGACTGAGACCACTACGCCGACCACATCACCTTCCACCACAGTCACCGCGACTGAGGCCACTACGCCGACCACAACACCTTCTACCACAGTCACCACGACTGAGACCACTACGCCGACCACATCACCTTCCACCACAGTCACAGCGACTGAGACCACTACGCCGACCACGTCACCTTCCACCACAGTCACCACGACTGAGACCACTACGCTGACCACATCAACTTCCACCGCAGTCACCACGACTGAGACCACAACGCCGACCACATCACCTTCCACCACAGTCACCGCGACTGAGGCCACTACGCTGACCACATCATCTTCCACCACAGTCACCGCGACTGAGGCCACTACGCCGACCACATCACCTTCCACCACAGTCACCGCGACTGATACCACTACGCCGACCACGTCACCTTCCACCACAGTCACCGCGGCTGAGACCACTACGCCGACCACGTCACCTTCCACCACAGTCACCACGACTGAGACCACTGGGCCGACCACAACACCTTCCACGACAGTCACCACGGCTGAGACCACTACGCCGACCACATCACCTTCCACCACAGTCACCACGACTGAGACCATTACGCTGACCACATCACCTTCCACCACAGTCACCACGACTAAGACCACTACGCCGACCACAACACCTTCCACCACAGTCACCGCGACTGAGACCACAACGCCGACCACATCACCTTCCACCACAGTCACCGCGACTGAGACCACTACGCCGACCACGACACCTTCCACCACAGTCACCGCGACTGAGACCACTACGCTGACCACATCACCTTCCACCACAGTCACCGCGACTGAGACCACTACGCCGACCACGACACCTTCCACCACAGTCACCGCGACTGAGACCACTACGCTGACCACATCACCTTCCACCACAGTCACCGCGACTGAGACCACTACGCCGACCACGTCACCTTCCATGACAGTCACCACGGCTGAGGCCACAACGCCGACCACATCACCTTCCACCACAGTCACCGCGACTGAGACCACAACGCCGACCACATCACCTTCCACCACAGCCACCACGACTGAGACCACTACGGCGACCACATCACCTTCCACCACAGTCACCGCGACTGAGACCACAACGCCGACCACGTCACCTTCCACCACAGTCACCGCGGCTGAGACCACTACGCCGACCACATCACCTTCCAATACAGTCACCACGGCTGAGACCACTGCGCCGACCACAACACCTTCCACGACAGTCACCACGGCTGAGACCACTACGCCGACCACGTCACCTTCCACCACAGTCACCACGACTGAGACCACTGCGCCGGCAACATCACCTTCCACCACAGTCACCACGACTGAGACCACTACGCCGACCACATCACCTTCTACCACAGTCACCACGACTGAGGCCACAACGCCGTCCACATCACATTCCACCGCAGTCACCACGACTGAGGCCACAACGCCGACCACGTCACCTTCCACCACAGTCACCACGACTGAGACCACTACGCCGACCACATCACATTCCACGACAGTCACCACGACTGAGACCACCACGCCGACCACATCACCTTCCACCACAGTCACCGCGACTGAGACCAATGCGCCGACTACATCACCTTCCACCACAGTCACCACGACTGAGGCCACAACGCCGACCACATCACATTCCACCACATTCACCGCGACTGAGACCACTACGCCGACCACAACACCTTCCAGCACAGTCACCACGACTGAGACCACTACGGCGACCACATCACCTTCCACCACAGTCACCGCGACTGAGGCCACTACGCCGACCACATCACCTTCCACGACAGTCACCACGGCTGATACCACTACGCCGACCACATCACCTTCCACCACAGTCACCACGACTGAGACCACTGCGCCGACCACATCACCTTCCACCGCAGTCACCACGACTGAGGCGACAACGCCGACAACATCACCTTCCACCGCAGTCACCGCGACTAAGACAACTACGCCGACCTAATCACCTTCCACCGCCGTGACCACGGCTGAGACCATTACGCCGACCACATCACCTTCCACCACAGTCACCACGACTGAGACCACTGCGCCGACCACATCACCTTCCACCGCAGTCACCACGACTGAGGCGACAACGCCGACAACATCACCTTCCACCGCAGTCACCGCGACTAAGACAACTACGCCGACCTAATCACCTTCCACCGCCGTGACCACGGCTGAGACAACTACGCCGACCATATCACCTTCCACCGCAGTCAACACGGCTGGGACCAATATACCGACCACAACACCTTCCACCACAGTCTCCGTGACCACGACTGAGGCCACCACGCCGACAACATCACCTTCCACCACAGTCACCGCGACTGAGACCACTATGCCGACCACATCACCTTCCACCACAGCCACCACGACTGAGACCACTGCACCGACCACATCACCTTCCACCACAGTCACCGCGACTGAGGCCACTACGCCGACCTAATCACCTTCCAGCACAGTCACCACGACTGAGACCACTACGCCGACCACATCACATTTCACCACAGTCACCGCGACTGAGACCACTACGCCGACCACATCACATTTCACCACAGTCACCGCGACTGAGACCACTACGCCGACCACATCACCTTACACCGCAGTCACCACGGCTGAGACCACTGCGCCGGCAACATCACCTTCCACGACAGTCACCACGGCTGATACCACTACGCCGACCACATCACCTTCCACCACAGTCACCATGGCTGAGACCACTGCGCCGACAACATCACCTTCCACCACAGTCACCACGGCTGAGACCACTGCGCCGCGAACATCACCTTCCACGACAGTCACCACGGCTGATACCACTACGCCGACCACATCACCTTCCACCAGTCACCACGGCTGAGACCACTGCGCCGACAACATCACCTTCCACCGCAGTCACCACGGCTGAGACCACTGCGCCGACAACATCACCTTCCACCGCAGTCACCACGGCTGAGGCCACTACGCCGACCTAATCACCTTCCATCACAGTCACCGCGACTGAGACCACAACGCCGACCACATCACCTTCCACCACAGTCACCGCGACTGATACCACTACGCCGACCACGTCACCTTCCACCACAGTCACCGCGGCTGAGAACACTACGCCGACCACATCACCTTCCACCACAGTCACCGCGGCTGAGACCACTGCGCCGACCACAACACCTTCCACGACAGTCACCACGACTGAGACCACTACGCCGACCACGTCACCGCCCACCGCGGTCACCACGACTGAGACCACTGCGCCGGCAACATCACCTTCCACCACAGTCACCACGACTGAGACCACTACGCCGACCACATCACCTTCCACCGCCGTGACCACGGCTGAGACCATTACGCCGACCACATCACCTTCCACCACAGTCGCCACGACTGAGACCACTGCGCCGACCACATCACCTTCCACCGCAGTCACCACGACTGAGGCGACAACGCCGACAACATCACCTTCCACCGCAGTCACCGCGACTAAGACAACTACGCCGACCTAATCACCTTCCACCGCCGTGACCACGGCTGAGACCACTACGCCGACCATATCACCTTCCACCGCAGTCAACACGGCTGGGACCAATATACCGACCACAACACCTTCCACCACAGTCTCCGTGACCACGACTGAGGCCACCACGCCGACAACATCACCTTCCACCACAGTCACCGCGACTGAGACCACTATGCCGACCACATCACCTTCCACCACAGCCACCACGACTGAGACCACTGCACCGACCACATCACCTTCCACCACAGTCACCGCGACTGAGGCCACTACGCCGACCTAATCACCTTCCAGCACACTCACCACGACTGAGACCACAACGCCGACCACATCACCTTCCACCACAGTCACCACGGCTAAGACCACTACGCCGACCACATCACATTTCACCACAGTCACCGCGACTGAGACCACTACGCCGACCACATCACCTTACACCGCAGTCACCACGGCTGAGACCACTGCGCCGGCAACATCACCTTCCACGACAGTCACCACGGCTGACACCACTACGCCGACCACATCACCTTCCACCACAGTCACCACGACTGAGACCACTGCGCCGACCACATCACCTTCCACCGCAGTCACCACGACTGAGACCACAACGCCGACCACATCACCTTCCACCACAGTCACCACGGCTGAGACCACTACGCCGACCACATCACATTTCACCACAGTCACCGCGACTGAGACCACTACGCCGACCACATCACCTTACACCGCAGTCACCACGGCTGAGACCACTGCGCCGGCAACATCACCTTCCACGACAGTCACCACGGCTGATACCACTACGCCGACCACATCACCTTCCACCACAGTCACCACGGCTGAGACCACTGCGCCGACAACATCACCTTCCACCGCAGTCACCACGGCTGAGACCACGGCGCCGCGAACATCACCTTCCACGACAGTCACCACGGCTGATACCACTACGCCGACCACATCACCTTCCACCACAGTCACCACGGCTGAGACCACTGCGCCGACAACATCACCTTCCACCGCAGTCACCACGGCTGAGACCACTGCGCCGACAACATCACTTTCCACCGCAGTCAACACGATTTTATATGTTTTAAACATTCGACTGGGAAAGAGGTGACCTTAATAGTATGTGAGCTGGAGAACGGTGTGTGGCCGGGAGCAGAGATGAAATAGTACCTCGCACAGCGAGGGCCACGAGAGCGCTTTCTCTTCTTAAGCCTCGACAGTAAACCAATTTGCAGAGCCGCTTTTCGGTCGATGTAAATGATTGGTGGCGGATGGCCCCACGTTCATTGATGTTCCAAATCAAGGTCCTATAGTGGTCAGCCGGGCAGACATCGGTCACGTGCCCCCGCCATTTGGGTATGGAACACAGACCAATCGCCCGGTCCGGTCCGCTGTACGCCAAATTAGACCGGCGCCCAGACATGCGCCCAGAGCCTAGAAGGACCTTTTTAATCTAATAAACCATGTTTAATCTAATAAACCTTTTTAATCTAATAAACCGTGTTTAGTCTAATAAACCGCGCCCCTGCCCTGATATTGGGGCTGTGTGTGCGCCTCATGGTATATGTTATTCTAAGAAACTGAGAAGCCAAATCGCAGGATTACAAAATACGACTGCTGATTTAATAGTTTAGGCCGGGTAAACGTTTGTCCCATTTTCTACTAGGCGCTTTGCAGATGTGCGTGACACCAATTAGGCAGCATGCATATTGTTTGGGGCGTAACGTCATGCACGAAAAATGTCTTTCCGTCGCAATTCCTCCCGTCAGTTAACTATTTTTCGCGCACGAAGACGTAGATGAAAGCGACGTCGTTGACGTTCGTGTCGCTGCTTAACGAAGATTGTCATCGCGGTGAGCAATATAGCAGATGTAAATGTGTATGTGTGCCATGTAGCACCCATTACCCATTGACATCGTCGTAGCACTCACTTTCCGAATCCATAATGGTCATTTCCATGCGGGTTATTGTCATTAGGGGTTATTGTTACCAAAACGACATCGCCGATGCTAGGATTAACCCATTGATGATCCCTTAATATCGATGTTCTGTCCATTAAAGGGTAAGTAAGGTACATACACCGCAAGGCAGGCGCGGATCCAGTTGGCGGGGCGGAGGGGGCGGGGCGACCAAACCCCGGTCCCCCCTTTTAGGGCCGCAATTTATACCATTTAACATGAAAACCGAAAGCTAGGCCATCTCTCGGGACCTATCCAGCTTTCATGGGTCCGACGCGGCAATGCATTAATGGGTTAATGGATTGCGCTTCACTTAATATGCGAAATAGATCTCTACTCCATGTAAAATATCATTTCATATGCATTGATTTAGCTGTTTTTCTAAAAATAAGTATTTATAAGTACCACATATGGGGGCGTGGCCACATTGCCCTATTGTAATGAATTGTTACTAGCAGCAATATTGGTCCCCAGTGTCTGCCTGTCCACATGCATCCAAAGCGTGAATGATCATATCAATACCGATTTGTTTCCGCAGACCCGGGTGAGTGCAATAGCAATCCGTGCCAAAATGGAGGCACATGTGACAACATGGAAGACGGGTTTAACTGTTCCTGCCCTGAATTATACGAAGGACAATTCTGTGAGAACTGTAAGTTGGTGAATTGTGTTTTCGTAAGTGCTAAATTATTTAGTGTTTTGAAATATCATTAACCGTTTAAATAAGGTCACCATATCAAATCAAGTAACCCTGCCATGACGTCGTGGCTGACGTGAGAAGCACGGAAGTTGGCAATTGACGTGAGAAGCAAGCGGCTTCATATGCCCGTAATGCTGCTTGGCGTTCGGAGTTAATTGGCTGTATAAGGTCGTTATTCCATTTTAGCGCAAACCCATAGTTTTCGCATAGCTCACGCATTACTCGCGTAATGCATTTATTGCAACAATCAATTTAGTGATATCTGACATGCTATATACAACAATGCTTCTAACAGCGACGTATTTAGAAGGATGAATATCCACGTTCTGCGAACAAAGTCGTTATTTGATTTTGATTGCAGTGTGCTTTGTGTGTCCTTCCAGTGATTCACCCTTGTCAATATGCGCCTTGCCGGAACGGGGGGACTTGTGAGCGAGCGGATTCCAGCTACCAGTGCACCTGCACCAAGCAATGGAAGGGACCCAATTGCTCTAACGGTGAGTAACCTGCCTTCAGTGAATCATATCATGTTCCTGATGAATGAACGACAAATCCAGGGACCCCCCAACACCCTTGGGCATTTAGAAGGTTAAACTTACGGATTCGACAGAAGTCAGAAGATTCGGATTGCGCCCTATTCAAAACCTGAGTATACACAGCCACCAATGCAACTAAGCTCGGCAAAACTAGGTAAACGTTAAGGCGACCGAACTTGATCCAATGAAAAACCGAAGACGTTTTTTTCGTGTGTTTTTTTGGTGGGGGGGAGGGGGCGGTGTTGGGGGTGAGGGTACGCATATACAGTTGTAGGTTATTTAAATTTGTAGCATGTGAGTGGCGTGGATATATACCTTGTATCGAAATGCCAGTACTTTAGCCGGGGAGAGTACAACGGCACATTTGGCATGGTTCGAAAGTGTATGTATGCTGGTTGATGCTGGTTGATTTGATGATTTTTTTTCTTTAAAGCGGGTGTCCAACATAATTTAATCGCGATCTGCACCGAAAGTTCACATCTTGAAATTAAATCGGCGAGTGTTAACGCTTCGTTTCGGCCGACTGGTAAGGAGGACACAATTAAGGCAACCCGCCCCCAGCAATGTCAAGCAGAGCGCCATTTTGCCGGGAGCAGTGACGCGTATTGTGACTATTCATGTGGCACCGCCTTATGTTATCACTCGCGGACAGAGAGGTCAGGGCCGCGATTTACAGATGAACAGCGGCAGTTCCAGGCCGCGCAGTAGACCATGATCTTAGTGTTTCATGGAAAAGTGCCATCCAAACAAATTGATATACGTCTTGCGACAATTGATTTCGCAACAATGCCATGATTGGAGTTAGAATCGCAGCTCTTTATATTAGCGGTGATCGCGCGCTCTTGTTTTGCTCACACAATAGGCGTAATTTCCGGTTTGAATAAATTAGAGTATCGCCTCCTGATTGGTCAATCGCGGACACACCTCCAAAAAGGGCTGCCGCCTGGGTAGGCGGCGAAATCGTGCCCGGCGGTCAGTTCTAAATTTTATTGTGAGCTATAGATAGGACTAAAAATTCTGTAACTTGGAGAAAAGACAATTGAGTATTATCTGCAAATCAGCGTTAGAGGCGTAAATCAGCGTTAGAGGCCAGGCTGGCGGTTCCACTTGCATGGAACAAATCTTTGCTGCTAGTGCAAATGCAATTATTTATGTAATTATTATGTAATTATTATGTGATTATGCATACATATTACGAATATGTTCCTTCATGATGTAGCGCCCCTTTGTCATAATAGTAACTTTGTGTAGAAGAAAAAAATGTGTGTTGAATTAGATTGCCACGATAAAATAATGCTTATCAAAGGTATGCAGACATGATCTATGGTAGACATTAGACAAAGTATCTTTAGAATGTAATATATTGCGGTTAATTTATCAAATGAATCAATAATGATAAGATAATATTAGTTATTCCTCTGTTTCCAGACAACCATCCTTGTCTGCTCGACCCGTGTCTCAACAACGGCACGTGTGAGCGACTCGACGACGGAGATTTCCGGTGCAAATGTACCGCTGAGACGTACGGGTTGAGGTGTGAAAACGGTAAGACAAATCTTTATCTTTCTAATCCCAGCATGGAATACTATATATATGTATATATATCAAACAATATATCCCAATTATATTTTCATACGAATCTTGCCAGGGGCAGGCATAAAGGTTTCACTTTTTTAAGTCCAATAATAAACATTAGAACAATGCTAATTATTGACCAACAATGCTGCAATGGGGAGATCCACAAACACCAATTGTATACCGTTCACTCGCTAGCTTAGATGCACATAGCAATGCTTGTCTTTGCAAGAGAAAACATTACTCCACAACATTATGGTTTCATACACCTCAAGAGACTCCTCAAAGTAATGATATGTCCTTAACAGCGTTTTCCGATACTTCTTGCCTTGCTAATTCACTTCAGTTCTGACCGTAACTTGTTGTATCGAGTGTCAGGTGTGTCCCCGGTCACAACAGTTGAGATGGATCCATGCCTTTCCAACCCCTGTAAAAACGGAGGAACGTGCCAGAGAGAAAACGGCGAATTCAACTGTATTTGCCTTGATTTCTACGAAGGACAACTGTGCGAGAATTGTAAGTTTGTGCCGGTTGGTGTTTATAATATGGCCAATCAACCGACGATCGTGTATACACACAGCATTATCAGCTAAAGTTCTTTATTATCACAGAGTATTAGCACTTGTTTCTACATCATTGTGGATAGAACTTTACATTTGTGTAAATATGTTTGACATATATATATAATAGTATAAACATATATTTATATTAAAGGGGTTTTGTTGGTAGCATTCCTTCGTCAACCAAAGAAAATGGATTTACAGCCAATTTTGTTGTGATTTAAGTATTTCGATTTATTTGACGACGTTTTAGACCGACACAGCTTGTCCCAGTCGGCGCATCCATATTCTCTCGTACCTGGTTTGATCTTTTACGTGTAATCTGGTCCGCCAGAATTCTTCGTGGAAGACCATTTTATCTCGCACGAAACGTTCTTAACCCCATTATAGGTCGCACACTCCCATCAACCCGAATCCATCTATGGGAAAACCTCAAACCTGACCTCTCCAGTACTCTCCACATTATCAAGTCTGCAATGGCACTTCTCGCCCGATAGATATATTTAAAGCATTTCATGTCTGGCATTGGCGTATAAGACTGTGTTCGTAAAACTTAAGGTACGACATTTATTTCAGTTTATAGCTTCACGTTTTTGATTAAATCCTTATGGAACACTCTTATCGCCACAGATGTCACGCCGACTATCCATAGTGTCGTACCCACCTTCTGCCCGGTTTCCGGAGGCACCGTCATCACAGTCCGAGGGTCCGATCTGCTGTCGTCCGGGCCGCCGACCCTGGTGCAAGTGGGTCCCTACGAGACTGAGTATATTTACGACATGTAAGAGCAAATATGTTATAGCCAAGGGTCATGCGTTTTCATTATGATGGCTTAACGTTGATTGCCGTCCTACAAACAGAGCTTGCGTATTCATTTTGATAGTTTGACTTAGATTGTCGTCGTAAAAGGAGGGTCAGCGTGGTAATTTTGACGGTGTTACTTTGATTGCCGTACGGGATTGTCTATTCACGCTGCAAATAATGTTGAAGCTATACACTATAATTTCATTTTTTCATGACCTAAATGGTCAGCATGTGCGTGAAAGTTTGAAACGCGACGTTCGATACTATATTGTATGATCGCCAACCCCCTCATCTAACCCATGATATTTGTAGAATTAGGTGTTATTTCTTTGAAATAGTTATTTGACGAAGAACGTTCATGCTCTTCGTGCCATCGTATGAACCTCATCACGCCCGTTGCAGAACGAACACTTCCTTCACGGCCGAAATCCCCCCGGGTAACGAGACAACGGATGTCGGGGTGCCGCTTCCAATCCTGGTCACATTCGGCGAGCACATGCCAGTCATGGCGCTAGAAAACTTCACTTACAGAGGGAACCCTATCTTGACGTCCTTCAGCCCCAGGACAACTATCAAGGAGTAGGTATTCATGTAAAAAGGTGTTCAAATAAACAAAAAATGACCTTGCGTGATATCATTTGGTAAAGATAATTAAGGTATCATTATAATATCATCCTTGCTAAAACAATAGTTGGCACATTGGTTAATTGTCAGGTCAATTCAGTCATTATGGGTCTTTCATGTTATTTTGTTGTGTTCTGTGTCTTTGAGTGAGTCAGCGTATGGTTCCTTGCGATTATAACTTATGAGACACGTAGCGTGTAGTTATGGTCTCTTAATGAAGCAGACGCACAACGTAGGTTGTGCTGAGCGCGCTGGTTGCCCGGCTGTATACATTGACGAGATAACCTTATCGGAAGAGGAATGGTCGAAGTATCAAAAGGTCGCGGATTCACTTCATTGTGCCGGGAGGTTCCTTGGCCCAATTAAGCCTGGATGTCCACACACGCGGCCTAAGACACCAATATTTCATGTCATTATTTACCATGGCGCAGAGGTGGCACAATCGTGACGGTGGAGGGGGAAGGTCTGACGTCCGTGTTCAGTGCTCGGATGGTCATTCGCGTGGAAGTTACCCGGAAACAGTCCGGCACCAACAACAGCTATTTCGACGAGGTAAGCGTGCCAGTGACACTGTCGCCAGCAGTGCAACTGTTAATAATCCTCTTGTCATATGATGCAACCTGACTTGATGCAAATGTCGTCAGTCTCTATTACGTCTTTTTTGGGCGGACCGTAAAATTCAGACTGATTTAGTATTCGTCTATAAGAACATAACAAATCATGCATTTGTCCCCTCACCGTGACATGTTGTGCCATGTGTCCAACTTTACCAAGACAAATTGGCATACTGTAGCAGCTGAAATTTGCTAGTCCACTAGTGTCTCCATCATATCTATCAGTGTGTTCTATCCACCGCCAGCCTTGCGCTCGCCCGGACAACGACACAGTGATGACGTGCTTCACGCCGGCTTTGGTGATCCCAGAAGACGTATTAGTCGCGATAGCGCCGGCGCCAAACTCTACCCAGCGGAGACGGCGTGCTGCCGAAACGCCCTTTGGCGGTCACGCCCAAAGTCACACGATGTGGGTTCTCCTTTCAAATCTCTTCCACATCAGAACGCCGGGCGATAATATGGTGTACTCCGGTGATGCGGAGCTATTCGACAACGTCCAAGGACGATGGCACAGAGAGCGTCGTCAGACAGAGAGCGTTGACGGGGCCATCAATTACAACTCTGAAAACATCACAGTCGCCTTCTACGCTGGCTTCATCCTAGATCGCTACATGAAGTACAGCGAGCTGCTAAACGTGACTGGCGAGGACATCAGCGCTCTGGCCCAGGTGACCGTCACGGGGACCCCGAAACCGGACATGTTCGAACAGGACTTCATCGTGGACGCCGACAGCGTAATGGAAATAACGGTGAGCGACCTGCATTAAACATGAATAATATGCACGACGTATGAGTGACACATATGAAATATAAATAATATGCACTAAGCATGAGCGACAACCATTATATGTAGAAGACATGCACTAAAAATAACTGACATATATTAAACATAGATGATATGGTGTAAGCATGAGTGACATGCAAACGTAGAAGTTGCATGCACTAATTATGAGGAACATTCTAAGTAAGTGTTTATGCATGTCGGGCGTGGGCTAAGTGTGCGTGACGTGCACTAATTATGAGTCACATGTTCTAAGTATGATTGATTATAAGTTTGAATGGTATGCAATAATTTACATAGGTCATCTTCAGGTTACAAGAAACATTAGTTGGCAATTAATTGAAAGATACATAAATTGGAGATTACTTGAAAGATACATTTATTGGAGATTACTTTAGAGATACATCTATTAGATATTACTTGAGAGATACATATATTGGAGATTACTTGATAGATAATCTATTGGAGTTTAGTTGAGATACGCATCTATTAGATATTACTTGAGACATATGATAGATACATTTATTGGAATTGACTTGACAGATACATCTATTGGAGATTACTCGATAGATCCATCGAGTTACTTGTGAGATAATCTATTGGAGTTTACTTGAGATATTCATTTATTAGAGATTACTTGAGATATTCATTTATTAGAGATTACTTGAGATATGCATCTATTGAAGATTACTTGGGCGATATATCTATTAGAGATTACTTGAGATATACATCTACTGAAGATTACTTGAGAGATACATCTGTTAGAGATTACTTGAGAGATGATCTATTGGAGTTTAGTTGAGATATTCATCTATTAGATATTACTTGTGAGATAATCTATTGGAGTTTACTTGAGATATTCATTTATTAGAGATTACTTGAGATATGCATCTATTGACGATTACTTGAGAGATACATCTGTTAGAGATTACTTGAGAGATAATCTATTAGAGGTTACTTGAGAGATGCATTTATTAGAGGTTACTGGAGAGAGTATTGGAGTTTACTTGAGAGATGCAATTGCTTTATTCAGTCCTGGTGTAGTAGGTACCACAAGAGTGAAATAATATAGCGTCAGGTATGTTATTTCATTTCCCTTAAACCGCGATTAGAATGAACAGCTGGACAGTTTATTGCTCATTTGTATTGTACCTAAATGCCTTCAATATTTGTTGTTAATATCAGCTGCCTATGCAACACAAATAATAAGAAAAGTGGTCCATGCAAAAAGGATTTATTTCTTTGGATTAATCTGTTGCGCAAAGACTATGTGGCAAAACTGAATAGCTGGCGAATGCATCTATGGCAACAAGATTTCCATGATGCATATCGAAACGTGCTAAATGTTAATTTTATCGCGGTAATATCCATAACAGAATATACCCAGTCACGCTTGTCTGACATCGCAGTCATAAAATATGCTCCGGCTACTGGCTACTAGATCAACCAACATTGCTATGACCCAAAATGATTATACATATGCTTTCCTCTTTTCTACCTATTTCGTTCTGAATATAACCTACAGGGCACATACATGGACACCATCGAGCCCGAGAATTACCAAGTGCATATTGGACTTGGCGAGTGTTCCGTGATTAATGACGACATAACACGCTCAAAGGTACCATGTCGCCCACCGACGAAAGCACCAGGGAGAAAAATGGGAGACACCGGACGAGAACGTGAAGTCATCGTAAGTGCAAGGCCGTTGTTTGAAAACGATATTGTCATATATATTAAGTTAAATGAGGTAACCATTTATATGTGTAAACTATATCGGAAAGCTCAGAACATACATTACAATTAAAAACAAATCTATATATCAAATCTGTGTTGTTTTATCTGTTTAATCCATTTAATTTGTAATTTGAGCTATCGATTCCTAGTGGTCTTTTTCTGCCACATAGATGATTTGTTTCCACAATATGCTTACAGTACCATCCCTGTTATTTTCCAGCTATTTGCAGGGAAAAACACAAACGTTATTTTGGGAAATGCAGTCTACGGAAGCCCTGACTGGATCTTCATCACCTTAGTGACAAGTGGCGCCACAGTCGGTGTCGCAGCTGCTATCTTCATCATTGTCGTCTGCATTCTACGGCGAAGGCGGCAAAGGCGGCGAAGACGGCCAAAGCGTGATATGGACGACATGGTTATTCTGCCGCCGCTTCCAGGGCAAGAGCCGCAGGGACATTGGATGGATATCATGGGGAGTTCCACGCGGGATTCAGAGCATCTCCGGCGAAGGGTCTATTTACCGGATCTGCCGCTAGGTGTAGACGCAGTGCCTCCCCCTGGCGGCAGAAACCCGGATATCGAGAACAGGTCGGGGTCGAGCATGTTCTTACCGCCCAGTCTTTCGCCTGTATTCGCGGGGAATATTGCTTCGATCGCCGACTATTTAGAGGCGAAATATGGACCTCCTGGTCATGAAAGAAGGTCATCTCCTGACATGTCTACGGGCCGTCCACTTCAGCCCTTATATGCCAATGATACCAAGCTAAACGCTGCTACGCCCTTTGCGCTGCGTCGGCTCACATATACACGTCGCGAGCAGGGGTCACACAGAGGTCAAGGGTCACGCCGCCCTATATCACGTCACGTTGATGGACGCGAGGTCGGTGACGCTATCGTCGACCACCGGCCGCAATGGCATGATATCGACCATGGAAGCAGGCGAATGATTACGCCGACAAGCCGCCATTATGAAAATGTTTACGGAACGAAAGTGAGAGATCCGGTGGACTCCAAGCTGCGCTGGACCCCTGGAGTACATCGCTACCGACCTGAGAGCCTCCTTTCTAATTCAAAACAGATCTCCAGGTTACATTTACCTGATGACTTGTTCGGCTCTCGGGACGCGGAACGACTGACCGATTCCGACGACCTTCTCAAGGAGACGCCACGCTTTTTGCCACCGTCGATAGTCGGTGGCGATGGCGCCGGAAGTGTTTCATCTGAGTATGCAGACTACAGAAGTCACATTTCCGGTTTGCGCTCATCGCGCCCTCAAGAACAAGAAATATCAGCGCAGCACAGGTTCATGGCAGGCAACAACTTTTCAATGAGAAGTAACATTCTGACACGTTTCCCTGCCAATATGTTTGCAAATCTAGAAAATCAAACTGCATCTGCAGAAGGACAAATATCGTATGATGCGGAAAAACAGGTACCCCAAATTCCGCGATCAACTCTAAAGCACGAGATTGCGCGGAATCTAGACTTAGGCAACAAAAGAAAGAAGATTTTGACACTCTATCCAGAACATGTGCCTTTGAATCCAGGATCCCAAACTACGCAACCAGCGCTCACGGACGACATTTCGCGGAAACGAGGCTTAACGAAGAAAAGGGACAATATTGTGACGCTCTATCCAGAACATGTGCCTTTGAATCCAGGATCCCAAACTAAGCGACCAGCGCTCACGGACGACATTTCGCGGAAACGAGGCTTAACGAAGAAAAGGGACAATATTGTGACGCTGTATCCGGAACAGGTACCTCTGAATCCGGAGAATGCGGCCGGCCAAGGGAATGTAGCGGCTACCGCTAAAATCGCCATCGAGAGACAAAGATGGGAGGGAGGACCGGTAACATCATCATAGAAAGACTAATATCATCATGGAGAGACGGTGGAGAGACGGGGGGCGGGGGATACCCCTAATATCGCCATGGAGAGAATGGGGAGCGGCGACCGCTAATAGCGTCATTGAGATACGAAGGAGCGGCGTCCAATAATATCTCCATGGATGTGATAGCTCGACGTCAGTAGCTCGTCGTAGATGCCATGGATGTGGTCATGTCCTAGCTCGACGTCAAACCTATTATGACATCAAACGTCGACGGCCTACTTGGGGCATCCCGGCACATCCGCTTTCTACTTCACAGACGAAACGCGACAAACGTCGCGGTCTTCCTGACCTTCACGCGACGCACTCAACGCATCGGATCGAGAGGCTACCACATGATTGAAGAAGCCCTGGAATCTGCCCTCAAGCCATCTGTCGCCCGCTCGTAAGCATGAAACGATGGACAAACCGTGTTGATAAGATAGTCCGATATGCATCCTTAATCATAATTTCATGTGAAGACAGCGTCGCTGGGCCCAACACCAGGGCCCCGGCATTAACGCAAGTGGTTATGTCTAAGATATGCGTAGAATTCTATCTGTCTCAAGTATTTTTGTGTTTCATATTATCGTTATTGGTCTGGCAAAGACTGCCATCGTTATCGTTGTATGATTACTTATCACATGGTGCAGTTTGTTATGGGTACATAATTAAGATCTTAGACCTTCTTGTCCTTACCGGCAGTAGAAATAATCAGGTGTGGCAGACAAATATGCCCGAGTCGCCGGATATGCCTAGAGCGATGAATCAGGTAAGATATTTATGCTTATTAAATCTGAATAACTACAATGATACCAGAAATAGGGAACGATCAACTTGATACTGACATACTAGGACAATATGGAGGACTTGCTCGTAATTCACTAATAGATGTGCTAAAAATACGGAACGATGACGAAGCCAGGGATTCTAGTGTAGATGAACCTGAGTTTATAAAACACTCACCCTATTATGATGAACAGGCCCTCAGCTCGATACCGTTCGTAGATGACGAGTTTTTTATACTAAGTTTGAATTGTGCGTCTATATCGGCAAAACACGACGAACTAATTGTGCTCCTGGAATGTTTACGTAATAACGGGGTCACGGTTAGCGCCTTATGTATCCAAGAAAGCTGGCTTACACAAGATTCGGATCTATCTGTTCTCTATATACCGGGGTACACTATGATATCACAAGATAAACGTGTAAGTGGACATGGCGGTCTGGTAATTTTTATGGCCAACGACTATGAATACAAGGAAATAACTCCGTTGCCCAAAGAGTGTGCAGACTCGGAAGCTCAATTCATTGAGGTCATAGGGTGCTCTAGTCGTAGACCGATTATGATGGGAAATATATGCAGACCACCGTATGACATCTCTGACAAATATCGTATTTTTACGGAGGAGCTCTCCTTGCTACTCAGTAACCTGATAAGGGGAAACAAAGAGGTGGTAATTGCTTGGGATTTTAACATTAACTTGTTGGAAGTCAATGAGAAGCGTACAGCATGTGACTTCCTGGACTCAGTAACATCGCTCGGGTTTTTCCCCAAAATCATTTTACCCACTAGATTTTCCAGATATAGGGCGACATTGATTGACAATATCTTCTGTAAATTGTCAACTGACACTGCACAATGTTCAGTAGGTATCTTGTTTAAGGCCATCTCGGACCACTTACCCTATTTCATAAGTTTAAGTAACTTGTCCAGAAAGAAAAGGTCAGCGAGACTTTTTCGAAACTAAATGACCCAGAAATTCTTATGCATTTGAAGTCTGAACTTCGTGATACCAATATCCTTAGCCGACTAAATAATGATCTTATGTCTGATTCCAATGAAAACTACAACCTAATGGTAGACATAGTGCAGCAAGTGAAATCCAAATATTTCGATAATAAAAAGGTCAAGTTCCACAAGCATAAACATAAGCAAACTCCCTGGATAACATATGGAACAATTAAATCCATAGCATTTCGAGATAAATTATATAAGACACTGAAGCAAACATGTCCTGACTCGTCATTATACGCTACATTACAAAAAAAAATCTACACACTTATAACGGGATATGGAAAAGAAGTATACAGCAGGCCAAGGAAAGGTACTATCAGTCACGTTTCACTAAATGTAAAAATTATATAAAAAAAACCTGGGGTGCAATTAAGGAGGTGCTCAACCGAACTAAAAACAAGAGAGACTTCCCTACCTGCTTCACCGTTAAGAGAAAAGAAGTATCCAATATGACAGAAGTAAGTAATGAGTTTAAATCCTATTTCACAACGGTCGGGTCTGAACTGAAAGGCGGGACCCGTGTAAATTCCGGTCCGTCTTACAGAAGCCACTTACCAAAAGCTCCAATCGCCTCGCTAGAGTTAAAGACCGTAACTAACACAGTGACTGAAAAAATTATTGACGACTTAAAGCCTAAGACAAGTTATGGCCATGATAATATATCTGTAAAGTTCCTTAAATTAATTAAACCAGAAATATCGCACTCGTTGATACTTATAATAAATCAATGCATCACAACAGGTGTTTTTCCAGATAACATGAGGATAAACCAAAGTTATTCCTATCCACAAGCAGAACGACGAAAAAAACATTTCCAATTATAGACCGATATCTATACTACTTGCCTTTTCAAAGGTATTAGAAAAAGTTCTGGCTAAGCAACTGTATGAATTAGTAATTACTTACAACCTTATCTCCGACTCCCAGTACGGATTCCGCACTAAACATTCAACAGAACTTGCCGTTCTCGAAATTGTGGATCGAATACTCCAATCACTAGACCAAAAGCAGACGCCAATCAGTATCTTCCTAGACCTATCAAAAGCATTTGATTCCATTAGTCACGAAATTTTAGGTGAAAAACTACACCATTATGGCATCCAGGGTACAGCTCAACATTTGTTTGCAAACTACCCGATCAACCGTAAGCACTACGTTCAATTAGATAATACAAAATCTGAACTGCTATCAATAACAACGGGAGTACCCCAAGGTTCGATACTAGGGCCTCTCTTATTCATTATCTATATGAACGATATTGTTAACACGAGCAAATATTTTAACTTTATTATATATGCCGATGACACGACTCTATTCGCTGCAGTTAGTATGAAAATGATGAACTCAGGAGATCTATTAATACAGAGTTGTCAAATATCTCAAATTGGTTATCAGTGAACGAATTAGCACTAAATGTCAAAAAGTGCAAATATATGATATTCCGGAACTATCAGAGACAAATTGCCAACCTAGATCTTTTTATCAACAATGTACGTTTAGAATGCGTCGATGATTTCACAATTTTAGGTATTACCATTGATAAACACCTGCGATGGGACAAACACATAACGAGGATCTCTAACAAGATCTTCAAAACCAACGGTGTACTACAGAAGTTGAAAACTGTTCTACCTGGTTATGTTCTTCAAATAGTCTATAATTCACTTATACTGCCGCATTTACATTATGGTATTCTGATATGGGGTTACGATTCCGAAAGAATCTTTAAACTGAAGAAAAAAGCCATACGAGCCATCGCAAATAGTGGATACAATGCACACACAGAACCGCTATTTAAACGTCTGCATACCTTAAAGGTGCAAGATATACACAGATTGCAATTGCTAAAATTTTATCATAAACTTAGGAACGGCTGCCTGCCAAATTATTTCGCCTCTTTACCTATGATACAGCACTGCGATATTCACGATTATGACACTAGACATAAACATTATTCCTTCACAACGCGAGCATGCCCTCAAAAAACCACTAGATATGTCAGATACAGCATTGTACAGCTATTAAACTCGGAAGCCCAACGCATATTAGATAAAAGATACACCCATGATTTATCTGGTTTTTCTAATTATGTAAAGCGTGATGTCATTAATATGTATTCGGACACCTGCAATATTGAACGGTGCTATGTCTGTAACCACTATCAATGACCATAATGAACATAACAGTTATGTGTGACGGTAGACCTACATGTTTATTCACTTAATTATTTTTTTCTTTTCGTTTATTTGCTGTTGCTTTGTTTCGGGTTAAAAGTTGTGTTACTGTTCACTCACTATCATAGCGTCCAATACAATCCTAATATAATCCGTTTATCACAAGCCCAACCATTACAGGTAGCTCTAGTGACAGCGGCCAGCTGGCCTTAACTGGAGTCTCCTAACCAAGTGTATGTCAGAGAGCAAGATGTTCTGTTTTGTTTTTTACGTGTATATGACTCACTTGGTTGAATAAATGAATACTGAACTGAACTGAACTGAACAAACAAATGTGGCTGAGCGTTTAGAGACAGCAAACGTAGATTGTCTGATGCGGTGCTGGTGCTTTTGGCAAGCAATTTGTGATTGTTGGAACAGCAAAACAGTTATAGTGATAGTATTTTCAGTAGATTTTAATGTTGGCAATCTACTACTGCTGTGATATAATTGTTCTCGCAATCTAGTTTTACACCGTAGTTAAAAATGTTATGTTTCTCAACAAGACTTGAAAATTCACAGTAGAGTGTTGCTGGGAAAATGAAGCCCATTGTGTGAATACGGAAATCACATTAAACGACACAGAAGGTGTAATAAGGACACACCCAACTGGTAAAGCATGTAGACCAGCACAAACATATACTAACATCTATCGCGGAACCTCTCTGTTATGCGTCTTAAGCAAGATTTTCACCAAAACTCCGAGCTTTTCCAAACTGGCCGAAAGTAACAGCAATATATCTGTCAAGGTGCTTAAACGTCAAAGTAGATCTACTATACATAATATCTTAAATTTATACAACACTGCTGTAAAGTATATATACATTAAGGGGGGCTGTTTTTACTGTGCCTTTATTGACTTTTTGATAGTATTCGATTCCTTGCCTCACAACAAGTTGTTCTATGGGCGGCTGAAGATGATAGACATGGTAAAACTAATGAAAGCTGCCAGGGCTAATGTTTCCAATTAGGTTAATACACCCAAAATACGGTCATTTACAATACATGTAAGTTTTGAACTATTCCGTAAGTTAATTCCAAGCTTTCCAATATAAACATGACATATCACGTATTGTAAAGAATTTCTAGGCCTGCCTTTGCGTACACCCGATTGTGCTGTCCTTGGAGGGTGTGGCAGAAGGCCACTATATATCAAATACATGAGTTACTAATGCATTGGAATACACGAGTAACATGCATTGGAATGCTTGTAAATGTATATCTTTCTGGTTACGTACACATATGTCACAACATGGCTACACGCACACAGCTGCCATAACATCACTCCTCTCCAGTGGAGTACAGGGTAACATTGCGTGAGCTACTCATATTAGATCTCTGTTATTTAATTTTGGTTGTGGATCTGTTTGGGAGTGTAATATTTAGAGTGCCATGACAATATAGACTATTATATATATTTATGTTAATAACATTATAATCATTCAATGTTGATAATAATACCTCTTGCTAGGTTAATAATACTTCTACTAATAATAACTGTGGTGTTTATTTGTGATTAAGATAGATCATGCATATTTGCTATGTGATATCCTGGTGCAGAAGCTCTGATAAATCCTCCCGTTTTTCCATATGAGGCTATTACTCTTGGAACCAGAGTGGACAGTTAGTGTAATATCGCTCACCCTTACGTACTGCACTGTGCTATATCACGCCATATTGGACACGGGTATTAACATAATGCAAATTTACTGACTCGTATTGAAACTGATGCAGAAATTACCTGGTTCTGTACCTGCAAGATATCAGGTTCTCTATTTGCGCTAATGGGTACGCAAACAAGTGGTACGTTTTGTGTATGTAATAAAATACGATGAATACATCGTGTACATTCCGCTTATGTGATACTGAAGGTACAATGAACAATTTCAGCATAATGGTCACTTTTTTTATTGTATGGTAATATATCACTATTAAATATTATCATTTTCCGAAATTATACTATTGATGATGTTATTATATATATCAACCTTAATGTTTGTCTAATTCGGCAAACATCCACAGGTTTTCCATAGATTATATAATATTTGTTACATTGTCATTATCATATGTACATTTATCTCATCAGCTCATGGCATTTTATCATTTTCGGCCAATAACGCTTATGCTAATGTTTGTTGTTGATATTTATATACCGACGTTAAATAAAACTGGATTTTATCTTATTCTATCTTATCTTATGTTATCCACATTATATATGCACTTAACATTTTGATCAAATTATTGTTTGTGGGACGTTCTCTGTGATTCGTAGCCCCGTTTTTTCCTTGGTGTTGGCATATATCTGCTGTTTTATCTGGTTCTTTATCAATTTGTTTGCAATACACTGTTAATTTTGTCATTTAAACAATCGCATTTAGAACTACATGAACCCAATATACACGGGCTGGAGCGATACATTTGGTTTACATGCTTCTAGAAGTAGTCATTCTCATTTAATGGGCGACGTACGTTACTGAATTGTTGATATAAACAGACGTGTTCAGATGGATCCCAGTCATAAGGAGGAGGTCAAGCAATATTTAACAGGTTGTTATGAATGTACAAGAAATGAACCAGAAGAGGCGAATCGATGCATTTCTACCGACGACGTTCTAAGTTTTATTGTATCACTACAGAACGGAAAAGCACAAATAGTACGGCTAGTCAAGGCCCCATATTCGCTCCAAAATGAAACATTTGCTTACCATTGCAACGACACGGGACAGCGTGCATTTGACAATGTGGTGAACGAAATTCCCAGTTTGATATGGAACTATAACATTTTAGTAGTATATGCGTTTTATATCCTTTGAATGTATGTAACAGAAGTCCTTTCAGTTCCGAAAAACACCTTTTTATCATGTGGCCATGGCACAGCATTGGACATGCATTGGAATGTATGTATTTCGACACAGCTGCTATAATATCACTCCTCTACCGTGGAGTACAGGGTAACATTGCGTGAGCTGTTCTTATTAGATCTCTGTTATTTAACATTGGCTGTGGATTTGGTTGGGAGTCTCAAGGAGCCGTAGTTTTGGTTGCAATTTAATAGCGTGTAACAGATATATCCCTACAGATACCCTAAAGCTCGATGGGTATAGTCGTTTTAAACATCATCTAGAACTTGCTAACTATACCTGCAGCATGGCACTATTCGTAAGCACTGTGTTGTTCTGGCCAAACGTTTCTGTCATAAGTTACCCATAGAGAAGCTCCGCGCTCGAGCTGAGCGATATTGCAATTACTACATACAAGAACATGTAGGGGAGGAGTAACATTTGCTGATTGTTTGCAAGCAATGTTTATGATATTTGCCACGCCTACGGTGTAAATGTCCACGCTCGTAGTGTAAATAGACACCCATTCCACCATATTGTGAACTCTTCAACGCCATATGTTATCTAAAAATGTATCAACTTATGTTGCTCATACATTGCTTGGTTGGTTGGTTATTCAGGACGCTTTAACCACTTTTGATTATATCCCGTCAATGGGAGAAGGGAGGGAGAGTGGAGCCATGTCTCCGGGGGTACCCCCCTACTCTTTACGAAGAAAGACATGGGATCTTCATCCCGCGGCCACACAGACATGGCCACAGCAGTTCTCGAACCATCGATCCACGGGCCGTTAGGCTCTCAGGTGATCACAGCATGTCATGTCATTATAATGAAAATGAAGGGCTGCTACAGCTTGATGAAGGGCCAATAAAATGCCTAACGCCATGCAAAACTCGCGCTATTGCTACTATTACGAGTTGAATCTAAATTTAAGGCGTTGACTTATCTCTGTTCCTTTGGTTTAATTTCTGCATGCAACGATCAAAGTAAAGCATTTTGGGACTGACTCTCCGCAAATCGCAAGCCTTTTCACACATAGTTGGCCAATCGCTAATTTTGATACCATATATCGTTGCCAAGCAACATGGCACGTGCAACTAGGCAACTGGGCAGGAAAGCGGGCCATTTAAAGCTGTAACTACAATTCTTTTGCGCGTGACGTCATGTTTCATGGTTCTATGCAATGTCGCTATGGCAACGATTGTGGATACCATGGGCAGCAGGGCGGTTCGGGTCAGAATACAGCATTTTTTGTACTAGTTAACATGACCACCAACTCGTAATAATACCCTTTCACTCAGTGCCAAAGGCACAGTAAATCAGCGGAGGGTTAGGGGGACCTCCTCAACCCCCCCCCCCCCACTCCACTCTCCACTGATTGACTGTGCCTGGGATCGGGGCGCCCCGTGTCTGGAACAAATGTTGTGTGATAACAACACCTGCTGTCTCAATGTCTATACAAAACTGCTAACAACCGCCCGCGCCCGCTACTGTCCGCCATCCCACCCTCCCCGCCACCCACATCCCTCCTCCCCACATTCCGACACCTTCGCTCGGCCATTACGTGCCTGACATCTCCGTAAACTTGTAAAGAGACAGTCTGACAGGTAAGATGAATGGCACAAACTCAGAATGTAAACAGAACCTCAAAAGCGCTCAACAAATGCGTAACTTACCATTCCAGAGAGGAGGTCTCCCACTTTTCGTCATTCTGCAAATGGTCTTTCTCTTTCAATTGTTTCCACGCGCCATATTCCCCTTTTAGTTATCATTGTTCTTGTTTTTGCCTTTCTTATTCGATTCTTCTCCAATTCCGTTCGCTTCGTCGCCATATTGATTGTGCCTGGTTCCTGGCCAATAACGTATCGCATAGAAATGGTTGGTGCCCGGTGACCTCCGGAAAGTGAGACGTTGGTGCTCCCTCTGGCGAAGATTACTTCATGCGTGTTACGTCATCAGTACATCAACGTCACGCTACATCAGTGTTTTCTCCGCCAGTTTTGAATTACAATCAATGTTTACTGTCATAATGTGACCCTTGTCATAATGTGACCCTTGTCATAATGTAACCATTGTCATAATTATGTCATTGTGTAATCTCTAACCCCAAAAGACGTCTGTTTAACCTCAATGCTCAGTCACCTGATTATTGTGTCCATTAAAGATATGCGTCAGTTGAGACGTGGCCAGCTCATAAGACGGACGTGCTTTTGTGACTAAACACGACACCTGCCTTGTCGGATTTTGGATTTGATGATAGATTCATCTACTCCACGTGTTTATAGCAACTTATATAGTTCGGCCATATTCAGATATGAGCACATGTACGGTTAACATGAGCGGAAAACCGTAGAACATGTGTATGCTTGGCGGGACAGGCTGACACGTGTCGCTGCCATGACGATATGACGATTAAGGGACCGACTATTTTATATGCAAGGGGGGGGGGGTTGTGTTATTTTTGGAAATTACTCTTTTGGGCCTTCTGGCTGCGAACTACATGCCGAGAAAGCCTCGGTACTTTACGCCCCCCCCCCCCACCCTATGAACCGAGTTCCCTGTCAACACCCCATTAATTATCTGCTGACCCTCTGCTGCCATTAAGGTCAAAAGTTTACGTTTGAGCGCATTCAATATTGAATGCGTAAGATGGCCATAGCGGTGTAATTTTTGTTTACCTAAAACAAAATTTCGTCTTTAAAAGTCGAAATTTCTCTTCAGGGAAAAAATTCCGTCTTTAGGTAAACAAAAAAGAAAAAATTTCGTCGTTATGTAAAAAAAACAAATCGACTTTTAAAAGACGAAAGTTCGTTGTTAGGTAAACAAAAGACGAATATTCATCTTTTTAGAAAACTCCGTGATGGCCCTATCCCGGTTCCGTAAATTTCTCAGTCTTCTTTAGATGCGGATTTCTTTCTATAACTAGCAAGCTAGTGCCCCCAGCCCCCCGCCCCACCCCCTTCGTGCAAGAGCTAGGCATGCACGTCAGTTTCTAGTTTATTCAACGTCATTATGTATCGCGCGAGGGGGGGAGGGGGGGAGCACAGGATCTCGCCTCTCGCAAAGGTCCGAAAATGTCATACGAGGAAATAAATCACCCCCCCCCCCCCACACACACAGGATCTCGCCTAGTATAAGGAATAAATCCCCTCCACCACACACAAACAGGATCTCGCCTAGTATAAGAAATAAATCCCCTCCACCAACACACACACAAGATCTCGCGTATTATAAGAAATAAATCCCCCCCCATCACACACAGGATCTCGCCTAGTATAAGGAATAAATCCCCTCCACCACACACAAACAGGATCTCGCCTAGTATAAGGAATAAATCCCCTCCACCATACACAAACAGGATCTCGCCTAGTATAAGAAATAAATCCCCTCCACCAACACACACACAAGATCTCGCGTATTATAAGAAATAAATCCCCCCCCACCCACACACAGGATCTCGCCTAGTATAAGGAATAAATCCCCTCCACCATACACAAACAGGATCTCGCCTAGTATAAGGAATAAATCCCCCCCCCCCCCACACACAGGATCTCGCCTAGTATAAGTAATAAATCCCCTCCACCACACACAAACAGGATCTCGCCTAGTATAAGAAATAAATCCCCTCCACCAACACACACACAAGATCTCGCGTATTATAAGAAATAAATCCCCCCCCATACACACAGAATCTCGCCTAGTATAAGGAATAAATCCCCCCCCCACAGGATCTCGCCTAGTATAAGGAATAAATCTCCCCCCCACACACACAGGATCTCGCCTAGTATAAGGAATAAATCCCCCCCCCCCACACACACACGGGATCTTGCCTATTATAAGGACTGAATCCCCTCCACCACACACACACACACAGGATCTCGCCTATTATAAGGAATGAATCCCCTCCACCACACACACACACAGGATCTCGCCTATTATACGGGATACATGCCCCCCCACACACAGGATCTCGCCTATTATAAGGAATACATGCCCACCCCCCCACAGACACAGGATCTCGCCTATTATAGGGAATAAATCCCCCCCCCCCACACACACACAGCATCTCGCCCGTTATAAGGACTAAATCCCCTCCACACACACACACACACACACACACAGGATCTCGCCTATTATAAGGAATAAATCCCCTCCACCACACACACACACAGGATCTCGCCTATTATGAAGGCTGCTGGCGTATTCTCTTCCACGCCTGCAGACCCGTACGTATATATCTCGTTAAATAACCCTTGGACTTTCGTCGTGTTATCTATAAATGACATAATATATGCCATATATTATTATGAGGGAAAATCTACAATTTTTCCGGCATCTATCAGTTAGTTGGTTTGTTTGTGTGTTAGTGTGTGCGCGCGCTCTGTAAGTCGCAAAACGCAACATTTCGTTCTGTAACGTTACCCATCGATAAGTATCCGACATGACACGGTCAAGCTCGTTAGTGGCGTATGTACGTCAAAGGTCAGGGTCACATGAATCTTCAGCAAAAAATTCCAGATGTTTAACATGGGACTCTGCGGGAGCTATTAAAGTAAGCTACCCATAATAGCAGGATAAAAGAACTCTGTATTTGTGATTGTGTTATGAAAGTATACCCAATTACACACCTATTGGTGAATTTTTAGGATACTTTACCATCTCGTTAAAAAAATATTCTCCATTTCGCAAGTATACCCCAATTTCACAAAATGGCCAAAAACTTTACACCTAATATGTAATTTTGCTACAATTCAGCTCAATATTAAGTCATTATCATCAGTAATAGCTCATTGGAAAGCGTAAACCTAGTGCAATACAAAAATGATATTCAAAAATGTAAATATTAGCCACAAAAAATAACAGAATGGTAATGATAAAATGCAATTATGCAAAATCAGGACAGTTTTTACCCAAACTCGAAGTCACCACCTTCACAAAATTGGCTATAATTTCATCAAAAATGAAAATCTTGACACCAAACCATTTTAAAAACTTCTAAAAACATCATTCTGGTAATAAACGTAAAGAAAAATGTAGGTAGCCGGGCAAATTTCCCGAGAAACACGTTTTGAAGCTTGAAAAAATGTTTTCACAAATATTTTTTGGTGCAACTTGTCACATCAATTTTCAGTAATTTACGCCTTGTATTCACATTTTAATAAATCTGGTTATATATAATGGTCTCCGATATAACTATGATCTACACGAATGTTTTCTGAACTATTTAGTTTTCGCGATGTCTTTTTCCAGAATTTGTCCGAATTTATCTCGAAGAGCCATTTTCGGGGAAATGTTGCAAAAGCCCGGGACTTTCACGTGAAAAGTGCGAGACCACCCAAATTTACTGCGTTAGAAACGCGAGTCCGTGGAGAACCCGAGTTCTTCAAAAGGGAGTTCTGAGTGCCGTCTCGCTGTTTCCACGGACTTCATTTTTTCACGCGAGGGTCGCGTGAAAACGTAGAGACAGAGAGCGTGTGAAAGTCCCGGTATTTTCACGATACTCCTCGTGAAAATACCGGGATTACAACGCTACCGCTTGTGAAAGTCCCGAGTTCTTAACGTGCAAAAACCCGAGTTTCTCACGTAAAAATCAGAAGCTGCATCTTTTATCGCCCACAATGCCTCAAACGTCCATATTATCGCCTGTGAATAAAGAAATCGGAAGTGACATATTCGTTACACGCCAGTGACACCTATAGTACAAATTTGGCTCGGAGAATAAAGAGTCTGAGATCATTGCGGCTTGGCATGGATGTACATGATATCCACGTGGGTTTAGGGACATGGGGATGGGGGGGAGCAGATTGTCATAGACTGAATATGGCGATGATCCTGTCGCTCACGCATAGGGATAGCTGTCTCTCATGCTAAGCAACGGGGGAAATTTGGTCATGGCTATCTTGATCCTCCCCCCCCCCCCCCGGCCCCATCCCCCAGGTCCCTTAACCCACATGGATCGGTAGAGCCCACCCCATGGCTGTGCTTTATTTTATTTTTAACCGTGGAGAATTAGGTTCTGTATACTACATGTTGCATTGGTCTCGCATATTTCACGGCTTGCTTGCGTTAAAAGCCCGGGACATCTCATCGCATGGCATGCAAGTAAGCCGTGAAATCTGCGAGACCAATGCATCATGTAATATAGAGAACCTAATTCTCCACGGTGACCGGGCGTGGAGAAATAGGGCACAGTCATGCGATGAGGTGTCCCGGGTTTTTCACGCAAGCAAGCCGTGAAATATGCGAGACCAATGCATCATTTAGTATAGAGAACCTAATTCTCCACGGTGACCGGGCGTGGAGAAATAGGGCACAGCCATGCGATGAGGTGTCCCGGGCTTTTCATGCAAGCAAGCCGTGAAATATGCGAGACCAATGCATCATGTAGTATAGAGAACCTAATTCTCCACGGTGACCGGGCGTGGAGAAATAGGGCACAGTCATGCGATGAGGTGTCCCGGGTTTTTCACGCAAGCAAGCCGTGAAATATGCGAGACCAATGCATCATTTAGTATAGAGAACCTAATTCTCCACGGTGACCGGGCGTGGAGAAATAGGGCACAGCCATGCGATGAGATGTCCGTGGCTTTTCACGCAAGCAAGCCGTGAAATATGCAAGACCAATGCATCATGTAGTATAGAGAACCTAATTCTCCACGGTGAACGTGCGTGGAGAAATAGGGCACAGTCATGCGATGAGGTGTCCCGGGTTTTTCACGCAAGCAAGCCGTGAAATCTGCGAGATCAATGCATTATGTAGTATAGAGAACCTAATTTTCCACGGTAAACGTGCGTGGAGAAATAGGGCACAGCCATGCGATGAGGTGTCCCGGGCTTTTCACGCAAGCAAGCCGTGAAATATGCGAGACCAATGCATCATTTAGTATAGAGAACCTAATTCTCCACGGTGACCGGGCGTGGAGAAATAGGGCACAGCCATGCGATAAGGTGTCCGTGGCTTTTCACGCAAGCAAGCCGTGAAATATGCAAGACCAATGCATCATGTAGTATAGAGAACCTAATTCTCCACGGTGAACGTGCGTGGAGAAATAGGGCACAGTCATGCGATGAGGTGTCCCGGGTTTTTCACGCAAGCAAGCCGTGAAATATGCGAGACCAATGCATCATTTAGTATAGAGAACCTAATTCTCCACGGTGACCGGGCGTGGAGAAATAGGGCACAGCCATGCGATAAGGTGTCCCGGGCTTTTCACGCAAGCAAGCCGTGAAATATGCGAGACCAATGCATCATGTAGTATAGAGAGACGAACCCTAATTTTCCACGGTGAACGTGCGTGGAGAAATAGGTCACAGCCATGCGATGAAGTGTCCCGGGCCTTCACGGCAAGCAAGCCGTAAAATATGCGAGACCGCTGCACTATGTGGTATAGAGAGAGCACGGACTCGCATTTACAACGGGGGGCGAGCGTGGAGAAATAGATCACAGTCATTAGGTAGGGTGTCCCGGGCTTTTCACAGCAAGCAAGCCGTGAAATATGCGAGACCCCTGCACTGTAGAGAGGGAGTTGAACTCGCCTTCTCCACGACGAGTGAGCGTGAAAGTCCTGGGCGAAACCACTACACTGTGTAGGGGGAAGTGCGTGGAGAAATAGAGCACAGCGATGGATTGACAAGTCCCAGGCTTTCTGTCGCCTCTGTCACGTCTCTGCCACTGCCTAAATGCACGCTTCTCGCACCATGTACACTCGCTCGCTTCGCCAGCTACGCTCAGGCTAAGAGGGTCGATGGCGGAGGTGGAGGTGAGCGCGGGCGGGCGGGGGTACACAACTATTTGATAAAGGGACAGATCAGCTCCCCAACCGACTTAGCTTCCTAGCTGTGCCACTAAGCAAAGTAGACTCGTTGGCGGGGGGGGGGGGGGGCGGCAGAACCTGTCAGAACAAGGGACACATAACTGTGGTTACTACCGCTCTCCCCCATCCATCCCCACCCCACTAAGACTCCTGTGCCCTAGTCAAAGTTGGACATTTCCATATTCGCCCAGCTAACGTTTTACTTTAGACAAATTTCGTTGCAACTGCACTAGGACAGTGTTTGTCGGCGGCATGGTTTACCCAACCGTTTGTCGCCGTTAAAAAGCCGAGTCCGAAAAGAAACTGCGTGAAAAGCGAGTCGGGCTGGCTCTATTTTTTCACGACTCGCTATTTTCATGCAACAGAAATACCCTGTGAATGACGACACGAATTGGGGATTCCCCCGTTAATGACGTAACGAGTTAGGGATTCCCCTTTCACTGACACCCGCCGATGTTTTTCAATGTTTATCGAGGTTTTTCTAAATCGCCGAAGCTTAGTATACGATGCTGTATTCATTTTACCTATGTCACCACTTCTTTTGCTGTGTTTTATTCGTACTTTGTTTCATTAAGACAGCGTAAAATCTCAGGACTACAACCCGGCGATGTTTACCGATGTTTACCGAGATCTGCTCAAGCGCCGAGGCTTATTATGGGTAGCTTACCTTAGCTATTAAGAACAGCCGGCCGACCTCTATCGCCTGGTGACAGTCAGGGCCCACACACCACGGCATGCGTTATCATATCATAACAAAGCGCGAAGGGGTGGTGTGATGATTGAGTTGACTGTCGGTGAGAGCGACCGCGGTGACAGTGTACTGTTGTGGGCTTAGTGTAAAAGACGAAACAAAACGAAATGATCGCAGTGCGTGCGTGCGGGGTCTTGAATAACTGCTTGATTGTGTGACTGACTATTCAGGGTCGGGGAACAGAGATCGTACATAAGCTCTGGGGCGAACCTATGTAGGGGCCGTATGTGTCTTACTGGGCCCGAAAATTCGAACGGCGGGGGCATAATATTTAGCCCCGCTCCACGCTAACGTCCTATTCTAAATATTTTGGTCCGGCGGTTTCGAACTTTCCTGGTCTTATGTGTCTCGCGGCGCCGCACCCCTATCCTTAAGCCGTGGGCCCTATCCATAGACCCTAACTCCTAACTCTCATCCCAATCCATGGCACCTAATCCCTGATCCCTAATGCCTAATTCTTAACCTCTAACATGGTTAATTTAAAGTCAGTTATAAGTCCTGCAGGACGGGGCGAGATAATAGCGAGCGCAAGCGAGCTCTTAAGGTAACATGCATGCGTATTCAACGTCCATTTCAAGCAGAGGCTCCATGAGACGTTTTCGGATTCGGAGTAAATATCAACTGTACATAAATATATTCAAGCAAAGAGAGGTCGAAGCCTGTTCTGTCATGTCTTTAATAATTAAATCAGCTGCCCCACAAAATTCACGAATACATTTTTTAATGTTGACACTGGATGAATACTTCAAATTAAAGTTAATTTATAAGCGACGCGCTAAATGTCTGTTGCCACGCAGAGCGCTCTTGGTGGCCGCCCATCGGCTGCTGTCATAGTGAGTAGTAATGTTGTGATGTAAAAATGTTATAAACATGATATCACAATGGGAGTTCCTAAGCAACCGAATGATGCCACAAGCACGTGCAGAATATACGTCATCCCGCCAAAGATATTCGTTATGGCAAGACGAAGTGAGATTAAGTTTAACTTGATGTGTTGTGTGATGCCCCCCCCCCCCTGTCCCCGCCCCATCCTAAATGCTTTGCATACAGGACATGATATAGTGTTAGTTTCTCACCAGAATCGTCACTTTTCCGGTCGCGGATCGCGGATCGCGGATCGCCCACAATGGCATTAACCACTTGCCAACCGCGTTGAACGTGTAGAAGTCGAGCTGGAACTCGCCAGTCTTTAAGTACGGGACCAGCGTGGTGAACGTGACGTCATGTACAAACTGAGTGACGTCATTGGCCGTTGTGACGTCACTGGTGGTGGCGTTATGGTAGGCTGCCATGACGTTACCACCCAAGGAGGCTCTGGTGCAGTACGTGAAGATGCTGTTATCTACGTTATTCTGGCTTCCGCAACAGAGGATGTCGATGAGGTATATCGCTCCAGACAGAGTCCAGTTCCTGATCCACATGTTCCGCTCCCCACCGATTTCAATGTTTGTCGGATCCAGCGAGAAGATTACGTCATTAATAATATGTATATCCTGTACTACATACATATGACTGCTGACCAGCGTTTACGTGAAATTTCAACACAACGGCGTTGGCAAGTTGGTTCGAATTGAACGACAGAATGTACTAATATTTTGTTCCGAAAGCTGTAGTGTGAAGCAAATCGCTGCCTGTTACCTACTTAATTACTTCCAGAGGCTGCACTGGTACACGAGCCCACATATATCAGGCCAAACTGACCTACTAATACGAGTCGCCTTGACAGACGAAGCGCAGGACTGGGACAGGGCTGACCTAAATAGGTCACCTCAGTCCTCACATCCTAGGGCAGACGAGGTAGTGTGGAGGAGTGGCGGGACCGCATGCCCCGGGTGTACGGGGGCGGGGTGTTGGGGTGGGGGGAGGTGGAGATGGGGGGTGGAGGAGGAGGGCATAGTGGCTACAGTTACATAAATCTTGCCAGTCTATCACTGCCCGTTGACAAATATTCATAATCCGAAACACGCGGTCAGCTAATAAGTAACTTACAGTTTATCCTCTTTGATTTGTATATTTTTGAGAGGCGGGTCCTTGAGGGTGGGGGGGTGGGGGGGGGGCTGCTTTTCCTCCGAAATACGTCGCGAAGTGTTAAACCCCTCAAGCAAGCGGATGTCTAGGACAATTTAAGTAGACGTTTTTTCGTTGACTCTTAATGAGGAAGAATGCCGTTTTCCCCGGAAAATCACGCCCCCCTCCCCCACCCACCAAGCTGGCGTGTCGGTCGTTAAAAAATTGGTAGACCCCCCGCAGTCATTCTCTCGCCCCCTCCCCACCGGTCACAAGTTTTTAGAGAGCTGAGATCCCCCGTCCCCCTCTCCCCGCCCCCTTTCCAAATATGAAGGATCCAGGGACCGTTTTTCATTGCAAAATTTACACCAGCTGAGAAAGAACACTATCTGAAGAGGCCTGGACCCGGTCGCAAGTTTGGAAACCCTCCTCTTCAAATTCCTGGATCCGCCCCTGATGATAATAGAAGGACATATGATAGAAAAAACGGTTCGCGTAGTCCCCCGAGAATCGTTGGGCTGTATTGCATTGGGCGCATTTCTTTGGGCCAGGTTCGGTATCCCGCCCGGGACCTGCAACACGTGACAGGGAAGTGCCGACAAGGAAGTGCCGACAGGGACATGCCATTTCCAATGAAATGCATGCACCGTTCACACCCGGTGCACGTAGGGGCACTGGAACCAACCTAATCTCATCACCTTTTTAACCAGCCGCCATTTTCTCCCGAATACCCCGTGTTGTTTTGAGCGGGGCACATCGGCATACCGAATGGATGTGCGCGCACCCATACCCGGGTGAAAGAAGTATCGGGCGGTTTACCGATGCGTAATGTGCGTATTCGGGTTACTGCAGCGATATACTGAGCTACCAAAGAAATGCGCCCGGTATGGCCGAAGCCCAGGCTCTCATGCATGACGTTAAATGTGTATGTGCTATATTTAGCCCATTCTGCACCGCATGGGTGCTCCATTCGCCTTATGCGTATGTTGGGAACTCCCATGTGAGTACGCTGGGAACTCCCATGCAAGCACGTTGGGAACTCTCATACGAGTACGTTGGGAACTCCCATGCGAGCACGTTGGGAACACCCATGCGAGTACGTTGGAAACTCCCATGCGAGTGCGTTGGGAACTCCCATGCGAGTGCGTTGGAAACTCCCATGCGAATACGCTGGGAACACCCATGCGAGTATGTTGGGAACTCTCATGCGAGTACGTTGGGAACTCCCATGCGAGCGCGTTGGGGACTCCCATGCGAGTACGTTGGGAACACCCATGCGAGCACGTTGGGAACACCCATGCGAGTACGTTGGAAACTCCCATGCGAGTGCGTTGGGAACTCCCATGCGAGTGCGTTGGAAACTCCCATGCGAATACGCTGGGAACACCCATGCGAGTATGTTGGGAACTCTCATGCGAGTACGTTGGGAACTCCCATGCGAGCGCGTTGGGGACTCCCATGCGAATACGTTGGGAACTCTCATGCGAGTACATTGGGAACTCCCATGCGAGTACGTTGGGAACTCCCATGCGAGCACGTTGGGAACACCCATACGAGTACGTTGGGAACTCCCATGCGAGTACGTTGGGAACTCCCATGCGAGCATGTTGGGAACTCCCATGCGAGTACGTTGGCAACTCCCATGCGAGTGCGTTCGGAACTCCCATGCGAGTACGTTGGGAACTCCCATGCGAGTACGTTGGGAACTCCCATGCGAGCACGTTGGGAACTCCCATGCGAGCACGTTGGGAACTCCCATGCGAATACGCTAGGAACACCCATGCGAGTATGTTGGGAACTCTCATGCGAGTACGTTGGGAACTCCAATGCGAGCGCGTTGGGGACTCCCATGCGAGTAAGCTGGGAACACCCATGCGAGCACGTTGGGAACTCCCGTGCGAATACGTTGGGAACTCCCATGCGAGCACGTTGGGAACACCCATACCAGTACGTTGGAAATTCCCATGCGAGTACGTTGGCAACTCCCATGCGAGCATGTTGGGAACTCCCATGCGAGTACGTTGGCAACTCCCATGCGAGTGCTTTCGGAACTCCCATGCGAGTACGTTGGGAACTCCCATGCGAGTGTGTTGGGAACTCCCATGCGAGTGCGTTGGGAACTCCCATGTGAGTACGAGGCTATAACTGCAAGTTTGCTCGCGAAAGGCAAGTGCGTATGATGTGTGGCTCTGGGGTGTGGCACGAGACCCTTTCTCTCATGCCGTCAATGGTCACTATTAAGTCTTTCAGATCATTATCGTTATAATTAGTTAACAAATAATAACTATTTCTGCCAATTTAAATCTATTTTGGCCACACTCGACAATAGTCGAAGCCGCTATTTTCGAAATATAATCTAGGCCTATGCCACGAAATGGCTGACCCCTTCCAGCTAGGGGGATATCCCAGACCAGTAGTGGGATGCTATCAGTTTAACATGGCATATCCGCTTAGTGGAGGATAACTATAAGGTAACATGTTCATTTGTTCATTTGAAAGTTAAAGACAAATTAATTAAATGTTAAGTGCTTGTATTACAAAATTCGCAGGGCAATGTTGTTCGAGTTATAAAAAGGGGTCCGTAATTCCATGTATATTTGTGTATATATTCTATGTATATTTGTGTATGTATATTTGTGTACATATTCTATGCAAATTTTTGTACATATTCCATGCACATTTTTGTATATATTCCATGTATACTTGTGTATATATGTTCCATGTATATTTGTGTATATATTCCATGTCTATTTGTGTATGTATTCCATGTCTAGTTGTGTATATATTCCATGTATATTTGCGTACCAGAAGACAATGCGTATTTTCGTATCGTCAAGAGGGACACGGAAAATGAGCAGAACGCCAGTCCAGTCCGCTGTGGCCCTCTGTTCCTTCGCTCATGCCGCTGCTGCTGCCGTCCGGGGCTGGCTCCCATTCGCTAGGCGGCGCTCCGTCCCTTCGCTACTGCTCCTGTCCGGGGCTGGCTCCCATTCGCTAGGCGGCGCTCCATTCCTTCGCTCGGGCTGCCTCTGCTACTCTCTGGGGCTGGCTCCAATTCGCTAGGTGGCGCTCTGTCCCTTCACCCAGGCCGCTGCTGCTGGTGTACGGGGCTGGCTCCCATTCGCTAGGTGGAGCTCCGTCCCTTCGCTCAGGCCGCTGCTGCTGCTGTCCGGGGCCGGCTCCTATTGCGATAATATTCTTGACAGATAGATTTTTTGCAGGTCGCAATATTACTTGATATATATTTTACGTATTGTTGGGCCTGGACGCCATGTTGGATATCCTCGTGATCCTCCTCTGGGAGTAGGGCCCGGAAGTAAAATGTACCACGTGACCGTGCCATCGGAACACAATCTTCGAGTTCGGTTATGCACTCCGCGGAGCCCGACTACCCGCATACCCGAACTCACTCGTAGTGTCGGTAGGGGCACATTTCAAGGTTTTAACCTGTTATACTTTCCATCAAAATTTTGCCCGGCGTGAATAAAAAGTACCTATATGGAAGCTTTTTTGAACTAATTTGTTACAGCAAAATGTAGCAGTTGCAAGTAACGATAACTGGCAGCTAGCTACTTCCTTTATTCACACGATGCGATAGGGTTATTGAACATCAAGAATGTCAAGGCACGTCCAGATATAATAAATATGCGTCACGGCGTGCTCTGGGTAAGCGGTTTCACGAGGCAGTTACGACATACACAAACAAATAGAAATGAATAAAAAGATAGATTCGTTGAAAAGCCATGACTAGGACATTCGGTGTGCTCTCGACAAAATTGAACCCTGTCTTTTTCTACTTTAATGTTGTTTTGAGTCTATGGAACAAATGAATTGTCGTGACTTCGAAGTCGTGCAATGGTACGTGCATTCAATGAAAAAATATTAGTTTTAGCTGTATTTTGGCTGGCTGGCAAGTAGCGTATAGACTTACATTATATAGTAGAGACCAACCCCTCCCCTACCTATACAATATTTGGCACAATTAATTAGTGAAGCAGATGATGTGTAAGCGAACTAAGGGGCCCAACAGTCCCCGACAAACCCTTAATCTTTCAGGTAATGACAGGCCATGGATAGAGATACACGAGGCCTCTCGCTCCTCGCGTCCTATATTCAGGACACCAGCAGAACGACGAAAGCTTCCATAGTCTAATTTAGTATTTCAGAACTGACAAAGTACACTTGATTTCATAGATAATATCAGAAGAAAACACCATAAACAAAACCATTAACACGTGCTTGAGTAAGTATAAATTGTTGGCTACATTCCTGAAAGTGGGTGCCACGGTGCAGCAAAAACTGCGGTGAATGTCAAATATCATGCTGAAGAATTTCTGAGCAACACAAAATCGCGTCCTTTGCTAGTGATATCAAGAAGGGCCAGTGTGAACGATACACATACATGACGGGTTGTACTTATCAAGTCTATCAACAACAACCCATAATTTGTTAACCCCCTTTATCGTGCGCGTTCGTAGCTGATGCACATAGCGGCATGAAACGTCCGTGTGGCATAGGTCTTAATTTTTTAGTTTTTATTTAAACATCATTTATTTAACGAGGTTCCCCTGAAAGGACAAGCCCTGGCACTCGCCCAACTTTAAGGTAAGTCTTAATTTATTGAGGGTAAAACAGGGTAAAAGGCTACACCGGCGTAATGTTGTTACGCACACTTACATACCCATATATTCATAAACATTTCCATTCACTAAACACGCATTGCTGGCCACATTCCAAGACTGATTTTACAGAGACGACGCCACAACCTGAGAAACTTTGCAGCAACGAGTTAAAATTGGTAGACTGGCGTAATGTTAAGCGTATTAACCCACGTGGAAGATATGAAAAACTGAAAAACTAGAGAACTGTTTGGATCGCGATATCTATAAAACTAAATTAGGTCAAGCTTAATACACAGTCACGACAAATGCCGTATTGAACTCAAAATTGCGGCAGGGAACGATACCATGTATCGGTCCAGGAAAAATTATGACCCTAAATCGGACGAAGACACTACACCCAGTCCATATTTCGGGCAGTCAATATTTTAGGCCCAAAATATCTTAAGCCCATGCCAGGGTTGGGTAATTTTTCTGGGTAATTTTTGCTTCTATATATACTGGAGAATTAACCAATATCCCTGCAGCCGGGGAAATAGTACGCCAAGGCCCCATAAACCCGCCTATGGCCGGTGCCGTTGGCTTGCTAATTCGCAACTACGCAACATTATCTATTTTCGCGCAACATTTAAGCACACCAGTCACACCAGTTTAAATGGATGAGGGTAACTCAATTGGAATAGATCAAGATAATAATAATTATCCGATACAGTATTTTAGGAAATGGAGAAAGCTGAGGCCAAACCTAGGGCCCAAGGGGCTCCTGCCCCCTGCCCCACACCCGCCCCCTCCCGGCTACTATGCGGCAATCCTATCCCGCTGCCTGTGCCTACGGTAGGATGGGTTGACAAGGGATGAGAGTCCTAGTCTCAACTAAATTCTTACATTATTTCATGAATACTTCCCCGAATGTAGACCGTTATCTGAAAAGGCTTCTCTTATCCATGACACAAGAGGAATCTCCAAAATCTGCAAACATTAGAGTACAAAGATCATACTGCCACCTAACGTCTAATGAATATGGGCCCTTCCATGATAGGGCGGACCATTGTATCCACATAGCTCACGCGTAACTCACGCCTACCATAAAGATGGACCTTAATTCGTTCTGCTAAAACTGTGGTTTCTGAGGTTAAAATCACCTGCACGCCACGGCTATGCGGTAACGCAATTAGTTGTCACTGAGTCACAGCTACATTAAAATAAATAATATGTTGCGTGTGGGGGCTCATGTACAGTAAGCATATCAAAACAACTAAAGCATCCCTGCCGCGACCCATTTAAGCAGGCCGCTAAGGATGAGAGCACATTTCTCATCAATTATTTACACCTTTGCGGCGGCCTGTCGAGAGCCATTTTTTAAGACACTCGACCATGAAAGGAAACCCCCTTAACACACCCTGCAGCCTCTGTGCTCTCAGGTATGGCAAGCCCTTTGCATCGAAATTTGAGAAACCTAGTTTCTCGTTCGAGTTATGTCGCCGAAAATCCCGGTTTCTCGACCAGAAACTTGGATTCTTGGCTGGGAACTAGTTTTGTAGCGCTAAAATGGGGGTTATAGCCAGAATCCCGGTTTCCAGAGCTATAACCTTAGTTGGGAAGAAGGCCTCAAGGAGGGGGGTCACACCCACAAAACCGCCCCCGACTGATCATCGTGAAATTTGAAACGTGGAAAGATACTCGGCGCAGCTCGCACACAGCTGAAAGGATCGAGGGGGGTAGCGGTCTCAGAAGACTACTGCCAAACCATCCGCGACACGCGCAAGAAGCTCGTCCCCATCATGCTCCAAAAGCGCAAGGAACAACCAGGGCAGAGGGTGTTTATCAAGCTGGATCGACTCGTCATCGACGAGGATCACGTAGACAGTTGGGGACCCAGTTTGTTTCATGCGAAAGGTTTCTCAGCGAGCCAGGGATATTCTCTCACAGAATTGGTGCTTCAATGTGTGTGACAATACAAAGCTGGCACCACAATATTGCTACTATAAAATTCTGTTAAACCCCTAGCCCTACCTCACATGTATACGATTCAAACGTTTGCGTAGCGTGTATAGCTGATTCCGATGCGCGAATCACAATTTGCTGATCGAAAAATGTAGACATTTAAATCTACCCTTTCAAGAAAGGCTAAGCATCCATTGTCCACGCGTCGGGGTGGACGAAGTCGAGTCACAAGCTCACGTTTTACTAAAGTGCTCATTGTATGACGATATTCGTCAACTCTAAATAAAGAACTACTATTATAAGTTCCCAACAATGGATAAATTTGTAGAGCTGATGTCCACAAACAACGAGCAAGCTATGTTTAATTTTTATGTAAATCTGTAAGCTTGGCTTTCCCCCAAAAAAATACCACAGTGGTTATTGAAGTTTCCAACATTCACTTTTCATATCATTTGTATGTACTGTCATGACTGTGCGTTTGTTCTCTTGTTTGTGTTATGTTTATGTACCTTGGCTGGAGGCCAGCCTATAGTACCCAAACCCAAACTACACAACTGTATGAATTTCGTCAGCTTGTAATTGGCTATATTAGAATTATTGCTACCCCTTCTTTCAAAGCAACGTGCGTTCTATAGCGAGAAACATATTGGAGTATTGAGGGGAAAATATAGTGATATTGAGTGATCTGCGAGGCCACCCTTTTTGTCTAGGTTCGCGTTAAGTATGCAATTAAAATCTCCGCCCGTAACTTTGTGGCCTGGTAAATCATTCGTGTCTAACATTTCAAATACATTTTGGAAGAATTCCAGGTTGTCTGTATTTGGGCCATATAGGTTGACCACTGTCATTCGCAATTCGTTGATGGTTACATATAATATAAATATCTGCCCCTGGGATCGACGATGGATCCGTGTACTTCCTGGGTGAGTTGCTTAGCGAACAGAATACAAACTCCCCTTGCATTGCTTTCACCATGGGCGAAAAGTATATCGCCTTGCCATTCTTTTAACCACCTTTGTTCACCGTTTGTCGTGCTGTGTGTTTCTTGTAACATGATCACATCAGCTTTCTTTTCCTCTCGCAACCAGTGAACAAGTCTTTTCAGGTTATTTTGCATTCCACGTGTTTAATGAGATTACAGTTATGGCTTCAATGACACCCATTTGCTAAATAATGTGTCGTTTACGTACAGTTCTTCCTTAGTAATATAACACCCCAGGCATTCGTAAGAGAGAGCCAAAACATTGTCTGTCACTCCAAGAGACCGCTCAAACATTACTTCTCTGTTGTAAGGAGACGCAAGAAGCACTTACTTCTATTGTTTCCTCCGAGTCGTGTTTTGCCGGTAAGGACCTGTGGACCATGAGCAGGAGGTCATTATTTTCTCAGAACGGGTCATTATAATTCCGTCACAATAATGACCCCTCGCTCACATACTCCATGCCATCGCCGCCTCCTCGGAGGAAACCATAGAAATAAACATAAAGCCAGATAAGGAATGAGTTGTAGGTCCTTATGGGAATCTCACAACTTCTCGGCTGCGCCTCGAAGTTCTTCAATCCTATTAAAAAATTGTGTGACGTCACGCCTTTGTCTTAAGTGTTCATTATCTGGAAGAATGGATCGACAAACAGACCTAGCCGTGTTGTATTAACGTAAGTGTGCGTTATTCAAAAAAAGAACAGTAAAACAGTGCTTTATTTTAATAATGAACGGAAAAACTGTGCATTATCTAGATAAAGAACAGTTGTTAAGATTGACTCGTCAAGTGTCAAGGTATAATCAGTCGAGCTGAGCTGAGCGGAGCCGAGTTGGCTGGTGTTGACAGAATTTGCCAATTTCAAGACAAACAATGGAATGCACAAGTCAATGTTAGGCACCAAAGGGGCGGGGGTTAGAGCAGAAATTTCGAAACATATGGAAATTCCACAGTTATCGATTGCATCCGTTTCTCATTATATCTGTCTTATCGCTTTTGAGGGGGCGATGTGTTCACGAATCTAAGAAGGAATGACTTCCAAAATGTCTACTTGATTCACGCCTTCCCACCTCTACCCTCCCCCCTGGGGCTTCACAATGACGAACCGTTGTTTCCACAATGTGCCTCGTGTATTCGTCGGGCAGTGCAATTGACACAATAGTCAATTCCTGTGTCCAAACGTGAGCACATGTCATGCCTTTCTTATAACAATGTTATAAGTACGTTAAAGAACTCGCTGTCGTGCATTCCCCAAATAAACCTATCGCGTCTTGTGCTTTATTTTGGCGAATGCACTCCAGCTCGTTCTTTAACTAGTACATAACGACCTGCAACTCATTCCTTATCTAATACACAATGTACATTTTTATTTGACACTTGATGCCAAGAGTTGTCCCCAGGTGTGATAAACAGGTGAGTTACAATCATGAAATATAACATCTTGTGTCGCAGCATATGGGACTGGCCTGAGTGACGGCCTGAACTGTCTGGCTAGATACAGTGTCAAAAACTTCGTTGTGAGCTCACAAGTCTGGCGTCATCGCCCCAGATGTACTCCACGGGGTCCATCTTGTATGTTTCAAGACCACTTCGGGCACCCAAGTCTGCCAAAAGCGCCGTGCTCACACATTAGGCCACGCAAATCGAATAATACAGTTAATACACTCTTGGTAAATAGGAAGTAACATGCAATATCTCAACAGAACAGCGCAACAGGAGAAAAGCTAAACACAAATGCGTAATACATATATAATAACTGACCCGTCTCGCCACCACTAACTTATTTCAATTTACCGTTTGCAAAGCCTCCTCAACAGATTGACCCCACCTCAGCTTTACCACCCAAGCGCGTTTGTCTTTGATAAAGCACTTGCCATGCCAGGTCCAGCTTTGCGCAATGAAATCGTGTCTCTTCACCCAGTTGACCAGTCGCTGCATGTCTTCATAGAGGTCATCGGCGATGGCTGTGCCGGAATCCTTTAAAGCACGTCGCCGCCTCATGATGTCGTCCTTCGTGGTGATGAAGTCAAACTCGACCATTATCGGCTTCACGACGTTTTTTCCTGATTCGTTTCTTAAGCATATTGTGTGAGAGTTTCTCTTTAATCAACCGGGCCACTTTAGCTTTGCAGTTTTTGTCACTCGTCTGTGAGGTTGCGAGACCAAACACTCGAATATTCCTCCTCCTGGAGTATTGTTCGTTTTATTTATTTTTTATATAGCTACACTCCATATGGCCGATACTCCATCAAAGTCTGAAAATATATAATATTCTTTTCAACATCCTCACAATGCAATAAAAGGAAGTTTGGTGCAGTTGGCCAATCGGTATTTTTATCGCGTGCCCGGACCTACTCTGCAGTCATGTGACCTGGTATTCCGCGCGACCTTTCCCTGCAGCTGCCAGCAGAGCCAGGCGAAAAACCGGACTGTTCGCACGTCTGCCAACGATCTCCAAAACGAAATGTTGGTTTCCTCAATGTAGGCCCGGGCTGATTTTACACCCGCCGTTACATTGACTGGTAAGGTGTGACGTGCAGGGATCATAGATACGGACCTTAGCAACGAAGAAACATATTTTCTCGGCAGAAAACTAGGTTTTGTCGCTGAAACTGCTGTTATGAAGCTAAAGAACGTGGTTTTAACCTGGAATCCTGGTTTCTTGGCGAGTAAGTGGGATATTAGGGCAAGAAAGCTGGTTTCTGGAACAAGAATGGAGGTATAGACATTCAGACACAATCGGCGCTGTAATAACTGGGGTTGTCGCTAAAACTAGGGTTAAATCCCTGGAAACCGGGATTCTGGCTATAAACCACATTTTAGCGCTAAAAACCTAGTTTCCCGCCAAGAAACCTAGTTTCTTGCTCGCGAAACTAGGTTTCTCGAATTGCGATACAAAGGGCTTGCCATAGGCAGGTACTAAATATGTGGGGGCGGGGCGGGCTAGCCCTGTTTATGGCATCCAGGCTTGTCCGCTCCCGAAAAGGCGGGCCGGAGGGCTATGGATAGGAACGTTTGAAAATACGGCAAGCACATTGAAAGGTAGATGAATGCGCCGATGAACCTGAAAGATATTTTACGGACCGACGAATGCTTCGCAAATATATATGGAACAAGAATTAAGTGCTTAAAGCAATATACTTACATGCGCCATCTTAGATTGTTTACACTTTACAATCAAGACTAAAAGTATCTTACAATTATGATGCATATAGTATTTATTTCTTTGAGTCTGTAAAACAACAATTTTAACATAAAACTACGCGTTTTATTTATATCGGTCGCGGACATCCTAGCGAGCCGCGGTCGACATCACACAGAACACCGAAGGGGCCTCAATAAAACGCGGAATACCTGCGGAAAACCTGCGAAATCATGCGGAATACTGCGAAAAACTTCGGAATTTTAGCCGCGAAGAATGTTTCCGAAGTTTCCCGCTTTTAATTGATGGCCATACCAAACAGTGAACCGGCGCGCAGAGATATAAAGCCAGGCACCAACTCTTCTGCTCCGAAACACAAAGTCGCTCTCTCCGGATAGCTATAGGCCATCAGGATTTAAATTCAAGACAGAATATATTTATTTGACATGGAGAGGAGGTTGGTAGAACAACACCTATGTAATATATTGCTTTAAATGGTGAGTGTTACGTTTTCTATTCTGCCACAAACAGCAGAAGACAACCACTATGTTCTTTCCTGTCTTCGGCGCACTCCAAGGCTGTTTACATTGGTCTGTCAGATTGTTTTCAACCATGAATAGGGCTAGGGCAGGCCACTCCCAGGGGGTGGGTGCCAGGTATCAATTGTCGCGACATGACCAGGGTGGCGGGAATGGGGTACATTTGTCTGTAAATGGGTGGGGGTGTGCCCTGGCCACTTCAACTACTTGGGGTCTTGTGATACTGATTGTTTTGATGAATAATAGGGTCTTTTGAAACCCAAATGATTTCTTTCACATATCAAACTGAATTGTAGTACCATTGATCTTGCATGATTGACCCAGCCAGATATGTGTGTTTATTAGGAGTCGGCACGTCTGCCTATGCAGGTGGTGGGGGAGGGGGGGGGGGTCTTTTGAAGCGTGTAGGCCTACACACCTCTCTAATTACGATGCATGACCCCCCCCCCACCCCCCCTCCACCTCGGGTATATGACCTACACATATTGAAGGTTCCTATGAGAACCAAATATTGAGCAGCTCTGAGTAACTTTTATCATGGGCTTATCCCGGGCGGGCAGGGGGCACGTACCTCCTCTTTCAGACCGTAAACTACATTTGTGTCCCAACGCCTTTTCAAATTATGTGCTCCCTGTGTGGCTGTTGTTTTCATGACACACGGGCCATGGAGGGTGGTCGTGGGGGACACCATGTGGCTCTGGTCTTCATGATATAAACATCCCAGCGTAGAGCTGACTGTCGTGTCAATGACAGTGTAACTATGAAGACTGTGGCCGCTCACTTAAATGCGGCGGACCAGTGGTGGCGGACGTGCTGTGCAAACATCAAACTTTCGCCTGAATACACTGGTGTAACCAGGAAGTGCGTATGGCAAGCCATTTTATTTTTATCATGTTGCTTCAGAAAACATTTTTTACATAATATATTCCGTTTTGTACCATAGAATTCGGCTCTCTGTAAAAAGAAACACATTTCACAGGATTAAAGCTAATACTTATTTGTATGTACATGGCTTGTCATTGACATATTTATGGTGTCCGTCGAATATCATGAAATGCGCAATCCGAATCATCGATCAATTCGTTCGAAAGGCGGGGGGGGGGGTGCGACCCGGCCCTGACCCCTCCGCCGCCCCCTCCTTTGTAAGGCCGAAATGCTCGGTCCGCCAAGATACCTCTATTGAATACTAGGATATAATATATACAGCAATTTGTTTTCAGTTCTAGGGTGACGGACCTATATTATAGACATGTATGCCTATTGCATGCGTCGCGGGGCGTCGCCACGCCTCGGCTCCGATACTTCATGTGAGTCTGACCCCGGCCTCGCCCCCCGGCCTCGCCCCCCCGGCCTCGGCCCCGATGCGTCCTGTGCGTCACATGAACCACCCACTTACGAATCAGCGGAGTGGCACGAACCAATCTTCCGAGCAGTCGGCTCTCGGCCATATAATTATTGAGATCGAGGATCGAAAATTGCACATCAGACCGAGAATATAGTATTTATCGCCCACTGTAAGCCAAAAACAGAGAGAAAAGAAGTAAAGGACGCAGTTCAACTATTGAGCGCACAACCCTATTATCAACGATTTGATGGTCAACCCAACTGACCTAAGTGGACTTAATTTTTGGGATCGCTGGCGTTTGAGTGCGTTGTAAGCTTTCCCCGCCAAATGTCTAGTAATAACAGCTGCATTATGTTAAAGTAATATGTTCGCATTATTGTATTTTACCAATCTGTTTTCCATGTCAAATAAGTAATAAATAATAAGTATCCTGTCTTGAATTTAAATCCTGAAAGCCTGTTTGCTATCTGGAGAAAAACACATTTCTTTACCGGGGCAGAGGTTGGTGATGTCGACCGCGGCTCGCTAGGACGCCCGCTCGCGCAGTTATACGTTGACATTTTAGTTTTACCGACTCAACGAGATATACAAGAAATACCCATCATAATTTAGTCTTGATCGTAAAATGTAAAAAATCCAAGATGGCCTATGTAATTAGGCTGCTTTAGGCGTCTATACCTGTAATCCCCGTTCCGCCCATCCCCACAACCAGTCCCGACTTGCTCTCCGCGACAGCACCAAGGTCTGGACATTGATTTTATGCAGTGCCGGTTAGTATTATCTTTTGTTTGGCTCACAATATTATTGGGGATGCTTGTGTTATGTAAATAGTTACTCACATATCACTGACCATGTTCTGTTTGCAAAAACGATCAAAATGCACTTGCTTCGTTTTAAGGTCATATATATGTTCAGTGGCGGATCCAGAATATTACAACGCTGACGCTACCACAGTGTCTCCCATCATACATTGGCAACAAATAGAGAGGTGAGAGAGGCAATAAAAGTCATTGGATTGGAGGGCTCTGCTCATCATAAGATCATCCTGGTCGTCCAAAAAGAAACATCCCCCAAAACATTACAAATCGGCTAGTGCCGCTCCAAATATGAATACACAGGTTAAACAGACAAATTTGTTGATGTGTAACTTTGTTATTGTTAAAAAAAGTTAAACAGACCACAATATAGGGTAATAAGAGAAACTGGCTCGAGGTAGAGGGTGAGGAATACCTTTTCGGACCTCCGCGATTGGCATCCAGGAATTCTTGGAGATACGCGATTAGCTGTTGCAAATTTATGGGGCTCGCTGCGGGCACAATTTACGGTTGAACGCGAAGACCCTTTCCCTATTTGCCGCCATCCGTTAGTTCTCGATATTCGCGATATCACGTTTAAGGCGGGTTTTTTTTTCGCGCCCAATCTTGCACAGTCCTTATCTTGGAGATTCGACATTACTCTTCTTAATTCTTGGGGATTCGCAATTCACAGAGGTACTCACTTCCACCGAGGCGAGGAAGCCACGGGGTTACAGCTGACATATCATAACAAAAAGGGTTACATGCTAAGATACACTTCATTTTATCGGGCACCAACACGGGAAGTGTAACGAATATGATCATGCTGTCTCCTTTTACGGCTAAGCCTATACTGGAAGATGTCATTACAGCTAAGTTTGAACTGGAAGATGTCATTACAGATAAGCTTGAAATGGAAGATGTCATTACAGCTAAGCTTGAACTGGAAGATGTCATTTACAGCACAGCTTGAACTGGAAGATGGCATTACAGCTCAGCTTGAACTGGAAGATGGCATTACAGCTGAGCTGGAACTGGAATATGTCATTACAGCAAAGCTTGAGCTGGAAGATGTCATTACAGCTAGGCTTGAACTGGAAGATATCATGGCAGCTAAGCTTGAACTGGAAGGTGGCATAACAGCTAAGCGTGAACTGGGAGATGTCATTACAGCTAGGCGTGAACTGGAAGGCATCATTGCAGCTAAGCTTGAACTGGAAGGTGGCATAACAGCTAAGCGTGAACTGGGAGATGTCATTACAGATAAGCTTGAAATGGAAGATGTCATTACAGCTAAGCTTGAACTGGAAGGTGGCATAACAGCTAAGCTTGAACTGGAATATGTCATTACAGATAAGCTTGAAATGGAAGATGTCATTACAGCTAAGCTTGAACTGGAAGATGTCATTACAGCACAGCTTGAACTGGAAGATGGCATTACAGCTGAGCTGGAACTGGAATATGTCATTACAGCTAAGCTTGAACTGGAAGATGTCATTACAGCACAGCTTGAACTGGAAGATGGCATTACAGCTGAGCTGGAACTGGAATATGTCATTACAGCTGAGCTTGAACTGGAAGATGGCATTACAGCAAAGCTTGAGCTGGAAGATGTCATTACAGCTAGGCTTGAACTGGAAGATATCATTGCAGCTAAGCTTGAACTGGAAGGTGGCATAGCAGCTAAGCTTGAACTGGAAGGTGGCATAGCAGCTAAGCTTGAACTGGGAGATGTCATTACAGCTAGGCTTGAACTGGAAGATATCATTGCAGCTAAGCTTGAACTGGAAGGTGGCATAGGGGGGGGGGGGTCAAAGGCTATTTGGATCAATCGGGATTGGGTATTTCATTTCACCGTAAACTGGGAGTGAAGCAAATAATTCTTCGTGAACTGGGAATGGGGTATTAGCCGAACGCCGTGATCAAGGATTTTCATTAATAGTGAACTGTGAATTTTAATATTAAATAACTGTGAATCGGAAAATTTGCATTTTAGTTTCGTGTTTCGGCCCTTCCATTGCATGACGATAGTTCTTCTTTCAATTCTCCGTGACCTGGGAATAACGAAATTTATTCTTCGTGATCTGGGACCCGGAACCCCCCCCCCCACCCCGCCTGCCCCCCTTGGGGTTGAGCGGGATCAAGGTCGTTCATGGGACAATGGATAAATATTTGTCTCAGATTTTGGTGTCGAGGCCCACATTTGAACCCACGACCTTGAGTTCAAAACCGGTCCGGGGCATAGTATGTCACCCAGCCCCATGCTAATATCAGCTTCGAGGGCGAAATATCTAGCCACGGGGCGTATGGAATTTACGGGCCCATGTCATCCATGTCAACATATCTGCACGATGTTCTTTCTAGGCGTTGAGAGACTAGGCCCTGCCACAGCCCCACCTCCGCTCGCTCCATGTGAGGCTGTAAACGGCTAACGTAAGCTTGGCAGAGGTTGGTCAACAGGGTCAATGCGCTCTGCCTCTTTCGAATAGTCTCATTGGCTGTGCTGAGTGCGATGCATCATGGCCGCCGTTGACAAAGTTTTGGAGAAAGTACAGTTTTGTCTCAAATTTCGCGAAGATCAAGAATGTTACTCTCCAGTTCAGCGGGGTGGCGGGTTGGAGGGGAGGGGGAGTGGGGTGTACACGGCCCCTATACTCGCACTCCGTCCACCCTCCCTCACCCTACTAATGAAACATGCCTCTGACCTCACACGATACGGAGACGAGAGAGCCCGCTCCGGCTCGGTCCCCAGTGGAATAGCCAGGGGAATCATGCGACAGGGCTACCGCCTTTCCCCTCTCTCCGTCGCTTTACGGTGCCTATCTGTGCCCTTATTTGAAACATCTAACTTGATTCTTTACTTTACAAACCCTTTGCCTGCAAAAATGGGCCGACTTCCGCATTTCTAAGTTAAAAGTGAAACAAAACCCTCCCCCTCCCTCGCCCTTGGGATCAAATGGTCCGCCCCTCAGGTTCAGCGGGTTTGTGACCTATTTTTGCTGAGTTGGTACTTGCACCAGTACACCACCGATGGAGCTGAATGTAAAGTTACGAAGAAGGAAGAAACTTTGTCTTGTCATCATCAAAATGTGATGCAAAGACATCAAAACAATCTTTACCCTTAATCGTGTTGTATAAAGACGCATTAGTTCTTACGCCATGCACCATACAGCTTTGCAGCGACATGGTTACGTCAACTATTTGCTCTCGCCATCTTTGTTGGTGAGATGCCGAGGAGACTTATTGGTTTTCTTGTGACGTCATTGTACGGAATTCCTACAGTGAATTTAGCCGTTTACAGACCCAATCTGAGTGAGCAGGCCACGCAGAGGGGGCTGAGGAGGAGACTATTGGGTAACCCCCTTCGCTCAGGCGGCGAAGCGAAACGAGCCTCTATGTTCAGTCCCTGGATAAATAGGCGGGGACTGGTCACCCCCCTTCCCCTCCCACCTCCCACACACACATGCTCCCAGCGCACCCTCAAAACGCTTCAATACGATTCTGGCGACCCAAATAAAACCGTCCCGACGAAGACCGTCAGGGCGCGACCGGGAGTCTAAAGACATACATCTTAATATTCCACCCAACCCCCTCCGACCCCGCAAAGAAAAACACAACAAATACGTTTACATAACGCCGAACCAGGATGTAAGTGAGGAGTCGCGCTACACCCAATGGGGTCTCGGTATGGGTGGATGCGATCAGGGTGGATGCGACCAGGGTGGAGGCTGAGGCGGCCTGGCCCGCACACAAGACCATCTAATCACTTGTGCAGTAACCCTTGGGAGGAGACACCAGGAACCTGGAGTATCTGTAGCACCACGACATCTCCGCGATCCGGTGTCACGTGATCAGTACCTGCAGCATATGGTGAGTTGCCGATACAGTGACAAACACTGCAATGTCTGTAGATTGGGGTTGCATAGGTTTCTACAGCCTAATGATGCCAAAATGAGGCTCAGACTTCATATTAGCAATTTGATACTGGGTTCGTTTTGTTCATGAATCCATCTACATCTACACTGTTAAAAGTGAAATATAACTTGGTGTGTTGAGACTCTTAAAGGTCTTCCATTTGCTGATCCACCGATCTATCACCTGTACGTTACTTCAAGCAATGGCACAATTTTGTCGCATTTGTTCACTTTGCAGGGGTTTATGGTAAACATGCTTCCGTCCATAAAATATCGCATACGTTTGTGGAAGATAATACGCAGTTGTAATGAACGCAATATGCCTTTAGAGGTGATAAGCAAAATGTAAACAACCCATGATATACCGTCACGGACAATCTCTCCCTGGGTGATGAAATAATATTTGAGTTGGTAAGGCAGTGACAAAACTTCAAAGCTAACCTTTCGCACAAAAATAATAATTTACAAGGCATGTGCCATCAAAGAAACGTAAAGTCGAGATTTCGATGCCTATATGTTTTAACATTGCATATTGGTTTGTAATACAGAACATACATGGATATTGTGTAGACGAGCAATTGACTCGGGAAAACGTAATACTGAAATAATGAAAGAAAAACAGAAAACTTTGAAGAAGGCATATGTCAGGAGGGCGGGAGGGGGGGGGGTCCTGGTGGGGTGTTTCTCGTCGAGGGTAAGCCAATGCAAAGGGACGCTCACAATCTCAATATAAAAACACAGGTTGTTCGCCAAGTTTAATAAACATTAATATGTGCAACTAAGATTAAACATAAAATGCATATATCGTACCAGATACAATGTAAACCATTGTTTAATAAAGGTATGCATACGTCATATTATCAAACAATAGACAATGTGACAAATGATAAGATTATATAACATTGCGACATATCGTACTTACAAGCAAACAATCAACACAATTAATTCGGAGTTTGCAATTTGAACTCAAAATAGATAGAAGTTTGTATAACCCTATAACGATGTTTACAGATAAGCCGATCGAACAATGTTATCAGGAAACATTCTTAACTCAGAGACAACATTTTTGCCTCTACTTGGCTTAATGATATTTTGTAATGCATCGGAGTCAACCTCACCGTCCCAATATATCGATAAACTAAACATACATGTCACTCTTTTTCAGAAAGCATCCAGGTGCGCCTTCGAGATATTGTCGCTATGAGGCTCGAGTGCTTCGTCGTTTGTCTGCTCATAACAGGGACAATGGTAGTGCCAGGACATGGCAGGACGACTTATGAAGCAACTGCCACCACGAGTGAAAGCCCCACACGTAAGAATATGTCGCCCACAATGAGTGCCATATCAACTCAACTTGAAACCACTGTTGTATATCATGCCAACTCTTGGTTCAGCAATAACGATGAGTCATTTCAAAACTCCGCGCGATTATATATTATGCAATATTTATAGGCGTTGGCAATCGATTATCAGCCGGATGACGACTTTATTATCCATAGGAACTTCGACAACTGCATCATCCAGCGCAGTCACCGCGACCGGGACAACCACTCCACCGAATACAACACCTTCCATCACTGTCGACACGACTGAGATTACTACAGCGACCACAACACCTGCCATCACTGTCGACACGACTGATATTACTACAGCGACCACAACACTTGCCATCACTGTCGACACGACTGAGATTACTACACTGACCGAAACACCTTCCATCACGCTCGACACGACTGAGATTATTACATCGACCACAACAACTACCGTCACTGTCGACACGACTGAGATTACTACACTAACAGAAACACCTTCCATCACTGTCGACACGACTGAGGCCACTACATCGACTACAACACCTTCCACCACACCTACCACGACTGAGGCCGCTACACTTTCTACCACAGCTACCACGACTCAGACTACAACACTCTCCACAACACCCACCACGACTGAGATCTCACCTTCCACCACAGCCACCACGACTGTGACTACAACATCTTTCAAAACACCCATTACCACTGAGACCACAACACTTTCCTCCACAGCCACCACGACTGAGACCACAACACCTTCCACCACAGCCACCACGACTGAGACCACAACACCTTCCACCACAGCCACCACGACTGAGACCACAACACCCTCTACCACAGCCATCACGACTGTGACTACAACACCTTCCACTACACCCGCTGCCACTGAGACCACAACACTTTCCACCACAGCAACCACGACTGAGACCACAACACCTTCCACCACAGAAACCACGACTGAGACCACAACACCCTCTACCACAGCCACCACGACTGAGACCACAACACCTTCCACCACAGAAACCACGACTGAGACCACAACACCCTCTACCACAGCCACCACGACTGTGACTACAACACCTTCCAGCACACCCACTACCACTGAGACCACAACACTTTCCACCACACCCACCACGACTGAGACAAAAACACCCTCTACCACAGCCACCACGACTGTGACTACAACACCTTCCACCACACCTACCACGACGGAGGCTGCTACACTTTCTACCACAGCCACCACCACTCAGACCACAACACTCTCCACAACACCCACGACGACTGAGATCACACCTTCCACCACAGTCACCACGACTGGGACCACAACACCTTCCACCGCAGCCACCACGACTGAGACCACTACACCAACCATGACACCTTCCACAACAGCTACCACGACTGAGACCACTACACCAACCATGACACCTTCCACAACAGCCACCACGACTGAGACCACTTCGCCGACCACAACAACTTCCACAACAGCCACCCCGACTGAGACTACCACACCAACCACGACACCTTCCACAACAGCCACCACGACTCAGACCACACCACCAGGAGGTAAGTGATGATCAGTGAATGAAATATATGTACCTTATTTACATGATTTGGGCTGCAATGAATGTGTTGCATCTTTCTTCTGTCTGCTTGTGAGTAATATTAATGGGATAATTCGGTCACGCATGGAATCGATTGTGTCATCTGTATGTGACAGAAACCTAGGCGTAATCATTCGTGCGATAATGCTAATATGAAAGAATTTGATGGAAGCCAACCTGGGGATCGTTTCACTAAGAGTTACGAGCTCGTAACCCTACATTGTACATGTTAATTAAACCACTGATCGCAATTTGACGAGTAATGAAGACAAGCATTATGCTGCGATTATGGGAATGCAGCCATTTTTGGGAAATGCGTTTTCTACCAATATTATTCCAGAGCATGTTTGCCCTATATTTATGATAAATTGAACAATTTTTTAATTATTTCGGGCCGGCAATTCATTTTTCTTATTTGGCGAAAAAAAATTACGATATCTTAGTGAAGTGACACGATGGTTTAGCAATCATCTTATTATTCACTTCGTAGTGTGGCATCATTGCAAAACTGTTGTTTCATCTTTTGTTATTCGCGTTGCACATGTATTTTGTCAACGGCATCAGCACTCTTATTACGTACGATGACGGTTCTCAGATTTCTGTGTATTACTCATATAATTGGTGCTAACCCTTTCTTCTTTCACATGTGGTTCATTCGCAAAATCAGGTGCCCAAGTTCCTGTGGCAATATCTGATAACGTCAACTCGTTTGTACCACACTTCCTGATTTTCTTTACTGAATGTTATTGATCACTGTTCTGCATGTATTATAATGGGCTTTCGGACACATTTCCGCTTGTATCTCATACCGGGATTGACCACACGTACAAAGAAGAAAACGATATGAAGTTTTGTATGTTTTGTATGTTTAGGCTTCCACTCAAATGAAACTAATTTTTGAATATCCTAAAGCAGGCTTAATAGCCTTGACCATTTACATAAGACACGGACAATTACCGCGTGATATGTATTCATGTTTGCTTTGCTTTCTGTGACCTCAAGCCAATGAGCAGTGAGTCTGAATTTCAATATAAAAACTGTTGCGCGCAGCCCTTGCCATCCCTCTATGAGCGCCTAAAAGTTCCGAGTTAGTCAATTCTTGCCTAATATTATTTTATTCGAGTATAAGAGAGATCTATGAGTCCAGAATTTCAACGAATAAAATAATAATGGAGTATCCTGTCAAGCCAAACATTTGGCGGCGCCTGATCAAAGACGATCTACGGATTGACGTTAATCAGTAAATGTGACTGATATTCATATTATCAGTTTGTGCATTACGACTATATTGTCTAAAGGGCATTATTCTTTAATGTTAGAAACAGTAGATCTATTAATACGCAATAGTTGCTTGAGGAGTACGAACTGGGATATCTTACCATTATATTGCACGCTTGATTATGTCCTAAGAAACAACTACCGGCCGGTTGTATACAATGCCACCTTTTGTCTCAGCAATAACCATGAGTCAGCTTAAAACTGCGAGGGACTCCATATTATGCGATGTTTATAGGCGTTACGAATCGATTATACGCCGGATTATTATCCATAAGAGCTTCGACAACTGTATCATCCACCGCCGTCACCGCGACCGGGACCACTGCACCGACAACAACACCTCCCACTACAGCCACCACGACAGGGACCACTACACGGACCACAACACGTTCCACCACAGTCACCACGACCGGGACAACCACACCGACCACAACACCTTCCACCACAGTCACCATGACCGGGACAACTACACCGACCACAACACCTTCCACCACATTCACCACGACCGGGACAACTACACCGACCACAACACCTTCCACCACAGTCACCACGACTGGGACCAATACACCGACCACAACAACTTCCACCACAGCCACCACGACCGGGACAACTACACAGACCACAACACCTTCCACCACAGTCACCACGACCGGGACAACTACACAGACCACAACACCTTCCACCACATTCACCACGACTGGGACCACTACACCGACCACAACACCTTCCACCACAGTCACCACGACCGGGACAACTACACAGACCACAACACCTTCCACCACATTCACCACGACTGGGACCACTACACCGACCACAACACCTTCCACCACAGTCACCACGACCGGGACAACCACACCGACCACAACACCTTTCGCCACAGTCACCACGAGAGGGACAATTACACCGACCACAACACCTTCCACCACAGCCACCACGACCGGGACAACTACACCGACCACAACACCTTCCACCACAGCCACCACGACTGGGACAACTACACCGACCACAACACCTTCCACCACAGTCACCACGAGAGGGACAATTAAACCGACCACAACACCCTGCACAACCATCACCATGACTGAGACCACTACGCCGACCACAACACCTTCCACCATAGCCGCCACGACTGGGACCACAGCACGTTCCACCAGAACCACCACGACTGGGAACACAGCAATTTCCACCACAGTCACCACGAGAGGGACAATTACACCAACCACAACACCTTCCCCCGCAGTCACCACGACTGAGACCACTACGCCGACCACAACACCTTCCACCATAGCCGCCACGACTGGGACCACAGCACGTTCCACCAGAACCACCACGACTGGGAACACAGCAATTTCCACCACAGTCACCACGAGAGGGACAATTACACCAACCACAACACCTTCCCCCGCAGTCACCACGACTGAGACCACTACGCCGACCACATCACCTGCCCCCACCGTCACCACGACTGAGGCCACTACGCCGACAACATCATCTTCCACCACAGTCACCGCGACTGAGGCCACTACGCCGACCACATCACCTTCCACCACTGTCACCACGACTGAGGACTACGCCAACAACATCACCTTCCACGACAGGCACCACGGCTGAGACCACTACGCCGACCACATCACCTTCGACCACCGTCACCACGACTAAGGCCACTACGCCGACCACATCACCTTCCACCACAGTCACCGCCACTGAGACCACAACGCCGACCACATCACCTTCCACCACAGTCACCGTGACTGAGACCACAACGCCGACCACATCACCTTCCACCACAGTCACCGCGACTCAGACCACTAGGCCGACCACATCACCTTCCACCACAGTCACCACGACTGAGGCCACAACGCCGACCACATCACCTTCCACCACAGTCACCGCGACTGAGACCACTACGCCGACCAGATCACCTTCCACCACCGTCACCACGACTGAGGCGACTACGCCAACCACATCACCTTCCACGACAGTCACCGCGACTGAGACCACTACGCCGACCACATCACCTTCCACCACAGTCACAACGACTGAGGCCACAACGCCGTCCACATCACCTTCCACCACAGTCACCGCGACTGAGACAACAACGCCGACCACATCACCTTCCACCACAGTCACCGCGACTGAGACCACAACGCCGACCACGTCACCTTCCACGACAGTCACCACGGCTGAGACCACTACGCCGACCACATCACCTTCCACCACAGTCACCACGACTGAGACCACTACGCTGACCACATAACCTTCCCCCGCAGTCACCGCGACTGAGACCACAACGCTGTCCACATCACCTTCCACCACAGTCACCGCGACTGAGACCACTACGCCGACCACGTCACCTTCCACCACAGTCACCGCGACTGGGACCACAGCACGTTCCACCAGAACCACCACGACTGGGAACACAGCAATTTCCACCACAGTCACCACGAGAGGGACAATTACACCAACCACAACACCTTCCCCCGCAGTCACCACGACTGAGACCACTACGCCGACCACATCACCTGCCCCCACCGTCACCACGACTGAGGCCACTACGCCGACAACATCATCTTCCACCACAGTCACCGCGACTGAGGCCACTACGCCGACCACATCACCTTCCACCACTGTCACCACGACTGAGGACTACGCCAACAACATCCCCTTCCACGACAGGCACCACGGCTGAGACCACTACGCCGACCACATCACCTTCGACCACCGTCACCACGACTAAGGCCACTACGCCGACCACATCACCTTCCACCACAGTCACCGCCACTGAGACCACAACGCCGACCACATCACCTTCCACCACAGTCACCGTGACTGAGACCACAACGCCGACCACATCACCTTCCACCACAGTCACCGCGACTCAGACCACTACGCCGACCACATCACCTTCCACCACAGTCACCACGACTGAGGCCACAACGCCGACCACATCACCTTCCACCACAGTCACCGCGACTGAGACCACTACGCCGACCAGATCACCTTCCACCACCGTCACCACGACTGAGGCGACTACGCCGACCACGTCACCTTCCACCACAGTCACCGTGACTGAGACCACAACGCCGACCACATCACCTTCCACCACAGTCACCGCGACTCAGACCACTACGCCGACCACACCACCTTCCACCACAGTCACCGCGACTGAGACCACAACGCCGACCACATCACCTTCCACCACAGTCACCGCGACTGAGACCACTACGCCGACCAGATCACCTTCCACCACCGTCACCACGACTGAGGCGACTACGCCGACCACGTCACCTTCCACCACAGTCACCGCGACTGAGACCACTACGCCGACCAGATCACCTTCCACCACCGTCACCACGACTGAGGCGACTACGCCAACCACATCACCTTCTACCACAGTCACCACGACTGAGGCCACAACGCCGTCCACATCACCTTCCACCACAGTCACCGCGACTGAGACAACAACGCCGACCACATGACCTTCCACCACAGTCACCGCGACTGAGACCACTACGCCGACCAGATCACCTTCCACCACCGTCACCACGACTGAGGCGACTACGCCAACCACATCACCTTCTACCACAGTCACCACGACTGAGGCCACAACGCCGTCCACATCACCTTCCACCACAGTCACCGCGACTGAGACAACAACGCCGACCACATGACCTTCCACCACAGTCACCACGACTGAGGCCACTACGCCGACCACATCACCTTCCACCACAGTCACCGCGACTGAGACCACAACGCCGACCACGTCACCTTCCACGACAGTCACCACGGCTGAGACCACTACGCCGACCACATCACCTTCCACCACAGTCACCACGACTGAGACCACTACGCTGACCACATCACCTTCCCCCGCAGTCACCGCGACTGAGACCACAACGCTGTCCACATCACCTTCCACCACAGTCACCGCGACTGAGACCACTACGCCGACCACGTCACCTTCCACCACAGTCACCGCGACTGAGACCACTACGCCGACCACATCACCTTCCACCACAGTCACCACGACTGAGGCCACTACGCCGACCACATCACCTTCCACCACAGTCACCGCGACTGAGACCACTACGCCGACCACATCACCTTCCACCACAGTCACCGCGACTGAGACCACTACGCCGACCACATCACCTTCCACCACAGTCACCGCGACTGAGACCACTACGCCGACCACATCACCTTCCACCACAGTCACCGCGACTGAGACCACTACGCCGACCACATCACCTTCCACCACAGTCACCGCGACTGAGACCACTACGCCGACCACATCACCTTCCACCACAGTCACCACGACTGAGGCCACTACGCCGACCACATCACCTTTCACCACAGTCACCGCGACTGAGACCACTACGCCGACCACATCACCTTCCACCACAGTCACCGCGACTGAAGCCACTACGCCGACCACGTCACCTTCCACGACAGTCACAACGGCTGAGACCACTACGCCGACCACATCACCTTCCACCACAGTCACCGCGACTGAGACCACTACGCCGACCACATCACCTTCCACGACAGTCACAACGGCTGAGACCACTACGCCGACCACATCACCTTCCACCACAGTCACCGCGACTGAGACCACTACGCCGACCACATCACCTTCCACCACCGTCACCAGGACTGAGGCCACTACGCCGACCACGTCACCTTCCACCGCAGTCACCCCGACTGAGACCACTACGCTGTCGTCTACATGTAACTGGCGTTAATATGTTTGCATATGTCACCGTCTCTTCGCTTTGATGTCTCCTTCGATTGCAGCCATTAATAACACAGGTTCCAGGTTAGCTGGTCTAGTTTCTATAACTCCATTAGTGATTCTAAACGCGTCTTATTTCTGGTTCTTCGCAGATTTGCATGACACTAAGTAGGCAATAAGTATGCCAGTACTCTGTCTGGGTTGTATATTAGGCCCGAAAAGTGTCTTCCGTCGTAGTTGCTCCCGACAATTGACCATTAAAAGTTCAAGGAAAAGTATATAAATACAACGTCGTTGACGACGATGTTGCTGGATTATGAGCATGAGTGTCCCCGTGAGGACAGAAGCAGATGCACACGTTTGTGTGGTGTATGTATTACCCATTAGCCTTTCACATCGTCATAGACCACACTTTCCTCATCCACAGTGGTCGTAAGGTAAATGTTCACGAGATACGAGCTTCCACTTGCCAATCCCAGCCTCCCAGCTTCGGCTGCCCTGTTCGTGTCATTCCTTCACCAGCACGGATATGCGGCGCGATCGATTCAGACCAATATATTGATCAGCCCTCCCTTACTTACACAGACAACACGGCGTCCAGGACCCTGCCCAGTCATGTCTGGTGCAAAAGGCCATGCAAGGAGTGAAGATCTTAAGGATCAACAAAGACGTGAGACGCAACGACGCCGATCGCCGTCAAACTGTTGTAATTGCTAGCGGACTCTTTGGATCCCACCGAATCGTCCTACCTGAATCACCGATTGTACAGCGTCAGGTTTATCCTTGCTTTCTTCGAGTTTTTGAGAGTTGGGGAGATCACGATCTCTCGTATCCGATCTCAGAACGTGCTCCGCCTGGGCAATATTTACTTCGATCACTCCTCTTCTTGTATGTACATAAGTTTTACATGTTTTAAACATTCGACCGGGAAAGAGGTGACCTTAAGAGCATGTGAGCTGAAGAACGGTGTGTGGCCGGTAGCAGAGATGAAAAAGTACCTCGCACAGCGCGGGCCACGAAAGCGCTTTCTCTTCTTAAGCCTCGACGGTCAATCAGTTTGCAAAGCCGCTTTTCGGTCTATGTAAATGATTGGTGGCGGATGGCCCCACGTTCATAGATGTTCCAAATCAAGGTCCTATAGTGGTCAGCTGGGCAGACATCGGTCACGTGCCCCGGCCATGGGGTATGGAACACAGACCAATCGCCCAGTCCGGTCCGCTGTACGCTAAATTAGACAGGCGCCTAGACATGCGCCCAGAGCCTAGAATGGCAGCGCCTGCTCTTTGCCATAAATGGATTATGTTAATGTGATCATAAATAACACGGCTTTCCGACCAACTAATTTATCAGTCATGTCATTATGTGTCAGTCATGTTATTAATGTTACTCCAAACCCTTCGTTTGAACCATAAAAATATACGACGCCAGGCATAAATTCGTTAATGGATAACTTTTAATCTAATAAACCGTTTTTAATCTAATAAACCTTTTTAATCTAATAAACCCTTTTTAATCTAATAAACCTTTTTAATCTATTAAACCGTGTCTAGTCTAATAAACCGCTCCCCTGCCCTGATATTGGGGCTGTGTGTGCGCCTCATGGTATATGTTATTCTAAGAAACTGAGAGCCAAATCGCAGGATTACAAAATACGACTGCTGATTTAATAGTTTCGGCCGGGTAAACGTTTGTCTCATTTTCTACTAGGCGCTTTGCAGATGTGCGTGACACCAATTAGGCAGTAGGCATGTTGTTTGGGGCGTAACGTCACGCACGAAAAATGTCCTTCCGTCGCAATTCCTCCCGTAGGTTAACTATTTTACGCGCACGAAGAAGTATATGAAAGCGACGTCGTTGACGTTCGTGTCGCTGCTTGATGAAGATTGTCATCGCGGTGAGCAATATAGCAGATGTAAATGTGTATGTGCGCCATGTAGCACCCATTACCCATTGACATCGTCGTAGCTCTCACTTCCGAATCCATAATGGTCATTTCCATGCGGGTTATTGTCATACGGGTCATTGTTACCAAAACGACTTCGCCGATGCCAGAATTAACCCATTGATGATCCATTAATATCGATGTTCTGTCCATTAAAGGATAAGGTACATATACCGCAGGGCAGGGGCGGATCCAGTTGGCGGGGAGGAGGGGGCGGGACGGGGCGACCCAGCCCCGGTCCTCCCTTTTAGGGCCGCAATTTATACCATTTAACATGAAAACCGAAAGCTAGGCCATCTCTCGGGACCTATCCAGCTTATATGGGTCCGACGCGGCAATGCATTAATTGGTTAATGGATTGCGCTTCACATAATATGCGAAATAGATCTCTACTGCATGTCAAATATCATTTCATATACATTGATGTAGCTGGGTTTTTTTTTTAATAAATACTTATAAGTACCACATATGGAGGCGTGGCCACATTGCCCTATTGTAATGAAATTGTTACTAGCAGCAATATTGGTCCCCATTGTCTGGGTGTCCGCATGCATCCTAAGCGTGAATGATCATATCAATACCGCTTTGTTTCCGCAGGTGCATGCAATAGCAATCCGTGCCAAAATGGAGGCACATGTAACAACACTGAAGGCGGATTTAACTGTTCCTGCCCTGAATTATACGAAGGACGATTTTGTGAGAACTGTAAGTTGGTGAATTGTGTTTTCGTATGTGCTAAATTATTTAGTGTTTTGAAATGTCATTAACCGTTTAAATAAGGTCACCATATCAAATCAAGTAACCCTGCCATGACGTCGTGGCTGACGTGGAAAACATGGAAGTTGGCAATTGACGTGAGAAGCTTCATATGCCCGTAATGCTGCTGGCGATCGGAGTTAATTGGCTGTAAAAGGTCGTTCTTTTAACGCGAACCCATAGTTTTCGCATAGCTCACGCATTACTCGCGCAATGCGTTTATTGCAACAATCAATTTAGTGATATCTGACATGCCATATACAACAATGCTTCTAACAGCGACGTAATTTAAGGGATGAATATCCACGTTCTGCGAACAAAAGCGTTATTTGATTTTGCTTGCAGTGTGCTTTGTGTGTCCTTCCAGCGATTCACCCTTGTCACTATGCGCCTTGCCGGAACGGGGGGACTTGTGAGAGAGCAGGTTCCAGCTACCAGTGCACCTGCACCAAGCAATGGAAGGGACCCACTTGCTCTAGCGGTGAGTAACCTGCCTTCAGTGAGTCATATCATGTTCCTGATAGATAAACGACAAATCCAGGGTCCCCCCAACACCCTTGGGCATTTAGAAGATTACATTTTCGGATTCGACAGAAGACAGAAGATTCGGATTGCGCCCTATTCAAAACCTGAGTATACACAGCCACCAATGCAGCTAAGCTCGTTAAAACTAGTTAACCGTTAAGGCGACCAAACTTGATCCAATGAAAAACCGTGTGTTTTTTTAGTGGGGGGGGGGCGAGGTTGGCGGTGAGGGTACGCATATACAATTGTAGGTTATTTAAAATTGTAGCATGTGAGTGGCGTGGATATATACCTTTTATCGAAATGCCCGTACCTTAGCCGGGGAGAGTACAACGGTACATTTTGCATGGTTTGGAAGTGTATGTATGCTGGTTGATTAGTAAGGTTTTTTTTTCTTTAAGCAGAATGTGACATGTGCAATTTAGTCAACCATTATAGCCACTTGCATAGAACAAATCCTTGCTGCTAGTGCAGTTACTTATGTAATTATTATGTAATTATTATGTGCTTATTCATACATATTACGAATATGTTCCTTCATGATGTAGCGCCCCTTTGTCATAATAGTAACTTTGTGTAGAAGAAAAAAAATGTGTGTTGAATTAGATTGCCACGATGAAATTATGCATATTAAAAGTATGCAGACATGATCTATGGTAGACATTAGACAAAGTATCTTTAAAATCTAATATATTGCGGTTAATTTATCAAATGAATCAATAAGGATAAGATAATATTAGTTCTTCCTCTGTTTCCAGATAACCACCCTTGTCTGCTCGACCCGTGTCTCAATAACGGCACGTGTGAGCGACTCGACGACGGAGACTTCCGGTGCATATGTACCACTGAGACGTACGGGTCGATGTGTGAAAACGGTAAGACAAATCTTTATCTTTCTAATCCCAGCATGGAATACTATATATATATTTATATATATCAAACAATATCACCCACCTATATTTTCATACCAATCTTGCCCGGGGCAGGCATATCGCATAAAGGTTTCACTTTTTAAAGTCCAATAATAAACATTAGAACAAGTATTGACCAACAATGCTGCAAAGGGGAGATCCACAAACACCAATTGTATACCGTTCTCTCGCTAGCTTAGATGCACATAGCAATGCTTGTCTTTGCAAGAGAAAACATTACTCCACAACATTACGGTTTCATACTCCTCAAAGGACTCCTCAAATTAAGGGTATGTCTTTAACAGCGTTTTTCCGATACTTATTGCCTTGCTAATTCACTTCAGTTCTGACCGTAACTTGTTGTTAATGAGTGTCATGTGTATCCCCGGTCACAACAGTTGAGATGGATCCATGCCTTTCCAACCCCTGTAAAAACGGAGGAACGTGTCAGAGAGAAAACGGCGGATTCAACTGTATTTGCCTTGATTTCTACGAAGGACAACTGTGCGAGAATGGTAAGTTTGTGCCGGTTGGTGCTAATAATGTGTCCAATCAACCGACAATCGTGTATATACACAGTATTATCGGCTAAAGGTCTTTATTATCACAGCGTATTAGCACTTGTTTCTTCATCATTGTGGATAGAAATTTACATTCGTGTAAATATGTTTGACATACAATAGTATAAACATATATTTATATTAGAGGGGTTTTGCTGGTAGCATCCGTTCGTCAACCATTGAAAATGGATTTACAGCTAATTTTGTTGTGATTTAAGTATTTTGAATTATTTGACGACGTTTTAGACCGACACAGCTTGTCCCGGTCGGCGCATCCATATTCTCTCGTGCCTGGTTTGACGTGCAATCTGGTCCCCCAGAATTCTTCGTGGAAGACCATTTTATCTCGCACGAAACGTTCTTAACCCCATTATAGGTCGCACACTCCCATCAATCCGAATCCATCCATGGGAAAATCTCAAACCTGACCTCTCCAGTATTTAGCACAGTCTGCAATGGCACTTCTCGCCCGATAGATATATTTGAAGCATTTTATGCCTGGCATTGGCGTTTAAGACTTTGTTCGTAAACTTCAGGTACGACATTTAGTTCAGTTTATAGCTTCACGTTTTTGATTAATACCTTATGGAAAATTCTTATCGCCACAGATGTCACGCCGACTATCCATAGTGTCGTACCCACCTTCTGCCCGGTGTCCGGAGGCACCGTCATCACAGTCCGAGGGTCCGATCTACTGTTGCCCGGGCCGCCGACCCTGGTGCAAGTGGGTCCCTACGAGATTACACGAGACGATATTTACGACATGTAAGAGAAAATATGTTACAGCCAAGGGCCATGCGTTTTCATTATGATGGCTTCAAGTTGATTGACGTCCTACAAACAGAGCTTGCGTATTCATTTTGATAGTTTGACTTAGATTGTCGTCGCAAAAGGAGGGTCAGCGTGGTAATTTTGACGGTGTTACTTTGATTGCCGTACGGGATTGTCTATTCACGCTGCAAATAATGTTGAAGCTATACACTATGATTTCAATTTTTAAAGACTTAAATGGTCAGCATGTGCGTGAAAGTTTGAAACGCGACGTTCGATACTATATGGTATGATCGCCGACCCCCTCATCTAACCCATGATATTCGTAGAATTAAGTGAATAGTTATTTTGACGAAAGAAGGTTCCCGCTCTTCGTGCCATCTTATGAATCTCATCACGCCCGTTGCAGAACGAACACTTCCTTCGAGGTCGAAATCCCCCCGGGTAACGAGACAACGGATGTCGGGGTGCCGCTTCCAATTATGGTCACATTCGGCGAGCACATGCCAGTCATGGCGCTAGAAAACTTCACTTACAGAGGGAACCCTATCTTGACGTCCTTCAGCCCCAGAACAACTATCAAGGAGTAGGTATTCATGTAAAAAGGTGTTCAAATAAACAAAAAAGGATCTTGCGTGATATCACTTGCTAAATATAATTAAGGTATCATTATAATATCATCCTTGCTAAAACAATAGTTGGCACATTGGTTCATTATAAGGTCAATTTAGTCATTATGGGTTTCTCATGTTATTTTGTTGTGTTCTGTGTCTTTGAGTGAGTCAGCGTATGGCTCCTTGCGGTTATAACTTATGAGACACGTAGCGTGTAGTTGTGGTCTCTTAATGAAGCAGACGCACAACGTAGGTTGAGTTGAGCCCGCTGATTGCCCGGCTGTATACATTGACAAGATAACCTTATCGGAAAGGGGAATGGTCGAAGTATCAAAAGATCGTGGATTCACTGCATTGTCCCGGGAGGTTCCTTGGCCCAATTAAGCCTGGATGTGCACACACGCGGCCTAAGACACCAATATTTCATGTCATTATTTACCATGACGCAGAGGTGGCACAATCGTGACGGTGGAGGGGGAAGGTCTGACGTCTGTGTTCAGGGCTTGGATGGTCATTCGCGTGGAAGTTACCCGGAAACACTCACCACCCGGCACCAACAACAGCTATTTCAAAGAGGTAAGCGTGCCAGTGACATTGTCGCCAGCAGTGCAACTGTTAATAATCCTCTTGTCAGTCTCTATTACGTCTTCTTTGGGCGGACCGTAACATTCAGACTGATTTAGTATCCGTCTATAACGACATAAAAGAAAAAAATCATGCATTTGTCCCCTCACCGTGACATGTTGTGCTATGTGTCCAACTTTACCAAGACAAATTGGCATACTGTAGCAGCTGAAATTTGCTAGTCCACTAGTGTCTCCATCATATATATCAGTGTGTTCTATCCACCGCCAGCCTTGCGCTCGCCCGGACAACGACACAGTGATGACGTGCTTCACGCCACCTTTGGAGATCCCACAAGACGTCTTAGACGCGATAGCGCCGGCGCCAAACTCTACCCAGCGGAGACGGCGTGCTGCCGAAACGCCCTTTGGAGGTCACGCCCAAAGTCACACGATGTGGGTTCTCGTTTCAAATCTCGCCGCCATCTTCCACATCAGAACGCCGGGCGATCATAGGGTGTACTCCGGTGATGCGGAGCTATTCGACAGCGTCCAAGGACGATGGCACAGAGAGCGTCGTCAGACAGAGGCCGTTGACGGGGCCATCAATTACAACTCTGAAAACATCACAGTCGCCTTCTACGCTGGCTTCATCCTAGATCGCTACATGAAGTACAGCGAACTGCTAAATGTGACTGGCGAGGCCATCAGCGCGCTGGCCCAAGTGACCGTCACGGGGACCCCGAAACCGGACATGTTCGAACAGGACTTCATCGTGGACACCGACAAAATAATGGAAATAACGGTGAGCGACCTGCATTAAACATAAATTGTATGCACGAAGTAGGAGTGATATGAAATAAATCATGAGCGACATACATTATATATAGATAACATGCACCAAGAATAACTGACATATTTTAAATATAGATGATATGGTGTAAGTATGAGTGCCATGCAAACGGATAAGTTGCATACATTAAGTATGATTGACTCGCACTACATGAAAGTTGCATGCACTAAGTATAAGTGACTCGCACTACATGAAAGTTGCATACACTAAGTATGAGGGACATGCTAAGTAAGTGTTGTATGCGTTAAATACACATGGTATATACCAAATATGACGAACGAACACGAAGTGCGAATGATTGCGTGTCGGGCGTGGGCTAAATGTGAGTGGCATGCAATAACTATGAGTCTCATGTTCTAAGTATGAGTGATTATAAGTATGAATGATATTCAATAATTTACATAGATCATGTTCAGGTTCCAAGAAACCTTCGTTGGCAATTAATTGTGAGATACATAAATTGCAGATTACTTGAGAGGTACATCAACTGTAGATTACTTGAGAGATACATTTATTGGAGATTACCGAAGAGAGTTGTCCATTGTAGATTACTGGAGAGATACATACATTGCGTATTACTTGAAAGATGCATCTATTAGAGTTTACTTGAGAGATGCATCTATTGGAGATTACTTGAGAGATACATCTATTGGAGATGACCTGATATACAGCTATTGGAGATGACCTGATATACATCTATTGGAGATGACCTGATATACATCTATTGGGGATTACATGAGAGAGTAGTGGAGCATTGGAGTTAACTTGAGAGATGCAATTGCTTTATTCAGTCCTGATGTGGTAGGTACCACAAGTGTGAAAAAAAAATTGGTGTCAGGTATGTTATTTCATTTTCCTTAAACCGCGATTAGAATGAACAGTCAAACAGTTTATTGCTCATATATATTGTACATATGTGCCTGCAATACTTGTAGTTAATATTGGCGGCGTATGCAGCACAAATAATAAAAAAGTGGTCTATGCGAAAATGGTTTATTTCGTTACATTCATCGGTTGCGCAGACTATGTGGCAAAAATGAATAGCTGGCCAATGCGTCTAGAGCAGCAAAATTCCCATGACGCATATCGAAAATGGGCTAAATGTTGATTTTATCGCGGTACTATTCATAACAGAATATACCCAATTACGTGTGACTGACGTCGCATCCATACATAGGCTTGACTACTCACTACCATATCCGCACACATTGCTTTTGCCCAGAAGGATTATACACACGTTTTCCATTTCTCTACCTATTTCGTTCTGAATATAACCTACAGGGAACACACATGAAAACCATCCAGCCCAAGAATTACCAAGTGCATATTGGACTTGGCGAGTGTTCCGTGATTAATGACGACATAACACCCTCAAAGCTACCATGTCGCCCACCTACAACAGCGCCAGGGAGAAGAATGGGAAACACCGGACTTAAACATGTAGTCATCGTAAGTGCAAAAGCCGCTGTTTAAAAACGATACGGTCATATATATCAAGGTAAATGTGATAACCATTTATATGTGTAAACCATGGAAGCCTCAGAAAATAAATTACGTTTGTAAAATATATATATATATCAAATCTATGTTGTTGTATCTGTTTATCCATTTGTCTTGTAATTTGAGCTACCGGTTGCTGGTGGTTTTTTTCTGTGGAGTTGATTTGTCTCCACAATATGCTTACAGGACCATGCCTGTTCTTTTGCAGCTATCTGCAGGGAAAAACACAAACTTTACTTTGGGACATGCTGTCTTCGAAAGTGTGGACATCATTTCAGTGATAACTGGCGCCACAGTCGGTGTCGCAGCTGCTATCTTCATCATTGTCGCCTGCATTCTACGGCGAAGGCGGCGAAGGCGGCGAAGGCGGCCAAAGCGTGGTATGGACGACATGATTATTCTGCCGCCGCTTCCAGGGCAAGAGCCGCAGGGACATTGGATGGATATCATGGGGAGTTCCACGCGGGATCCAGAGCATCTCCGGCGAAGGGTCTATTTACCGGATCTGCCGCTAAGTGTAGACGCAGTGCCTCCCCCTGGCGGCAGAAACCCGGATATCGAGAACAGGTCGGGGTCGAGCATGTTCTTACCGCCCAGTCTTTCGCCTGTATTCGCGGGGAATATTGCTTCGATCGCCGACTATTTAGAGGTGAAATATGGACCTGGTCATAAAAGAAGGTCATCTCCTGACATGTCTACGGGCCGTCCATTATATGCCAATGATACGAAACTAACGACCGCAACACCCTTTGCGCTGCCCCGGCCCACATATACACGTCGCGAGCAGGAGTCACACAGAGGTCAAGGGTCACGCCGTCCTATATCACGTCACGATAATGGACGCGAGGTCGGTGACGCTATCGTCGACCACCGGCCGCAGTGGCATGATATCGACCATGGAAGCAGGCGAATGATTACGCCGACAAGCCGCCATTATGAAAATGCTCACGGAACGAAAGAGAGAGATGCGGTGGACTCCAAGCTGCGCTGGACCCCTGGAGTGCATCGCTATCGACCTGACAGCCTCCTTTCTAATTCAAAACACTTCTCCTGGTTACATGTGCCTGAGGACATGTTCGGCTCTCGGGACGCTGAACGACTGACGGATTCCGCCGACCTTCTCAAGGTGACCCCACGTTTTTTTCCATTGTCGATAGTCGGTGGTGATGGTGCCGGAAGTGTTTCATCTGAGTATGCAGACTACCGAAGTCACATTTCCGGTTTGCGATCATCGCGCCCTCAAGACCAACAAACATCAGTGCATCAGAGATCGATGGCAACCAACAACTTTTCAATGAGAGGTAACATTCTGACACATTTCCCTGGCAATATGTTTGCAAATCTAGAAAATGAGACTGCATCTGTAGAAGGACAAATATCGTATGATGCGGAAAAACAGGTACCCCAAATTCCGCGATCAACTCTAAAGCACCAAATTGCGAGGAATCTAGACTTAGGCAACGGAAGGAAGAAAGTTTTAACGCTCTAACCAGAACACGTGACTTTGAATCCGGGATCCCAAACAACGCGACCAGCGCTCACGGACGACATTTCGCGGAAACGAGGCTTAACGAAAAAAAGGGACAATATTGTGACGCTCTATCCGGAACAGGTACCTCTGAATCCGGAGAATGCGACCGGCCAAGGGTATGTAGAATTAGAGAAATCATCTGATTCCGATAACCACGGATAAATTATTTCGAATAACGACACCAGCCTTAACAGACTAGCTGACAAGGAGTTCCTGAACTAGGGGAACTCGTTGGCGGTTCAGATAGTGGCAACACGACCTGCTTTGTGCGGTGTATAGGAAGGAGCGGGTTCTTACTTTTATTTTAGCCGTATCCTAAATTTACTCCTCATGTACGTACAGAACAGAATCTCTATGGCCAATGTGTTCTTACTATGTGTAAATGTCATGCCAGTTTCTGTCAATAGAGACGGGGGACAGGGGATACTGCTAATATCGTTATCGAAAGACGAATGACATCAAACAAATGTGGCTGAGCGTTTAGAGACCTAGGTTGCCTTATGCGATGCTGTTACTTTTGGCAAGCAATTGTTAGAACGGCAACATTGATAGTGTTTTTAGTAGGGCAAGATGTCAATGTTGGCAATCTGCTACTGCTGTGATATAATTGTTCTCGCAATCCAGTTTTGCATTGTAGTTTAAAATGCTATGTTTCTCAACAAGACTTCACAAGTCGCAGTAGAGTGTTGATCGAATGCTGGGAAAATGAACCCAGTTGTCTGAATACGGAAATCACATTAAACGACATAGAAGGTGCAATCAGTTTCAGTTTAACAGCACATGCATTTGTAGTCCCCTTTGACGTCACTTTCCTCGCTCGCAGAAATTAAATTGGTAGGTGCGAAAACAAGTGGAAAAAGTATGCTCTTCTACTATTTGGGGCGTTACAGCTCGATAATATAAGCGTGGAAACACCGCCAATTAATATGAGCTAAGGTTGTTTTGGCGTGGCACGAACACTTTAAGCAAGATTTTGACAAAGCTTGTACAAACTCGCCGTAAGTAACAGCAAACTATCTGTCAAGGTGCTTATCGTCAAAGTGGATCCATGCATAATATTTTTAATTTATATGACAATGCTGAGTAGTATATGTACAGTAAGGGAGGTTGTTTTATTACTGTGCCTTTATTGACTTCTTGAAGTTATTCGATTCCTTGCCTCTATACAAGTCGTTCTATAGGCTACTAAATATGATAGACATGGTAAAACTAATGAACGGCTTGCGGAACGAATCTTGAATCGTGTTTCAAGACACAAGCGTATCGGAATATTTTGAATGCGATCTCGGGACATGCCGGGGATGCATGATTACCACACTTATGTTCTTAATGTACATCCAGGAGTTCGACAAAATGTTCGAAAATGTCACGCATGTTTTTGAACGAAGGTGATATTGCTGTCGTTAATGATTCTATCGGTAAACCACAGAAGCAATATCTCTCAAATACGTGAGTTACTCATGCATTGGAATACATGAGTAACATGCATTGGAATGCTTGTAAATGTATATTTTTCAACACAGCTGCTACAATATGAATAAACCTGCAGCATGGCACTATTCGTAAGCATTGCGTTGCTCAGGCCAAACGTTTCAGTCATAAGTTACCCATAGAGAAGCTCCGCACTACATACAACAAAATGTGGGGGACGAGTACCATTTGCTGATTCTTTGCAAGCAATGTTTATGATATTCGGCACGCCTACGGTGTAAATGTCCACGCTCGTAATGTAAATAGACACCCATTCCACCATATTTTGAACTCTTCAACGCCATATGTTATCTACAGAGTATCAACTTATGTTGATAATGCATTGAAGATTCTGGACACCGGCACTGCCATTTAAATGTGTTACTATTGTGCACAATGGGCCTAAGGCCACTTTATGTGTTATGTTATATATTTGTGGTATATTTAGAGTGACATGACACCAAAGACTATAAATAGTTATACTATAGATCTTCATACCATTGCAATCAGTGAATATTGGTGATGAAACCTCTGGTGATTATTGATAATGATAACTCTTTCTCATAGATATGTAAAGATGGTATGTGTTATATTTAGAGTTCCATGACAATATAAGACATGTATCAGATTTGTATCCTAATAACATTATAATCACGGAATATTGATAATGATACATCTTTCTACGTTAATAATAAAGTTAATAATACTTCTACTAGTAAATAGTAACTGTGTTTTTTTATTTGCGATGAAGATGGATCATGCATATTTGCTATAAAGCTCTGATAAATCCTCCCGTTTTTCCATATGCGGCTATTACTCTTGGAACCAGAATGGACAGCGCCAAGTAGTGTAATATTGCTCACCCTTACGTACTGCACTGTGCCATATCACGCCATATTGGACACCGGTATTAACATACTGCAAGTTTACTGACTCGTAATGAAACTGAGGCAGAAATAACCTGGTTCTGTACCTGCAAGATATCAGGTTCTATATTTACGCTAACGGGTACGCATACGAGTGATACGTTGTATATGGAATAACATACGATAAATACATCTTGTACATTCGTACACCATGTTGCTTATGCGATATTGAATGTACACTATATAATAATGGTATATAATGGTAGATTATATGATATTTGTTATATTGTCATTATCATATGTACATTTATCTCATCAGCTCATGTCATTTTATCATTCTCGGCTAATAGCGCTTATGCAAATGTTTATTGTTGATATTTATATACCGACGTTAAATAAAACATATAATCAATACATAATAGGTATATACAATACACATAAGATACAATACACAATACATAAGACAGTACAACACCGCGGGTTACAAGTGTAATAATCTAATGACCAGTACAACAAGAGAAATAAGAAGCAAAGCATTTCGGAAAAAAATGTAATTATTTTTTGTCTATTAAGCCCTTTAAACACCGCCACTTTTGCCAGAACATTTGGACTTTCTTGTCCTGCTCGGTAATATAGTTATTATATGCGACGCCTTTCTCTAATGAATAGATAAATCTTAACTGCCTTAACGCGGCTTCGACATTCAGCGACTCCCTTTTGCACTTAGCTGTAAAAATATGCCGTTTAATAATGATAAAGATGTGATTAACTAGGTGTTAGGAGGCTGCTCCGAGTAGAACCACAGTCTTGACGAGGAATGGGGTTATATCGACGTATGGCCAAATGCTGTCCCTAATGTTTTTTATAGACATTGAACATCCCAGCCAGCATGGCATTATCGGCCCAACGTTGTTTTTAGGTAGGCAACGCAACCGTTTGCTAGTATACATAGGCGCAACGTAATACCGACCGTCATCTGCGCTCTGCACCCAACAGTTGGCAATGAAATGTTGGCCCAACATTGCGCCTACGTACCAGCGTACTGCCGTTAGCGCAAAACGCAGCGCCATCTAGCGAGTTTTTGAAGCGACACTTCCATGCGGCAATTTTCCAAGTGACTGTAAGTTATCGTGAATTTTGGGATTTTGATTCATTTGGCACATTATTATTATGACGAAAATTGAAATTTTCAATTTTCGGAATATGTCGGTTGGTCGTGTTTGTGTGTATGTATGTATGTATGTGTGTAAAAAAGAAACGCACGGGCACAGGGTAAACCACAAGCTGTAGTTAAGTCCAGGATAAACCACAAGCTGTATGTATGTATGTATGTATGTCTGTCCCACTCGAAAACGGGAAGTCTCTTTGTGGCCTAACTGCTGCATATATCGTTTCGCAATCTTTAACATCTTATAGCTAGCTAATAGGGCTACAACATTCTCGTCGCGCAGGTCGAAAGATCAAAGGTCAAGGTCACAGCGATTTTTTGAAAAAATAACTAAAAACGCGTATATCTCCGTTAATATTAAAGCTAGAGATCTCGAATTAGTTTCAGAATGTGCCCCTCTTTCAGGTGCAGTTTTTGGGTATTGTTTACTTTTTGATGCGTAATACTCATTTTCGAGGAAAACGAGGTAATAGGTTTTGCGCAAAACGCACTAAATGACCTCTGTCAGTTTTGTCGCTTTTTGGCACATTTGCCATCAAGCTATCGCTATGTTGTTCAAATATGTCATAGAAATATGAATTGTAATGACTTGTGTCGAATCTTAGAGTTTTCTGATACGTCACGTGACGTCACCATGGCGTCACTTTTGGTACTTACAAAAAATCATCAAAAATCAGAAAAAAATCACAAAAATGCGAGAGTAGCATTATATTGTAGAAAAAATAGTTCCTCGTATAGCTACAAACTAAAAACAATACGTTCCTATCTTACTTCCGGTTCCAGGGCCGGGGGAATTTCTCTATGGGACTTCCCATGTTAATAGGGCTGTATCTTTAGGCTGGGGAAAAATGTTTTGTCGCGTATGTCGCAAGTGCCTCCAGCAAACAACACCGCGATTTTTTCATTAGTTGAACATGACGTCTAGTAGCGACAGTGCTTACCATATGCAATTACAGCAAATAGTGACGTCACAGGATTTTTTTGAAATTTGGTCAGTGGTGAAAAGTGAAAGATTTTTGGTGTCAGCAGAGGCTCCCACGGGTGTCCTATTCAAGCCATCACTCAATGTTTGCAGCTGTGGATGGATAATACTAAGTTGAATCATAATCTGTCGATATGGTTCCATAGCCACATTACTTTTCGGTATATAGTCGAAATCGTTTAACATGGGATCCTATGGGGAAAAATGAGCTTGATCGAATATGACCTACTTCCGCTCAAGCTATTTCAGTCTCCTTCGCCACACAGTGAGGTAATATCACTGTAAAGCAAGCTATAAGAAAAACACGGCGATCTCTTTACTACTTTTTGTTTCCATGGCAACGAAGCCACTGGCCTAATGATAAACATACAGATTCTTGCCATTGAAAGAAAAATTGTCAAAAATCAGATAACAATGCTAAAATTGCATTCTTTTCGCCAACTAGTTGCCAATAAGCATCTTCAGATCACTTAGTGCTTTAATTAGGCGGAGGTTGTCTAGTTATGGTGCTAGAGCGCTCCGAAATGGGATAAAACCTTTGTGGGGCCGCCAATGATGAGTGAATGGAGATTGTGTCCATCTTGAAAACAACGTCAAAATTAAGAAAAACATGCCAGAGCTGTGATCTTTACGCCAAATGGTAGGGAACATTGATGGTCAAAAAAATAGTGAAAGAAACAAATTAGTTGCAATATCACTTCGCTTACAGTGTTCTTTGTTCTTGTCGTCGGTCTCCGTGTTTCCGCAATGATAAGCTAATGCAATTTTTGACCATTTCGCCAAGCCATAGCTGAAGGACTAATCTTTCTATCGCCTAGCTCTTTAATCGAATAAGTTGTGGCAGTAAAGGTTGGCATATTGCTGCTTGGACGTTGTCGTGCGTCACGTCATAACGTCACCGTGACGTCATGACGTCACATATCTTACGTAGGCTATTACTCAGCTATTACAAGGTATGGCGACTTTCGGGTTGCTTGACGTTGCAGGTCGTGTTCAGGGACAGTTTGTGCCGTGTGTAACTTTTTAGGCGCAGGGGATAAGTATGCGTCAAAAATGACGTCATAGCTAACGTGCTCCTACGAAATGTTAGGTTTGCTTTATTTTCAGCCACTTTGGCAATAGCTGTCATAACCCGAGTTGATAAGTAGGTACATTAAAGAAATAGAAGCCGTCTTGAGCATTTTCGCGCACGTAAAATGACGTCATGTCTCGTTAAGACGAAAATTTTCAATTTTCGTCTTATGTCGGTGTGTTCGGTTTGTCTGTCTGCGTGTCTGTCTGTTTGTAACGTAAGACATTATCTTTCGAATGCCTTAAGATATCGACTTCCAAATTCACAGAAACATGCGGAATGGCAATTGTCAGGCTAAGTTTGTAGATGGGCCATGTAGGTCAAAGGTCAAGGTCACAGGAATTTGTTGAAATTCGCTTAACCATTGAAAGATAGAACCAAAAAACGGGAACATCGCTATAACGTTCGCAGTTTCCATTCAATCATGCTGCAAATTATTTCACGTATTGGGCCCATTAGTACCTTCTATATCGTTTTTCATTTGTGCAAATCTCCCGAATAGTTTTCCTGCTAAAAATTCCCAAAGTTTAACATGGGACCCTATGAGAGCATTTTGGCGGGAATCAGGCCTCCTTAATTTCTCCATGAAGGGTACATGTCAGACAAACCACACCTTGCGTGAGATATGACATTAGTATTTGGGCGTAAAATATTATATTGACCAAGGTCACGCTTCCAAGGTCAAGGTCACCTCAAGGTCAAGGTTACGAAACATGTTTTCCCGCGTAACTTTGTTAATATTTAGTTTTCGAGTTATTGGATGATCAATTTTGACATTGCAGACAGTGCAAAAAAATCGCTGTGACTACATAAATGCAGGTAGATGACTCATATGTGGTGGAATATGCCCCCATATTACTGACATCATGTATGCCAAATGCCATCGAAATACCAGTAGTTTCGACGCTGACAAATAATCACACTTTAACATTGCCAAGCCCATTATAAAGCCTCGATACGGCTTGGCAGGGACATTCGGTCCGCCACCCAGATAGACTATGCCAAGAATTACGGCGATCGAACTGGCAGTATTCGTCCTGAATATTTCTCGCTATCGCTATTAAATTTTACGTAGGAACAATAGTTTTCACGCGACAGGCTCTGGAAATTTCAAAATTTTCCACAACAATTTTTTCCTTTAAATCTCCATGCGATTGACACGAGACTTTGAAGGGACATGAAGGGTTCCACTCAAGTACCCTATATCAAAAATTATCCCGATCGGACAGTTACTTTTTGTTTCCATGGCAACGCAAAAATTGCCCAATGGTAAAAGATAGGACATTTTTGAAATTTACTAGGAGCTCAAAACATAGACATCTATAAGCCACGTGACTTATCTTTGACACAACGATTACTTAAGGTCGTATCTTTAAATTGGTTATATTTCAGCAATCTGGGTCAAGGTTCAAGGTCGTGACCTTGACTATTGTAAATGTCGAGTGCTCGGTTGTAGCTCGAAAACTAAATAACACCTGAGCACCAAACTTACCCTGGCGGATAGGGGTGACGTAGCTTATGTCAAATCCAATCTCAGCTCGAACCCGGAGTGAGAAACGTAACGGTGCCAGAGCGCCTGGAAGTTGGGGGTTCGAACCCGACTTTTCTCGGCGGGCCGACGCCCCCAAGTCCGTCACGGTCTGCCTCCCCCCAAAAAACATTCATTTTCACCCCTTTGTGCTGGGGTCATTAATTATAGGGCGCGGACGGCAAAAGTCGGGCGACGGTTTGTGGTGAGGTATGTCAGTCAGTGAAATAGGCGCCTGGAGCGATAGACGTAATAAATAAAGCTTTCGTAGCTCGGCGGGCCGACGCCCCCAAGCCGTCACGGTCTGCCTCCACCCAAAAAACATTCTTTTTCACCCCTTTTGTGCTGGTGCCATAAATTATAGGGCGCGGACGGCAAACGGCGGGCGACGATTTGTGGTGAGGTGGGGGTAAGAGGTACCTTATCGCTAATAATATATGTAGCGAACCTATCGGCCATGCATGTTGTCGCCGCACTTTCTGCGTATAAAGTTTCTCATATCGGGTAATCAACAACACTGAGTCATGTATAGTACAAAGTCAGACAAATAAATAAACAAGACCAGGAATTTATATTACCCTTTTTACAGGGTCGCTATGGTGTAAATATTCTTCAGGCGTACTCACACAACCTATTTGGACATAAGGTTTTTCTGTCATGGCTGTCCCCATCCCCCTCACACGTCTCGCCATAATGATCCTATCGTGTATCACGTGTCTGTATGACGTATATCGTGTCTCGTATCATGTTTTATCACATGCTCGGCGGGCCGACTCCCTCAAGCCGTCTCAGATTAGGGGTGCCCGCCCGAAGAACACGAGCAGCCAACCGCCCCTTCCACACCGGGTGCCAATTGATGCCGGACAGAGCTGACATTTGTGGTGAAAGAGATATACCCCTATTGAGGAAACATTTTAAAACTTGCGACCGGGGGTTGGGGAAGAACGTTCTTTCAAAGAGCGGGTTTGCCGTGAAAAGGGGCTCTGCATGGATCTGCAACATTTTGAGGGTAAAACACCCCTTCCGTGCGGATTTCGGCGGTAAAACGCCTTTTTCGAGCAGATTTTCAGGGTGAAACGCCCCTAAGTGCGGGCGGGTTTCGGAGGTGAAAAAGATAGGGGCTTTACCGCGCGCCACCTCCCCCCCCCCTCCCCCACCCTCCCCCGCTCGTAGTTTGCGATTATCTAGATAACCGACCGATACCCTAATCAACTGCTATTTGCAGTAAATTTATTCCACTCTCCTCATTTGGGTGATTGGCAGATAAGGGCACATTGCGTCGCCTAGAATACACATATCACCTTCAGTCTTGCACAAACATTTCGTCTATTATACCAAATCTTAAGATCATTACAAGGCACTATTTTACAAACTGGCGAATCAATTCTGTCGTGTTCAATCAGCCGCAGGGCGCATATCTGTGTACCGACAGATTCATTAATTTAAATGTTTGGGCCCTGTAGTACACATAAAATACATAGATACATGGCAAGTGTTCATTGGGTAAATCAATTGGTTCAAATTGAAGATATTTCATTACAGTAACATGTGAATATTTTCTAGGGTGTATAGGCCAACATACAGCCACACATATCATGAGCTTTTTTTATCGTCAGGCCGTTTTGCGTCACATCTAATGATCGATCGTTCTCGGTACACTTAAGTAACAACTGAGAGGGCGGGTTAGGGGCTTTTACCCCCCCCCCCCCCCCGCCCTCCCTCACACACACACTCGTATACGCACACGTCTGTGGCGCCCTTTAAGCGCCGACACTAATGTACATAGGCAAACAAACATACTAAAATAGACTATTGTCAGTTGCAACGCTTTACCATCAATACTGCGCGAGCGGTGGTTCGTCTAACCAAGAAAATGCACGTAGTCGATTTCCCCACTCACTTATGATGGGCAACGGCAACTGACCTATGAAGGTACCGCTCTCTGTAGTGACCGGGTGCCCACGCCAAGCACACTGTCTGAATTCTGCGCAAATGCCTTTTTATCCATGAATGATCCCCACTAAGTGCCGCAAAGATCGCAGCTCTAGCTTGCTTATTTTTGACGTGACGTCATAAGACGTCGCCGACGCTTACCAACACGTAGCAAATTGGCTTCTAATTTGCCAGTTTAATTACTTATTAACTGACAGTGATGGAAACTAATACTAAAGTAAGTGAACACGAAACGAGTCCACAATGACGTCGGCTCACTTTAATTACGACGTCATTTTTTACGCACACGTTTAGGGACCGCAAATAAATTTACGAATGGCAGTACTTGTCCCTGGGTATAATGTACAAGGTACAAATAAACCGAAGTCACTATAACGTATAGCCGAGTAATGGCCATTGTAAAACACATCATGATGACGTCATGGCATGACGGCAAAGTCAAAATAATAAGAAGCGAACGTTTTGCCCGACAACCCCAAAATGTTGACCAGCACGGCGGTATGCGCATCAGCCTTTCAGTTATGGATTGACGAAATTACGTTTTCCTTTCCTAGTTATTAGCCGCAAAGATTTCAGGTCTAGCTTGTTTTTCCGATTTTTGACGAATTGTCTAACTTATCCAGAATCTCTATGCTTTATCATTGGGCCACTGTTTCGTCAGTCCTGTTTGTGTGTGTGTGTGTGTGTGTGTGTGTCTGTCTGTGAGCACGATAACTGTCGAACACTTGCAGCTATCGTTGTCAAACTTCGCCAACAGATGCCAGTCTAATCTCAGGTCAAGTTCGTTGCCAGGTGAAATCGGTCAATCGTCAACGTCACGGTGACGTCATACGTCCAAAACACATTTTCCGGTCTAACTCGCTCAGTATTACAGCTAGACCCACGAATAAAAACGCTCTTATCTCCGTTAATATTAAAGCTAAAGGTCTCTGGTAAGTTTCAGAATGTGCTACTAATTAGGGCGCAGTTTTCATGTATTGTCCACTTTTTGATGCGTATACTAATTTTCGAGTAAAATGAGCTGATCAGTTTCGAGGAAAACGCACTAAATGACCTCTGTCAGTGTTTTCGCTTTTTGACCCATTTACCTTTAAGCTACCGCTATGACTTTCCAATATGTCATAGAAATATGAACTGAGATGACTTGTGTTGAATCTTAGAGTGTTCTAATGCGTCACCTGACGTCACGATGACGTCACTTTTGGTACTTACCAAAAATCGGCAAAAATCGGAAAAAAATCATAAAAATAGTAGGTCAGTTGTAGGAAACGAGGTTCCCCTTATAGCTGCAAAGTAAAAACGATACGTTCCTATCTTACTTCCGGTTCCAGGGCCGACGGCATTTCTCTATGGGACTTTTGTGGCGTTTCGACGTTCAAAGGGCCATAACTCGGTTAATAATTGAGCTTGGGAGCCCAGATTTGGCATGAAGCGAGAGAGAGATGGCAAGTTGACCCGCGGAAATCGCGATATAATTGTTCTAGGACGCTTAGTTTGACCGCTAGAGCGCTCGCGAGAGTTGCACCCCCCTTTGGCGAGGTTCCCATTATGAGTGAACGGCGATATCGACCGGCATTCCTTACTCGTCGATGGCCGATAGCGACGCTAGAGAGTCGGGACTGGTTGCAAAATACACGCTCTTTGACCCAAAGTCGATTTTCGTCATCATCAGTGTCCTCACTGACTTCTTGTATGTTTGTTATGACGAAAATTGAAATTTTCAATTTTCGGCATATGTCGGTTGGTCGTGTTTGTGTGTATGTATGTATGTATGTATGTATGTATGTATGTATGTATGTATGTATGTATGTATGTATGTATGTCTGTCCCACTCGAAAACGGGAAGTCTCTTTGTGGCCTAACTGCTACATGTATCGTTTTGCAATCTTTAACATCTTATAGCCAGCTAATAGGGCTACAACATTCTCGTCACGCAGGTCGAAAGGTCAAAGGTCAAGGTCACAGCGATTTTTTGAAAAAATAACTAAAAACGCGTATATCTCCGTTAATATTAAAGCTAGAGATCTCGAATTAGTTTCAGAATGTGCCCCTCTTTCAGGTGCAGTTTTCGGGTATTGTTCACTTTTTGATGCGTAATACTCATTTTCGAGGAAAACGAGGTCATAGGTTTTGCGGAAAACGCACTAAATGACCTCTGTCAGTTTTGTCGCTTTTTGGCACATTTGCCATCAAGCTATCGCTATGATGTTCAAATATGTCATAGAAATATGAATTGTAATGATTTGTGTCGAATTTTAGAGTTTTCTAATACGTCACGTGACGTCACCATGGCGTCACTTTTGGTACATACAAAAAATCATCAAAAATCAGAAAAAAATCACAAAAATGCGAGAGTAGCATTATATTGTAGAAAAAGTAGTTCCTCGTATAGCTACAAACTAAAAAGAATACGTTCCTATCTTACTTCCGGTTCCAGGGCCGGGGGAATTTCTCTATGGGACTTTCCATGTTAATAGGGCTGTATCTTTAGGCTGGGGAAAAATGTTTTGTCGCGTATGTCGCAAGTGCCTCCAGCAAACAACACCGCGATTTTTTCCTTAGTTTAACATGACGTCTAGTAGCGACAGTGCTTACCATATGCAATTACAGCAAATAGTGACGTCACAGGATTTTTGAAATTTGGTCAATGGTGAAAGATACGGCTTTTTGGTGTCAGCAGAGGCTCCCACGGGTGTCCTATTCAAGCCATCTCTCAATGCTTGCAGCTGTGGATGGATAATACTAAGCTGAATCATAATCTGTCAATATGGTTCCATAGCCACATTAATTTTCGGTATATAGTCGAAATCGTTTAACATGGGATCCTATGGGGAAAAATGAACTTGATCGAATATGACCTACTTCCGCTCAAGCTATTTCAGTCTCCTTCGCCACACAGTGCGGTAATATCATCTTAAAGCAAGTTATATGAAAAACACGGCGATCTCTGTATTACTTTTTGTTTCCATGGCAACGAAGCCACTGGCCTAATGATAAACATACAGATTCTTGCCATTGAAAGAAAAATCGTTAAAAATCAGATAACAATGCTAAAATTGCAATCTTTTTGCCAACTATTTGCCAATAAGCATCTTCAGATCATTTGGTGCTTTAATCAGGCGGATGTTGTCTAGTTATGGCGCTAGAGCGCTCCGAAGTGGGACGACACCTTCGCGGGGCCGCCAATGATGAGTGAATGGAGATTGTGTCCATCTTGAAAAAATCGTCAAAAATCAGAAAAACAAGCTAGAGCTGTGATGTTTGCGTCAAATGGTAGGGTACATTGATGGTCAGAAAAATAGTAAAAGAAACAAATTAGTTGCTAAGTCACTTCGCTTACAGTGTTCTTTGTTCTTGTCGTCGGTCTCCGTGTTTCCGCAATGATAAGCTAATGCAATTATTGACCATTTCGCCAAGCCATAGCTGAAGGACTAATCTTTCTATCGCCTAGCTCTTTAATCGAATAAGTTGTTGCAGTAAAGCTTGGCATATTGCCGCTTGGACGTTGTCGTGCGTCATGTCATAACGTCACCATGACGTCATGACGTCACATATCTTACATAGGCTATTACTCAGCTATTACAAGGTATGGCGACTTTCGGGTTGCTTGACGTTGCAGGTCGTGTTCAGGGACAGTTTGTACCGTGCGGAACTTTTTTGGCGCAGGGGATAAGTATGCGTCAAAAATGACGTCATAGCTAACGTGCTCCTACGAAATGTTGGGTTTGCTTCATTTTCAGCCACTTTGGCAATAGCTGTAATAGCCCGAGTTGCTACGTAGGTTATATTAAAGAAATAGAAGCCATCTTAAGCATTTTTGCAAACGTCAAATGACGTCATGTCGCGTCACGATGACGTATTATTAGATAAAAAGTAAAATTCGTAGCGCCTGAAGCGAGAGAGGGATGGCGGGTTGACCAGCGAAAATCGCGATAGAATTGCTCTAGGACGCTTAGTTTGGCCGCTAGAGCGCTCGCAAGAGTTGCACCCCCCTTTGCTGAGGCTCCCATTATGAGTGAATAGCGATATCGACCGGCACTCCTTACTCGTCGATGGCCGCCGTTCGCTTAATAGCGACGCTAGAGAGTCGGGACTGGTCGCAAAGTACACGCCCTTTGACCCAAAGTCGATTTTCGTCATCATCAGTGTCCTCACTGACTTCTTGTTATGACGAAAATTTTCAATTTTCGTCATATGTCGGTCGGTCGTGTTTGTATGTTAGTTTGTATGTATGTATGTCTGTTTCACTCGAAAACGGAAAGTCTCCTTGTGGCCTAACGGCTGTATGTATTAGTTCGCAGTCTTTAGTACCTAATAGCTAGGCTATAGGGCTACAACATTCTCGTCACGCAGGTCGAAAGGTCAAAGGTCAAGGTCACAGCGATTTTTTGAAAAAATAACTAAAAACGCTTATATCTCCGTTAATATTTAAGCTAGAGATCTCGGATTAGTTTCAGAATGTGCCCCTCTTTCAGGTGCAGTTTTCGGGTATTGTTCACTTTTTGATGCGTAATACTCATTTTTGAGGAAAATGAGGTAATAGGTTTTGCGGAAAACGCACTAAATGACCTCTGTCAGTTTTTTCGCTTTTTGGCACATTTGCCATAAAGCTATCGCTATGATGTTCAAATATGTCATAGAAATATGAATTGTGATGACTTGTGCTGAATCTTAGAGTTTTCTGATACGTCACGTGACGTAACGATGACGTCACTTTCGGTACTTACAAAAAATCATCAAAAATCAGAAAAAAATCACAAAAATGCGAGAGTAGCATTATATTGTAGGAAAAGTAGTTCCTCGTATAGCTACAAACTAAAAAGAATACGTTCCTATCTTACTTCCGGTTCCAGGGCCGGGGAGATTTCTCTATGGGACTTTCCATGTTAAAAGGGCTGTATCTTTAGGCTGGGAAAAAATGTTCTGTCGCGTATGTCGCAAGTGCCTTCAGCAAACAACACCGGGATTTTTGTCTTAGTTAGGCATGATACCTAGTAGCAACAGTGCTTATCATATGCAATTGGAGAAAAAAGTGACGTCACAGGATTTTTTCGAAATTTGGCCAATGGTGAAAGATACGGCTTTTTGGCACTAGCAGCGGCTCCCACGGGCGTCCTATTCAAGCCATCGCTCAATGCTCGCAGCTGTGGATGGATAATACTAAGCTGAATCATAATCTGTCAATATGGGTCCATAGCCACATTACTTTTCGGTATATAGTCGAAATCGTTTAACATGGAATCCTATGGGGAAAAATGAAATTGATCGAATATGACCTACTTCCGCTCAAGCTATTTCAGTCTCCTTCGCCACACAGTGAGGTAATATCACCTTAAAGCAAGTTATAAGAAACACACGGCGATCTCTGTATTACTTTTTGTTTCCATGGCAACGAAGCCACTGGCCTAATGATAAACATACAGATTCCTGCCATTGAAAGAAAAATCGTCAAAAATCAGATAACAATGCTAAAATTGCATTCTTTTCGCCAACTAGTTGCCAATAAGCATCTTCAAATCACTTAGTGCTTTAACTAGGCGGATCTTGTCTAGTTATGGCGCTAGAGCGCTCCGAAGTGGGACGACACCTTCGCGGGGCCGCCAATGATGAGTGAATGGAGATTGTGTCCATCTTGAAAACAACGTCAAAAATCAGAAAAACAAGCTAGAGCTGTGATGTTTGCGTCAAATGGTAGGGAACATTGATGGTCAGAAAAGTAGTAAAAGAAACAAATTGGTTGCTATATCGCTTCGCCTACAGTGTTCTTTGTTCTTGTCCTAGGTCTCCGTATCTCCGCAATGATGAACTAATGCAACTTTTGGCCATTTCGCCAAGCCATAGCTGAAGGACTAATCTTACTATCGGCTAGCTCTTTAATCGAATAAGTTGTGGCAGTAAAGCTTGGCATATTGCCGCTTGGACGTTGTCGTGCGTCACGTCATAACGTCACCATGACGTCATGACGTCACATATCTTACGTAGGCTATTACTCAGCTATTACAAGGTATGGCGACTTTCGGGTTGCTTGACGTTGCAGGTCGTGTTCAGGGACATTTTGTGCCGTGTGTAACTTGTTTGGCGCAGGGGATAAGTATGCGTCAAAAATGACGTCATAGCTAACGTGCTCCTACGACATGTTGGGTTTGCTTTATTTTCAGCCACTTTGGCAATAGCTGTCATAGAACGAGTTGATACGTAGGTATATTAAAGAAATAGAAGCCATCTTAAGCATTTTTGCAAACGTCAAACGACGTCATGTCGCGTCACGATGACGTATTATTAGATAACAAGTAAAATTCGTAGCGCCATTCATAATGAGTTAAGCAATCGCTCTTGAGAAAATTTCATGTTCACTTAAACTCTAATATGGCATTAAATTCTTGGGCGGAAGATTCGTCACATGACGCGATTGTCACGTCATCGGCACAAGCGACGGTTTTACCTGTTATTCCGTTAATATCGGTTAATTGCTCATTGCACACTGCTCCAAATAAAGCCTGCGGTGCGCACGTTGTCGGATGAATGCGCTATTTGGCTTAAGTTTCCCGTTGTACGCGCTGTTTAGCCCGAATTGTCCCGTATACGCGCTGTTTATCCAAAATTGACCCCTATATGCGCTGTTCAGCTCAAATCGCAATCTAGAAATGACCCTCATTCCCTTAATAATCATCGTGGGCGGTCGCGGTTCCGATCAACATGTTCAGATAGACACGCTCTTCGACCTAGAGTCGATTTTCGTCATCATCAGTGTCCTCACTGACTTCTTGTTGTCTTGTCGGTCTGCTTTATAGTATCGGATTATGTAATTTATGCACTGACTTAATTAGAACTGTAATATAATGGTACAGCGGAAGAAAAGGGTCACTGAGTATGCAGTTTCTGACCTTTCCTGTATTATCGCTCACACGAGTGCCTAGCTCTTTTGGAGCTCTTTTCTTAAAATCAAACACTGTCAAACCAGTGCAAAACCTTCAGCCATGGGCAGGTGAAGGATTGAATAGCACTTCAAAGGATTTACTTTAATCTTACCACAGTATTTGACTAGCTGGCCTGCCCCTGGCTGAAGGTTTTGATGTCATTAAACTTATTAAGTTATTAGGGATAGGGGCAAGGGGTCTTTCTGTTCCTTGGGAATGGGCTTTTCATTTCACTGTGAACTGGGAATGAGGAAAATAATTCTTCGTGAACTGGGAATGGGATATGAGCCGACAGCCGTGATCGAGTATTTTCATTAATTGTGAACTGGGAATTTTAATATTAAATAACTCTGAATTGGGAAATGGCCAATTTATATCATGTATCCGCCCCTAATTACACAAGGCACATAATTCTGGAAAATATAAATGGATTATTCCTATTGGTCCAAAAGAAGAAGGGTGCAGACAAATATAGAGAACACGTATCTGGGTAGGTGGACAGAACCATATATCTGCCGATGCATTCTGAACTTCTATGTTGATATGAATTATTTTCTCGTGGAACTAAAGAGATCATTTTATTTAGTTAGGCCAAGTGGTTATAGTGTTACCTATAACAATATGCTGTTCACATTTTGTTTTACAGTCTGTTTAAATTTCATTGATAGTGACAGAGTATGATATTGCCCTCCTGCACGCTTTGGAGCGCGTGCAACCGCAGCAGGAGCACAATGGTGTGATGCGTGGCAAAATTTGCCAGCATCTCAACATGACTTGCACGCCAACCCCTCCGCCAGATGGAATGCCCTTCCCCGTCCTGACCTTAGACGCCCTACACACATTGGACGAGGTCCTCGCTAATGATGAGCCTGTGTGGAAAATGGTATGCTGTAATATTTAACGATTAACGTTTTTTGCTGTTAAAGCCTGGCCACACAAAACACAGCTATATATAAGTCTCAGAGACCCCCCTTAGTCTATTGGTCAGTGTACTGGACTAGAGATCAAGGCGTCCATGGTTTAGTGGATGGTCCCCATAAGGGGCATATTTCATTCATCATCATTTCGTTGCCCCAAAAGCTTCCACTGGCCCAATTTTAGTCAAGTATGCACGAATAAGAGACCAGCATTTTCAGTTCTCATAGGTTTGTCCATGTTTTTGTATTGCTTTGTGTAATTTTATTTATGTCAATTTTATCTTCAGTTTGACTCTTTATTTTGCATATGTCCAATTAGGTCAGCAGCATCACCTTGATGGGCGTATCCACTATCGACAAGACAGTGCAGCGTTTGATGGATTAAGTGCTGTCAAACAGTATGGCAAAGCAAATACATTGGCAATGGAAGAGTGGGAAAGTGTCATTCCCTCGCCTAAACTTATGCCAGCGACTGCATCTACGAGCGACCACCTCTATGAGCGGCCATGCACCTGTATGAGCGGTCACGAGCGATATTTTTCAGACTTTATGCGTCATGTATAACTATTAAGAATTCATGTATTGCACTTTTTAAGGTTTTATGTCAATAAATTAGTGAACAACATTTGCAGAGGTTCAATAGTGGATCAATATCGGTAGAACGTCGGCGGCGCACATTGGCCCACTGTTGGCCTATGATTGGGCCATCGTTGGCAGCCAATGTTGGCCCAAGGTTGGCAGATGGTTGGGCCATTGTTGGCAGGCTACGTTGAAACAATCATTCCCCAATGAGCACCCACTCGTTGGCCCAATGTTCTTTGCCAACATTGAGCTAACATTGCCGACAACGTTGTTTCACGGTTGGCAGATGGTTGCCATGCTGTTTTATTACTGTGCCTTTATTGACTTCTTGAAGTTATTCGATTCCTTGCCTCTATACAAGTCGTTCTATAGGCTACTAAATATGATAGACATGGTAAAACTAATGAACGGCTTGCGGAACGAATCTTGAATCGTGTTTCAAGACACAAGCGTATCGGAATACTTTGAATGCGATCTCGGGACATGCCGGGGATGAATGATTACCACACTTATGTTCTTAATGTACATCCAGGAGTTCGACAAAATGTTCGAAGAGCAGGGTTGTCACGCATGTTTTTGAACGAAGGTGATATTGCTGTCGTTAATGATTCTATCGGTAAACCACAGAAGCAATATCTCTCAAATACGTTACTCATAGTTACTCATGCATTGGAATACATGAGTAACATGCATTGGAATGCTTGTAAATGTATATTTTCAACACAGCTGCTACAATATGAATAAACCTGCAGCATGGCACTATTCGTAAGCATTGCGTTGCTCAGGCCAAACGTTTCAGTCATAAGTTACCCATAGAGAAGCTCCGCACTACATACAACAAAATGTGGGGGACGAGTACCATTTGCTGATTCTTTGCAAGCAATGTTTATGATATTCGGCACGCCTACGGTGTAAATGTCCACGCTCGTAATGTAAATAGACACCCATTCCACCATATTTTGAACTCTTCAACGCCATATGTTATCTACAGAGTATCAACTTATGTTGATAATGCATTGAAGATTCTGGACACCGGCACTGCCATTTAAATGTGTTACTATTGTGCACAATGGGCCTAAGGCCACTTTATGTGTTATGTTATATATTTGTGGTATATTTAGAGTGACATGACACCATAGACTATAAATAGTTGTAGATCTTCATACCATTGCAATCAGTGAATATTGGTGATAAAACCTCTGGTGATTATTGATAATGATAACTCTTTCTCATAGATATGTAAAGATGGTATGTGTTATATTTAGAGTTCCATGACAACATAAGACATGTATCCGATTCGTATCATAATAACATTATAATCACGGAATATTGATAATGATACATCTTTCTACGTTAATAATAAAGTTAATACTACTTCTACTAGTAAATAGTAACTGTGTTTTTTTATTTGCGATGAAGATAGATCATGCATATTTGCTATGTGATATCCTGGTGCAGAAGCTCTGATAAATCCTCCCGTTTTTCCATATGCGGCTATTACTCTTGGAACCAGAGTGGACAGCGCCAAGTAGTGCAATATTGCTCACCCTTACGTACTGCACTGTGCCATATCACGCCATATTGGACACCGGTATTAACATACTGCAAGTTTACTGACTCGTAATGAAACTGAGGCAGAAATAACCTGGTTCTGTACCTGCAAGATATCAGGTTCTATATTTACGCTAACGGGTATGCATACGAGTGATACGTTGTATATGGAATAACATACGATAAATACATCTTGTACATTCGTACACCATGTTGCTTATGCGATATTGAATGTACACTATATAATAATGGTATATAATGGTAGATTATATGATATTTGTTATATTGTCATTATCATATGTACATTTATCTCATCAGCTCATGTCATTTTATCATTCTCGGCTAATAGCGCTTATGCTAATGTTTATTGTTGATATTTATATACCGACGTTAAATAAAACATATAATCAATACATAATAGGTATATACAATACACATAAGATACAATACACAATACATAAGACAGTACAACACCGCGGGTTACAAGTGTAATAATCTAATGACCAGTACAACAAGAGAAATAAGAAGCAAAACATTTCGGAAAAAAATGTAATTATTTTTTGTCTATTAAGCCCTTTAAACACCGCCACTTTTGCCAGAACATTTGGACTTTCTTGTCCTGCTCGGTAATATAGTTATTATATGCGACGCCTTTCTCTAATGAATAGATAAATCTTAACTGCCTTAACGCGGCTTCGACATTCAGCGACTCCCTTTTGCACTTAGCTGTAAAAATATACCGTTTAATAATGATAAAGATGTGATTAACTAGGTGTTAGGAGGCTGCTCCGAGTAGAACCACAGTCTTGACGAGGAATGGGGTTATATCGACGTATGGCCAAATGCTGTCCCTAATGTTTTTCATAGACACTGAACATTCTTACAATCCCAAAATAAGTGTTCTATTGTTTCTATTTCTACCTCACAAAAATGACACGTATTGCTCTCAACCATGCCCCACTTAAATAAACATTTGTTGGTGGGGATTATCCTCTGTAACAGCTTATATTGAAAACTTCTACGTTTCGTCTCCACAGTTGCCTTGAGGGGGCGGAGGAAAATATTTTTCCACTCTTCAGTTGGAGTTGTTTTCTTAATCAGTGTCCAGTAAAAAAAAGACACCCCCTATTGCTTAGCAATATGTCCGATAAGGAGTTGTCACTTCCGTCAACTGGTGGTGGATACGGAGACTGTAAGTTCGCAAACCACTTGTGAATACATTCCTAGTAAAGCTTAAATAATCCATAAAATTGATACACACACGATAGATGGCAAGACATTGTCTATATGTCAACGCATTGCCGTGTTCATCCAGCAAGTCCATCACAAGTACACAAATATTGGATACAAAAGTGTCTTTAAGTGACCTTAAATTTCTATTCTTCAAACATGAGAAGTTCCGAAAAGTATATTGCATTCAAACCCCTCCTAGTATAAGCTAATGCGGTATTTTTTACATGCCAATATTATTTCTTTCCAGAAAGAACTTTTGATATTTCTCGACAAATGTGTATAGCTGTCCGTATCTAGTTTCCACAGAAGTGACGTATGTTTTTCACCAAGGAATACCTTTGCGACGGCTTGCCAATTTCCCTCCGTCGTCTGGAACGGTCTTAACCAGGTCAACCTTACTGCATCGCCTAATGTGTGTAAATGTGGCATTCTAATCCCAGCGTCACAATAGTCATGTGCGAGTTTGGTTCAGAGCTATTTTAGGGCGTTTTCCGTCTCACATGAAATCGTTTATTATACTCTGTAAACCGTCTAGGACTTTCTTTTCCTTCGGTACAACTGAGAAGAAGTGAATTAATTTTGGTATGACCATGATTTGAACCACAAATATCAAATGCAATGCCTAATAATTTAAATTTCGTGACCCAGTTGATTGGGTATCTTATCTTATTCTGTCTTATCTTATGTTATCCACATTGTATATGCACTTAGCATTTTTATTTAAATATTGTTTATGGCAGGTTCTCTGTGATTCATGCAGCCCCGTTGTTTTCTCTGTGTTGACATATATCTGCTGTTTTATCTGGTTCTTTATCAATTTGTTTGCAATACACTGTTAATTTTGTAATTTAAACAATCGCATTTAGAACTACATGAACCCAATATACACGGGCTAGAGCGATACATTTGGTTTTACATACTTCTAGAAGTAGTCATTTTCATTTAATGGGTGACGTACGTTACTGAATTGTGGATATAAACAGACGTGTTCAGGTGGATCCCAGTCATAAGGAGGATGTCAAGTAATATTTAACAGGTTGTTATGAATGTACAAGAAATGAACCCGAAGAGGCGAATCGATGCATTGCTACAGACGACGTTCTAAGTTGTATTGTATCACTACAGAACGGAGAAGCACAAATAGTACGGCTAGTCAAGGCTTAACTTTTGAGAAGTATTCGCTCCAAAAAAAAAGATTTGCTTAAGACGAAAACATTGCAACGACACACGGGACAACGTGCATTTGACAATGTGGTGAACGAAATTCCCAGTTTGATTTGGAACTATAACATTTGAGTAATATATCCTTTGAATTTATGTAGCAGAAGTACTTTCAGTTCCAAAAAACGCATTTTTATTATGTGGCCATGGCACAGCGCATTAATGTACAGTCCAAGCCCCCCCCCCCCCCCCACCCCACAGACATGGTAAACAATTTAAGGCGTTGACTTATCTCTGTTACTTTGGTTTAATTCTGCATGCAACGATCAAAGTAAAGCATTTTGTGACTGACTGTCCGCAAATCGCAAATCGCCTTTCCACACATAGTTGGCCAGTCGCCTTTTTGATACCATATATCGTTGCCAAGCAACATGGCACGGGCAACTAGGCAGGAAAGCGGGCCATTTAAAGCTATAACTACAATCCTTTTGCGCGTGACGTCATGTTTCCTTGTTCTATGCAATGTCGCTTTGGCAACGATTGTCGATTGCATGGGCAGCAGGGCGGTTTGGGTCAGAATACAGCATTTTAGCGGCCTTCACATTTAATTAATACCCTTTCACTCAGTGCCAAAGGCACAGTAAATCAGCGGAGGGTTGGAGGGACCTCCCCCCCCCCCCTTTCCACTGATTTACTGTGCCTGGGATCGGGGGCGCCCCGTGTCTGGAAAAAATGTTGTGTGATACCAACACCTGCTGTCTCAATACAAAAAAAACCTAACAACCGCCCACGCCCGCTACTGTCCGCCATCCCACCCTCCCCGCCACCCACATCCCTCCTCCCCACATCCCGACACCTTCGCTCGGCCATAACGTGCCTGACATCTCCGTAAACTTGTAAAGAGACAGTCTGACAGGTAAGATGAATGTCACAAACTCAGAATGTAAACAGAACCTCAAAAGCGCTCAACAAATGCGTAACTTACCATTCCAGAGAGGAAGTCTCCCACTTTTCGTCATTCTGCAAATGGTCTTTCTCTTTCAATTATTTCCATGCGCCATATTCCCCTTTTAGTTATCATTGTTCTTGTTTTTTGTTTGTTTTTTCTCCAATTCCGTTCGCTTCGTCGCCATATTGATTGTGCCTGGTTCCTGGCCAATAACGTCTCGTATAGAAATGGTTGGTGCCGGTCACCTCCGGAAAGTGAGACGTTGGTGCTCCCTCTGGCGAAGATTACTTCATGCGTGTTACGTCATCAGTACATCAACGTCACGGCACATAAGTGTTTTCTCCGCCAGTTTTGAGTTACAATCAATGTTTACTGTCATAATGTGACCCTTGTCATAATGTACCTTTGCCATAATGTAACCATTGTCATAATTATGTCATTGTGTAATCTCTAACCGCAAAAGACGTCTGTTTAACCTCAGAGCTCAGTCACCTGATTATTGTGTCCAATAAAGATATGCGTCAGTTGAGACGTGGCCAGCTCATAAGACGGACGTGCTTGTGTGACTAAACACGACATGGTGTCAGAAGTGGGATGTATTGAACTAAATATCTCACCATTCCGAGTAGTCGTTGTAGGTCCAGCTTGTTACACGGCTTAGGTATGTTTACAATCGCCACTATCTTATCTGGATCACGTTTTAAGCCCGCAGAGGTGACAATATGTCCCATGTATGTAACCTCACTGACCTTGTACTGGATTTTGTCACGGTTGAATTTCGCCTTCTTGTCTCTGGCTCGCATCATCACCTTGTGAAGAATCTGGTCGTGTTCAACATCATTTGCAGCTGCAATAATCAGATCATCAGCAATGACATGCACACCTTCTATATCGGAAAACGTTTCCATGTTCCTCTTCTGCATGACCTCACTGGCAGAGCTGATCCCAAATGGCATGCGCAGGAATCGTTTTCGACCCCATGGTGTGTGAAACGTACAAAGAAAAGAGGACTGTTCGGAGAGTTTCACATGCCAGTAACCGCCTCTCATATCCAGTACAGTGAACACCTTCTTCCCAGCCAACTTCCTTTGGACATCACCTTGTGTTGGTATTTCGAACCGTTCGCGTTTGATGGCTCAATTGAGTGGCCTAGGGTCAAGGCACACCCGTAGCTAGCCTGAACAGACGTTAAGTCGCTGACATGTTGATAGGGCGACGAAATAACGTCTGAACATGACCCATACACAGCCCTGTGTACCAGAGTATTTGTCCTTAATTACTGCAGAATCGTACCTGTGGGATGTAATCCGAGATACCCCAGCGATTCTACCACTCACAATGTAACTTGGGGACGCAATAAAACGGTCATATCATAGAAAGGGACTGCACGGTTTCCGATTTAGTTTTCACTGTTTTCGAAAACACTTGGACTTCGAGGGTGGGCCGCCATGCTGATACCCATGATGCACCGCGCCACTAGAGGTAACACGAGATCCACACGGCTTTATACGCTCAAATCACTTCGCTGTGACGAGTTCAGTAAGCGGGTGGCGTGATGGCTGAAGAGACTTGTGTTGTCTGTTGCGAACTTTTCCGGAAGAAAAGAAGTGAACGTGGAGTTTCAAAGTAATTATAATTTATTAAGGACATGTGCATGGTGACCCCTGCTGTTATTATTATTAATATAATTATAAATATGATATTATTGTAACGCTACATTATGGTTTCCTTTCATAATGCCTTTGCGCGATGTTTACCTAATTTGTGCAATGATCCGGATTGAGCCAGACATAAAAGCAGTTGTATTTGTCAAGATCCGACATAAGCATGAGAACTACTAAGCGAAGAAGTGTACAATAGCCGTAAGAGCAATAAGCTCAGGGGATGTCGTACGTGAGAGTAGAAATGAGTTGAGTACTTGATGGCTTTTATGGGTGTGTGGAGGACACATTTGAGTCATGTGGGGCCGGGGGGGGGTGGGGGAGCAAGGGAGAGAGTGAACATGTTGGTATAAACTTGTGACATTTTTCGAATGAGAGGCTGACCCACGAACCAGAATCATGGCACAATTACACCATTGCAAATGATATATATGATCTACCCCCACCCCCCAACCCCCAAAACGCCGCTTAGCAAATTTTGTTAAGTAACCACATATTCTGTTTGTGTAATAAACGCCCGCCCCTCTCTCAGAAATATCCTATGGCCTTTATATATTTCGCCCAGTGCGCTGCGCCCGCAAAGTATCTTCTTACGCGTATCATTGAAGCATAATTAATGTAGCCTTATGGCATACATTAACGCAATATCTGATGGTCCTTATTGTGGCTAAAATTGATTAATATGTTTCGTCATATGTCATATGGCTTAATATAGAGAGATGCAATTGTCGTAACAATTATTTAGAAAATGATTCCACGGATAATATTAAACTTGCGACATTCATCAACAAATAACATTCACGAAATAACTGACTTGCATATCATTAATCTGTAGATGTACAGCAAACATACATGACCTTGCTCCTGAAGGAAACTGAAAATATTACCTCGCCACTGGCTTTGTTTTTCAGCAGAGGGGGAAGGACATAGATGTCACTTTTACCATGCCCGGTTGGCAGGACACAAAATACGTCTTCTCCCAAATAAAGCCGACGAATTGCTTCTATTTCTCCTGCAACTGTTTTTCCTGGGCGTTTCCCCAAGCCACCACCTTTACACACACTGACGAAGTTATTAAGCGCTTTAATTTATTTCAGTTTCTCCATATGCAGGGCATTGCCGCGGCTTATGAGTCTGTCCACAGTATTTACAGTGTGAACACAGTGTGAACACGGTTTGAGCGAATTCGGCTGAGTCTTATCAAAAGTGCTCGCTCGCTGAGTTGAACGAACAGCATGTACTTGATGGTTGTGAGTGCTCATGACCTGCAGCTGATGTCTACTGGTCTCCGCTGCGCGACAAATAAAAAAAAGTGCCTTTGCTAGTGCCAAATCACCTTCACGTAAGGCTTTCACGAATTCGGTCATCACGAATGCCGTATACAATTTTGTCACGTATCAGCAGGTCCTTCTGGTTTCCGAATTCACACGTGGCCGCTCTATTTCGCAATTCGGTCACCCACTGATCAATTGACTCACATTCCTGCTGATTTCTGTTCCAAAATTGGTGCCTTTCAAATACAATGTTCTTCCGTGGCTCACGGTAATCTTTAAATTTGGAAAGGACTGTTTCATAATCATCCTTGCTCTCACCATCCCCATACACGGAAGTTTTGTGAATTTCCTGAGCCTCCGGGCCGGCTGTGTGCAGCAAGATGGCGACTTGAGTCTTCTTCCCCTTGCCTTCCAACTCACGTGCAGTGAAGTGTCTTTCAAACTGCTGCAGCCAGCGTCGCCAGTTCTCCGCTAAATTTCCAGCAACAAAATTTACATGTTCTGGCGGCTTCAGCGAATCCATTTTTGTTACTGGTTCTTTCAGACAGGCTTATAATAATGCTGTCAAACCACTTCTGACATCATGTGCCTACTATTAGGCATGAATCCCCTCCACCACACACACACACACAGGATCTCGCCTATTATAAGGCGTGAATCCCCTCCACCACACACACACACAGGATCTCGCCTATTATAAGGAATAAATCCCCTCCACCACACACACACAGAGGATCTCGTCTATTATAAGGAATAAATCCCCTGCACCACACACACACACACACGGGATCTCGCCTATTATAAGGCATGAATCCCCTCCACCACACACACAGGATCTCGCCTATTATAAGGAATAAATCCCCTCCACCACACACACACACACAGGATCTCGCCTATTATGATGGCTGATGGCGTATGCTCTTCCACGCCTGCAGCCCCGTACGTATATATCTCGTTAAATAACCCTTGGACTTTCGTCAAGTTATCTATAAATGACATAATATATGCCATATATTATTATGAGGGAAAATCTAAAAATTCCGGCATCTATCAGTTAGTTGGTTTGTTTGTGTGTAAGTGAGTGCGCGCGCTCTGTAAGTCGCAAAACGTAACATTTCGTTCTGTAACTTTACCCATCGATAACTATCCGACATGACACGGTCAAGCGCGTTAGCGGCGTATGTACGTCAAAGGTCAAGGTCACATGAATCTTCTGCAAAAAAATCCAAATGTTTAACATGGGACTCTGCGTTAAACTAATATAGTAAGCTACCCATAATAGCAAGATAAAAGATCTCTGTATTTGTGATTATTTTATGAAAGTATGCCCAATTACACATCTTCTGGTGAATTTTTAGGATACTTTGCCGTCCCGTTAAAAAAATATTCTTCATTTTCCAAGTATACCCCCATTTCACAAAATGCCCAAAACTTGACACCTGCCACGAATATGTAATTTTGCTACAATTCAGTTCAATATTAAGTCATTATCATCAGTAATAGCTCATTGGAAAGCGTAAACCTAGCGCAATACAAGACTGATATTCAAAAATGTAAATAGTAGTCACCAAAAATAACAGAATGGTAATGATAAAGTGCAATTATGCGAAATCAGGACAGTTTTATCAAAACTCGAAAGCACCACCTTCACAAACTTGGCTATAGTTTCATCAAAAATAAAAATCTTGACACCAAACCAGTTTTAAAAACTTCTAAAAACATCGTGCTTGTAATAAAAGTAAAGAAAAATGTAAGTAGCCAGGCCAATTTCCCGCGAAACACGTCCTGAAACTTGAAAATGTTATTTCAGAAATATTTTTTGGAGCAGCTTATTTCACAGCAATTATCAGTAATTTACGCCTTGTTTTCACATTTGAATAAATCTGATTATATATAATGGTCTCCGATAAAACTATGATTTACGCGAATGTTTTCTGAACTATTTGCAAGTTTTCTCGATGCCTTTTTCTTGAATTTTCCGAATTTATCACGAAGAGCCATTCTCGGGGAAATACCCCGTGAATGACGTCACGAATTGGGGATTCCCCTGTTAATGACGTAACGAGTTAGGGATTCCCCTTTCACTGACACCGGCCGATGTTTGTCGATGATGTCGGTCCTTTCTAAATCGCCGAAGCTTATTATACGATGCTGTATTCATTTTACCTATGTCACCACTTCTTCTGCTGTGTTTTATTCGTACTTTGTTTCATTAAGACCGCGTAAAATCTCAGGACTACACCCCGCCGATATTTGCCGATGTTTACCGAGATCTGCTCAAAATCGCCGCGGTTTATTATGGGTAGCTTACCTTAACTATTAAGTACAGCTGGCCGACCTCTATCGCCTGGTGACAATCAGGGCCCACGGCATACGTTTTCATATCATAACAAAGCGCGAAGGGGTGGTGTAATGATTGAGTTGACTGTCGCGAGCGGTGAGAATGACCGCGGTGTGAGTTTACTGTTGTGGGCTTAGTGTAAAAGACGAAACGAAACACAACGGCTTAGTGTAAAAGACGAAACGAAACGAAATGACCGCAGTGCGTGCGTGCGGGGCCTTGACTCATTGCTTCATTGTGTGACTTACTGTTTCAGGGTCGGGGAACAGAGATCGTACATAAGCTCTGGGGCGACCGTATGTAGGGGTTGTATGCGTCATCCTGGGCCCGTAAGTTCGAACGGCGGGGGCAATATATTTCGCCCCGCTCCACGCTAACGTCCTATTCTAAATATTTTGCTCCGGCGGTTTCGAACTTACGGACCCTGGTCGTATGTGTCTCGCGGCGCCGTACCCCTATCCTTCAGCCGTGGGCCCTATCCATAGACCCTTACTCTCATCCCAATCCATGACACCTAATCCCCGATCCCTCATGCCTAATCCCTAACCCCTAACATGGTTAATTTAAAGTTAGTTTTAAATCCTGCAGGACTGGGCCAGATAATCGCGAGCGCAAGGGAGTTCTTAAGGCAACATGCATACGTATTCAAAGTCCATTTCAAGCATAGGCTTAGGACCCAGGCTTAACCTCCCATGCGAGCACGTTGGGAACTCCCATGCGAGTACGTTGACAACTCCCATGCGAGTACGTTGGAACCTCCCATGCGAGCACGTTGGGAACTCCCATGCAAGTACGTTGGGATCTCCCATGCGAGTACGTTGGGACCTCCCATGCGAGCACGTTGGGAACACCCATGCGAGTACGCTGGAAACTCCCATGCGAGTACGTTGGGAACTCCCATGCGAGTACGTTGGGAACTCCCATGCGAGCACGTTGGTAACTCCCATGCGAGTACGTTGGGAACTCCCATGCGAGTACGTTGGGAGCTCCCATGCGAGTACGCTGGGAACTTCCATGCGAGTACGTTGGGACCTCCCATGCGAGTACGTTGGAACCTCCCATGCGAGCACGTTGGGAACACCCATGCGAGTACGTTGGGAACTCCCATGCGAGTATGTTGGAAACTATTATCTATCCTATATGAACTACAAGTTTGCTCGCGAACGGCAAGTGCGTATGATGTGTGGCTCTGCTGTGTGCCTGCCGTCAATGGTCACTATTAAGGTAAGCCACCCATAATAGCAAGGTAAAAGAACTCTGTGTTGGTGATTATTTAATGAAAGTACACCCAATTAGACACCTTCTGGTGAATTTTTAGGATACTTTACCGTCCCGTTAAAAAAATATGCTCTATTTTCCAAGTATAACCCCATTTCACAAAATGACCAAAACTTGACACCTACCACGAATATATAATTTTGCTACAATTCAGCTCAATATTAAGTCATTATCATCAGTAATAGCTCTTTGGATAGCTTAAACCTAGTGCAATAATAAAGTGCAGTTATGCAAAAACAGGACCGTTTTTGCCAAAATTCCAAATCACCACCTTCACAAAATTGGCTATAATTTCATCAAGAATGAAAATCTTGACACCAAACAACGTTTAAAATTTCTAAAAACATAGTTCTTGTAATAAAAATAAAGAAAAATATATGTAGCCGTGCAAATTTCCCTAGAAACACGTCCTGAAACTTGAAAATGTTATTTCAGAAATATTTTTTGGAGCAGCTTATTTCACAGCAATTATCAGTAATTTACGCCTTGTTCTCACATTTTAATAAATCTGGTTATATATAATGGTCTCCGATATAATTATCATCTACACGAATGTTTTCTGAACTATTTACACGTTTTCTCCATGTTTTTTTCTTGAATATTCGGAATTTATCACCAAGAGCCATTGTCGGGGAAATACCCTGTGAATGACGTCACGAATTAGGGATTCCCTGTGAATGACGTAACGGGTTAAGGATTCCACTTTCACTGACACCAGCCGATGTTTGTCGATGTTTACCGAGGTCTTCTCTAAATCGCCGAAGCTTATTATACGATGTTCTATTTATTTTAACTATGTCACCACTTCTTCTGCTGTGTTTTATTCGGGTTTTGTTTCATTAAGACTGCTTAAAATATCAGGGCTACAGCCCGCCGATGTTTGCCGATGTTTACCGAGGTCTGTTCAAAATCGCCGAGGCTCATTATGGGTGGCTTACCTTAAGTCTTTTAGGCCATTATCGTTATAATTAGTTAACAAATAATAACTACTTCTGCCAATTTAAATCCATTTTGAGCACCCTCGACAATAGTCGAAGCCGCTATTGCCGAAATTTAATCCAGGCCTATGCCAAGAAATGGCTGACCCCCTCTAGCTAGGAGGATATCCCCGACCAGTAATGGGATGCTATCAGTTTAGCAGAGCTTATCCGCTTAGCGGAGGATAACTATAAGTTAAATATGTTGATTTGTCTATTGGAAAGTTAAAGACAAATTAATTAAATGTTAAGTGCTTGTATTACAAATTTCGCAGGGAAATGTTGTTCGAGTTAACAGCAGACGCTCAGCGCTGAAGGCCGCGCAACTCGAGGTGAGGGGATTATATGGAGAAAACGAACTATTGCCATATTCGTCCTTTCATGAAACAAAATATGTCCATATTATAAAAAGGGGTCCGAAATTCCATGTATATTTGTGTATATATTCCATGTATATTGGTGTATATAGTTCATGTATATTTGTGTATATATTCCATGTATATTTGTGTATATATTCCATGTATATTTGTGTATATATTCCATGTCTATTTGTGTATATATTCCATGTATATTTGTGTATATATTCCATGTCTATTTGTGTATATGTTCCATGACTATTTGTGTATATATTCTATGTATATTTGTGTACCGGAAGACAACGCGTATTTTCGTATCGTCAAGAGGCACACGGAAAGTGACCAGAACGCCATTCCAGTCCGCTGTGGCCCCCCGGCCCTTCACTCAGGCCGCTGCTGCTGCTCTCCGGGGCTGGCTCCCATTCGCTAGGTGGAGTTCCGTCCCTTCGCTCAGGCCGCTGCTGCTGCTGTCCGGGGCTGGCTCCCATTCGCTAGGTGGCGCTCCGTCCCTTCGCTGCTGTTGGTGTCCGGGGCTGGCTCCGATTCGCTAGGTGGAGCTTCGTCCCTCTACTCAGGCCGCTGCTGCTGGTGTCAGGGGCTGGCTCCGATTCGCTAGGCGGCGCTGCATCCCTTCGCTCAGGCCGCTGCTGCTCCTGTCAGGGGCTGGTTCCCATTCGCTAGGTGGCGCTCCGTCCCTTCGCTCAGGCCGCTGCTGCTGCTGTCCAGGGCTGGCTCCCATTCGCTAGGTAGAGCTCCGTCCCTTCGCTCAGGCCGCTGCTGCTGCTGTCCGGGGCTGGCTCACATTCGCTAGGTGGCGCTCCGTCCCTTCGCTGCTGCTGGTGTCCAGGGTTGGCTCCGATTCGCTAGGTAGAGCTCTGTCCCTTCGCTGAGGCCGCTGCTGCCGCTGTCCGGGGCTGGTTCCCATTCGCTAGGTGGCGCTCCGTCCCTTCGCTCAGGCCGCTATTGCTGCTGTCCGGGGCGGGCTGCTATTGCGATAATAGATATATATTTTGCAGGTCGAAATATTACTTTATATATATTTTACGTATGGTTGGGCTTGGACACAAATGTTGGAAATCTCTGGAAGTAAGGCCCGGGAGTAAAATGCACCACGTGACCGTGCCATCGGAACACAGTCTTCGCGTTCGGTTATGAAATCCGCTTAGTCCGACTCCTCGCATACCCGAACTCACTCGTAGTGTCGGTAGGGGCACATTTGAAGCTTTTCAAAAAAAATCCTGGCGGGAATAAAAAGTTCCTATATCGAGCCTTTTTTTAACTAATTTGATATAGCAAAATGTAGCATTTTCAAGTAACTGACTAATAACTGACAGCTAGCTATTTCCTTTATTTACACGATGCGGTGTGTTATTCAACATCAGAAATGTCAAGGCACGCCCAGATATAATATAGCTGCGTGGCAGTCGTCCTCTGGGTAAGCGGTTTCACGAGGCAGTTGACATACACAAACAAAGAGAAATGAATAGATTCGATAAAAAGCCAGGTTGACTAAGGAAGAACATTCGGTGTGCTCTCGACAAAATTTAACCCTATCTTTTTCTTCTTTATTGTTGTCTTGAGTCTATGGAACAAAGGAATTGTCGTGACTTCGAAGCCGTGCAACGGTACATGCATTGAATGAAAACATATTACTTTGAGATGCATATACACCGGTGACGGATGGGGATTGGGGAGTGGGCGGTGTCTGCCCCCCCCCCCCACCCCCGCTCAAATACCTCAAAATAAGTTTGCACCCAGTCGAAATCGCTATGGCTACGTGCGTAGGCCGTGGCTCCGGTCCGCGGCCTGTGGCTGACGGCTATGGCTCCGGGTTCGCACTATGGCCCCGGGCTATGGCTACCGGCGCGGACTATGGTTCCGAGCTGTGGTTAAGAGTGCAGACTATGGCTCCGTGCACTGGACTATGGTTCCGTGCGCTGGACAATGGCTCAGGTCGCGGGCTATCCACATAAATATAAAGTCACTGCTTGCTTCCATAAAGGTATCGCATTGTGCTTATGTTAACAACTATGGAATAACCAGTTCGCTACTGATATGGTATCTATTGATGGTGTCTCTAAGCAGACCAACCCCTCCCCTACCTAAACAATATTTGGCACACATAATTAGTGGAACTGAGGATGTGTAAGCAAACTAAGGGGTCCAACAGTCCCCGACAAACCCTGACACTCGCCCAATATTCAGGTAGTGACAGGCTAGCGATAGCGATACACGTGGCCTCTCGCTCCTAACGTTCTATATTCAGGACGCTCGGAACGAATGGGTTAAGTTATCAAGCATATCAACAACAACCCATAATTTTTGGCTAACCACTTTTATCGTCCTCGGGTCTAGCTGGTGAACATAGCGGCAAGAAACGTCCGTGTGGCATAGGTCTTAAGTTATAGGGGGTAAAACAGGGCAAAAAGATGCACCGGTGTAATGTTACGCTTACGTACCCACATAGTCAAAAATATTTCCATTCGCTAAACACGCATTGCTGGCCACGTTCCAAGACTGATTTTACAGAGGTAGAAAAGCCTGTTACGCGAGTCGACGCAACAACCTGAGAAACTTTCTAACAACGAGTTCAAATTGGTAGCCTGGCGCAACAACCCACGTGGAAGATATGAAAAACTGAAAAACTGGAGAACTGTTTGGACCACGATATCTATAAAACTAAATTAGGTCAAGCTTAATACACAGTCACGACAAATGCCGTATTGAAGGTTTAATGAATCTTGATGGGTAATTCTGCAATCGAAAAAGCCATGAGATGATATCTAAATCGAATACGTTTTTGGGGCATACTTCAGCAAAAATTGCGGCAAGGCACGATACCAAGGCGGAAGAAGCCGTCCCCCCGCCCCAACACACACACACATGTCTGATCAAATTTGTGAATTTGAATTCCCCCGCGGGCACGATTTATGGAGAATTAACCAATAGCCCGGCGGCCGGGGACAGAGTAGGCCAAGGCCCCATAATATGGAATGATATTAGGACCAAAATTCCAAATTTTTCATTCTACATGCCATTCGTGTAAATAACGTTATATTCATGTACGTTTCAAATTCTTTGTCCATCTTTTCAAATGTTTCATGTTATTATTTTTTCTCTTTATTCGTTGTATACTACTGCTCGCTTTGTAGTAAAACAAGTTCCCAAATTAAAAATATGCAACAAAGAATACAGGATATGAAATGAACAATAAAGAATATAGAACGTGGAATTATGGCCCTAATATCGCGGCATTCGTCTTATTAGAAAAAATATACTCCGACCGATCACTGTCTCCAACAGACCCCAGCAGATGGCAGCACTTCGATCTTCGAAAAAGGGGAGGGGGGGGGCGGTTCTACAAAGTACCTTCATTTTGCGTAGGATCTTCCTCAATAACGGTCATTGAAAAGTGTTTGCCTTTGCCATCCCTTAACATCCTCTTACTTGAGGGGAGGGGGTCGCAACCCCCCTAACCGCACCCCCCCCCTCCTAGATCCGCCCGGCCCGGGTTGGGGTTGGGATAAAAATAGCGATGTTGGGGTCGACGGGACTGCATGAGACTTCACTCATGAACATTAATTGTGCGGCAGGGGCGGAATATTGGGGGGGGGGGTAGGAAGGTTGCACCCCCCCCCCTTGAGAACTTGAGCATACACTGTAAATGTTGGGCTTTCCGACGAAATACATCAGAAAGTGACATTTTGCAGATGCAACCCAGAGGCGGATCCAAGGCGCGGGGGGTGGGGGGTTGTTTAAGGGCATGTTAAGGACTGCTAAAGTCGCTTAGTGCCCCCAGGAGCGGATCCAGGAATTTGAAAAGGCAGGGGCTCAGGGTCCAAACTTGCGACCGGGGGATCCACCAATTTTGTGACGACCGGGCTGGGGTTCCACACCGCCTTAAATAGCGTTTTTCATCAAAAAAGGGGGGGGGCCGGACGCCCTGGACACCCCGCTGGATCCGCGCTTGTATCACCCCACCCCACCCCACTGGGTGGAAAAAATTGGTGGACACCCGCGGTAATTTTTATCCCCTCCCTCCCCCCCGGTCGCAAGTTTTTTTAGAGACCCCTTCCTCCCCCCGGTCGCAACCCCCCCGTTTCCAAAATCCTATATCCCCATAGCCGAAGTGGCTCTGACCGTTCAGCGGTTTCTTGGTGCCGTGCCCCGGGGGGTCGGGTGGGGGGGAGGTAGTGGGCGTCAACGTCAACGACAACGTATACTAAACGTGAAAGCCGCCTGAACTAAGTTCATATTCCGATTAAACTTAGAATGTCTTAGATTTACAGTTGATGATTTTTATTCGGAAGCCACGCCATCCGTAAAATAAAACAAACAAAAATGAGAATGTCCCGACCGCGGTTCGAACACTCGACCTCTGTATTACTGTAAAGCTTATTTGGCCGTGCTGCCACTACGTCACAAAAGCTTCATATAAAACGCTGCTGTTTTCATGCGTCAGCTTCTGACTCCTGGAACCTATCATGCCAAGTTTGTGCAGACGTGCAGTTTGGGCGTGACTGTGTGTCGCGCTGCCGGAGTCGTCGGGTGTGACTGTGTGTCGCGCTGCCGGAGTAGTCGGGTGTGACTGTGTGTCTCGCTGCCAGTGTCGTCGAGCGTGGCTGGGTGTCTCGATACCGGCGTTATCCGCGTGACTGGTTCCAGTGTTGTGTATATATATTTAACTTTTGTGAATAACAAAACTGGTAAACATCAACTGTTGTCAGTTGTTCATCCGACCGTCATAATATTGATCCCAACCTTGTCGCGTGACAGTCTCATTCCCAGTTCACAAGAATTATTTTCCTCATTCCCACTTCACGGTGAAATGAAACGCCCGTTGCTCAGGAACGTAGATACCCCTTGCCTCCCCCCCCCCCCCCGCCCCTACCCGACCCATGCCACAAGAGGAATCTCCATAAGTGCAGATACTGGAGTACAAAGATTATGCTGTCATCTAACTTCTGACAAATATGGGCCCTTCCATGATAGGGTGGACTATTATGTCCACATAGCTCACGCGTAACTCACGCCTACCATAAAGATAGACCTTAATTCGTCACAAATGTTAAAGCTGTGATTTTCTTGTGTGCCATTTCTCGTTCGCTAGGTTAAAACCCCCGGCACGCCATGGTCATGCGGTAACGCAATCAGTTGTCACTGAGACCCAGCTACATAATAATGACAATACATAATAAACAAACATTAACCACCCCATCAACTTCGGCCCAGGCTTTGTGGTGTAGCGGTCGAGTGGTATGTTCGCATGCAATGATCAGCAGCAGCCAACCAATCTTAAAGTTCTAGGTTTTATTTCGTTACGGTAGTGGAATATATATACATCCATCCATCGTGGTAAATGTTAACCTCTAGATTGCTGATGTTTAGCCCTGGGTTGCCGATGTTAACCCCTGGGTTGTTGATGTAACCCCGGGTTACATATGTTAACCCCGTCGTTACTGGTAGGCCGGAGGGCTGACTGGATCTGTCCCTCGCTGGCTGCCTGCCTGACTGACTCTCCCTGGACCGCCACAGCGGCCCGCCAGATATATACTGAACATAAATATTCATAAAGTACGCTGCCGTTCTACGGACCAGCGTGGACGGCAACAACCACTGCGTTTAAACTCTTCTATATACGCATACACACCACAACAACCCAGAACACCAGTTTAAATGCAAGTACAATCATTCTCCCATCAAAGTCTGGTTCTGGAATAAACAACTACTCAGGTAAGAGAACTTGAACGTATTAAAATAATTAATTATCCGGGGTTAAAATAGACATTATGGCAAACAATCTGTTTTTCGCTACAGTATATTGTGACCCAATATGTTGCGTGTGGGGGCTCATGTACAGTGAACTTATTCAAAAACTAAAGCATCCCTGTCACGACCCATTTAAGCAGTGAAAGGGAAACCCCCTTAACACACCCTGCAGCCTTACCAAATATGTTTATGGCCTCCAGGTTTGTGCGCTCCCGAACAGGCTATGAAGAGGAAAGCTTGAAAGTGCGGCAAGCCTGTGAAAAGTACATGAATGCGCCGATGAACCTGAAAGATATTGTACAGTCGGACGATTTTTTTTTAACTATACATGGAACAGGAATTAAGTGCTTACACGATGAGTGTTACCTTTTTCTATTCTGCCACAAACGGCAGACAACAACTATGCTCTGTCTTGTGCGCAGCGTCTTGTGGCCGGTGGAGCTCGCACTCCATGGCTCTTCATAGCTGCCTGTCAGATTTTTGCTGCGTGTACAACCAAGAATAGAGCTTGGGGCGGGGGCGGAGTGCCAGGTACCAATTGTCGCGACATGACCCTGGTGGCGGAAAGGGGGTACATTTGTTTGTAAATGGGTGGGGGTGTGCCCTTACCGCTTCAACTACTTGGGGTCTTGTGATACTGATTGTTTTGATGAAGAATAGGGACTTTTGAAACCTAAATGATTTGTGTCACATATCAAACTGAATCGTATCACCATTGATCTTGCCTGACTGACCCAGCCAGATATGTGTGTTTATTAGGAGCCGGCACGTCTGACTATGAAGGAGGTGGGGTGGGGTGGGGGGGGGATGCTTTTGAAGCGTGTAGGCTTACACACCTCTGTAATTACGATGCATGAACCCCCACCCCCTCTCCACCCCGGGGATATGACCTACACCTATTGAAGATTCCTAGGAGAACCAAATATTGAGCCGCTCTGAGTAACTTTTATCATGGGCTTATCCCGGGGGGCAGGGGACACGTACCTTCTCTTTCAGACCGTAAGCCATATTTGTGTCCCAACGCCCTTTCAAATTATGCGATCCCTGGCCTCTTCCTGGCTTTCTATATCACAATGCATCAAGCTTCGAAGTTTATGTTTTGTTTCTTGCAAATTGTGCAAATAGTACGTGCACCTCGTCACGTGCACCGCGGTCACCTACGTCTCAGGCTTCTATACGCACATTTACTTTATTCATTTCTGGGGAAACGATTTTTTGTGCCCCCCCCCCCCCCCGTCACCCCCCCCCCTCCCCCCCTCAAGAGAATTCATGCACACACTCCTGGTGGTATTAAAGGGGAACAAGTTACACACCGCAGTTAAGTGCGCATGTGCAATAAAGCCGACAAATAGGGGGGGGGGTGGTAGGGATGTGGAGAGGGGGGGGGGGACATCTTTTGTGGCTGTTGTTTTCATGACACACGGGCCATGGAGGGTGGGTGTGGGGGACCGCTGTAGCTGTGGTTTTCATGATATAAAAGTCACAGCGGCAATGTAACTATGAAGACTGTGGCCGGGAACTTCAACACGGCGGACATGCTGTGCAAACATCAACTTTTTCCTGAATACACTGATGTAACCAGGAGGTGATTTTTACATTATATACCTAGCTTTGAACCATGGCTCCCCGTAGAAAGAAATCCATTTTATGCGATAAAAGTTAATACTTATTTGTATGTACATGGCTTGTCAGATAGACATATATGCCTATTGCAGCGTCGCGGGGCGTCGCCACGCCTCGGCTCCGATGCTTCACGTGAGTCTGGCCCCGGCCTCGCCCCCCGGCCTCGGCCCCCAGCCTCGGCCCTGATGCGTCACATAGATCTGACCCCGATCCCGGCCCCCCAGTCTCGGCCCCGATGCGTCCTATGCGACACATGAACAACCCACTTGCGAATCAGCGGAGCGGCACGAACCAATCTTCCTAGCAGTCGGCTCTCGGCCATATAATTATTGAGATCGACGATCGAAAATTACACATCAGACCGGGAATATAGTATTTATCGCCCTCTGTAAGCCAAAAAAAGAGAAAAGACGTAAAGGACATGGTTCAACAATTGAGCGCACAACCCTATTATCAACGATTTGACGTTGATAATAGCCGATTTGGCCTAAGTGGACTTAATTTTTGGGATCGGTGGCGTTTGAGTGCGTTGTAAACTGTACACCGCCAAATGTCTTGTAATAACAGCTGTAATATGTTATATATTACGTAATATAAATAATATGTTCTGTAATTTGTATTTTACCAATCTGTTTTCCATGTCAAATAAGTAAATCCTGTCTTGAATTTAAATCCTGAAAACCTGTTTGCTATCTGGAAAAAAAAACATTTCTTTACCGGGGCAGAGGTTGGTGATGTCGACCGCGGCTCGCTAGGACGTCCGCTCGCGATAAACTAGTCCGCGCAGTTTTAAGTTGAAATTTTAGTTTTACAGACTCAACGAGATATACAAGAAATATGCATCATAATTTTTTTAGTCTTGATTGTAAAATGTAAAAATTCTAAGATGACGCAAGTAAGTAGGCTGCTTTAAGCGTATATACCTGCAATCCCCCTCCCGCCCATCCCCACCCCTGCCCGACTTGCTCTCCGCGACTGCACCAAGGTCTGGACATCGATTTTATGCATTGACGGTTAGCATTAACATATCTTTTGTTTGGCTCACGATTTTTATTGGGGATGCCTGTGTTATGTAAATGGTTACTCACATATCACTGACCATGTTCTGTTTGCGCAAATGACCAAAATGCACTTGTTTCGTTTTAAGGTCATATATATGTCCAGTGGCGGATCCAGAATATTGCAAAAGCTGACGCACCGACAACAGTGTCCCCCATCATACATTGGCAATAAATAGACAGGTGACAGAGGCAATAGAAGTCATTGGATTGGAGGGTTCTGCTCATCATAATATCATCCTGGTCGTCAAAAATCAAAATACATCCCCCAAAACGTTACAAATCGGCTAGTGCCGCTCCAAATATGAATACACAGGTTAAACAGATAACTTTTTCGATGTGTAACTTTGTTATTGTTAAAAACAAGTTAAACAGACCACAATATAGGGTAGTCAGAGAACGTGGCTCGAGGTAGAGAATGGGGAATACCATTTCCGACCTCCGCGATTGGCATCCGGGAATTCTTGGAGATACGCGATTAGCTGTTGTAAATGTATGGCGCTCGCTGCGGGCACAATTCACAGTGCACAATGCACAGTCCTTGGAGATTTGACATTACTCTTCTTAATTCTTGGGGAAGCTCAATTCGCAGAGGTACTCACTCCCCCCGAGGCGAGAAAGCCACGGGGTTACAGCTGACATATCATAACAAAAAGTTACATGCCGAGATACACTTCATTTCATCGGGCACCAACAAGGGAAGTGTCACAATATGATCATGTTGTCGCATTTTACAGCTAATCCTATACTGGAAGATGTTATTACAGGTAAGCTTGAACTGGAAGATGTCATTACAGCTGAGCTTGAACTGGAAGATGTCATTAAAGCTGAGCTTGAACTGGAAGATGTCATTACAGCTGAGCTTGAACTGGAAGATGTCATTACAGCTGAGCTTGAACTGGAATATGTCATTACAGCTAAGCTTGAACTTGCAGATGTCATTACAGCTAAGCTTGAACTGGAAGATGTCATTACAGTTAAACTTGAACTGGAAGATGTCATTACAGCTGAGATTGAACTGGAAGATGTCATTACAGCTAAGCTTGAACTTGCAGATGTCATTACAGTTAAGCTTGAACTGGAAGATGTCATTACATCTAAGATTGAACTGGAAGATGTCATTACATCTAAGCTTGAACTGGAAGATGTCATTACAGCTAAGCTTGAACTGGAAGATGTCATTACACCTAAGCTTGAACTGGAAGATATCATTGCAGCTGAGCTTGAACTTGAAGATGTCATTACAGCTAAGCTTGAACTGGAAGATGTCATTGCAGCTGAGCTTGAACTGGAAGACGTCATTACAGCTAAGCTTGAACAGGACGATGTCATTACAGATTAGTTTGAACTGGAACATGGCATTACAGCGAAGCTTGAACTGAAAGATGTCATTACAGCTAAGCTTGAACTGGAAGATGTCATTACAGCTAAGCTTGAATCGAAAGATGTCATTACGGCCCCTATGCTCGCACTCCGTTCCCCCATCCTCACCCTAGTCCTGAAACATGCCTCTGACATCACACGATACGGAGACAAGAGAGCCCGCTCCGGTGCGGTCCGCAGCAGAATATCCAGGGCTACCCACTTTCCCCTCTCTCCGTAGCTTTACGGCGCCTAGCTGTGGCTAGATTTGAAACATTTAAATTGATTCTTTACATTACAACCCTTTGCCTGCAAAAATAGATCGACTTCCAAATTACTTAGTTAAAAGTGAAACAGAACCATCGCCCTCCCTCGCCCTTAGGATCAAATGGTCCGCCCCTGAGGCTCAGCGGGTTTGTGACCTATTTTTGTTGAGTTGGTACCTGCACCAGTACACCACCGATGGAGCTGAATGTAAAGTTACGAAGAAGGAAGAAACTTTGTCTTGTCATGATCAAAAAGTGATGCAAAGGCATCAAAACGATCTTTACCCCAAATCGTGTTGTGTAATGACGCGTTAGTGTGTTCCTACGCCATGCATCATACAGCTTTGCAGCGGCATGGTTATGTCGACCATTTGCTCTCACCATCTTTGTTGGTGAGATGCCGCGGAGGCTGATGGGTTTTTTTGTGACGTCACTGTACGGAATTCTTACAGTGAATTTAGCCGTTTACAGACCCAATCGAAGTGAGCGGGCCACGCAGAGGGAGGTTGCGGAGGAGACTATTGGGGAACCCCCTTCGCGCAGGTGGCGAAGCGAAACGAGGGTCTATGTTCAGTCCTTAGATAAATAGGCGGGAACAGGTCAACCCCCTTCCCTTCCCCCCTCCCACACACACACGCTCACAGCGCACACTCAAAACGCTTCAACACGATTCTGGCGACACAAGGTTCACCGTCCCGACGAAGACCGTCAGGGCGTGAACGGGAGTCACATCCATGGAAGACATCCATCTTAATAGTCCACCCACCCCCCTCCGACCACGCAAAGAAAAACACAAGAAAATACGTTTACATAACGCCGAACCAGGATGTAAGTGAGGAGTCACGCTTCACCCAATAGGGTCTCGGCATGGGTGGATGCGACCAGGGTGGATGCGACCAGGGTGAAGGCTGAAACGGCCTAGCCCGCACGCAGGACTATCTAATCACTTGTGCAGTAACCCTTGGGAGGAGACACAAATAAATTGGAATATCTGTAGCACCACGACATCTCCGCGATCCGGCGTCACGTGATCAGTACCTGCAGCATATGGTGAGTCGCCCGATACAGTGACAAACACTGTGATGTCTGTAGATTGGTATTGCATAGGTTTCTACCGGCTAACGCTGCCAAAATGAGGCTCACAATTCATATTAACAATTTGATACTTGGTTCGTTCTGTCCATGAATCCATCTACATATTGTTAAAAGTAAAATATAACTTGGTGTATTGAGACTCTTAAAGGTCTTCCATTTGCTGATCCACCGACCTATCACCTATTCGTTACTTCAATTTTGTCGCATTTGTTTACTTTGCAGGGGTGTATGGTAAACATGCTTCCGTCCATAAAATATCGCATAAGTTTGTGGAAGATAATACGCAGTTGTAATGAACTAATGGGTGACGACGCAACCAGTCAGTACCCTACGCAATATGCCTTTAGATGTGATAAGCAAGATGTAAACAACCCATGAAATACCGTGACGAACAATCTCTCCCTGGGTGATGAAATAATATTTGAGTTGGTAAGGCAGTGACAAAACTTCAAAACTAACCTTTTACACAAGAATAATAGATTTCAAAGCATGTGTCATCGAAGAAACGTTTATATTGTAGAAAGGATAGTCAAGATTTCGATGCATATTTGTTTGTAATACATAACATACATGGAGATTGTGTAGATGATTAATTGGCTATGGAAAACGTAAGAATGAAATAACAAAAGAATGAGAGAAAACGTTGACAAAGGCATATGCTGTCGGAATGGGGGTGGGGGTTGGGGGGGGGGGTCACGGTTGGGTGTTTTTCGTCGAGGGTTAGCCAATGCAAAGGAACGCTCACCGTCTCAGTATGAAAACACATGATATTGCTCACCAAGTTTAATAAACATTATTATGCGCAACTAAGATAAAACATAAAATGCATAGATCGTTACTAGATACAGTGTAAACCATTGTTTAATAAAGGTGTGCCTACGTCATAGTATAAAAGAACAGACAATGTGACAAATGATTAGATTATATAACCTTGCGACATATCGTACTTACAAGCAAACAATCAACTTAATTAATTTGGAGTTTGCAATTTTAACTCAAAATAGATAGAAGATTGTATAACCCTATAACGATGTTTACAGTTAAGCTGATCGAGCAATGTTGCGAGGAAACATTCTTAACTCAGAGACATTGTTGTATGAGTGAATGAAGGAATGAAGGTATGAAGGAATCTGCGCTGTGTCGATCAACGAGTTCAAACTAGTTTGCCCAATGGCCTCATTCTCGCCAGCGTCCCCCCCCCCCCCGACCCGCCCTCTCACTGCTTAATGATATTTGTAATGTATCAGGGTCAACGTCACCGTGCCAATATATCGAAAAACTAAACATACATGTCACTCTTTTTTCAGAAAGTATCCAGGTGCACATTCGAGATATTGTCGCTATGAGGCTCCGGTGCTTCGTTGTTTGTCTGCTCATGACAGGGACATGGGTAGTGCCAGGCCATGGCAGGACGATTACTAGAACAACGCCAGTGAGGGACACAACTGTCACCTTTGCTACCGTCCCTTTTACTACCGTGACCGGCCCTACGTCTACTGCTTCCGAAATCACCACAAGATATGATACGTCGTCCACAACGTCACCAACGAGTCACACAACAACTCAAACCCCTGCTGGGGCTTCACTATCAACAACGTCAAGCAGTGATACGCCTTCAGCATCGTCCACGAGTGCCATAACAACTCAAATGGAAACCACCGTGTCAGCTTCGGATTCAACAACGACGAAAACAACGTCAAGCAGTGATACATCGTCAGCAACTTCACAAACGAGTGCCGTGGCGGCCTCTTCTACCAGAGTCACCACGACCAGCCCCACTGCGCCGACCACAGCACCATTCACCGCAACCACCACGACTGAGACCACAACACCTTCCACCACAGCCACCACGACTGAGACCACTACACCTTCCACCACAGTCACCACGACTAAAACCACTACGCCGACCACAACAACTTCCAGCACAGTCACCACGACTGAGACCACAACACCCTCCACCACAGTCACCACGACTGAGACCACTACGCCGACCACATCACCTTCCACCACAGCCACCACGACTGAGACCACTACGCCGACCACAACCCCTTCCACCACAGCCACCACGACTGAGACTACAACACATTCCACCACAGCCACCACGACTGAGACCACAACACCTTCCACCACAGTCACCACGACTGGGACCTCAACACTTTCCACCACAGCCACCACGACTGAAACCACAACACCTTCAACAACAGCCACAACGACTGAGACCACTACACCGACCACAACACCTTCTACCACAGCCACCACGACTCAGACCACACCACCCTCCACCACGACTAGAATCACTACGCCGACCACAACACTTTCCACAACAGCGACCACGACTGAGACCACAACACCTTCCACAACAGCCACAACGACTAGAACCACTACGCCGACCACAACACCTTCCACAACAGCCACCACGACTGAGACCACTACGCCGACCACAACACCCTCCACAACCATCACCACGACGGAGACCACTAGGCCGACCACAACACCTTCCACCACAGCCACCACGACTGAGACCACAACACCGTCCACAACAGTCACCACGACCGAGACCACAACACCCTCCACCACAGCCACCACGACTGAGACCACTACGCCGACCACAACACCTTCCACCACAGCCACCACGACTGAGACTGCAACACATTCCGCCACAGCCACCACGACTGAGACCACAACACCTTCCACCACAGTCACCACGACTGGGACCTCAACACTTTCCACCACAGCCACCACGACTGAAACCACAACACCTTCAACAACAGCCACAACGACTGAGACCACTACACCGACCACAACACCTTCCACCACAGCCACCACGACTGAGACCACAACACCTTCCACAACAGCCACCCCGACTGAGACAACAACACCCTCCACCACAGTCACCACGAGTAAAAGCCCTACAAGTAAGGATTCTTCGTCCACAACGAGTGCAATAACAACTCAACCGGAAACAACTGTGACAGCTTTTCCTACCTCAGTCACCACGACTGGGACCACAACACTCTCCACCACAGTCACCACGACTGAGACCACTACGCCGACCACAACACCTTCCACAACAGCCACCCCGACTGAGACCACAACACCCTCCACCACAGTCACCACGACTGAGACCACTACGCCGACCACATCACCTTCCACCACAGCCACCACGACTGAGACCACTACGCCGACCACAACACCTTCCACCACAGCCACCACGACTGAGACTACAACACATTCCACCACAGCCACCATGACTGAGACCACAACACCTTCCACCACAGTCACCACGACTGGGACCTCAACACTTTCCACCACAGCCACAACGACTGAGACCACTACACCGACCACAACACCTTCTACCACAGCCACCACGACTCAGACCACACCACCCTCCACCACGACTAGAATCACTACGCCGACCACAACACTTTCCACAACAGCGACCACGACTGAGACCACAACACCTTCCACAACACCCTCCACAACCATCACCACGACGGAGACCACTACGCCGACCACAACACCGTCCACAACAGTCACCACGACCGAGACCACAACACCCTCCACCACAGCCACCACGACTGAGACCACTACGCCGACCACAACACCTTCCACAACAGCCACCTCGACTGAGACCACAACACCCTCCACCACAGTCACCACGAGTAAAAGCCCCACAAGTAAGGATACTTCGTCCACAACGAGTGCAATAACAACTCAACCGGAAACAACTGTAACAGCTTCTCCTACCTCAGTCAACACGACTGGGACCACAACACCCTCCACCACAGTCACCACGACCGAGACCACAACACCGTCCACAACAGTCACCACGACCGAGACCACAACACCCTCCACCACAGTCACCACGACTGGGACCACAACACCAGGAGGTAAGTGATCAAATATATGTACATTATTTACATGATTTGGGCTGCAATGAATGTGTTGCATCTTTCTCCCCTCTGTTTTTGAGTAATATTAATGGAATAATTTGGTCACGCATGGAATCGATTGTGTCATCTGTATGTGACAGAAACCTAGGCGTAACCATTCGTGCGATACTGCTAATATGAAATCATTTCATGAAAGCCAACCTGGGGATCGTTTCACAACGAGTTGCGAGCTCGTAACCCTACATTGTATATGGTAATTGAACGATTGATGGTAATGTTACGAGTAATGAAAACAAGCATTATACTGCGATTATGGAAATGCAGCCATTTTTGTGAAATGTATTTTCTACCAATATTATTCCAGAGCATGTTTGTTATATATTTATGATAAATTGAACCATTTTAAATTCATTTCGGGCCGGCAATTCATTTTCTTATTTAGTGAGCCAAAGTTACGAGATCTCAGTTAAGTGACACCATGGCCTGGCCATCAGCGTATTATTCACGTTGTAGTTTGGCATCATTGCAAAACGGTTGTTTCATCTTTGGTTGCTTGCGTTGCACATGTATTTTGTCAACGGCATCAGCAGTCTTATTACGTACGATGACGGTTCTCAGATTTCCGATTGTTACTCATGTAATTGGTGCTAACCACTTCTTCTTTCACACGTGGTCCATTCGCAAATCAGGTGCCCAAGTTCCTGCGGCAATATCTGATAACGTCAACTCGTTTGTACCACATATCCTGATTTTCTTTTACTGAATTGAGCACACGTACAAAGAAGAGAACGATATGAAGTTGGCCCTTTTGTATGTTAAGGCTTCCACGCAAATGAAACTCATTTTTTAATATCCTAACTTAGGCTAAAAAGCCACGACCATTTACATAAGACACGGACAATTACCGGGTGATATGTATTCATGTTTGCTTTGCTTTCCTTGACCTCAAGCCAATGGGCAGTGAGTCTGAACTTCAATATAAAAACTGTTGCTCGCAGCCCTTGCCATCCCTCTACCAGCGCCTAAAAGTTCCGAGTTGGTCAATCCTCGCCTAATATTATTTCATTCAAGTATAAGAGAGATCTATGAGTCCAGAATTTCAACGAATAAAATAATAATGGAGTTTCCTGTCAAGCCAAACATTTGGCGGCGCCTGATCAAGGACGATCTACGTATTAACGTTAATCAGGAAGCGTGATTGATATTCATCTTATCAGTTTGTGCATTACGATGATCTTGTTTATAGAGCATTATTCTTTCCGAGGTACGCGATTCCTCGCTTACTGACAACCCCATTTCATTGTAAATGTCTCGAATGTCAAGGTCATTTGCTTGTACTCACGCACAGCGACATCGATTGTCCAAAGGAGGACATACTCTGTTTAAGATTGTTTCAGTCATGATCATTTATTTAATATTCGAAACAGCAGATATATCATTACGCAATAATTGCTAGAGGAGTACAAACTGGGATTTCTTACCATTATATTGCACGCTTGATTAAGTACGAAGAAACAACTACCGCTCGGTTGTATACAATGCCACCTTTTGTTTCAGCAATAACCATGAGTCAGTTTTAAACTCTGAGGGACTCCATATTATGCAATGTTTAGAGGCGTTAGGAATCGATTACACACCGGATGACGGCATTATTATCCATAGGAGCTTCGACAACTGCATCATCCAACGCAGTCACCGCGACCGGGACCACTACACCAACCACAACACCTTCCACCACAGCCACCACGACTCAGACCACTACACCAACCACAACACCATCCACTACAGCCACTACGACTCAGACCCCTACACCAACCACAACACCATCCACTACAGTCACTACGACTGAGACCACCACACCTTCCACCACAGTCACCAGGACTCAGACCACAACACTCTCCACCACACCCACCACGACTAGAACCACCACGCCGACCACAACACCTTCCACAACAGCCACCACGACTGAGACCATTACACCTTCCACAACAGCCACAACGACTGAGACCACTACGCCGACCACAACAGTCACCACGACTGAGACCACTACGCCGACCACAACACCTTCCACAACAGCCACAACGACTGGGACCACTACGCCGACCACAACAGCCACAACGACTGACACCACAACACCTTCCACCACAGCCACAACGACTGAAACCACAACACCTTCCACAACAGCCACAACGACTGAGACCATTACGCCGACCACAACACCTTCCACCACAGCCACCGCGACTGAGACCACAACACCTTCCACCACAGCCACAACGACTGACACCACAACACCTTCCACCACAGCCACAACGACTGAAACCACAACACTTTCCACAACAGCCACCACGACTGAGACCACTACGCCGACCACAACACCTTCCACCACAGCCACCACGACTGAGACCACTACGCCGACCACAACACCTTCCACCACAGCCACCACGACTGAGACCACTACGCCGACCACATCACCTTCCACCACCGTCACCACGACTGAGACCACAACACCTTCCACAACAGTCACCACGACTCAGACCACTACACCAACCAAAACACCATCCACTACAGCCACCACGACTGAGACCACTACGCCGACCACCACACCTTCCACAACAGCCACCACGACTGAGACCACAACACCTTCCATAACAGTCACCACGACTCAGACCACTACACCAACCACAACACCATCCACTACAGCCACCACGACTCAGACCACTACACCAACCCCAACACCATCCACTACAGCCAGCACGACTGAGACCACAACACCTTCCACCACAGCCACAACGACTGACACCACAACACCTTCCACAACAGCCACAACGACTGAAACCACAACACCTTCCACCACACCCACCACGACTGAAACCACAACACCTTCAACAACAGTCACCACGACTGAGACCACAACACCTTCCACAACAGTCACCACGACTGAGACCACTACGCCGACCACAACACCTTCCACAACAGCCACAACGACTGGGACCACTACACCAACCACAACACCTTCCACCACAGTCACTACGACTCAGACCACTACACCAACCACAACACCATCCACTACAGCCACCACGACTGAGACCACAACACCTTCCACCACAGTCACCAGAACTCAGACCACAACACTCTCCACCACACCCACCACGACTAGAACCACTACGCCGACCACAACACCTTCCATAACAGCCACCACGACTGAGACCACTACACCTTCCACAACAGCCACAACGACTGAGACCACACCAACCACAACACCATCCACTACAGCCACCACGACTCAGACCACTACACCAACCCCAACACCATCCACTACAGCCAGCACGACTGAGACCACAACACCTTCCACCACAGCCACAACGACTGACACCACAACACCTTCCACAACAGCCACAACGACTGAAACCACAACACCTTCCACCACACCCACCACGACTGAAACCACAACACCTTCAACAACAGTCACCACGACTGAGACCACAACACCTTCCACAACAGTCACCACGACTGAGACCACTACGCCGACCACAACACCTTCCACAACAGCCACAACGACTGACACCACAACACCTTCCACAACAGTCACCTCGACTCATACCACTACACCAACCACAACACCTTCCACAACAGCCACCACGACTGAGACCACAACACCTTCCACAACAGCCACAACGACTGAAACCACAACACCTTCCACAACAGTCACCACGACTCAGACCACAACACCTTCCAAAACAGCCACCACGACTGAAACCACAACACCTTCCACAACAGTCACCACGACTGAGACCACTACGCCGACCACAACACCTTCCACAACAGCCACAACGACTGACACCACAACACCTTCCACAACAGTCACCACGACTCAGACCACTACACCAACCACAACACCTTCCACAACAGCCACCGCTACTGAGACCACAACACGCTCCACAACTGCCACAACGACTGAGACCACTACGCCGACCACAATACCATCCACTACAGCCACCACGACTGAGACCACTACGCCGACCACAACACCTTCCACAACAGCCACAACGACTAGAACCACTACACCAACCACAACAGCCACAACGACTGACACCACAACACCTTCCACAACAGTCACCACGACTCAGACCACTACACCAACCACAACACCAACCACAACAGCCACCACGACTGAGACCACAACACGTTCCACAACTGCCACAGCGACTGAGACCACTACGCCGACCACAACACATTCCACAACAGCCACAACGACTGAGGCCACTACCCTGACCACAACAGCCACAACGACTGAGACCTCAACACCCTCCTCCACAGTCACCACGACTGAGACCACTACGCCGACCACAAAACCTTCCACAACAGCCACAACGACTGAGACCACAACACGTTCCACAACAGCCACGACGACTGAGACCACTACGCCGACCACAACACCTTCCACAACAGCCACCACGGCTGAGACCACAACACCTTCCACAACAGCCACCACGACTCAGACCACTACACCAACCCCAACACCATCCACTACAGCCAGCACGACTGAGACCACAACACCTTCCACCACAGCCACAACGACTGACGCCACAACACCTCCCACAACAGCCACAACGACTGAAACCACAACACCTTCCACCACACCCACCACGACTGAAACCACAACACCTTCAACAACAGTCACCACGACTCAGACCACTACACCAACCACAACACCTTCCACAACAGCCACCACGACTGAGACCACAACACCTTCCACAACAGCCACAACGACTGAAACCACAACACATTCCACAACAGTCACCACGACTGAGACCACTACGCCGACCACAACACCTTCCACAACAGCCACAACGACTGACACCACAACACCTTCCACAACAGTCACCACGACTCAGACCACTACACCAACCGCAACACCTTCCACAACAGCCACCACGACTGAGACCACTACGCCTTCCACCACAGTCACCACGACTGAGACCACTACGCCGACCACAAAACCTTCCACAACAGCCACAACGACTGAGACCACAACACGTTCCACAACAGCCACGACGACTGAGACCACTACGCCGACCACAACACCTTCCACAACAGCCACCACGGCTGAGACCACAACACCTTCCACAACAGCCACAACGACTAGAACCACAACACCTTCCACCACAGCCACAACGACTGAAACCACAACACCATCCACAACAGTCACCACGACTCAGACCACTACACCAACCACAACACCTTCCACAACAGCCACCACGACTGAGACCACTACGCCTTCCACCACACTCACCACGACTGAGACCACAACACTCTCCCCCACACCCACCACGACTGAAACCACGACACCTTCAACAACAGTCACCACGACTCAGACCACTACACCAACCACAACACCATCCACTACAGCCACCACGACTGAGACCACTACGCCGACCACAACAGCCACCACGACTGAGACCACTACGCCGACCACAACAGTCACCACGACTGAGACCTCAACACTTTCAACAACAGCCACAACGACTGAGACCACTACGCCGACCACCACACCTTCCACAACAGCCACAACGACTGAGACCACTACGCCAACCACAACACCTTCCACAACAGCCACTGCGACTGAGACCACTACACCGACCACAACACCTACCACCACAGTCACAACGACCGAGACCACAACACCCTCCACCAAAGTAACCTCGACTGAGACCACAACACCAGGAGGTAAGTGATGAGCCGAGAATCAAATATATGTACATTATTTACATGATTTGGGCTGCAATGAATGTACTGCATATTTCTCTCCTCTGTTTTTGAGTAATATTAATGGAATAATTCGGTCACGCATGGAGTCGATTGTGTCATCTGTTTGTGACACAAGCGTGGGCGTAACCATTCGTGGGATAGTGCTAATATGAAATCATTTCATGAATGCCAACCTGGGGATCGTTTCACTACGAGTTGCGAGCTCGTAACCCTACATTGTATATGGTAATTGAACGATTGATCGTAATGTTACGAGTAATGAAGACAAGCAGTATACTGGGATTATGGAAATGCAGCCATTTTTGTGAAATGTATTTTCTACAAATATTATTCCAGAGCATGTTTGTTATATATTTATGATAAATTGTACCATTTTAAATTCATTTCGGGCCGGCAATTAATTTTCTTATTTAGTGAGCCAAAGTTACGAGATCTCAATTAAGTGACACCATGGCCTGGCAGTCAGCGTAGTATTCACTTCGTAGTTTGGCATCATGGCAAAACGGTTGTTTCATCTTTTGTTACTTGCGTTGCACATGTATTTTGTCAACGGCATCAGCAGTCTTATTACGTACGATGACGGTTCTCAGATTTCGGAGTATTATTCATATAATTATTGCTAACCCTTTCTTCTTTCACACGTGGTCCATTCGCAAAATCAGGTGCCCAAGTTCCTGTGGCAATATCTGATAACGTCAACTCGTTTGTACCACATATCCTGATTTTCTTTTACTGAATGTTATTGATCACTGTTCTGCATGTATTATAATGGGCTTTCGGACACATTTCCGCTTGTACCTCATACCGGGATTGTCCACACGTACAAAGAAGAAAACGATATGAAGTTGGCACTTTTGTATGTTACGGTTTCCACGCAAATGAAACTCAGTTTTGAATATCCTAATGTAGGCTAAAAAGCCACGACCATTTACATAAGACACGGACAATTAGGGCGTGATATGTATTCAGGTTTGCTTTGCTTTCCTTGATCTCAAGCCAATGAGCAGTGAGTCTGAATTTCAATATAAAAACTGTTGCGCGCAGCCCTTGTCATCCTTCTATGAGCGTCTAAAAGTTCCGAGTTGGTCAATTCTCGCCTAATATTATTTCATTCCAGTCTAAGAGAGATCTATGAGTCCAGAATTTCAACGAATAAAATAATAATGGAGCATCCTGTCAAGCCAAACATTTGGCGGCGCCTGATCAAAGACGATCTACGGATTGACGTTAATCAGTAAATGTGATTGATATCCATATTATCAGTTTGTGCATTACGACTATATTGTCTAAAGGGCATTATTCTTTAATGTTAGAAGGAGTAGATCTATTAATACGCAATAGTTGCTTGAGGAGTACGAACTGGGATATCTTACCATTATATTGCACGCTTGATTATGTCCTAAGAAACAACTACCGGCCGGTTGTATACAATGCCACCTTTTGTCTCAGCAATAACCATGAGTCAGCTTAAAACTGCGAGGGACTCCATATTATGCGATGTTTATAGGCGTTACGAATCGATTATACGCCGGATTATTATCCATAAGAGCTTCGACAACTGTATCATCCACCGCCGTCACCGCGACCGGGAGCAATACACCGACGACAACACCTCCCACTACAGCCACCACGACAGGGACCACTACACGGACCACAACACGTTCCACCACAGCCACCACGACCGGGACAACCACACCGACCACAACACCTTCCACCACAGTCACCATGACCGGGACAACTACACCGACCACAACACCTTCCACCACAGTCACCACGACCGGGACCAATACACCGACCCCAACACCTTCCACCACAGTCACCACGACCGGGACAACTACACCGACCACAACACCTTTCACCACAGTCACCACGAGAGGGACAATTACACCGACCACAACACCTTCCACCACAGCCACAACGACTGGGACCACTACGCCGACCACAACAGCCACAACGACTGACACCACAACACCTTCCACCACAGCCACAACGACTGAAACCACAACACCTTCCACAACAGCCACCACGACTGAGACCACAACACCTTCCACCACAGCCACAACGACTGACACCACAACACCTTCCACCACAGCCACAACGACTGAAACCACAACACTTTCCACAACAGCCACCACGACTGAGACCACTACGCCGACCACAACACCTTCCACCACAGCCACCACGACTGAGACCACTACGCCGACCACAACACCTTCCACCACAGCCACCACGACTGAGACCACTACGCCGACCACATCACCTTCCACCACCGTCACCACGACTGAGACCACAACACCTTCCACAACAGTCACCACGACTCAGACCACTACACCAACCAAAACACCATCCACTACAGCCACCACGACTGAGACCACTACGCCGACCACCACACCTTCCACAACAGCCACCACGACTGAGACCACAACACCTTCCATAACAGTCACCACGACTCAGACCACTACACCAACCACAACACCATCCACTACAGCCACCACGACTCAGACCACTACACCAACCCCAACACCATCCACTACAGCCAGCACGACTGAGACCACAACACCTTCCACCACAGCCACAACGACTGACACCACAACACCTTCCACAACAGCCACAACGACTGAAACCACAACACCTTCCACCACACCCACCACGACTGAAACCACAACACCTTCAACAACAGTCACCACGACTGAGACCACAACACCTTCCACAACAGTCACCACGACTGAGACCACTACGCCGACCACAACACCTTCCACAACAGCCACAACGACTGGGACCACTACACCAACCACAACACCTTCCACCACAGTCACTACGACTCAGACCACTACACCAACCACAACACCATCCACTACAGCCACCACGACTGAGACCACAACACCTTCCACCACAGTCACCAGAACTCAGACCACAACACTCTCCACCACACCCACCACGACTAGAACCACTACGCCGACCACAACACCTTCCATAACAGCCACCACGACTGAGACCACTACACCTTCCACAACAGCCACAACGACTGAGACCACACCAACCACAACACCATCCACTACAGCCACCACGACTCAGACCACTACACCAACCCCAACACCATCCACTACAGCCAGCACGACTGAGACCACAACACCTTCCACCACAGCCACAACGACTGACACCACAACACCTTCCACAACAGCCACAACGACTGAAACCACAACACCTTCCACCACACCCACCACGACTGAAACCACAACACCTTCAACAACAGTCACCACGACTGAGACCACAACACCTTCCACAACAGTCACCACGACTGAGACCACTACGCCGACCACAACACCTTCCACAACAGCCACAACGACTGACACCACAACACCTTCCACAACAGTCACCACGACTCAGACCACTACACCAACCACAACACCTTCCACAACAGCCACCACGACTGAGACCACAACACCTTCCACAACAGCCACAACGACTGAAACCACAACACCTTCCACAACAGTCACCACGACTCAGACCACAACACCTTCCAAAACAGCCACCACGACTGAAACCACAACACCTTCCACAACAGTCACCACGACTGAGACCACTACGCCGACCACAACACCTTCCACAACAGCCACAACGACTGACACCACAACACCTTCCACAACAGTCACCACGACTCAGACCACTACACCAACCACAACACCTTCCACAACAGCCACCACTACTGAGACCACAACACGCTCCACAACTGCCACAACGACTGAGACCACTACGCCGACCACAATACCATCCACTACCGCCACCACGACTGAGACCACTACGCCGACCACAACACCTTCCACAACAGCCACAACGACTAGAACCACTACACCAACCACAACAGCCACAACGACTGACACCACAACACCTTCCATAACAGTCACCACGACTCAGACCACTACACCAACCACAACACCAACCACAACAGCCACCACGACTGAGACCACAACACGTTCCACAACTGCCACAGCGACTGAGACCACTACGCCGACCACAACACATTCCACAACAGCCACAACGACTGAGGCCACTACCCTGACCACAACAGCCACAACGACTGAGACCTCAACACCCTCCTCCACAGTCACCACGACTGAGACCACTACGCCGACCACAAAACCTTCCACAACAGCCACAACGACTGAGACCACAACACGTTCCACAACAGCCACGACGACTGAGACCACTACGCCGACCACAACACCTTCCACAACAGCCACCACGGCTGAGACCACAACACCTTCCACAACAGCCACCACGACTCAGACCACTACACCAACCCCAACACCATCCACTACAGCCAGCACGACTGAGACCACAACACCTTCCACCACAGCCACAACGACTGACGCCACAACACCTCCCACAACAGCCACAACGACTGAAACCACAACACCTTCCACCACACCCACCACGACTGAAACCACAACACCTTCAACAACAGTCACCACGACTCAGACCACTACACCAACCACAACACCTTCCACAACAGCCACCACGACTGAGACCACAACACCTTCCACAACAGCCACAACGACTGAAACCACAACACCTTCCACAACAGTCACCACGACTGAGACCACTACGCCGACCACAACACCTTCCACAACAGCCACAACGACTGACACCACAACACCTTCCACAACAGTCACCACGACTCAGACCACTACACCAACCGCAACACCTTCCACAACAGCCACCACGACTGAGACCACTACGCCTTCCACCACAGTCACCACGACTGAGACCACTACGCCGACCACAAAACCTTCCACAACAGCCACAACGACTGAGACCACAACACGTTCCACAACAGCCACGACGACTGAGACCACTACGCCGACCACAACACCTTCCACAACAGCCACCACGGCTGAGACCACAACACCTTCCACAACAGCCACAACGACTAGAACCACAACACCTTCCACCACAGCCACAACGACTGAAACCACAACACCATCCACAACAGTCACCACGACTCAGACCACTACACCAACCACAACACCTTCCACAACAGCCACCACGACTGAGACCACTACGCCTTCCACCACACTCACCACGACTGAGACCACAACACTCTCCCCCACACCCACCACGACTGAAACCACGACACCTTCAACAACAGTCACCACGACTCAGACCACTACACCAACCACAACACCATCCACTACAGCCACCACGACTGAGACCACTACGCCGACCACAACAGCCACCACGACTGAGACCACTACGCCGACCACAACAGTCACCACGACTGAGACCTCAACACTTTCAACAACAGCCACAACGACTGAGACCACTACGCCGACCACCACACCTTCCACAACAGCCACAACGACTGATACCACTACGCCAACCACAACACCTTCCACAACAGCCACTGCGACTGAGACCACTACACCGACCACAACACCTACCACCACAGTCACAACGACCGAGACCACAACACCCTCCACCAAAGTAACCTCGACTGAGACCACAACACCAGGAGGTAAGTGATGAGCCGAGAATCAAATATATGTACATTATTTACATGATTTGGGCTGCAATGAATGTACTGCATATTTCTCTCCTCTGTTTTTGAGTAATATTAATGGAATAATTCGGTCACGCATGGAGTCGATTGTGTCATCTGTTTGTGACACAAGCGTGGGCGTAACCATTCGTGGGATAGTGCTAATATGAAATCATTTCATGAATGCCAACCTGGGGATCGTTTCACTACGAGTTGCGAGCTCGTAACCCTACATTGTATATGGTAATTGAACGATTGATCGTAATGTTACGAGTAATGAAGACAAGCAGTATACTGGGATTATGGAAATGCAGCCATTTTTGTGAAATGTATTTTCTACAAATATTATTCCAGAGCATGTTTGTTATATATTTATGATAAATTGTACCATTTTAAATTCATTTCGGGCCGGCAATTAATTTTCTTATTTAGTGAGCCAAAGTTACGAGATCTCAATTAAGTGACACCATGGCCTGGCAGTCAGCGTAGTATTCACTTCGTAGTTTGGCATCATGGCAAAACGGTTGTTTCATCTTTTGTTACTTGCGTTGCACATGTATTTTGTCAACGGCATCAGCAGTCTTATTACGTACGATGACGGTTCTCAGATTTCGGAGTATTATTCATATAATTATTGCTAACCCTTTCTTCTTTCACACGTGGTCCATTCGCAAAATCAGGTGCCCAAGTTCCTGTGGCAATATCTGATAACGTCAACTCGTTTGTACCACATATCCTGATTTTCTTTTACTGAATGTTATTGATCACTGTTCTGCATGTATTATAATGGGCTTTCGGACACATTTCCGCTTGTACCTCATACCGGGATTGTCCACACGTACAAAGAAGAAAACGATATGAAGTTGGCACTTTTGTATGTTACGGTTTCCACGCAAATGAAACTCAGTTTTGAATATCCTAATGTAGGCTAAAAAGCCACGACCATTTACATAAGACACGGACAATTAGGGCGTGATATGTATTCAGGTTTGCTTTGCTTTCCTTGACCTCAAGCCAATGAGCAGTGAGTCTGAATTTCAATATAAAAACTGTTGCGCGCAGCCCTTGTCATTCTTCTATGAGCGTCTAAAAGTTCCGAGTTGGTCAATTCTCGCCTAATATTATTTCATTCCAGTCTAAGAGAGATCTATGAGTCCAGAATTTCAACGAATAAAATAATAATGGAGCATCCTGTCAAGCCAAACATTTGGCGGCGCCTGATCAAAGACGATCTACGGATTGACGTTAATCAGTAAATGTGATTGATATCCATATTATCAGTTTGTGCATTACGACTATATTGTCTAAAGGGCATTATTCTTTAATGTTAGAAGGAGTAGATCTATTAATACGCAATAGTTGCTTGAGGAGTACGAACTGGGATATCTTACCATTATATTGCACGCTTGATTATGTCCTAAGAAACAACTACCGGCCGGTTGTATACAATGCCACCTTTTGTCTCAGCAATAACCATGAGTCAGCTTAAAACTGCGAGGGACTCCATATTATGCGATGTTTATAGGCGTTACGAATCGATTATACGCCGGATTATTATCCATAAGAGCTTCGACAACTGTATCATCCACCGCCGTCACCGCGACCGGGAGCAATACACCGACCACAACACCTCCCACTACAGCCACCACGACAGGGACCACTACACGGACCACAACACGTTCCACCACAGCCACCACGACCGGGACAACCACACCGACCACAACACCTTCCACCACAGTCACCATGACCGGGACAACTACACCGACCACAACACCTTCCACCACAGTCACCACGACCGGGACCAATACACCGACCGCAACACCTTCCACCACAGTCACCACGACCGGGACAACTACACCGACCACAACACCTTTCACCACAGTCACCACGAGAGGGACAATTACACCGACCACAACACCTTCCACCACAGCCACCACGACCGGGACAACTACACCGACCACAACACCTTCCACCACAGCCACCACGACTGGGACAACTACACCGACCACAAGACCTTCCACCACAGTCACCACGAGAGGGACAATTATACCGACCACAACACCCTGCACAACCATCACCATGACTGAGACCACTACGCCGACCACAACACCTTCCAACATAGCCGCCACGACTGGGACCACAGCACGTTCCACCAGAACCACAACGACTGGGAACACAGCAATTTCCACCACAGTCACCACGAGAGGGACAATTACACCAACCACAACACCTTCCCCCGCAGTCACCACGACTGAGACCACTACGCCGACCACATCACCTGCCACCACCGTCACCACGACTGAGGCCACTACGCCGACAACATCATCTTCCACCACAGTCACCGCGACTGAGGCCACTACGCCGACCACATCACCTTCCACCACTGTCACCACGACTGAGGATTACGCCAACAACATCACCTTCCACGACAGGCACCACGGCTGAGACCACTACGCCGACCACATCACCTTCCACCACCGTCACCACGACTAAGGCCACTACGCCGACCACATCACCTTCTACCACAGTCACCGCGACTGAGACCACAACGCCGACCACATCACCTTCCACCACAGTCACCGCGACTGAGACCACAACGCCGACCACATCACCTTCCACCACAGTCACCACGACTGAGGCCACAACGCCGACCACATCACTTTCCACCACAGTCACCGCGACTGAGACCACAACGCCGACCACATCACCTTCCACCACAGTCACCGCGACTCAGACCACTACGCCGACCAGATCACCTTCCACCACCGTCACCACGACTGAGGCGACTACGCCAACCACGTCACCTTCCACCACAGTCACCGCGACTGAGACCACTACGCCGACCAGATCACCTTCCACCACCGTCACCACGACTGAGGCGACTACGCCAACCACATCACCTTCTACCACAGTCACCACGACTGAGGCCACAACGCCGTCCACATCACCTTCCACCACAGTCACCGCGACTGAGACAACAACGCCGACCACATCACCTTCCACCACAGTCACCGCGACTGAGACCACTACGCCGACCACGTCACCTTCCACCACAGTCACCACGACTGAGACCACTACGCTGACCACATCACCTTCCACCACAGTCACCGCGACTGAGACCACTACGCCGACCACGTCACCTTCCACCACAGTCACCGCGACTGAGACCACTACGCCGACCACATCACCTTCTACCACAGTCACCGCCACTGAGACCACTACGCCGACCACATCACCTTCTACCACAGTCACCACGACTGAGACCACTACGCCGACCAGATCACCTTCCACCACAATCACCACGACTGAGGCGACTACGCCAACCACATCACCTTCTACCACAGTCACCACGACTGAGGCCACAACGCCCTCCACATCACCTTCCACCACAGTCACCGCGACTGAGACAACAACGCCGACCACATCACCTTCCACCACAGTCACCGCGACTGAGACCACTACGCCGACCACGTCACCTTCCACCACAATCACCACGACTGAGACCACTACGCTGACCACATCACCTTCCACCACAGTCACCGCGACTGAGGCCACTACGCTGACCACATCACCTTCCACCACAGTCATCGCGACTGAGACCACTACGCCGACCACGTCACCTTCCACCACAGTCACCACGGCTGAGACCACTACGCTGACCACATCACCTTCCACGACAGTCACCACGGCTGAGACCACTACGCTGACCACATCACCTTCCACGACAGTCACCACGGCTGAGACCACTACGCTGACCACATCACCTTCCACCACAGTCACCGCGACTGAGACCACTACGCCGACCACGTCACCTTCCACGACAGTCACCACGGCTGAGACCACTACGCTGACCACATCACCTTCCACGACAGTCACCACGGCTGAGACCACTACGCCGACCACGTCACCTTCCACCACAGTCACCGCGACTGAGACCGCTACGCTGTCCACATCACCTTCCACGACAGTCACCACGGCTGAGACCACTACGCCGACCACGTCACCTTCCACCACAGTCACCACGGCTGAGACCACTACGCTGACCACATCACCTTCCACGACAGTCACCACGGCTGAGACCACTACGCCGACCACATCACCTTCCACCACAGTCACCACGGCTGAGACCACTACGCCGACCACGTCACCTTCCACGACAGTCACCACGGCTGAGACCACTACGCCGACCACATCACCTTCCACCACAGTCACCGCGACTGAGACCACTACGCCGACCACGTCACCTTCCACGACAGTCACCACGGCTGGGACCACTACGCCGACCATATCACCTTCCACCACAGTCACCACGACTGAGACCACAACGCTGTCCACATCACCTTCCACCACAGTCACTGCGACTGAGACCACTACGCCGACCACATCACCTTCCCCCGCAGTCACCGCGACTGAGACCACAACGCTGTCCACATCACCTTCCACCACAGTCACCACGGCTGAGACCACTACGCCGACCACATCACCTTCCACCACAGTCACCGCGACTGAGGCCACTACGCCGACCACATCACCTTCCACCACAGTCACCACGACTGAGGCCACTACGCCGACCACATCACCTTCCACCACAGTCACCACGACTGAGGCCACTACGCCGACCACATCACCTTCCACCACAGTCACCGCGACTGAGACCACTACGCCGCCCACGTCACCTTCCACGACAGTCACAACGGCTGAGACCACTACGCCGACCACATCACCTTCCACCACAGTCACCGCGACTGAGACCACTACGCCGACCACATCACCTTCCACCACAGTCACCGCGACTCAGACCACTACGCCGACCACATCACCTTCCACCACAGTCACCGCGACTGAGACCACTACGCCGACCACATCACCTTCCACCACAGTCACCACGACTGAGGCCACTACGCCGACCACATCACCTTTCACCACAGTCACCGCGACTGAGACCACTACGCCGACCGCGTCACCTTCCACGACAGTCACAACGGCTGAGACCACTACGCCGACCACATCACCTTCCACCACAGTCACCGCGACTGAGACCACTACGCCGACCACATCTCCTTCCACCACCGTCACCAGGACTGAGGCCACTACGCCGACCACATCACCTTCCACCACCGTCACCAGGACTGAGACCACTACGCCGACCACATCACCTTCCACCACAGTCACCGCGACTGAGACCACTACGCCGACCACATCACCTTCCACCACCGTCACCAGGACTGAGGTCACTACGCCGACCACGTCACCTTCCACCGCAGTCACCCCGACTGAAATCACTACGCTGTCGTCTACATGTAACTGGCGTTAATATGTTTGCATATGTCACCGTCTCTTCGCTTTGATGTCTCCTTCGATTGCAGCCATTAATAACACAGGTTCCAGGTTAGCTGGTCTAGTTTCTATAACTCCATTAGTGATTCTAAACGCGTCTTATTTCTGGTCCTTCGCAGATTTGCATGACACTAAGTAGGCAATAAGTATGCCAGTACTCTGTCTGGGTTGTATATTAGGCCCGAAAAGTGTCTTTCCGTCGTAGTTGCTCCCGACAATTGACCATTAAAAGTTCAAGGAAAAGTATATAAATACAACGTCGTTGACGACGATGTTGCTGGATTATGAGCATGAGTGTCCCCGTGAGGACAGAAGCAGATGCACATGTTTGTGTGGTGTATGTATTACCCATTAGCCTTTCACATCGTCATAGACCACACTTTCCTCATCCACAGTGGTCGTAAGGTAAATGTTCACGAGATACGAGCTTCCACTTGCCAATCCCAGCCTCCCAGCTTCGGCTGCCCTGTTCGTGCCATTCCTTCACCAGCACGGATATGCGGCGCGATCGATTCAGACCAATATATTGATCAGGCTTCCCTTACTTACACAGACAACCCGGCGTCCAGGACCCTGCCCAGTCATGTCTGGTGCAAAAGGCCCTGCAAGGAGTGAAGATCTTAAGGATCAACAAAGACGTGAGACGCAACGACGCCGATCGTCGTCAAACTGTTGCAGTCGCGGACTCTTTGGATTCCACCGAATCGTCCTACCTGAATCAGCGATTGTACAGCGTCAGGTTTATCCTTGCTTTCTTCGAGTTTTTGAGAGTTGGGGAGATCACGATCTCTCGTATCCGATCTCAGAACGTGCGCTCCGCCTGGGCAATATTTACTTCGATCACTCCTCTTCTTGTATGTACATAAGTTTTACATGTTTTAAACATTCGACCGGGAAAGAGGTGACCTTAAGAGCATGTGAGCTGAAGAACGGTGTGTGGCCGGTAGCAGAGATGAAAAAGTACCTCGCACAGCGCGGGCCACGAGAGCGCTTTCTCTTCTTAAGCCTCGACGGTCAATCAGTTTGCAAAGCCGCTTTTCGGTCTATGTAAATGATTGGTGGCGGATGGCCCCACGTTCATAGATGTTCCAAATCAAGGTCCTATAGTGGTCAGCTGGGCAGACATCGGTCACGTGCCCCGGCCATGGGGTATGGAACACAGACCAATCGCCCGGTCCGGTCCGCTGTACGCCAAATTAGACAGGCGCCTAGACATGCGCCCAGGGCCTAGAATGGCAGCGCCTGCTCTTTGCTATAAATGGGTTATATTAATGTGATCATAAATAACACGGCTTTCCGACCAACTAATTTATCAATCATGTCATTATGTGTCAGTCATGTTATTAATGTTACTCCAAACCCTTCGTTTGAACCATAAAAATATACGACGCCAGGCATAAATTCGTTAATGGATAACTTTTAATCTAATAAACCGTTTTTAATCTAATAAACCTTTTTAATCTAATAAACCGTTTTTAATCTAATAAACCTTTTTAATCTATTAAACCGTGTCTAGTCTAATAAACCGCTCCCCTGCCCTGATATTGGGGCTGTGTGTGCGCCTCATGGTATATGTTATTCTAAGAAACTGAGAGCCAAATCGCAGGATTACAAAATACGACTGCTGATTTAATAGTTTCGGCCGGGTAAACGTTTGTCTCATTTTCTACTAGGCGCTTTGCAGATGTGCGTGACACCAATTAGGCAGTATGCATGTTGTTTGGGGCGTAACGTCACGCACGAAAAATGTCCTTCCGTCGCAATTCCTCCCGTAGGTTAACTATTTTACGCGCACGAAGAAGTATATGAAAGCGACGTCGTTGACGTTCGTGTCGCTGCTTAATGAAGATTGTCATCGCGGTGAGCAATATAGCAGAAGTAAATGTGTATGTGCGCCATGTAGCACCCATTACCCATTGACATCGTCGTAGCTCTCACTTTCCGAATCCATAATGGTCATTTCCATGCGGGTTATTGTCATACGGGTCATTGTTACCAAACGACTTCGCCGATGCCAGAATTTGCCCATTGATGATCCCTTAATATCGATATTCTGTCCATTAATGGGTAAGGTACATATACCGCAAGGCAGGGGCGGATCCAGTTGGCGGGGAGGAGGGGGCGGGACGGGCCGACCCAGCCCCGGTCCTCCCTTTTAGGGCCGCAATTTATACCATTTAACATGAAAACCGAAAGCTAGGCCATCTCTCGGGACCTATCCAGCTTATATGAGTCCGACGCGGCAATGCATTAATTGGTTAATGGATTGCGCTTCACATAATATGCGAAATAGATCTCTACTGCATGTCAAATATCATTTCATATACATTGATGTAGCTGGGTTTTTTTTTTAATAAATACTTATAAGTACCACATATGGAGGCGTGGCCACATTGCCCTATTGTAATGAAATTGTTACTAGCAGCAATATTGGTCCCCATTGTCTGGGTGTCCGCATGCATCCTAAGCGTGAATGATCATATCAATACCGATTTGTTTCCGCAGGTGCATGCAATAGCAATCCGTGTCAAAATGGAGGCGCATGTGACAACACTGAAGGCGGATTTAACTGTTCCTGCCCTGAATTATACGAAGGACGATTTTGTGAGAACTGTAAGTTGGTGAATTGTGTTTTCGTATGTGCTAAATTATTTAGTGTTTTGAAATGTCATTAACCGTTTAAATAAGGTCACCATATCAAATCAAGTAACCCTGCCATGACGTCGTGGCTGACGTGGAAAGCATGGAAGTTGGCAATTGACGTGAGAAGCTTCATATGCCCGTAATGCTGCTGGCGATCGGAGTTAATTGGCTGTAAAAGGTCGTTCTTTTAGCGCGAACCCATAGTTTTCGCATAGCTCACGCATTACTCGCGCAATGCATTTATTGCAACAATCAATTTAGTGATATCTGACATGCCATATACAACAATGCTTCTAACAGCGACGTAATTTAAGGGATGAATATCCACGTTCTGCGAACAAAAGCGTTATTTGATTTTGCTTGCAGTGTGCTTTGTGTGTCCTTCCAGCGATTCACCCTTGTCACTATGCGCCTTGCCGGAACGGGGGGACTTGTGAGAGAGCAGGTTCCAGCTACCAGTGCACCTGCACCAAGCAATGGAAGGGACCCACTTGCTCTAGCGGTGAGTAACCTGCCTTCAGTGAGTCATATCATGTTCCTGATAGATAAACGACAAATCCAGGGTCCCCCCAACACCCTTGGGCATTTAGAAGATTACATTTTCGGATTCGACAGAAGACAGAAGATTCGGATTGCGCCCTATTCAAAACCTGAGTATACACAGCCACCAATGCAGCTAAGCTCGTTAAAACTAGTTAACCGTTAAGGCGACCAAACTTGATCCAATGAAAAACCGTGTGTTTTTTTAGTGGGGGGGGGGGCGAGGTTGGCGGTGAGGGTACGCATATACAATTGTAGGTTATTTAAAATTGTAGCATGTGAGTGGCGTGGATATATACCTTTTATCGAAATGCCCGTACCTTAGCCGGGGAGAGTACAACGGTACATTTTGCATGGTTTGGAAGTGTATGTATGCTGGTTGATTAGTAAGGTTTTTTTTTCTTTAAGCAGAATGTGACATGTGCAATTTAGTCAACCATTATAGCCACTTGCATAGAACAAATCCTTGCTGCTAGTGCAGTTACTTATGTAATTATTGTGTAATTATTATGTGCTTATTCATACATATTACGAAAATTATTATGTAATTATTATGTGCTTATTCATACATATTACGAATATGTTCCTTCATGATGTAGCGCCCCTTTGTCATAATAGTAACTTTGTGTAGAAGAAAAAAAATGTGTGTTGAATTAGATTGCCACGATGAAATTATGCATATTAAAAGTATGCAGACATGATCTATGGTAGACATTAGACAAAGTATCTTTAGAATCTAATATATTGCGGTTAATTTATCAAATGAATCAATAAGGATAAGATAATATTAGTTCTTCCTCTGTTTCCAGATAACCACCCTTGTCTGCTCGACCCGTGTCTCAATAACGGCACGTGTGAGCGACTCGACGACGGAGACTTCCGGTGCATATGTACCACTGAGACGTACGGGTCGATGTGTGAAAACGGTAAGACAAATCTTTATCTTTCTAATCCCAGCATGGAATACTATATATATATTTATATATATCAAACAATATCACCCACCTATATTTTCATACCAATCTTGCCCGGGGCAGGCATATCGCATAAAGGTTTCACTTTTTAAAGTCCAATAATAAACATTAGAACAAGTATTGACCAACAATGCTGCAAAGGGGAGATCCACAAACACCAATTGTATACCGTTCTCTCGCTAGCTTAGATGCACATAGCAATGCTTGTCTTTGCAAGAGAAAACATTACTCCATAACATTACGGTTTCATACTCCTCAAAGGACTCCTCAAATTAAGGGTATGTCTTTAACAGCGTTTTTCCGATACTTATTGCCTTGCTAATTCACTTCAGTTCTGACCGTAACTTGTTGTATCCAGTGTCATGTGTGTCCCCGGTCACAATAGTTTCAGATCCATGCCTTTCCAACTCCTGTAAAAACGGAGGAACGTGTCAGAGAGAAAACGGCGGATTCAACTGTATTTGCCTTGATTTCTACGAAGGACAACTGTGCGAGAATGGTAAGTTTGTGCCGGTTGGTGCTAATAATGTGGCCAATCAACCGACAATCGTGTATATACACAGTATTATCGGCTAAAGGTCTTTATTATCACAGCGTATTAGCACTTGTTTCTTCATCATTGTGGATAGAAATTTACATTCGTGTAAATATGTTTGACATACAATAGTATAAACATATATTTATATTAGAGGGGTTTTGCTGGTAGCATCCGTTCGTCAACCATTGAAAATGGATTTACAGCTAATTTTGTTGTGATTTAAGTATTTTGAATTATTTGACGACGTTTTAGACCGACACAGTTGTCCCAGTCGGCGCATCCATATTCTCTCGTGCCTGGTTTGACGTGCAATCTGGTCCCCCAGAATTCTTCGTGGAGGACCATTTTATCTCGCACGAAACGTTCTTAACCCCATTATAGGTCGCACACTCCCATTAATCCGAATCCATCCATGGGAAAATCTCAAACCAAACCTCTCCAGTATTTAGCACAGTCTGCAATGGCACTTCTCGCCCGATAGATATATTTGAAGCATTTTATGCCTGGCATTGGCGTTTAAGACTTTGTTCGTAAACTTCAGGTACGACATTTATTTCAGTTTATAGCTTCACGTTTTTGATTAATACCTTATGGAAAATTCTTATCGCCACAGATGTCACGCCGACTATCCATAGTGTCGTACCCACCTTCTGCCCGGTGTCCGGAGGCACCGTCATCACAGTCCGAGGGTCCGATCTACTGTTGCCCGGGCCGCCGACCCTGGTGCAAGTGGGTCCCTACCAGATTACACGAGACGATATTTACGACATGTAAGAGAAAATATGTTACAGCCAAGGGCCATGCGTTTTCATTATGATGGCTTCAAGTTGATTGACGTCCTACAAACAGAGCTTGCGTATTCATTTTGATAGTTTGACTTAGATTGTCGTCGCAAAAGGAGGGTCAGCGTGGTAATTTTGACGGTGTTACTTTGATTGCCGTACGGGATTGTCTATTCACGCTGCAAATAATGTTGAAGCTATACACTATGATTTCAATTTTTAAAGACTTAAATGGTCAGCATGTGCGTGAAAGTTTGAAACGCGACGTTCGATACTATATGGTATGATCGCCGACCCCCTCATCTAACCCATGATATTCGTAGAATTAAGTGAATAGTTATTTTGACGAAAGAAGGTTCCCGCTCTTCGTGCCATCTTATGAATCTCATCACGCCCGTTGCAGAACGAACACTTCCTTCGAGGTCGAAATCCCCCCGGGTAACGAGACAACGGATGTCGGGGTGCCGCTTCCAATTATGGTCACATTCGGCGAGCACATGCCAGTCATGGCGCTAGAAAACTTCACTTACAGAGGGAACCCTATCTTGACGTCCTTCAGCCCCAGAACAACTATCAAGGAGTAGGTATTCATGTAAAAAGGTGTTCAAATAAACAAAAAAGGATCTTGCGTGATATCACTTGCTAAATATAATTAAGGTATCATTATAATATCATCCTTGCTAAAACAATAGTTGGCACATTGGTTCATTATCAGGTCAATTTAGTCATTATGGGTTTCTCATGTTATTTTGTTGTGTTCTGTGTCTTTGAGTGAGTCAGCGTATGGCTCCTTGCGGTTATAACTTATGAGACACGTAGCGTGTAGTTGTGGTCTCTTAATGAAGCAGATGCACAATGTAGGTTGAGCTCAGCCCGCTGATTGCCGGGCTGTATACATTGACAAGATAACCTTATCGGAAAGGGGAATGGTCGAAGTATCAAAAGGTCGTGGATTCACTGCATTGTCCCGGGAGGTTCCTTGGCCCAATTAAGCCTGGATGTGCACACACGCGGCCTAAGACACCAATATTTCATGTCATTATTTACCATGACGCAGAGGTGGCACAATCGTGACGGTGGAGGGGGAAGGTCTGACGTCTGTGTTCAGGGCTTGGATGGTCATTCGCGTGGAAGTTACCCGGAAACACTCACCACCCGGCACCAACAACAGCTATTTCAAAGAGGTAAGCGTGCCAGTGACATTGTCGCCAGCAGTGCAACTGTTAATAATCCTCTTGTCATATGATGCAACCTGACTTGATGCAAATGTTGTCAGTCTCTATTACGTCTTCTTTGGGCGGACCGTAACATTCAGACTGATTTAGTATCCGTCTATAACGACATAAAAGAAAAAAATCATGCATTTGTCCCCTCACCGTGACATGTTGTGCTATGTGTCCAACTTTACCAAGACAAATTGGCATACTGTAGCAGCTGAAATTTGCTAGTCCACTAGTGTCTCCATCATATATATCAGTGTGTTCTATCCACCGCCAGCCTTGCGCTCGCCCGGACAACGACACAGTGATGACGTGCTTCACGCCACCTTTGGAGATCCCACAAGACGTCTTAGACGCGATAGCGCCGGCGCCAAACTCTACCCAGCGGAGACGGCGTGCTGCCGAAACGCCCTTTGGAGGTCACGCCCAAAGTCACACGATGTGGGTTCTCGTTTCAAATCTCGGCGCCATCTTCCACATCAGAACGCCGGGCGATAATAGGGTGTACTCCGGTGATGCGGAGCTATTCGACAGCGTCCAAGGACGATGGCACAGAGAGCGTCGTCAGACAGAGGCCGTTGACGGGGCCATCAATTACAACTCTGAAAACATCACAGTCGCCTTCTACGCTGGCTTCATCCTAGATCGCTACATGAAGTACAGCGAACTGCTAAATGTGACTGGCGAGGCCATCAGCGCGCTGGCCCAAGTGACCGTCACGGGGACCCCGAAACCGGACATGTTCGAACAGGACTTCATCGTGGACACCGACAAAATAATGGAAATAACGGTGAGCGACCTGCATTAAACATAAATTGTATGCACGAAGTAGGAGTGATATGAAATAAATCATGAGCGACATACATTATATATAGATAACATGCACCAAGAATAACTGACATATATTAAATATAGATGATATGGTGTAAGTATGAGTGCCATGCAAACGGATAAGTTGCATACATTAAGTATGATTGACTCGCACTACATGAAAGTTGCATGCACTAAGTATAAGTGACTCGCACTACATGAAAGTTGCATACACTAAGTATGAGGGACATGCTAAGTAAGTGTTGTATGCGTTAAATACACATGGTATATACCAAATATGACGAACGAACACGAAGTGCGAATGATTGCGTGTCGGGCGTGGGCTAAATGTGAGTGGCATGCAATAACTATGAGTCTCATGTTCTAAGTATGAGTGATTATAAGTATGAATGATATTCAATAATTTACATAGATCATGTTCAGGTTCCAAGAAACCTTCGTTGGCAATTAATTGTGAGATACATAAATTGCAGATTACTTGAGAGGTACATCAACTGTAGATTACTTGAGAGATACATTTATTGGAGATTACCGAAGAGAGTTGTCCATTGGAGATTACTGGAGAGATACATACATTGCGTATTACTTGAAAGATGCATCTATTAGAGTTTACTTGAGAGATGCATCTATTGGAGATTACTTGAGAGATACATCTATTGGAGATGACCTGATATACATCTATTGGAGATGACCTGATATACATCTATTGGAGATGACCTATTGGGGCTTACATGAGAGAGTAGTGGAGCATTGGAGTTAACTTGAGAGATGCAATTGCTTTATTCAGTCCTGATGTGGTAGGTACCACAAGTGTGAAAAAAAAATTGGTGTCAGGTATGTTATTTCATTTTCCTTAAACCGCGATTAGAATGAACAGTCAAACAGTTTATTGCTCATATATATTGTACATATGTGCCTGCAATACTTGTAGTTAATATTGGCGGCGTATGCAGCACAAATAATAAAAAAAGTGGTCTATGCGAAAAGGGTTTATTTCGTTACATTCATCGGTTGCGCAGACTATGTGGCAAAAATGAAAAGCTGGCCAATGCGTCTAGAGCAGCAAAATTCCCATGACGCATATCGAAAATGGGCTAAATGTTGATTTTATCGCGGTACTATTCATAACAGAATATACCCAATTACGTGTGACTGACGTCGCATCCATACATAGGCTTGACTACTCACTACCATATCCGCACACATTGCTTTTGCCCAGAAGGATTATACACACGTTTTCCATTTCTCTACCTATTTCGTTCTGAATATAACCTACAGGGAACACACATGAAAACCATCCAGCCCAAGAATTACCAAGTGCATATTGGACTTGGCGAGTGTTCCGTGATTAATGACGACATAACACCCTCAAAGCTACCATGTCGCCCACCTACAACAGCGCCAGGGAGAAGAATGGGAAACACCGGACTTAAACATGTAGTCATCGTAAGTGCAAAAGCCGCTGTTTAAAAACGATACGGTCATATATATCAAGGTAAATGTGATAACCATTTATATGTGTAAACCATGGAAGCCTCAGAAAATAAATTACGTTTGTAAAATATATATATATATCAAATCTATGTTGTTGTATCTGTTTATCCATTTGTCTTGTAATTTGAGCTACCGGTTGCTGGTGGTTTTTTTCTGTGGAGTTGATTTGTTTCCACAATATGCTTACAGGACCATGCCTGTTCTTTTGCAGCTATCTGCAGGGAAAAACACAAACTTTACTTTGGGACATGCTGTCTTCGAAAGTGTGGACATCATTTCAGTGACAACTGGCGCCACAGTCGGTGTCGCAGCTGCTATCTTCATCATTGTCGCCTGCATTCTACGGCGAAGGCGGCGAAGGCGGCGAAGGCGGCCAAAGCGTGGTATGGACGACATGATTATTCTGCCGCCGCTTCCAGGGCAAGAGCCGCAGGGACATTGGATGGATATCATGGGGAGTTCCACGCGGGATTCAGAGCATCTCCGGCGAAGGGTCTATTTACCGGATCTGCCGCTAAGTGTAGACGCAGTGCCTCCCCCTGGCGGCAGAAACCCGGATATCGAGAACAGGTCGGGGTCGAGCATGTTCTTACCGCCCAGTCTTTCGCCTGTATTCGCGGGGAATATTGCTTCGATCGCCGACTATTTAGAGGTGAAATATGGACCTGGTCATAAAAGAAGGTCATCTCCTGACATGTCTACGGGCCGTCCATTATATGCCAATGATACGAAACTAACGACCGCAACACCCTTTGCGCTGCCCCGGCCCACATATACACGTCGCGAGCAGGAGTCACACAGAGGTCAAGGGTCACGCCGTCCTATATCACGTCACGATAATGGACGCGAGGTCGGTGACGCTATCGTCGACCACCGGCCGCAGTGGCATGATATCGACCATGGAAGCAGGCGAATGATTACGCCGACAAGCCGCCATTATGAAAATGCTCACGGAACGAAAGAGAGAGATGCGGTGGACTCCAAGCTGCGCTGGACCCCTGGAGTGCATCGCTATCGACCTGACAGCCTCCTTTCTAATTCAAAACACTTCTCCGGGTTACATGTGCCTGAGGACATGTTCGGCTCTCGGGACGCTGAACGACTGACGGATTCCGCCGACCTTCTCAAGGTGACCCCACGTTTTTTTCCATTGTCGATAGTCGGTGGTGATGGTGCCGGAAGTGTTTCATCTGAGTATGCAGACTACCGAAGTCACATTTCCGGTTTGCGATCATCGCGCCCTCAAGACCAACAAACATCAGTGCATCAGAGATCGATGGCAACCAACAACTTTTCAATGAGAGGTAACATTCTGACACATTTCCCTGGCAATATGTTTGCAAATCTAGAAAATGAGACTGCATCTGTAGAAGGACAAATATCGTATGATGCGGAAAAACAGGTACCCCAAATTCCGCGATCAACTCTAAAGCACCAAATTGCGAGGAATCTAGACTTAGGCAACGGAAGGAAGAAAGTTTTAACGCTCTACCCAGAACACGTGACTTTGAATCCGGGATCCCAAACAACGCGACCAGCGCTCACGGACGACATTTCGCGGAAACGAGGCTTAACGAAAAAAAGGGACAATATTGTGACGCTCTATCCGGAACAGGTACCTCTGAATCCGGAGAATGCGACAGGCCAAGGGTATGTAGAATTAGAGAAATCATCTGATTCCGATAACCACGGATAAATTATTTCGAATAACGACACCAGCCTTAACAGACTAGCTGACAAGGAGTTCCTGAACTAGGGGAACTCGTTGGCGGTTCAGATAGTGGCAACACGACCTGCTTTGTGCGGTGTATAGGAAGGAGCGGGTTCTTACTTTTATTTTAGCCGTATCCTAAATTTACTCCTGTGGAGTACCCTGTCGAGGGTTCGCGGTTATCTTCATACGCTTACTTGATATCAATTGAAACAACAGCATTGGTCTCTGTTCTTGTATTTATTCCGCATGCACATTTCATATAGTATAATCGAGTATAAGTCCATTCGATAAGTCCCGGTCAGTCCTTTCCTTCTTTTCCCCCCTCGTCTACCAGATTCCGGCCCCTTAAATACGGGATAGCCCCACCCAAAACTAGAGGTCCGGACCTACAGTTGAAGGTCCGGACCTACAGTTGTAGGTCCGGCCCTCGTCTTTAACTAGAGGTCAGGGTCCTTGCCAACTCCGGCGGGTAGGGGGAGAGGGTGGAGGTAGTCGCGCAGTCTACAGCGTGTGGGATGGGCCCGTCCTGGCCAAGCCAGGCGGTCATGAGAGAGGGCGGGGGGAGGGGGGAGGTAGTCGCGCAGACTACAGCGTGCGGGACCCACAACTGTGGGTCCGTCCTGGCCCAGCCAGGCGGGTGAGGGAGGAGGGGGAGGTAGTCGCGCAGACTACAGCGTGAGGGACCCACAACTGTGGGTCCGTCCTGGCCAAGCCAGGCGGGTATGAGTGAGGGGGTGGAATGTGTCCCACCCCAGCCACTGGGAGCCGGACCTCAAACTAGAGGTCCGTCCTGGCCAGGCCAGGCGGGTATGAGGGAGGGAGTGGGGGTGTGTCCCACCTACCCCAGCCAGCCCTAGCTGGACTCACCACACTATCTCCCACCAGGATGTTCGCTCCTGCGGACATGGTTATACATTTGACAACTCATACATGTTAAAAATAACACAACTCAAAGTAAATTTCAGTTAACTAATGTCTTTAGACGCATGTAATCTATCGCAGGGTCCTTTGTCCGCTCTCCAGCTTGAGAATAACGTCAGTCACGAATCTCGGTGGCAGCCTCGCAGCTCCTCTGGCACCCTTGACCTCCCCGCGGTAGCCTGTCGGGTGGAACTCGTTCTCGCGTCCCCCGCCGCATGGCATCTGCATTCCTGGGCGCCCCGGGGCCTCGCCCCCCGGCAGTACTGCCCCTTGCGGGTCTGCCCTCTGCCACTCGCCGACCTTGACACGGTTGAAGCGGCTTGAAGGCGAGACCGCCGAGCCCCCTCGTCATCTCACTGGCATCCTGTACGGGTACCAGTCGCTCTGACTTGGGCTGTGATCTCCCACCTAAGGGCAGACCCGGGCCTTCTAACCGCTGGTCCGCGTCATCCCGCTTCCGTAGCTGGCTCCCGTCCTCGGCCGATCTCCCACCAAAGGCTGTTGCCGATCCTTGGGGTGTCACATGACGCTTCATGCGTCTCAAACCCCGCCGTATGGATCCATAACACCTTCTGGCTTGACTGATCCAATCCTCCTCTTGGCCATCTCTCGCCTTCCGGCCCCTGGGTCCTACCCACCGACCTAGGCAAGACAGCCACATCCACACCATAAACATGACGCGAGCCCACACAGCGCGCTTCCCCTTGCCGTCGCCGACCTGTAACAACGATGTCTGGGACACACCGACCCTTCGAGCTCCCAGCGGCTTCACGTCATCCACTCCATTGAATGACGACCACAGTTTGTGTTTCCGCACACAAAAATCGCACCCACCGCAGGGCAACTCAGCCAGTACCTTATCCCCACGCGTCACTCGACCTCTCGGCATATCACTGACCGGCGCCTTCTCTGCCGCGAGTGATAATCTTCCACTAAAAGATCGCTGCGAGTACTCGGACATTTCGCCCTTTTCCCCACGCGTCACTCTCCGACATTCAACCCGGTCGCTCAGCAGCGCCGCTTCACTCCCCGGCTTATGGCGCTCTTCCGCGGTGGATCTCCCACCTAAGGCCGGAGTGGGTCCTCGGGGTGTCACATCGCGCTCCCTGCGCCTCATACCCCGCCACTTGACCTGACTCCAACGACAGAGCCGCCGCACCCAGCCACCTCCCTCGGCGCCACTCCTCACACCCTCATCGCCGCCACATCTCAACCACGACATGACGCCACACCACCACATCAACAACACAACAAAAACACTTCTCCCGACGGGACGCGCCTCGTCTGCGCCGTACGCCCGCGTTTCCGATACTTGTGACACGCCGACCCTCCGTGCCCTTAGTGGTGTAACCTCGTCTACTTCCCTGAAGGACGACCACAACTCGTGCCTCTCTACACAAGCCTCCGCAACAAGGGCCGACGACTGGCCGGTAGTGCCGGCCCCTTCTAGTTTCCCTGATTCGCTGTGCTCTCTACGTCGCGCTGAGCCGCTAGGGTCCCCGGCTGCGCCACATCGCCATTGCCATAGCTCGGGCAGGAACGCGCGTAGTGGCCGAGCTCCCGGCAGGCAAAGCAGCGCACTTCCGTCAGCCTGGCTCCACCCCGCGGTCGATCAGCCCATGTCTGACGGCTAGGTCGATCCTGTTGACTAACCCTCTCCTGCAGCAGCGCGCTCAGGCGGTCCAGCTTGGCATCAATGTTATCCATGAGACGATTACCGAAGTCCGAGAGCCTACTCTCGGTGACGTAACTCTCGTCACTTCTGGCCTTCACAGCGCGCAGCTTATGTCCGCGTCCCGCCACGTCCTCCAGACTCCGGTACGTCTCATACCCCTGCTGCGCCTGCTCGATCGTCTGTGGCTCCTTCATGCCAATCGCCACGGCCATCTGCTGATCGGGGAGCCCCTTCATGAAGTGCCTCAGGGCTATTGTGTCATTAGTCCTGAGGTCAGCCGTAGGGTAGCCCTTCCGGACCAGCCGCTTGATATCCGCAACATAATCCACCAGCTTCTCGTCGTGGCCCATCCGTTTGGCCTCCAGCTCCGCCAAAAAGGAAGATGCGGTTCGCCTCTCCTTGAAACGGGCCATTAATGCCGTGACCAACTGCTCGAAACAGTTCGTGGCGTCATCAGGTAGCTGCTCAAACACATACTCAGCGGCCTCGCCCCTCACGCTGCTTCTCAGCCTGAACAGCTTCTCGGCGTCGTCCCAGCCACAAGCCGTCGCCGTAGCCTGAAACGGCTGCATGAAGGTCTCCCACGACTGGGTCCCGTCGAACGTCATCTGCTTCGGCAAGGGCACGCTATACCCGCCGCTCCCCATCCAACGTGCTGACAGTCCGTCGGCCGAGCTGGTCGCCATGGAGAGCGGCGAATAAGGGATTCGACCTCCGACCGGACCCCCACCGCCTCCGAGCTGGCCGAGACTGGCGGTTGGAGTGACGGTCGTCGGCCGTTGTGCCACCAACTCTCGGACTCGGGACTCCGCCGCCTGCGCCCTCCGCATAAACGTATCCGCTTCCTGTCGGCTGTCGTCTCTCGCTGCCGCATATGTTCTCTTCTCCTGCACCAGACTCTCTTCCGCTTCGCCAACACGGTGGATAGCCGCCTCCACAGCCTCCCGACGCTCTTCCTCCGCTTCCGCCACTATCTTCTTGGCCTCGTTGATGGCTCTCTCCTTCTGTCGGTGTTGGTCTGCTGTCTCTGCCTCAGCGGCGATGACGGCTTCCCTCGCCTCAATGAGTTCCAACTGGAGAGCCTCCATCTCGGCTCTGAGCTGCACCTCTGCCTGTGTGTTGGTCGCCTCCCCGCTTGCCTCCTTTGTGTCCTTCTTGGGCGGCATGTTCACTCCGATTTCTCAATTCATTCACTTTCGATGACCTGGACACCCATGTGGGTGACATGGGAAAAGCCATAAAGCGTGGCAGTCGCCACGACACTTATGAACGTTTAACACCACACAAATCCCCATGTTTATCCTGCGTAGCCTAGCCGAAACGCACTGTCATCCTAATATCCATATGGTCGATCATATCCATTCACTCCCGATGAAAGCGCGTGTTAAAGTCTGGATCCCACTTCTGACACCATTTGTGGAGTACCCTGTCGAGGGTTCGCGGTTATCTTCATACGCTTACTTGATATCAATTGAAACAACAGCATTGGTCTCTGTTCTTGTATTTATTCCGCATGCACATTTCATATAGTATAATCGAGTATAAGTCCATTCGATAAGTCCCGGTCAGTCCTTTCCTTCTTTTCCCCCCTCGTCTACCAGATTCCGGCCCCTTAAATACGGGATAGCCCCACCCAAAACTAGAGGTCCGGACCTACAGTTGAAGGTCCGGACCTACAGTTGTAGGTCCGGCCCTCGTCTTTAACTAGAGGTCAGGGTCCTTGCCAACTCCGGCGGGTAGGGGGAGAGGGTGGAGGTAGTCGCGCAGTCTACAGCGTGTGGGATGGGCCCGTCCTGGCCAAGCCAGGCGGTCATGAGAGAGGGCGGGGGGAGGGGGGAGGTAGTCGCGCAGACTACAGCGTGCGGGACCCACAACTGTGGGTCCGTCCTGGCCCAGCCAGGCGGGTGAGGGAGGAGGGGGAGGTAGTCGCGCAGACTACAGCGTGAGGGACCCACAACTGTGGGTCCGTCCTGGCCAAGCCAGGCGGGTATGAGTGAGGGGGTGGAATGTGTCCCACCCCAGCCACTGGGAGCCGGACCTCAAACTAGAGGTCCGTCCTGGCCAGGCCAGGCGGGTATGAGGGAGGGAGTGGGGGTGTGTCCCACCTACCCCAGCCAGCCCTAGCTGGACTCACCACACTATCTCCCACCAGGATGTTCGCTCCTGCGGACATGGTTATACATTTGACAACTCATACATGTTAAAAATAACACAACTCAAAGTAAATTTCAGTTAACTAATGTCTTTAGACGCATGTAATCTATCGCAGGGTCCTTTGTCCGCTCTCCAGCTTGAGAATAACGTCAGTCACGAATCTCGGTGGCAGCCTCGCAGCTCCTCTGGCACCCTTGACCTCCCCGCGGTAGCCTGTCGGGTGGAACTCGTTCTCGCGTCCCCCGCCGCATGGCATCTGCATTCCTGGGCGCCCCGGGGCCTCGCCCCCCGGCAGTACTGCCCCTTGCGGGTCTGCCCTCTGCCACTCGCCGACCTTGACACGGTTGAAGCGGCTTGAAGGCGAGACCGCCGAGCCCCCTCGTCATCTCACTGGCATCCTGTACGGGTACCAGTCGCTCTGACTTGGGCTGTGATCTCCCACCTAAGGGCAGACCCGGGCCTTCTAACCGCTGGTCCGCGTCATCCCGCTTCCGTAGCTGGCTCCCGTCCTCGGCCGATCTCCCACCAAAGGCTGTTGCCGATCCTTGGGGTGTCACATGACGCTTCATGCGTCTCAAACCCCGCCGTATGGATCCATAACACCTTCTGGCTTGACTGATCCAATCCTCCTCTTGGCCATCTCTCGCCTTCCGGCCCCTGGGTCCTACCCACCGACCTAGGCAAGACAGCCACATCCACACCATAAACATGACGCGAGCCCACACAGCGCGCTTCCCCTTGCCGTCGCCGACCTGTAACAACGATGTCTGGGACACACCGACCCTTCGAGCTCCCAGCGGCTTCACGTCATCCACTCCATTGAATGACGACCACAGTTTGTGTTTCCGCACACAAAAATCGCACCCACCGCAGGGCAACTCAGCCAGTACCTTATCCCCACGCGTCACTCGACCTCTCGGCATATCACTGACCGGCGCCTTCTCTGCCGCGAGTGATAATCTTCCACTAAAAGATCGCTGCGAGTACTCGGACATTTCGCCCTTTTCCCCACGCGTCACTCTCCGACATTCAACCCGGTCGCTCAGCAGCGCCGCTTCACTCCCCGGCTTATGGCGCTCTTCCGCGGTGGATCTCCCACCTAAGGCCGGAGTGGGTCCTCGGGGTGTCACATCGCGCTCCCTGCGCCTCATACCCCGCCACTTGACCTGACTCCAACGACAGAGCCGCCGCACCCAGCCACCTCCCTCGGCGCCACTCCTCACACCCTCATCGCCGCCACATCTCAACCACGACATGACGCCACACCACCACATCAACAACACAACAAAAACACTTCTCCCGACGGGACGCGCCTCGTCTGCGCCGTACGCCCGCGTTTCCGATACTTGTGACACGCCGACCCTCCGTGCCCTTAGTGGTGTAACCTCGTCTACTTCCCTGAAGGACGACCACAACTCGTGCCTCTCTACACAAGCCTCCGCAACAAGGGCCGACGACTGGCCGGTAGTGCCGGCCCCTTCTAGTTTCCCTGATTCGCTGTGCTCTCTACGTCGCGCTGAGCCGCTAGGGTCCCCGGCTGCGCCACATCGCCATTGCCATAGCTCGGGCAGGAACGCGCGTAGTGGCCGAGCTCCCGGCAGGCAAAGCAGCGCACTTCCGTCAGCCTGGCTCCACCCCGCGGTCGATCAGCCCATGTCTGACGGCTAGGTCGATCCTGTTGACTAACCCTCTCCTGCAGCAGCGCGCTCAGGCGGTCCAGCTTGGCATCAATGTTATCCATGAGACGATTACCGAAGTCCGAGAGCCTACTCTCGGTGACGTAACTCTCGTCACTTCTGGCCTTCACAGCGCGCAGCTTATGTCCGCGTCCCGCCACGTCCTCCAGACTCCGGTACGTCTCATACCCCTGCTGCGCCTGCTCGATCGTCTGTGGCTCCTTCATGCCAATCGCCACGGCCATCTGCTGATCGGGGAGCCCCTTCATGAAGTGCCTCAGGGCTATTGTGTCATTAGTCCTGAGGTCAGCCGTAGGGTAGCCCTTCCGGACCAGCCGCTTGATATCCGCAACATAATCCACCAGCTTCTCGTCGTGGCCCATCCGTTTGGCCTCCAGCTCCGCCAAAAAGGAAGATGCGGTTCGCCTCTCCTTGAAACGGGCCATTAATGCCGTGACCAACTGCTCGAAACAGTTCGTGGCGTCATCAGGTAGCTGCTCAAACACATACTCAGCGGCCTCGCCCCTCACGCTGCTTCTCAGCCTGAACAGCTTCTCGGCGTCGTCCCAGCCACAAGCCGTCGCCGTAGCCTGAAACGGCTGCATGAAGGTCTCCCACGACTGGGTCCCGTCGAACGTCATCTGCTTCGGCAAGGGCACGCTATACCCGCCGCTCCCCATCCAACGTGCTGACAGTCCGTCGGCCGAGCTGGTCGCCATGGAGAGCGGCGAATAAGGGATTCGACCTCCGACCGGACCCCCACCGCCTCCGAGCTGGCCGAGACTGGCGGTTGGAGTGACGGTCGTCGGCCGTTGTGCCACCAACTCTCGGACTCGGGACTCCGCCGCCTGCGCCCTCCGCATAAACGTATCCGCTTCCTGTCGGCTGTCGTCTCTCGCTGCCGCATATGTTCTCTTCTCCTGCACCAGACTCTCTTCCGCTTCGCCAACACGGTGGATAGCCGCCTCCACAGCCTCCCGACGCTCTTCCTCCGCTTCCGCCACTATCTTCTTGGCCTCGTTGATGGCTCTCTCCTTCTGTCGGTGTTGGTCTGCTGTCTCTGCCTCAGCGGCGATGACGGCTTCCCTCGCCTCAATGAGTTCCAACTGGAGAGCCTCCATCTCGGCTCTGAGCTGCACCTCTGCCTGTGTGTTGGTCGCCTCCCCGCTTGCCTCCTTTGTGTCCTTCTTGGGCGGCATGTTCACTCCGATTTCTCAATTCATTCACTTTCGATGACCTGGACACCCATGTGGGTGACATGGGAAAAGCCATAAAGCGTGGCAGTCGCCACGACACTTATGAACGTTTAACACCACACAAATCCCCATGTTTATCCTGCGTAGCCTAGCCGAAACGCACTGTCATCCTAATATCCATATGGTCGATCATATCCATTCACTCCCGATGAAAGCGCGTGTTAAAGTCTGGATCCCACTTCTGACACCATTTGTGGAGTACCCTGTCGAGGGTTCGCGGTTATCTTCATACGCTTACTTGATATCAATTGAAACAACAGCATTGGTCTCTGTTCTTGTATTTATTCCGCATGCACATTTCATATAGTATAATCGAGTATAAGTCCATTCGATAAGTCCCGGTCAGTCCTTTCCTTCTTTTCCCCCCTCGTCTACCAGATTCCGGCCCCTTAAATACGGGATAGCCCCACCCAAAACTAGAGGTCCGGACCTACAGTTGAAGGTCCGGACCTACAGTTGTAGGTCCGGCCCTCGTCTTTAACTAGAGGTCAGGGTCCTTGCCAACTCCGGCGGGTAGGGGGAGAGGGTGGAGGTAGTCGCGCAGTCTACAGCGTGTGGGATGGGCCCGTCCTGGCCAAGCCAGGCGGTCATGAGAGAGGGCGGGGGGAGGGGGGAGGTAGTCGCGCAGACTACAGCGTGCGGGACCCACAACTGTGGGTCCGTCCTGGCCCAGCCAGGCGGGTGAGGGAGGAGGGGGAGGTAGTCGCGCAGACTACAGCGTGAGGGACCCACAACTGTGGGTCCGTCCTGGCCAAGCCAGGCGGGTATGAGTGAGGGGGTGGAATGTGTCCCACCCCAGCCACTGGGAGCCGGACCTCAAACTAGAGGTCCGGACCTCAAAGTAGAGGTCCGTCCTGGCCAGGCCAGGCGGGTATGAGGGAGGGAGTGGGGGTGTGTCCCACCTACCCCAGCCAGCCCTAGCTGGACTCACCACACTCCTCATGTACGTACAGAACAGAATCTCTATGGCCAATGTGTTCTTACTATGTGTAAATGTCATGCCAGTTTCTGTCAATAGAGACGGGGGACAGGGGATACTGCTAATATCGTTATCGAAAGACGAATGACATCAAACAAATGTGGCTGAGCGTTTAGAGACCTAGGTTGCCTTATGCGATGCTGTTACTTTTGGCAAGCAATTGTTAGAACGGCAACATTGATAGTGTTTTTAGTAGGGCAAGATGTCAATGTTGGCAATCTGCTACTGCTGTGATATAATTGTTCTCGCAATCCAGTTTTGCATTGTAGTTTAAAATGCTATGTTTCTCAACAAGACTTCACAAGTCGCAGTAGAGTGTTGATCGAATGCTGGGAAAATGAACCCAGTTGTCTGAATACGGAAATCACATTAAACGACATAGAAGGTGCAATCAGTTTCAGTTTAACAGCACATGCATTTGTAGTCCCCTTTGACGTCACTTTCCTCGCACGCAGAAATTAAATTGGTAGGTGCGAAAACAAGTGGAAAAAGTATGCTCTTCTACTATTTGGGGCGTTACAGCTCGATAATATAAGCGTGGAAACACCGCCAATTAATATGAGCTAAGGTTGTTTTGGCGTGGCACGAACACTTTAAGCAAGATTTTGACAAAGCTTGTACAAACTCGCCGTAAGTAACAGCAAACTATCTGTCAAGGTGCTTATCGTCAAAGTGGATCCATGCATAATATTTTTAATTTATATGACAATGCTGAGTAGTATATGTACAGTAAGGGAGGTTGTTTTATTACTGTGCCTTTATTGACTTCTTGAAGTTATTCGATTCCTTGCCTCTATACAAGTCGTTCTATAGGCTACTAAATATGATAGACATGGTAAAACTAATGAACGGCTTGCGGAACGAATCTTGAATCGTGTTTCAAGACACAAGCGTATCGGGATATTTTGAATGCGATCTCGGGACATGCCGGGGATGCATGATTACCACACTTATGTTCTTAATGTACATCCAGGAGTTCGACAAAATGTTCGAAGAGCAGGGTTGTCACGCATGTTTTTGAACGAAGGTGATATTGCTGTCGTTAATGATTCTATCGGTAAACCACAGAAGCAATATCTCTCAAATACGTGAGTTACTCATGCATTGGAATACATGAGTAACATGCATTGGAATGCTTGTAAATGTATATTTTTCAACACAGCTGCTACAATATGAATAAACCTGCAGCATGGCACTATTCGTAAGCATTGCGTTGCTCAGGCCAAACGTTTCAGTCATAAGTTACCCATAGAGAAGCTCCGCACTACATACAACAAAATGTGGGGGACGAGTACCATTTGCTGATTCTTTGCAAGCAATGTTTATGATATTCGGCACGCCTACGGTGTAAATGTCCACGCTCGTAATGTAAATAGACACCCATTCCACCATATTTTGAACTCTTCAACGCCATATGTTATCTACAGAGTATCAACTTACGTTGATAATGCATTGAAGATTCTGGACACCGGCACTGCCATTTAAATGTGTTACTATTGTGCACAATGGGCCTTAGGCCACTTTATGTGTTATGTTATATATATGTGGTATATTTAGAGTGACATGACACCATAGACTATAAATAGTTGTAGATCTTCATACCATTGCAATCAGTGAATATTGGTGATAAAACCTCTGGTGATTATTGATAATGATAACTCTTTCTCATAGCTATGTAAAGATGATATGTGTTATATTTAGAGTTCTGTGACAATATGGACATTTATCAGATATGTATCACAATAGCATTATAATCACGAAATATTGATAATGATATCTCTTCAGGTTAATAATAAGGTTAATAATACTTCTAATTATAATAATAACTGAGGTTTTTATTTGCGATGAAGATGGATCATGCATATTTGCTATGTGATATCCTGGTACAGAAGCTCTGATAAATCCTCCCGTTTTTCCATATGTGGTTATTACTCCTGGAACCAGAGTGGACAGCGCCAATTAGTGTAATATCGCTCACCCTTACGTACTGCACTGTGCTATATCACGCCATATTGGACAGGGGTAATATGTATAGGTGTAACCTAAATTGGTAGCGAAGTTACATCATCAGATGCGAGAAAATATGTTTAATATTACATAATATATATATGAGGAAGGAATGCTTTTATGCCTATGCTGTGGTATATATTGAGTTTAAAGTTACTATAAATCAACATATACCCATTGGATAAGCGGGGTTAAACCAATTTGGCAGTAGGGTGTATTTATTAAAAGCAGCTATCTTTAGTTAGGCTAAAAAATGTGGTGCCCCCCCTGTGTATATTCAGTTATTTTAAGATTAATCTGAATATATAGTTTATAAATGACAGGTTAAAGTGGCCCACCGATTACTTTTTTGCATTAGCCAGATCACTCATTGAATATCACTCAAACTTTAAATTTCTAAAATATAGAGGTGACTGAACACAGTTAATTGATCTAGGCCTACTGCAAAAATGTGGTACATTGTTCGCTTTACATTGAAATAGCAGGTGTAGATCTATAATATAAACTAGATCTATGCTTGTATTTAACTGATGAGTTTGAGCTTCTTTTCTGGAACATACACTGCCCTTTATTTGAGGTAATCAAAGCATGTCTACCATTGAAAGATTGACAGTTATTTCACAACAAATGCAGCGTAATCCTGGTTAAATCTAGTGCTGAAATAAGTTTTTTTTTCTTGACTGTTCTTCTGAAACTGTTGTTTTCTGCTTCAATGCCCATATTTTGTCTTCAATAGCTTTTCTTCACAAAGTTATATTTTATTTCATTGTAAACTGCCTACTTTTTGCTTTTTGTTTTCAGCTAAGCCTATTTGTTTCATTAGTCTATCATTTTTTTTGTTTCTGTAACAACAAAAAGTAACTGGTCAATGAAAAAATACACGAAACCATGCATGCCCTCTGACTTGGAAAAAAGCGTTGGTAGAGAATTCAATATTTTATCAACATGCATGTGTTTAGGCAAATAAATTCTGCAAATGTAATTGTTTGTTTGTATCGACTTTTCCCTAATTAATGGGTTTTTTCTTGCTTCAATATCCTGTTTGTGTACTTTTTTGGATTCAACTGTTCAATCGTTTGTTTCTTCACACTTTTTTAACTTTAGCTAGACGTACTCGATCTGAGTCTTAATATTTTTCTTAAACAAAGTTATGGTTTTAAAACTGTGCAAAGTGACCGCAATCATGGAAATAAATTCTAGTCCAACAAAGCAGAAAATTCTGCAAATGCAATTATTTTTGCCTAGACCATTCCTCAATTGATGGCGCTTGTCTTGCTTCATTGCGCTTTTTTTGTTGACTAGCTTTACCCAATGAATGGCCTTTTCTGTTTTTTTGGCTTCATGAATTGGCTTGTTTTCTTTTCAATTAGTGTTTTTATGACAAGAAAAGACTCAGTATCTCTCTATATATTGGGTAGGTTTTCTTGAATTACCTTTTCTTTAACTTCAGTTATATTTTTTTATTTAGTTTGTCAGGTTTTTACAAAAAAACAGCGAAAGGCTAACCAACCAAAGAAAAACAATTCTAGTCTACGCTAGCTGGGTTTTAAAATGAAGTGAACCGACCAAGGAAAACAACCAACAGGTCTTCTTGATTAAGAAATCAGCAAGAATGTTTTGATACCACCATTTTTGCTTAAAAACTTACATCTGAAGTTGGGACTATTTTTGTTCTTGCCATACACAGAATTTGAAAAGGGGGGTGGTGTCCAAACTTGTCACTACATGCGGGGGATCCATGCCATTTCATATAGCATTTTTCCCCAGAAAGGAGGGAGGGGGGATCCATACCTCCGATGAAAAAAAAATTACATTAAAAAATGGCATTCATCCTCAAAAAGGTGGGGGGAGGGAGGGGGGTCTGGACCCCCTAGAACCCACCCTCCCTGGATCTGCCCTAGCTCTATCAGTGTTTTTCTTCGACAAAGTTGTAAATTTTTTTCTAATGTAAATAGAAGAACTTGTCATGTGCGTATGTCTATAAGTCATATCATTTTTTTTCAAATAACATACTTTACATAGTCATAGACACAAGCTTTCCATACTTATAACTTTCCAAGCTTATAACATTGACAGTGACTTGTACCTTGGCAGATCTATCATCTGGTACTTGTGTAACAGGGATGTGTGCTGCGATGACCCTCAAAAGGTACCAAGGAAAATAATGTGTTATTTAATGTTAATCTACCTATTTCGCATTTGGAGCTGACGCCAATTGTTCAATCCGAAAAGGCTACTCCTGCTACCCGGACCAGACAATGTAAATATACAAAGCCTGGTAATCGAACCAGCAGTTAATTTGTCAAGGACAATTAAGTTCGGAAAACCAAACCTGGGAAAGTTTGGACAAAAAGCACAGGACTTTATTTACAAAACTTCAAAACATAACACTGTCAGTCTCACTGCAAGGTGGGCGATAATACCCCACGATGCCAATCGAAAAGCGGACGGTAACTTTTGTTCAAGAAGGCTTTTGTGCTATTCGTATCGTAGGCAGTTTTCCGAAGATGATATGGTTTAATCACGTAGGCGTTGAAACATTCGCCCAATCGATTGTTTCTCACAATCATATAAATCGGATTCGAAGTGTCATAATTGTGCGGACGAAGCGTTACGTCCCGCCCGGCAGTTCGAATTGACGCGCCGCCTACCTGCGAGAGTGTTTAATTCAGGTTAAATTTAAGCCAATCATAGTCCGACACAGTCCGCAAAATCGGCCTGAGGGAACGGTATTATTGCTCATGTGTCCACGGCCGGTATTATCGCTCATGTGTCCACGGTTTTTGAATCGCATGGTCATATGAAATTTAAAAAAAAAAAAATTAAAAAAAATATACATGTGTGTTGATATTGAAGCTCGCTTCGCTCGCTATTAACAGACTCCAAGTTTACTCGTTGACTCGTATTGAAACTGATGCAGAAATAACCTGGTTCTGTATCTGCAAGATATCATGTTCTATATTTGCGCTGGAAGTAGTCATTCTCATTTAATTAGTATGGCTAGTCAAGGACCCATTTTTGAGAAGTATTCGCTCCAAAAAAAACATTTGCTTACCATCATAACGACACGGGACAGCGTGCAATTGCCAATGACAACTAAATTCCTAGTTTGATATGGAACTGTTACATTTGGGTAATAGATGCGCAGTATATGGTTTTATATCATTTGAAGTTATGTAACAGAAGTCCTTTCAGTTCCGAAAAAAACGCCTTTTTATGTGGCCATGGCACAGCGTACTTATGTACAGACCAAGACCCACCACCCTCCCCCATTCTCACCACCAGGGAAGAGACAGGCTGCCACAGCATTTGGGGCCACGAGATATTGAGGTGTTCCTCCTACGGTCGACGGATTCCCTTTGAGGCCGTCAGCATCCACATAAACACGATTAAATTGTTCATTTTTAGTGCACGAATTCTCAGAAGCCACACGTTTTATGCCATTACTGACGCGCGTTGCACAATATAAGGAAAATATGTTATAAGACTAGATTCGTAGCATTCATGAAAGAGCAAAGTTGTTTACATCATAGCTTTTGGACGCAAGCCAATAGTCACTCAGCAGTACATTTCTCCGCCACCATTTTTTTTGGATGTATGTAATATGTTTAATTACGCCTCTATTCGCTGGTAACTAGGCTGCCTCAGAAAACCGAACGTTGGTAACGGATATCCCCTATCAATAGCGCAGGAAAGCTTGCCTTTTTAATCGCCATATATAGAGAATATACAGTGTGCGACACTATAACGCTCGACCGACCTGTATCTTGTACCATTGTATCTTGTAACCATTTCGTCGCACTACATGCTCCTAGTCCGGGCAGCCTAGGCATATACCCAAAACAAGTTGCAATAATAATCAAACCGGAAGGGTCGAGGTCAAGCGTTTTGAACTCTGACCGCGTGTTATCTTGAGAACAAAAAATTCTGCATCGAAAATTCAATATTCAATCGAAAAAACCCCTCTAAAGCCACGGCGTTTTCGAGACCCCAGGACCCGTTGGGGTCAACCGTGAGGTGGGCGGTGACGTGGGGCAGAGGTGGTGTGAGGAACGAGCGCCCTCTGCTGGCAAGAATACGTCAATGGCACAAACATTGCCCAAATATTTCATTCTCGTTGTGTATTTGGTTACAGCAAAGCGCGAGGGTGTCGCTTGAAAGCTTTTAGCGAACGGGACCCGCGACGACCAGGAGTCCCGACATACCGTCTGTACTATCTGACGCAATGCAAATGTGGGCAGCAATGTGGGCGACCCTAACGCGGATGGGGGTGGGGGCTGGTGGGGGGGGGCATAGAAGGGATGGTTCGACTGTTCTTTTGTGGTGTAAATAGTGTAACCCTAAAACCATGCCGCCGCACGGTATGAAAAGGTTCGTTACTTATTAGATTACATGTCATGAAAACCACAGCCACATTAGCGTGCCCTCGCCCGCAAGACCCCCCCCCCTCTCCCCACCCCCAACTGACCCCTATATGTCGAGAAAGTACATGTACATGTAACGAGTTTCTGTGGACACAGGCGGCATGGAACCTGTTATCGACAACCTTCAATAACAGTTGCTCATAGCTGCTCAATATTGGTCTTCATTCATTGATTTAAATTAAAAGTTTTAATATGTGCAGGTCATATTTTGAAGGGGAGGGGGTGGGCGTCTATTAGTCTTAATTACAGCTATGTGTATGTAAATCTACGCGATGTAATTAGGTTTGATGTGTGGAAATAAATTATTTTTATTTTGCCAAACACCCTCTAATTCATGACAAAACTAGTCCCAAAAGACCAAAGTTGTGAAGTAACCAGGACCCCCCCCCCCCCCTTCAATCACTGGCAGACCAATTTACCCTCTTCAGGCCACAGGGGTCATATCGCGACAATGAGGGTCAAGGAGCCATGTCCTCGGTGTAACCCAGTACTCTTTGCGCTGAAAAGCGCGGGATCTGTATCCCTCACAAAAATAGACATATATATATGCTCAGGAGTGATTCGAACCACGAACCACCGCCTGGATTGACCCAGCAGAATACACTCGACAATAGGGCTATACAGTATCGATCGTTCGCCTAGACTTCCGGTTTACTCATTTTGGGGACAAACAAACGAAGCACGTGTTCAAGACGAGTTTAGAAACCTTGCGCACACTGGTATCCTGACCAACTGTGTCAAAGAGAGAGACTGCAGTGGCGGATCCAGGAACTTTTGCCAGGGGCGGCGGGGGGCGCCAGACCCCGTGTGAGAACATTTTCCATAAAAAAACTACATGTTTCCTCAAAAATCCGACTTTTACAGTCCTTGGCTCGTTCCTGAAAGGGGGGGCACCCGCCCCCGGCGCCCCCCCCCCCCCCCCCACTGGATCACTACCTGCGCCAGGCGCCGAGGGGTGGTTCCATTGCGGAAGGCCTAGCGGTACGATTAAAATTATTTAAGTAATATAGCAGCACAAAACTGATAGACGACATATGTTTCATTCATTTGCTCCATCACAATGACGAATATTTGTTACGACGAGACAACAGGGCTGAGAAACTAACGTTTTTTGGCATTTGCTACGAAAACGAGGCATTATCACGTCACACGGATTCTCCTGGGTGACAATTTTGGTGCAAAGCTTCAAACAGAAAACTTACTAAGAATGAAGAAGCTTTGTCTTTTCGTGATCCAAAATTGATACGAAGACATCCAACTGGTCTTATTTTACATTTACCATGTGGTTTAATGACGCATCCGTGTGTTGTTACTTCATGCACTGCACATTTTGACAGCGGAATGGTTAAGTAAATCACTTGCTCTCGCCATTTTTGTTACCGCGGAGGCACGTGAAACTGTGACGTCACTCGCCGTTTGGAGAACTCGCGAAAGCCCGGGTGCAGGGCTACACTTATAACGCTATTTTTAGCTTTCGAGGGTTTTGAAGACGGATTTTTCCTTGTATATTCCCAAAGTTCTGCGCTTTATCGCCTCCATATATTTTAACGCACACCTCCCATAGCCATGTTTAGTGACATGGTACTCATAGTCTTTAGAATAAACCTGGAAAAAAATTGACTCCAAGCAGCCTATACTTCAACATGGAGCACGTGTGTTTGTTTGTCCCCCGCGGCAGCGGCCGCGGGCCGATCGCGAGAACTGTATAGCCCTATAGCCCGATAACAGCGCGCAACTTACCAGTAGGCCACGGGGTGACTCCCCACCCTTATGGGGGGTCTTTATGGGGGTGACCCGCCCCGCCCTCCTCCATATGGGGGTGGCCCGCCCCGCCCTCAAATATTTGATACCTGGTGTATTGGACGCCAGGATCACAAGCGCTACATGTTGTGTTAAGGGGATTCCTCTTGCATGGCGCTGTGACTTGCAATTCGCTCTCGACAGGCCGTCACAAAGACGTCAATTAAAAACACCCTTCTTCCTGTATAAAATGGTCATGGCTGGAATGATTTAGCTTTTTTTAATATACTCACTGCACGTGAGATCACACACGCAGTCTGCAAAAACCTGGGTTAGATTTTATGCGATTGCTTACTTAGATATAGAGAGGCTCAGAGCCTTGAGGCACTGACTGACGTGCGTTACCGCCTGGCCATGATACGCCGGGTGTTTTTAGACTAGAATGCGACAAGTTGCATACATAGAAAAATTCAAAGGGCATACGTGAGCTATGTGGAACTAATAGTGCGCCCTATAATGTAAGAACGAGCGGTGTTAGTTAGAGGTTAGACAGAGGAATATCTATGGTTCAGTACCTGCTAGATGTTCATGAAATAATAGTCATATTGGAAGGATGTAGACGGGGCTGAGACTCTTATCTTTGTCAAGCCACCATAGGAAGCGGAAGAGGTGTACCGCCTAGTAGCTGGGAGGGGGGATGGCAAGGGGATTGTGGGGGAGGGGGGGGGGGATGCAGGGACCTTCTTGGCCCTCAGTTTGGTCTCAGTGCTCCCTGAGGTGGGAGGGGGGAGGGGGTGAGGATGGTACCCTGGCCAGAGATCCCCAATCTATTATCTATACGCCACGTGCCTGTCGCCAACAACGATTATATTATGCTTCATCAAATATTGAAATAACAAGTGAGTAAGGCTTTGTATATACATGCACATATATTAACATTGTATATTTTAACTGACTTCGGTTACGACCATTCATATGTTCCAAAGACCAAAGCCAACACTAAGCAGGTAAAAGAATGGCTACGTGTTGTTGACAGCACAGTCAGTGGTGTAGCTACTATTGACACAGAATACGCCGTGAGGCCGTCTTTTTCAGGGGCAGTTTTCGACGGCAAATCCCCCTCTAGAACCCCTCCACTTCTCTCGCGGCTGTCATAGTCCGCGTTCACTTTATTCTGAGGCTGGCTACGCCACTGATAGTCAAACTGGCTTTTTACAGATATTTATCAGCGGCAGTACGTTTCTTATTATTCACAAACCTGGGTGCCGAGTCTCTTCCTCGTGCATTCCTGGTGTATCTACAATCTCTGATTAGATCTACGCCCTCCACCAACATCCTCGTGCAACCCGACTGGCGTGACCCCTGGGGCTCTAAGGTGGTAAGCCCCCGCCCCGCCCCCTCCCGGGGGTGGGGTGGTGGGGGTACTTTGCTGTGGGCGGGGAGGGGGGGTGGCGATAAAGCCCTCCCCTTTTGCACCGACAAAATCCGCTCGGTCGAGGTTTTGCCGCCAAAATCCGCTTGGAGGGGTATTTATATAAATGCGTATTTTCAGAGCGACACTCCCCGCCTCCGCCCCCTCCCCCCACCCCCTGGTCGCAACTTTTCAAATGTTCGCTCTATAGGGGTATCTTTTTCCTCATAAATGTCCGCTCCCTCAGGCAAATGCCGCCTCGCATGACCGCATGTCTAGGATATTTTGTCTTCTTATGCGTATGTCGTAACTGCCCCGTGACTCCTATTACGCAGAGGCCGCTTTACCGACTGCTGTTTACATATATTATATCTGGGACCTTATCTCTGCCTTGTTGTACATTTTGTCGGTATCTTCTTCTATACACTGGTCCACCGCGATGGCCTTTGGGAGTTGCCAGGGCAGGTGCGCGACGGTTTGCTGTGCTGGGGCGCTCAGTTGAAGTCTGATAGCATCATGTGAATAAAGAAATAGATTGCTGTCAGTTATCGTTACTTGAAAATGCCAGATCCGGCTGTGTTAAATGAGTATTGCTCGTTATTGGATTTCTTCATGGTTGCAAATTATAATTCTGTTGCAAATTATAACAGTTTTGACCCTTCTTCAAGAACCTTGAACTTTTCCCGGGCCGAGAGTATCGGTTTGAGCTGAGCAGCGGAGCGCCACCAACGAATGGGAGCTTGATGTTCTGTCTGCCGCTTGACGACACTTATATCAAAGATATTAGTACAGCAAGATAGGTCATACGACAAAAGCCCATTGTAAAATGTGTAATGCGGCGAGTAGTGGCGCCGCTATGCGGCGAGCGCGTAACGTTCGGCTGCCACTGCGCTGACGATAACGCTGTCTGCGAATTGGATTTTAGCGCTATTAATTTGGGTGATATAAAGCCTGGTGTTGTTCTTTTATGCTTTCAGGTATATTTTACATTAAATATATATAATTTTTTATTTTTTATGCGGCAATAGATGGTTGTTAGGGTCATCAATGCGTCATATTTCGAGAACGTCATTGACTGGCCTTCAACAGTTTGGCTCCCCTAATTCGCTGATAACTTTGCTGGTTGAAAACTATGATGTACCCTTGACTGATGGATTATAAAACACAACAACTTCATCATTATTTAGCAGTTATCGGTCTCCTGTCTTTGTTTGATTGACACATTTCATGGACAATAGATTCGTCTACTATTCAACGCCACTGGAAACAGTCTCCTAACAAGTGCACAACAAACACAATGACGCCCGAAGTTTAGTATTAGAAGTAAAACTGGGGCTTTCCGACGAAATACACTTGAAAAAGAGACATTTTGTAGATGAAACCCAGAGGCGGATCCAAGGGGAGAGGGGTTATTTACGGATGTTGAAGTTGACATTTTTTCCACCCCTCCCACCGGTTGTAAACAAAATTGGTGGACATGTGCGGTCATTTTTACGCCCCCTCCCCACCCGCTTCAAAATTCCTAGATCCTCCCAGAGATATATTCTGAGCCTAAATATAAATGAAAACAACAATGCCATGCTCAACCAATTGATATTTTTAATACAAAAATACGAAAATCAACAAGATTGTTCATTTCTACAGAAACTCGCAGACATTAGCAGCTTTTAAGAATATAAACTACATCAGCTGATAGTGATAGGCCTACAGGGGCGGAAGCAGAAAATCTGGATAGGGGGGCCGCTTTCAGGTTCGGATTCAGATATGCTGGATAGGGGGGAGGGTGGTTTTGGTTTTTATATGTTAAATGGTATATATTTCGGTCCTAAAAGGGGGGCCCAGGCCGGGTCGGCCCCCCCCCCGGATCCGCCCCTGGCCTACTGGACTTATTAAACAAGTCTTTCCTTCTTGCATTGACCACCCATCTCTGGCATCTAAAAGGTAATAATTTTTTTTTATAAATGCCAATGCTTATCAACATAAAAAAAATTCAGTAGAAATGCAGACAGAGGCTTTGCTTTTCCCTCGGTCTGGCTAGCTCTGTCGAATATAACCAGACCCCGGGAGGTGGACACCCAGGCCAAGGCAGTAGGTCCATGATCATACTAAACTTATATGGTCGGAGTTCACCCAAATTTTATTCAAACCGCATGACATCGATTAGGACACCTCATTACACATTCGTTAGGCATTTTCCGGCACTTAGCTTGTTGTCTTTTGGTAATTGTTGAGTAATAGATAGTGGCAACGATAGATATTTGACTTAGTTTGCTCACATGAGCCGCCCGCTTCGATATGGGCGATAATAGATAATTATCAGAAATTGTGGTGGTGATAAACAATGCACGATATCAATGACTGATAAATTAACGCAAGAAGCCGGTCTTACCTTTCCTTTTCCTTCGGGAATCTGAAAAATGCCTGTCCTGGACATTTCTTTTTGGTGAATTCGCCCAATTTATGGCAGAACAAACTTGAAGTGGATGCCTGTCAACTGCGGTTCTGTGCAACACTACGCGCTCTTTATCTTACATACCCCGCTTTATCTTACATCTGGGTGTCTTTTTAACGAACATTGTTCGCATATATAACGTTATATTTTTTATGTTGTTTGGTCCGTACACCTGGCAGGCTTCAGATAGGATGCTAAGAGAAACCTGAAACCTCTTTAATATTTCGCAATCTTCCGAGTGCGACTTAACCAGCTACAATGTCAAAACGCCGATAATCATTTAGCGTCAACTATACCACATCCCCCTTTCTATTAATATATAGTGATCTCGACTGCCAAATTCCTGGGATCAAATGATACCAAATTCTACCACGCAACCCAAAGTCTCTCGAGGGTCCTCGCCAGCGTTTCTACCATGGTAACCCAAAGCCCGGGAAAGCCATACGCGGCAAATCAAAATAGATACAAATCAAGGTAGATCAACTATTTATAAATAAGCAGAAAGTGTCTTTCACCCGATAAATATTTGTTAACGCGCAGTAACACACTGGTATAGGGGTTCGATCTGCAGTGAGTGACAGTTTGGACGCGGATATTTAAAGGTTAAACAACTGGACCAATTAACGCTCATATATATATGCCCCAGCTCTCTCCTCTTCACATTCTGTCCGTTCTGTAATTGTAGCGATTATGCCTTCCTATGAAGGGTACGCAGGTCACAACTGGTAGTATGGGTCTCAACTGCCACGCTTCTCTGCCCCTTCGTGTTAGGAAAAAATACGTCACTCATTCTGGTGTTACAGGGGTTGAGTAAACCACCCCCGTAATGTTCCACTCAATATAATTTGATGGACTTTGGAAATAATGTTCCCAGATAATCAAGGGATGTGAAAACAGAGATGTTATTACTATTTCAATTTGTCTCGGGTTGAACCCTGATTGAGCACATGCTGACCAGACTCCCGGTCAACATGGGTTTGAGCGGTGCGTCATGATCGAGGCTCCCAGCGTCCACCAGACTGCTGCAAACTGTAGGTGATGTACATGACCAACCTGGACGCATTATGACGATTTCTATCCCGAAATACACGTTCCCGTATGACTAGTTCACGCCGTTAATATGGGTGCCGGCTTACACAGCGGCCGCAGTTTTCGTATCTATAACTTATTTCGGTTAATATGGGTGCCGGCTTACACAGCGGCAGCAGTTTTCGTATCTATAACTTATTTCGGTTAATATGGGTGCCGGCTTACACAGCGGCCGCAGTTTTCGTATCTATAACTTATTTCGGTTAATATGGGTGCCGGCTTACACAGCGGCAGCAGTTTTCGTATCTATAACTTATTTCGGTTAATATGGGTGCCGGCTTACACAGCGACCGCAGTTTTCGTATCTATAACTTATTTCGGTTAATATGGGTGCCGGCTTACACAGCGGCCGCAATTTTCGTATCTATAACTTATTTCGGTTAATATGGGTGCCGGCTTACACAGCGGCCGCAGTTTTCGTATCTATAACTTATTTCGGTTAATATGGGTGCCGGCTTACACAGCGGCAGCAGTTTTCGTATCTATAACTTATTTCGGTTAATATGGGTGCCGGCTTACACAGCGGCCGCAGTTTTCGTATCTATAACTTATTTCGGTTAATATGGGTGCCGGCTTACACAGCGGCCGCAGTTTTCGTATCTATAACTTATTTCGGTTAATATGGGTGCCGGCTTACACAGCGGCCGCAGTTTTCGTATCTATAACTTATTTCGGTTAATATGGGTGCCGGCTTACACAGCGGCCGCAGTTTTCGTATCTATAACTTATTTCGGTTAATATGGGTGCCGGCTTACACAGCGGCAGCAGTTTTCGTATGTATAACTTATTTCGATATTAGTGCAACTATAAATACAGTATTGAACACATAGCATATAAACATATATGAATACAACAGCCCACATGGGAAAACGCGCGACAAACCAGAAGTTCATGATTGGTTGGCCATAAGTGGGCCATAAGTTGGTAAAATAGCCCCTAACATCAAAAATGTTATAGAAACTGTGGTAACAAACATGTCTGGGGCAAAGAGAGATGTCCGGCATATGGAAAAACTTGTTCAAAATGTGGGTTAAAAAACACTTTGCAGTAAAGTGTTTATCAAACACCATACATTCTGTCCAAAAGGAGGAAGAATCTGAAGACTCTGATTCTGAAATTGAAATGATTATGAAACTGAGTACATGTGGAAAAAGCAAGGACATTATGGCAGACAAGGAAATCAATGGAAGCGTGGCTAGATTTCAGGTGGACAGTGGAGCCAGTGTAAATGTAATTCATGAAGAGAGACCATTACTCCCTGCACCACCAAACTCAAAATGTGGAACTCTTCCGAAATGAACACTAGCTTTAGGAAAGTGCCGCAGTGTTATCCGAAATTGTAAAAACAGGAAGAAATATTCTGTGGAATTCATGGTCGTTGATGAGCCGTTGACTCCACTGCTTGGCAAACGAGCATGTGAACAGATGGGACATAACAGTGAACTATGAAAACATCAGCAGTGTTAAAGACATTATATCAGCAAATGAAGATGTTTTTAATGGGGAACTAGGGACTCTCCCCGGTACAGTCCATCTCACAACAGATAACTGAAAACAGCCAACTGCAATATCATCATACAGGGTCCCAGTGAGTTTGAAGAACAAAGTGGAAGCCAAGCTGAAGCAGCTTGAGGAAAAAGATGTAACTGCCAAAGTGGACAAACCGACAAAATGGGTCAGCCGGATGGCAATAGGCACCAAAAAGAGTGGGGACATTCGGATTTGTATCGAGCCCAATGCCTTAAACCAAGCACTAAAGCGAGAACACCATCCTCTGCTGACGCAGAAATGGATATTGGCATTGTGTGCTAGACAAAGGATCCAGCTTTCTCACAACCTTTCAAACTCCTTTTGGAAGATATCGGTGGAAACGATTGCCCTTCGGATTGAAGGTAAGCAGTGACATCTTCAAAAAAAAGGCTCCAGGTGGCCTTGGAGAACTCACCAGGTGTGTTTTGTATCGCTGAGCACATTCTAGTATATGGATGTGGAACAAATGAAGAAACTGCGAAAATGGATCACGACAAGAACCTGAGAAGCCTACTTGAAAGATGCATCAAGCACAGGATAAAGCTTAATGAGAACAAAACAGAGATCAAACAAAAGCAAGTGACTTTCCATGGACACACTATTACCCAGGATGGACTAAAGCCTGACACGCTTAAAATAGAAGCAATTATGGATATGAAACCTCCCGCAACTGTCACAGAGATGCAATCAAACTGTGGAATTATCAACTACTTGTCCAGATTTCCTCCGTCTCTGTCAGATGTCTTAAAGCCCCTCGGGTAACTGACCTGCAAAGATGCTGAATGGAGATGGGAGAAGGATCAAGAAGACGCATCTAAGAAAATGAAGGAGCTAGTCACCAAAGCTCTAATCCTAGCATTCTATGATCAGGACAAACCACGGGCAATACAGCGTGATGCCAGTAGCACAGGGGTAGGATGTTGCTTACTCCAAGAGGGAAATCCCATCTGCTATGTTAGCCGGGCTCTGACCACCGCTGAAGAAAAATATGCCCAAATAGAAAAAGAAATGCTCGCTGTCCTCTTCGCATTGAATACATTTCATCAATACTCTTTTGGGAGACACACTAATATTTATTCAGATCACAAACCGTTGGAAGGCATCATCAAGAAACCACTAAATAAAGCACCAAGAACCACTACAGTGCATGATGTTGAGAACACAACAATATGACTTTACCCTCCAGTACTGTCCAGGTAAAGAGATGTATATCGCCGATGCACTGTCACGAGCACATCTGGATACAACCGCAGATGAGAAGTCACTTGAGATGGTGAACATGGTGAAACACTTACCAATTCGACAGGAGAGGTTGAACAAGATCAGAGACCACACAATGAGAGAGGATGTCCTTTCCGTCTTGAAAGAGCTGATAATGACATGGTGGCCTAACGAAAAATCCGAAGTAGTGCCAACAGCTATGCCCTATTATCATGTGCGTGATGAAATGTCAGTATAAGACGCCCTCCTTTTGAAATGAGAAAGAGTAATCATCCCTCAAGGACTGAGAAGAGAAGTGATGCAAGCCATACATGCATCCCATCTCGGCATAGAGACCTCCCTCAGGCGAGCCCGAGAATGTGTGTATTGGCCAGGCATGAATCAAGATCTCAGGCAATTCATTTCAGTCTGTGATATATGCAGCAAATACAACACTGCACAACAGAAAAAAACACTCATGAATCATGAGCTTTCAGACAGGCCTTGGCAAAAGGTTGGAACAGACTTGATGGAGATCAAGGGAAAGAATTATCTGATCACAGTGGACTATTTCTCTAACTTTGGGGAAACTGACTATTGTGAAGACACCAAGAGTTCCACTGTGACCCACAAGTTAAAGCAACTGTTCGCACGATATGGGACTTCCTCAACGTTGATCTCAGAAAATGGACCTCAATTTACAAGTGACATTTTCAAAAAAATTACTGAGAAATGGGACATTGAACATCAGACATCAAGTCCTGGATATCCCAAATCCAATGGAAAAGCTGAATCAGCCGTCAAAACAGCAAAGAGGCTCATCAGGAAGTGCCTATCAGGTAAACAAGACCCATATCTGGCACTTCTGGACTTAAGGAACCCTCCGTCAGGTCCTAATGAATGAAGTCCAGTACAACGGCTGATGGGGCGAAAGACAAGAACTTGGCTCTCAATGTCATCAAAGCTGCTCACTCCTTCAAACATCAATGTGGAGCAGGAGAAGTCTCAACAATTTCAGAGACAGCAACGGAGCGCTTCTTATTACAACAGGAGTGCTCGTGACGTGTACCCTCTACAAGAAGGTGATCGAATTAGAATGAAACCTTTCGTTCTTGGAAGAAAAGAATGGGAGCCTGCAACTGTCCTACAGAGGCTAGATGAACGCCCTTACCGTGTAGGAAATGCACAAGGCGAATATCGACGAAATAGAGTCCATCTCAGGAAGCAGACTGTGACAGCTGACAATGACAACCAGCAGACGCATGAAGCAGAGCAACATCAAGGACCAGATCATCGTGAGCTAGATACTCTTCCGACTCCGCGGCAAATTCTGCTGTGGGATTCGTCTGTTGCCGCTGCACCTGTCCGTCAGGACACGTCGATTGCTGTACAACCCAACGTCGATCCAGAGACTTCACGCGCCAGTGACCTCGCAGCGCCAGCGGAGCGTCCCCGCCTAATTCGTCCGAAGAGATTCGTGGACTTTATTATTTATAAATGAACCCTTTCCCCAATGACATTAGTACATTGAGTACAATCTGACCTCATTCCTGAACAATAATGCATATACTTGGTGATGATTTGTCTGGATGTCCTGAATAATATCCATTATATTTGTTATGTTTCATACCGCGCAAAGCAGCATCACATCATGCCTGCCGGAAATGATGTGATTTATCCGATTATGAATGTTGAGAAATTAACTGTTCATTTGGCTCTAAACGAGTTAGTTTCAAAAAAGAAAGGATGTTAGGATATGTGGTGCGAGAGTAAGGGTGCGTTATGATCGGATTTAAGGTTCTAAATGGGTCAGTGCGTCAGAGTTCATGGGTTATGTCAGAGTTCATGGGTTATGTCAGAGGTCAATATTAAAGGGCTACGTCAGTTGAACTAGAGTGAGAGAGCCGGCCGGCTGTGTTATGTATGAGGGTCTAATAAGATTGATTATATTTACGGTAATAAAAGCATTGCAAAACAATGGCGAGTTTCAGGGGGTTTTGCCATCCGTTCCTCGATGCAATTAATAATCCACATTCCATGTGATGTATCAGTCTTTGCAGTGCACATTATCACATGCGTCCCATGAAATCGATTGTGTTGGTTGTGTTCCAAGTATGTATGTTGTGTTGGTGTTGCCGACTTCTGTGCAATCTGTCAATTTCCGCCTTGTGTGAGGAAACGACACAAAATGATGTGTCATAAGGCTTGGGTTTAGCAGAGTGGAATGATATTTCAAGACGATGATGGTATGGAAAATGACTATAGCGCAAATATTCCCATGAGGTTCAACGTGGTGAGTGATGCTTTTTGTCTGTTTAATTGTATATTGGTATGGGACAAATGAGCCTGGTGTAATGATTAGCGTTCTTCGGTGACCACAGATCAATAGGTCCCTGGCACACTTTTGCCCATATAAGCAATTCGTTATCTATTAAATAAGGTTCAAGAATGTACTGTTACGGCCGTGTGGTCCAACGGAAACCAACATATTCCAGGTGGGCAAAAACGAATCGTCTTTCTATGTTGACGGTCACGAAATGGCCAACAGCAGTAAATATCAGTCATGAGCTATAACTGAGCATCTCTGAAGCAATTCACTGGCACAATGGAGCATGAGAGAGAAACGTGAGGTCACTGGCGTTAGGGTTGTATACTGACCTTTCTCTGCTTAGAAGAAAACACGAGAGTGTCGATTCGTCTACGGATTACATGTCGTTCTTCCCGTTGTTTCTGCATAGCTGACGTATTAGTCATGTCCGCCATTTAGTGTGATAATTCATGTAGTGGGCTCTGATATGGAAGATGGACTCAAGCTATCAGTTCTATCGCTTAAAAATATATGCAGTATTTGTTTTTTGATTCGGAGAATTGCACGATTGTATTAACATCTCATTGTCCCCCTCTCATTAAGTCCAGAATTTGCTGTTATATGCCAACAGAAATAAAATAGGATCGCAGATGCCATCAACAGAATAGAAGATGACATAAGCCGTCAGGAACGTCCATGTGTGCGTCACAAGTGTCGATTTCTACATATGTGTCAATTTGTGCATGACAATCGACAGCGGCATTAAGCGTGCTGCATTACAAAATGCGTTCGCCATCTAGCAACACAAATCTGGAAGTAAAATAGCGTGCAGAAAGTATAGTAAGAGGGGGAAATTGTCCTTATGATATTGCCTACATCCTTCTGTGATTCATTAGCACCCGAAAAGAAGATATTAATCACAACTTGCATGAATAAAGAAATCTTCTTCAGTTCTTCAATCTTCTACCACTTGATATTTTCATCAACAAATAACGACACGATTTCGCCTTTATAGCTTTTTTGGCATCTCACATTTGCACAATTGCACAGTTATGGTCCACTGACAACGATCGCCTGTGTGACGACACATAATCCATAACCCCATGCAATATGTAACCACGATGGCGCGGAGTGCAGAGGCATTGACGTTGTACAGGTAACAGTTAAAATTATAGATCTACATCTGATATTTCAATGTAAAACGAACAATGTACCACATTTTTCCAATAGGCCTAGATCAATTAACTGTATTCAGTCACCTCTATATTTAGGAAATTTAAAGTTTGAGTGATTTTCAATGGGTGATCTGTCTTTTATGATTTAACAGCCCCTCAAATCAGTCAAATGCTCCTTTCTCATGGAAATGAGCTGTGTTAAAGCATATATTGCTCCATTTTCACACATAGATTTATCATTTAGTCGGAGGGTTATTTTTTTCAAATGTTTTGAAACCAATGTTAACTTACGAGTTATGGTATGTATGGATCTATATTTCTTGATAAGTTGTCGATCTAACAGTTTAATTCATTTTGTCTAAATTTATAATCTCATCATTTTATGGGAGGCTAACCCTAAGTTAGATGTAACATAACCTTAATTACTGATTATGGGCCAGGCTAGACTAAGCTTAGTCCCGTCATGGAACTGTTGTAACAGGCGTCCAGTCGTGCCTCCCTCCCTGCCTGACAACAGGCACAAGGTTGGGGCTAGACTTAGCTTATTTTGTCCTTTTTTCGTCAAATATGAAAGTAGTTTTTCCCCTAATAGGGCAGGGGGTGCATCTATTACTACATATGCTTTAAACATTATTTCCTGCTGAAGAAACTGATATATTTATAATATATACAGCTTAAAAAAATGATACCACTCGTAATTTGTCATGATCAACTATTGGATAATATATAAGAAATGTACGAAATAATTTGCTTACAACAACTCAGGTAAGTTTCCTTTTCCTTTTTTGAAACTACTTCACTGCATAAAATCTGTTATCTTTATGAATTACAGGTTATGATTTGCTTATGTAATGAAAAGTATCACCTGTTCTTAAAGTTACTATTTCAGCTAATGCAAAAAGGGAATCGGTGGGCCACTTTAACCTGTCAGTTATAAGCTATATATTCAGATTAATCTTAAAATAACTGAATATACACAGGGGGGGCACCACATTTATCAGCCTAACTAAAGATAGCTGCTTTTAATAAATACACTCTACTGCCAAATTTGTTTAACCCCGCTTATCCAATGGGCATATGTTGATTTATAGTAACTTTAAACTCAGTATAACATGTACCAAAGCATAGGCATGAATGCATTCCTTCCTGATATATATATTATGTAATATTAAAAATATTTTCTGATCTATCTAATATATATCTGATGGTCTAACTTCGCTCGCCATTTAGGTGACACCTATACATATTAAAAACTATATTCAAATAGTAAGAATAAGAAAACAAGATAACCAAACTCAGTTTATTATTAATCTTCACCGAAGAGATGCCCGGGCGTAATTCTGAACCTTGAAGGTACTTTGATGTCACAATGAGAATTGCTTTACTAATGATGGGTACTATTCTAGGATCTAAACTAGCAACTTATGATTTACTTTAATTTATGTTATTATATGTTATTTTATTTTATTTCGTATATTTTGTTTTATATATATATACATATTTTCCTAATTTCTCTTTATTCTGTGTTACTGTATTTTATTTTATTTATTTTATTACTTATATTAACTAACGTTAACTAACGTTCCCATCTCTCACTTGGGGTGAAACGGGTGACGAGCATTAAATCAAAATGTTGGGTAAACCGAACCTCTCTGAATAACGTAATTCGTGCGGAATATCCTGTCCACGTTGCGATCGTTGCAAAGTCTAATCTGGATAGGGGGGCCGGTTTTGGTTTCATATCTTAAATAGTATCAATTCTATAAATTTCGACCTTAATAGGGTAGACCGGGGTCCCCCCTGGATCCTCCCGTGATGGTATGTTGGTTTCACATGAGCGGTGTTTTGCCCTTCACGCAAGGCGTCACGCAGGCTTCCACGCCCTACTGCCGCTGGGAAATATTTAGAGATCGATAGCCACAATCCCATAAATAATCGAAATGCACTACTCTCAACTAACAACAATATTTATTATTATTGTATAATTCACAATCACAGGGATAAGGTAAACGGAACTTTTCCTGATATATCAATTTTATAGACTCCTTATTGTCAGCCGTCCCCACCCCTCCCGTCTCTCCACGACGATGCCAACGATAACCCCCAACCTTCCCAACTCGTCTCTCCATGGCGATATCATCGATAACCCCCAACCCTCCCACCTCGTCTCTCCATGGCGATATCATCGATAACCCCCAACCCTCCCACCTCGTCTCTCCATGGCGATATCATCGATAACCCCCAACCCTCCCACCTCGTCTCTCTATGGCGATATCATCGATAACCCCCAACCTTCCCAACTCGTCTCTCTATGGCGATATCATTGATAACCCCCAACCTTCCCAACTCGTCTCTCTATGGCGATATCATCGATAACCCCCAACCCTCCCACCTCGTCTCTCCATGGCGATATCATCGATAACCCCCAACCCTCCCACCTCGTCTCTCCATGGCGATATCATCGATAACCCCCAACCCTCCCACCTCGTCTCTCCATGGCGATATCATCGATAACCCCCAACTCTCCCACCTCGTCTCTCTATGGCGATATCATCGATAACCCCCAACCTTCCCAACTCGTCTCTCTATGGCGATATCATCGATAACCCCCAACCTTCCCACCTCGTCTCTCTATGGCGATATCATCGATAACCCCCAACCTTCCCAACTCGTCTCTCCATGGCGATATCATCGATAACCCCCAACCCTCCCACCTCGTCTCTCCATGGCGATATCATCGATAACCCCCAACCCTCCCACCTCGTCTCTCCATGGCGATATCATCGATAACCCCCAACCCTCCCACCTCGTCTCTCTATGGCGATATCATCGATAACCCCCAACCTTCCCAACTCGTCTCTCTATGGCAATATCATCGATAACCCCCAACCCTCCCACCTCGTCTCTCCATGGCGATATCATCGATAACCCCCAACCCTCCCACCTCGTCTCTCCATGGCGATATCATCGATAACCCCCAACCCTCCCACCTCGTCTCTCTATGACGATATCATCGATAACCCCCAACCCTCCCACCTCGTCTCTCCATGGCGATATCATCGATAACCCCCAACCCTCCCACCTCGTCTCTCCATGGCAATATCATCGATAACCCCCAACCCTCCCACCTCGTCTCTCTATGGCGATATCATCGATAACCCCCAACCTTCCCAACTCGTCTCTCTATGGCGATATCATCGATAACCCCCAACCCTCCCACCTCGTCTCTCCATGGCGATATCATCGATAACCCCCAACCCTCCCACCTCGTCTCTCTATGGCAATATCATCGATAACCCCCAACCTTCCCAACTCGTCTCTCTATGGCGATATCATCGATAACCCCCAACCCTCCCACCTCGTCTCTCCATGGCGATATCATCGATAACCCCCAACCCTCCCACCTCGTCTCTCTATGGCGATATCATCGATAACCCCCAACCCTCCCACCTCGTCTCTCTATGGCGATATCATCGATAACCCCCAACCCTCCCACCTCGTCTCTCCATGGCGATATCATCGATAACCCCCAACCCTCCCACCTCGTCTCTCCATGGCAATATCATCGATAACCCCCAACCCTCCCACCTCGTCTCTCCATGGCGATATCATCGATAACCCCCAACCCTCCCATCTCGTCTCTCTATGGCGATATCATCGATAACCCCCAACCAACCCACCTTGCCTCTCCATGGCGATATCAACGATAACCCCCAACCCTCCCACCTCGTCTCATCTTCGCGATATCATCGATAACCCCCAAACCTCCCACCTCGTCTCTCCATGGCGATATCATCGATAACCCCCAACCCTCCCACCTCGTCTCTCTATGGCAATATCATCGATAACCCCCAACCCTCCCACCTCGTCTCTCTATGGCGATATCATCGATAACCTCCAACCCTCCCACCTCGTCTCTCCATGGCGATATCATCGATAACCCCCAACCCTCCCACCTCGTCTCTCTATGGCGATATCATCGATAACACCCAACCCTCCCACCTCGTCTCTCTATGGCAATATCATCGATAACCCCCAACCCTCCCACCTCGTCTCTCTATGGCGATATCATCGATAACCCCCAACCCTCCCACCTCGTCTCTCCATGGCGATATCATCGATAACCCCCAACCCTCCCACCTCGTCTCTCTATGGCGATATCATCGATAACCCCCAACCTTCCCAACTCGTCTCTCTATGGCGATATCATCGATAACCCCCAACCCTCCCACCTCGTCTCTCCATGGCAATATCATCGATAACCCCCAACCCTCCCACCTCGTCTCTCCATGGCGATATCATCGATAACCCCCAACCCTCCCACCTCGTCTCTCTATGGCGATATCATCGATAACCCCCAACCCTCCCACCTCGTCTCTCTATGGCGATATCATCGATAACCCCCAACCCTCCCACCTCGTCTCTCCATGGCGATATCATCGATAACCCCCAACCCTCCCACCTCGTCTCTCTATGGCGATATCATCGATAACCCCCAACCCTCCCACCTCGTCTCTCCATGGCGATATCATCGATAACCCCCAACCCTCCCACCTCGTCTCTCTATGGCAATATCATCGATAACCCCCAACCCTCCCACCTCGTCTCTCCATGGCAATATCATCGATAACCCCCAACCCTCCCACCTCGTCTCTCCATGGCGATATCATCGATAACCCCCAACACCCCCACCTCGTCTCTCCATGGCGATATCATCGATAACCCCCAACCTTCCCAACTCGTCTCTCTATGGCGATATCATCGATAACCCCCAACCCTCCCACCTCGTCTCTCCATGGCGATATCATCGATAACCCCCAACCCTCCCACCTCGTCTCTCTATGGCGATATCATCGATAAACCCCAACCCTCCCACCTCGTTTCTCCATGGCAATATCATCGATAACCCCCAACCCTCCCATCTCGTCTCATCATGGCGATATCATCGATAACCCCCAACCCACCCACCTTGTCTCTCCATGGCGATATCAACGATAACACCCAACCCTCCCACCTCGTCTCATCTTGGCGATATCATCGATAACCCCCAACCCACCCACCTTGTCTCTCCATGGCGATATCATCGATAACCCCCAACCCTCCCACCTCGTCTCTCCATGGCGATGTTCTTGGTGTCCGCTACCTATTATACACCGCACAAAGCAGGTCGTGTTGCCTGAACCACAAACGATGCCGCCAGTTCGTGAATTCCTTGCTGCTCGTTATTTGAAATAATTTATCTGTGATTATCGGAAATGGGATAATTCTCTACTCCTACATATCCATGTCCGATCACATCCTCTGGATTCAGAGGTACCTGTTCCGGATAGAGCGTCACACTATTGTTCCTTTTCTTCGTTAAGCCTCGTTTCCGCAAAATGTCGTCCGTTGGCGCTGGTCGCAGTGTTTGGGATCCTGGATTCAAAGGTACCTCATCCGGGTAGAGCGTCAAAATCTTCTTTCTTTTGTTTTGGACTTGATTCCGGTATTTGGGGTATATGTTTTTCCATATCATACGATGCCTGTCCTTCTACAGATGCAGCCAGAATGTTACCTCTCTTTGAAGAGTTGTTTGCTGCCATCAACCTCTGCTGTACTGATGCTTGCTGATCCCAATGATGGTCGCAAACCGGAAATGCGAATTTGGTAATCTGCATACTGAGATGAAACACTTCCGGCGCCATCGCCAGCGACTAAACACGTGGTGTCACCTTGAGAAGGTCGGCGGCGTCCGTCGATCGTTCCGCGTCCCGAGAGCCGAGCATGTCCTCGTTCAAATGTGACCCGGTTTTAAATTAGAAAGGAGGGTGTCCGGTCGGTATCGACGTACTCCAGGGGTCCAGCGCAGCTTGGAGTCCACCGCATCTCTCTCTTTCGTTCCGTAAGCATTTTCATAACAGCGGCTTGTCGGCGTAATCATTCGCCTGCTTCCATGGTCGATATCATGCCACTGCGGCCCGTGGTCGACGATAAGGTCATCAACCTCACGTCCGCCAGCGTGCCGTGATATATGGCGGCGTGACCCTTGACCTCTCTGTAACCCAAGCGTGCCACGTGTATATACGGCGGGCCGAGGCAGCGCAAAGGGCGTTGTAGTATCTAGCTTGGTACCATTGGAATATAATGGCTGAAGTGGTCGGCCTGTAGGCATGTCCGGAGATGACCTCATTTGATGACCAGGACGTCCATATTTGGCCTCTAAATAGTCCGCGATCGAAGCGATATTCCCCGCGAATACACGCGAAAGACTCGGCGGCAAGAAGTTGCTCGTCCCTGACCTTTTCTCGATATCCGGGTTTCTGTCGCCAGTGGGAGGCACGGCGTCTCTACCTAGCGGCAAATCCGGTAAATAGATCTTTTGCCAGAGACGCTCTGAATCCCGCGTGGAAGACGCCAGGATATCCATCCAATGTCGTCGCGGCTCTTGCCCTGGAAGCGGCGGCAGAATAACCATGTCGTTCATATCACGCTTTGGCAGCCTTCGCCGCCTTTGCCGCCTTCGCCGTAGAATGCAGACGGCAATGACGAAGGTACCAGCTATGGCACCAACTATGGCACCAGTTGTCCAGAGGGTGATGGTAATCCAGTCTGGGCGTTTGTACAGAGCATATCCCAAGGTAAAGTTAGTGTTTATCCCTGCAGATAGCTGCAAAAGAACAGGGATGTAACTGTAAGCATATTGCGGCAATAAATCAACGGTGTTACAGAAAAAAACATCACTAGGCATCGATAGATCAAATGACAAGATAAATAAATAAAGCAGCATAGATTGATATATATGACAAAGAATTTTGTTTTCAAACAATGGCCTTGCACTTACGATGACTTGAAGTTTAAGTCCGGTGTTTCCCACTTTTTTTCCTGGCGCTTTTGTCGGTGGGCGGCATGGTACAGTTGTGCTTGTGATGTCATTATTTATCACGGAACACTCGCCAAGTCCAATATGCACTTGGTAATTCTCGGGCTCGATGGTGTCCATGTATATTCCCTGTCCGTTGTATCCAGTACGAAATAGGTAGAGAAGTGGAAAACGTGTGTATAATCCTTCTGGATAAAAGCAATGTGTGCGGACATGGTAACGAGTAGTCAAGCATATGTATGGATGCGACGTCCGTCACACGTAATTGTGCATATTCTGTAATCAACATTTTGAACGTTTCGATATGCATCATGGAATGCATTTTTCTATTGCATCCGCAGCAGATATTAACAACAAACATTGCAAGGCGCATTCATAGAATCAAACAGTGAACTGTAAACTGTCCAGCTGTTCATTAGTTTATAGTCGCTTGAGAGAAATCAAATAATATACCTGATGCGTATGTTATTTTGTGATACCTAGCACACCAGGACTGAATCAACGGTATCTCTCTCCAAAAGATGTATCTCTCAAGTAATCTCCAATAGATTATCTTTCAAGTAATCTCCAATAGATGTATCTCTCAAGCAATCTCCAATAGATGTATTTCTCAAGTAATCTCCAATAGATTATCTCTCAAGTAATCTCCAATAGATTATCTCTCAAGTAATCTCGAATAAGTGTATCTCTCAACTAATGTCCACTTGATGTATCTCTCAACTAATGTCCACTTGATGTATCTCTCAACTAATGTCCACTTGATGTATCTCTCAAATAATCTCCAATAGATTTATCTCTCAAGTAATCTCCACGTGATGTATCTCTCAAGTAATCTCCAATAGATGTATCTCTCAAGTAATATAAAATAGATGCATCTCTCAAGTAATCTCCAAAAGATGTACCTCTCAAGTAATCTCCATTTGATGTATCTCTCAAGGTATCTCCAATAGATGTATATCTCAAGAAATCTCCAATAAATGTATCCCTCAATTAATCTCTAATTGATGTGTCTCTCAATTAATTGCCCGTATCTAGTGTATCGTGTGACCTGGAGCATTACCTATGCGAGTTTTTGCATATCATTCATGCTTATTGCCTTTCATACTTTTAACATGTGGGTCATACTTAGGGCATGCCACGCACACCTATTGCAAGTTATTCGCACTTCTTACGTGGAATGCTTTATATTTGGTATATATTATCTGTATTTAATGCAAAAAGCCCACACTGAGTATATGTCAGTCATAATTAGCGTATTGTAACTTATACGTTTCTATGTCACTCATGATTACTGCATATCAACTATTTTTAACGCCTGTTATTTGATCATATCATCTACATTTAATATATATCTGCCATTCTTAGAGCATACCATTTATATTAATATGCTTCATAGTGTATATCTTTAACATTTAATCATATCATGCTTAGTGCTCATCATTTATAGTGAGCGAAGCGAGCTTCTATAGTAACACATGTATAAATGTTTAAATTTCATATGTCCATGCGATTGAAAAACCGTGGACACATGAGCGATAATAGCGATCCCTCAGGCCGATTTTTCGGACTGTGCCGGACTCTATGATTGGCTTAAATTTAACCTGAATTAAACACTCTCGCAGGTAGGCGGCGCGTCAATTCGAACTGCCGGGTGGGACGTAACGCTTCGTCCGCACAATTATGACACTTCGAATCCGATTTAGATGACTGTAAGAAACAACCGATTGAGCGAATGTTTCCACGACTAAGTGATTAAACCATATCATCTTCAGAAAACTGCCTAAGAGACGAATAGCACAAAAGTCTTTTTTGTTATAAAAACTCTAAATGATAAGAAAACAAGCCAATTCATGAAGCAGAAAAGGGCCATTCATTGGGTAAAGCTAGTCAACAACAAAAAATCGCAATGAAGCAAGACAAGCGCCATCACCAGAGAAAAAGTCTAGGCAAAAATAATTGCATTTGCAGAATTTTCTGTTTTGTTGGACTAGAATTTGTTTCCATGATTGCGGTCACTTGGCACAGTTTTAAGACCAAAACTTTGTTTAAGAAAAATATTAAGACTCAGAGTACGTCTAGCTAAAGTTAAATAAATTTTTTTTTCAAAAAATGAATGAAAAAAAGTGTGAAGAAACAAACCATGGAACAGTTGAAACCAAAATGTACACAAACAGGATACTGAAGCAAGAAAAAACCCATTAATTAGGGACAACTTAATAAAGACAAACAATTACATTTGCAGAATTTAGTAGGCAGTTCAGAAGTATTAATGAAATATAACTTTGTGAAGAAAAGCTATTGACGCCAAAATATGTCCAAAAAGGACATTGAAGCTAAAAACAAGTTTCTGAAGAACAGTCTAGAAAAAATACTTATTTCAGCATTGGATTTAACGAGGATTAAGCTGCATTTGTTGTGAAATAACTGTCAACCTTTCAAAGGTAGACATGCTTTGATTACTTCAAATAAACGGCAGTGCATGTTCCAGAAAAAGAAGCTCAAACTCATCACTTAAATACATGCATATATAGATTTAGTTTATATTATAGATCTACATCTGATATTTCAATGTAAAACGAACAATGTACCACATTTTTGCAATAGGCCTAGATCAATAAACTGTATTCAGTCACCTCTATATTTAAGAAATTTAAAGTTTGAGTGATTTTCAGTGGGTGATCTGTCTTTGATGATTTAACAGCACCTCAAATCAATCAAATGCTCCTTTCTCATAGAAATGAGCCGTGTTAAAGCATATATTGTTCCATTTGCATACATAGATTTATCATTTAGTCGGAGGAGGGTTATTTTTTTCAAATGTTTTCAGACTAATGTTAACTTACGAGTTATGGTATGTATGGATCTTGTTGATCTTGTTGATCTTGTTGTTCTAACAGTTTAATTAATTTTGTCTAAATTTATAATCTTAGCTAACGCTATGTTAGATGTAACATAAGCTTAATTACTGATTATGGGCCAGGCTAGACTAAGCTTAGTCTCGTCACGGAACTGTTGTAACAGGCGTCCAGTCGTGCCTCCCTCCCTGCCTGACAACAGGCACAAGGTTGGCGCTAGACTAAGCTTACTTTATCATTTTTTGTCAAATATGAAAGTAGTTTTTCCCCTAATAGGGCAGGGGGTGCATCTATTACTACACATGCTTTAAACATTATTTCCTGCTGAAGAAACTGATATATTTATAAGATATACAGCTTAAAAAAATGATACCACTCGTAATTTGTCATGATCAACTATTGGATAATATATAAGAAAGAAATGTACGAAAGAATTTGCTTACAACAACTGAGGTAAGTTTCCTTTTCCTTTTTTGAAACTACTTCACTGCATAAAATCTGTTATCTTTATGAATTACATGTTATGATTTGCTTGACTATGTAATGAAAAGTATCACCTGTTCTTAAAGTTACTATTTCAGCTAATGCAAAAAGGGAATCGGTGGGCCACTTTAACTTGTCAGTTATACGCTATATTTTCAGATTAATCTTAAAATAACTGAATATACACAGGGGGGGGGGGCACCACATTTTTCAGTCTAACTAAAGATAGCTGCTTTTAATAAATACACTCTACTGCCAAATTTGTTTAACCCTGCTTATCCAATGGGCATATGTTGATTTATAGTAACTTTAAACTCAGTATAACATATACCATAGCATAGGCATAAATGCATTCCTTCCTGATATATATATTATGTAATATTAAAAATATTTTCTCACATCTGCTGATCTAACCTCGCCCGCCATTTAGGTGACACCTATACATATTATTTACTGTATGTCACTCATATATAGTGTACCTCATTTATATTTCATATATGTCACTCATACTTCGTACATACTATTCATGTTTTATGCAGGTCGCTCACCGTTATTGCCATTATGTTGTCGGTGTCCATGATGAAGTCTTCTTCGAACTCGTCCGGTGTCGGGGTCTCCATGACGGTCACTTGGGCCAGAGCGCTGATGTTCTCGCCAGTCACATTTAGCAGCTCGCGGTACTTCATGTAGCGACCTAAGATGAAGCCAGCGTAGAATGCGACTGCGATATTTTTAGAGTTGTAATTAATGGCCCCCCCGTCAACGCTCTCTGTCTGACGACGCTCTCTGTGCCATCTTCCTTGGACGTTGTCGAATAGCTCCGCATCGCCGGAGTACGCCCTATTATCGCCCGGCGGTCCGATGTGGAAGATGGAGGGGAGATGTGAAACGAGAACCCACATCGTGTGAGTTTGGGCGTGACCTCCAAAGGGCGTTTCGGCAGCCCGCCGTCTCCGCTGGGTAGAGTTTGGCGCCGGCGCTATCGCGTCTAAGACGTCTTGTGGGATCTCCAAAGGTGGCGTCAAGCACGTCATCATGGTGTCGTTGTCCGGGTGATTGCAATCCTGGCGGGGGATAGAACAGACTGATGCATATGATGGAGAGATGCTAATAGACTTAAGTTATGCATATGCTTATAACCTTATCTCTTACAGTAAGTCAATTCCTTTGGTAAAATTGGACACTGCACACTATTTCATAGTGAGGGGACAAATGCATGATATCTTCCCCATCGCTAACACGGATGCAAAGTCAGTTGCGTTATGGCAAAAAGACAACTAGCAGCTGTGGTGCTGAAGACTGTAAAGACTGTGGCACCTACCTCGTAGAAATAGCTGTTGGTCTGGTTTCTCAAGACCGCCGCACTGCCTGGTGGTGAGTATGTCCGGTTAATTTCCATGCGAATGACCATCCGAGCCCTGAACACACACGTCAAACCTTCCCCCTCCACCGTCACGATTGTGCCACCTCTGCGTCATGGTAAGTAATGACATGAAATATTGGTGTCTTAGACCGCGTCTGTGCACATCCAGGCTTAATTGGGCCAAGGAACCTCCCGGGACAATGAAGTGGGATTAAATAAAAGTTGCCATGGGAGACAGATGTCAGGGTTCGAACTCACGACCTGTTGATCCCACGATCATTCCCCTTCCAATAAAGTTATCATGTCAATGTATACAGCCGGGCAATCAGCGGGCTCAACTCAACCAACATTGTGCTTCTGCTTCATTAAGAGACCATAACTACACGCTACGTGTCTCATAAATTATAATCATAATCGCAATGGATCCTACACTGAATCACTCAAAGGCGCCACAAATAGCAGATTAATACGAATGACCCTTAATGGTTGAATTTACAGGCAACCAATATGCCGACTATTGTGTTAGCAATGCTGATTTAATAATAATTATGGCACCTTACTTATATTTAGCAAGTGACACGAGGAAAGCCTGTTATTTATTTAGTTTAGAAGTTTTTACATGAATACGTACGGTTTGATAGTTGTCCTGGGGCTGAAGGACGTCAAGATAGGGTTCGCTCTGTATGTGAAGTTTTCTGGCGCCCTGACTAGCATGTGCTCGCCGAATGTGACCAGGATTGGCAGTGGCCCCCCCGCATCCGTTGTCTCGTTGCCCGAAGGGATTTCGGCCTTGAAGGAACTGTTCGTTCTGCAATGATGGTGGCAAGATCCATAATATGACAAGAAGAGGTGCGAATTCGGCTCAGCCTATAAAAATTGAAATTTATCGATGTCATCAACATCATATGTAGCATGAATGCCCAATCTGGCTGTGCACGACGGCAAGATATGTGAAACCATCAACATTAGCCCAAAACCCATGTTTGCAGCACGGCAATCTAAGTGAAGCCATCATAACGAAAACGCAAGGCCCTTGTCTATAATAGATTTGCTCTTACATTTCGTAAATATTCTGAGTCTCGTAGGGACCCACTTGCACCAGGGTCGGCGGCCCGGACGACAGCAGATCGGACCCTCGGACTGTGATGACGGGCACTGGGCAGAAGGTGGCCACGACACTATGGATGGTCGGCGTAACATCTATGGCGATGAGAATGTTCCATAGAAGTATTATTAGTTGCCAACGTAAAGCTATCCACTAAAATAAATACCATATCTTGGCAATGTCATGCCATAATTGTTCTGACCACAGTCGTAATGAGCAAAGGCCATGCATAAAATGCTTTAGATGTATCTACCGAGCGAGAACTACCAGCGCGGACAATTTTTCCCTTGGTGATATACTGGAGAGCTCGGGTTTAGAGTTTTCGCATGTGGCGTTTCGCATTGATGGGCCGGTGCCACCAATAAAGGGATTGGGAACATTTCGTGCGAGTTGGAATCGTCCCCCGCGAGAGTCCTGGTTTATGACATTAGACGTGAAAGGTCCAACCAACCGACCGCATCAGAGGATACCAACGCGCTGACTGAGACAAGTTGTGTCGGCCTAAAATGCCGTGAGGTAAATCGAAATACTTAAATCACAACAAGACAAGCTGTGAATGTAAGTTATCTGGAAGACGAACGGAAGCTAACCACCAAACCATGCTCATGATCTAGCGATGTTCCAGTAATTTTGTGACCGAAACTTTCTTTCTGAGGTTTCAACATGTTTGAATTTTCCACATCACTAGTATTACAACCAATGAGACAATGTGATTTTTTGTTGTTTTGGAGGGGGTGAGTGGGTGTCGGTAAGCAGCCATTATGACGCTTAGGCCTTAGGTCGTAATATAGACCTGAGTGATATATGTAACGGGTTCAGGCAATAACACAAAAACTACCAGGCAACTGTATATGTAGCAACGGTCGTGGCGTTTATTAAGGACTGTATAGCAAGAATAGTTCAGTTCACAATTCATTATATTTACCATGTGAATCGATCAAATATTGACTTCTAATTTAATATATGGTTCACATACCACATGTCTCACAAAACCAGGTTTACAGCAGCGAATTAGATAAAATGACAATTATTACCGGCCTGTATTAGGCCCGACTCTAGGCCCGATAATTAATAGCAAATATTGAAAACTGAGCTGTCAAACGCTAAAAGTATAAATTTAACCACAAAAAGTCCATGCCTCAGTCTTTAGCAATAAGTAGGAGTAAATACATCCTAATACAAGGCTATGGCTAAAGAATTGGGTTACTCAGCTTGGTAAAACTATTGCAATACAACAGCAAAACATGGGTTGGCTGCATTCAAACTTGGGTCACGCCCAACACGTGTTCAGAACGTCAATACCGGCGTTACTCTCAAACCCAGTTAATTTATATATATAACTGTGACGCGAAACCAGTAAGCTACAAGTTAATTAGGCTCACATGTCAGCGACATACCTGTAAAGCAAGGCCTTAAGACCCTCAGTCTCAGTCTCGGAGGTGCTAGGGGATATTGTAAGTTCCCCCCCCCCATCTTCTTAGTGACAGGAAAGATGGTAACGCATAGAGGCGGCGGCTTTTATACGCCAGTATATGGCATGCAGATTAGTACGCATGCGCAACAGACATTTCCGAAAATTCCTCTCCGTATGCCTTGACCTTGACTTGAGCCACACCGGGAAACTGTTCAACTATGGATATTTTACTCAGAATTTAAAACGATTATGGATAACCAATAAAGAAAGAGATATACTAGGTAAGCGATTATTCAGATTGTTTTTGTTATGCGAGTTAACACACATATCAAAGACCAGATCCAGTCAAAATATTGATTTACAAACTTTGTGATCAACTTCCTAAAATTGCTGCCACAGGCACTGGCCAAAACACTCACTCACAGGTTCATGTGACATGTCAGTCCTGGTAAGAATACACATAAAAATTAATTCCGTGACATGTACTTGTACATAATTATACCGGTGTTCGGTATCTGAATATAGCTGGGATCGTTTTTTTTTTTTTTTTTTTTTATTTCAAAATAAAAGTGCGGTACATAGGTACATCAAGTTCAATTGACCTATTCACAACAACAATAAAACATGAAGGGGAAAGAAAAGACATTGTTTACGTCAATGCAATATTTAGTTTCTCAAGCCAGTTACATATATTTTTAATTTTTGTTACCCTGGTTACCCTGTATATGTCAATTTTTTGTTTTAATTCAGCCAGAAATAATTTATTGATATCGGAGTGAACACATCTAGTTTCTCTTTGGTTAAGTATCAGATAGATTTCGTATATTATGTAGCTGTATACAGTTATTCCAAAGTTATCTATATAGCTGTTGCAACCAGTTACGATGTCGGCTGGTGTAACAGTTCTACACATTACGAATGAAACAGCTTTCCAGATGTTATTGATATAATCACACCAGAACAACATGTGAGGTATGGTATGAGAAGCGCGACAGTAAGGACAATAGTCATTTTCTCTTAGTTTCATTTTCTTCAGATTGTAGTTACAAGTTAAAATATTGTGCACAATCTTATAGTTAAATTCTGACAATTTAGAGTATGTGATGTCAATCACTTTTCGACTAAAAGCTGCCAATGTATCTTCCTCAGCAGGTAGCAGACACCAATTGCCTAACGCCTTCAGAGGTTTTTTAACCTCGTACTTACAGCTTACTAACGCTTTATATATGTCTTTAGATTTGATATTATTGTTTAAACATGTAATAGAGCCTGTAGTTACACAAGGTAAAATAGTCATGGCATCGCGTAGTTTTAACATTATATCTCTATATGGATATAGAGCTTTCGTTAGTAACTTGATTTGACGCAGTATATCTCTCTGGTCATTTATCATATGGTACAGGTAGGTTTGATCGACACTTCCATTTGTGAATTTCAAATGGTGTACTTTAGTGATACCAACCATAATAAACGAATTAAAGAGTAGGCATGTTTTTACATTCCTGTTACCTAACATTACGCTTACGTTTTGGTTTCCCCATAAAGACTCAGTAAGTAAACTCTCGATATCTTGTGGCTTCGGTCGAACATTGGCTTTCGCGTACGCACTTATGATATTTGAATAGAAGGTGGGCAATTTGGATAAATCAGACAAGGAACTTTTTTCACTGAAGCACATGTCAATGATTGGTGTTTGAAACTGCTCGCAATATCCTTTACCTAGGACAGCCCAATTTGCATTATTTTCATCTGCAAGTAGTCGTATCAGCCACTTGGCTTTCAGGGAGTCAATATACGAGTCTAAGTCTATCATTGGCACTCCGCCATACGCTTTTGGTGACATTAATACATTACGTTTAATACGTTCCGTTCTATTCCAGATAAAATTATACAGTAGCTTGTTAAGTTTCTTAACTACGTCGGGTGGCACTATAACGCAGGTTGCAATAAACGATATCTTTGGGATAATTAAGGCTTTTATTACAGTTAGCTTGCCAAAGAGTGTTAACTTCCTTTTTTTCCAGGTACTTAAAACTTTCTCTATGGATAGTAGTTTGTTAGTCCCGTTTAAATTATTACACTCTTCACTATCATTTCCGATATACACGCCGAGACACTTCACAGGCTCTTCCAATATTGCTACACCGTGGGGGTTTACCTCTTTTTTTTCGCCGCTGGGACCGACATTCATACACATGCTTTTTGCTAGGTTTAGTTTTAGTCCTGCCACTTTTTCAAATTCATTTAATTCATCGAGCACCCCTGTAATTTGTTCGGCGTTTTGTAGGAGAAGTGTCAAGTCGTCAGCATATTGGGATACTTTAGCTCGTGCTCTTGCTGTCTGATTCGAACATTGAAACCCTTTATACCCTCATTGTTTTTAAAATTAATGGCCGGCAATTCGATAGTTATGACGAACAGCATCGCCGAGAGTGGACAGCCCTGCTTTATACCGCTGGATGAATACTGGATGAATGATTTTCCGAACTCAAATTTTTTCAGCGACTGGTGTAGAAAATCCCATTCTAAACTGTCAAAAGCTTTCTCGAAGTTCAAAAAAAGAAGAATACCGCTGACATGTTTACGATTTGCATAACCTATAACGACTTGCATCATACGGACATTGCAACCTATAAACCGTTTTGGTATATAACCAGTTTGATCTGGGTTTATAATACTATATATGACTGATTTAAGACGCCGGGCCAGCGCTTGTGCCAGGATCTTATAATCAACATTAGATAGCGTGATTGGTCTGTAGTTTTTAAGTAATCCACGAGAGTTGCCTTTATGAATGAGCGTTAAAGGCGACGTGCGTTGTGAAACCGACAACATTTCCTCTTCATAGCATTCCTTGTATGATTCAACTAACAAATCTCTTATGTATGGCCATAATGCTTGATAAAACTCCACGGTGAGCCCGTCGTTTTACGGAGACTTGTTTAGTTTCATTGCCACTAGTGCATTTGAACATTCCTGCACTGACACATATCCTTCACAGAGATCGCGATCTTTCTTTTGACAATACATCTGTAACCTTTACGGCGTCAATATAACTGTTTACATGGTTAATGTCGGGAGACCTGCTTTTGTAGAGGCTATCATAGTATTGATGTAATTCCTTCAGGATACAATCTTTGTTGTGATACCGGTTTCGTCCGATGATTCTAACATGTCTATACTATTATAAGATTGACGAGACTTTTCTAAATTAAGAAAATGAGACTATTTTTCCCCCTTGCTCTATCCATTCTGCCCTAGCACGTATCTGAGCACCTTTAGCGGTATCACACATCAACATATCGTATTCTGCTTTTAGTGTGGTTCTTTTGACTATCAAGTCAGTAGAGCTATGAAGGACTATGTCTCTCTCGACAACCTTCAACTCTTCCTCGACCTTTTCCACAGCATTTTTACGTACTCTACTTTGGATTATGCCTTAATGTATGGAAAACTCCTTAAATTTAATTCCCATAGATCTCTTTTACAGCAATAATCCTGATACTCTTCTATCGTTTCATTTAAAATATCAATAATCCCAGTTGTATAAGATTCATTTGTTAATAGAGAATTGTTGAGTTTCCAGTATCCTCTCCGACGGGTGCTAGACGAGATGCGAATCTTGAAAATCATCGACTTATGGTCTGGTGTGGGCGCGTGAATAATATCTGCCGCCCTAGCTTTTTCCATTAGATCTGCGGATACAAGTATATAATCAATTCGATATCAATCAATAGCTGGGATCGTTATGCTCGATATGTTTCCTGATGGAATTTACTAATTTCATTCGAATGTTGAATGTGACAAAACGTGGGTCCTCCCATGAATTAATATGTATCCCTTGTAGGCCTACTAGCCGATTCCATATCCACTCACAGACCCAAATAGTTCGGTTTCGTCTGCTTTTTCGCTTCGCATTTGAATACGGTTCAAAATAATAGGTGCGCACAGCGACTTCTCTCCGAGTGTCTGTCACGGTAGTGTATTGGCGCCAAAATAACGGGTTTATTTATATGGCGCGAGATTAGGAAACACAGAGAATTTTTGACACAAAGTTGCCGAAACTTTAGATGTAACATGGCCATTATGCGAAAACATAGGCCTACATATGCACATTATATGTATACATACATATGCACAGACAATATATACATGTATATAGCTCCCCTCGACACACTCGGCAAATTCGCGGCTATGTTTGGGGCAAACAACAAACGCCTGGTCAGGTTGAAAATTTGGCAGAGAGCTGACGTATCCGCGATTGCGCGAAGCAATTGCTGCTGGCCTGAGACCTAGCTAACGCGTGTGTTTGCACCACAGGTGGGGCAGGAGACACCACCAACACGCGTAATACAAAATGATGAGGTTATATACGAATAAAGAAGAAACTCTGACCAGAAGGCAACTCGGCGGGGATAGGGATGAACGGTGGGAAACGCGTGAGCAAGATGGCGACCGGTGTAACATGACCAGCTGTCCCCCCATGACAGCGTGTCCCCCCTGCAGTTCGGGTATACGCGCGGAGGAGGTCACTAGTTATGAGAGGGACACATTGTCATGGGTTGAATATACCTTGAGCGGACATGGGGGTGGGCGTGGGGGTGGGCATGTTGTCATGGGTTGAATATAGCTATGACCAGAGCCTTTAGCCTAGCATGAGATCACCCATTTACGTGGGTTAAGGGACATAGGGAGGGGGGGGACATGCTGTCACGGGTTAAAATACAGCCATGACCAGGTGTCCCCTTAGTTTAGCATTGGATCACTGATCCAGGTGGGTTAAGGGATAGAGAGAGGGGGGGGGACATGTTGAGGACACTAGTTATGGGGGGACATGTTGCCATGGGTTGAACATAGATATGACCAGATGCCCCCTTACTATAGCACGAGATTAGCGATCTATGTGGGTGGAGCGACATGGGCGGGGGGGGGGACATGCTGTCACGGTGTAACAGGACCAGGCGTCCACCCATGACAGCGTGTCCCCCCTGCAATTTTAATGTATGCGCGCATATTAGGGCACTAGTTATGGGGGGACACATTGTCATGGGCTGAATATATCTTAAGATACATGGGGAGGCGGGGGGGGGGGGACATACTGTCACGGGTAAAAATACAGCCATGACCAGGCGTCCCCTTGGAATAGCATTGGATCGTTGATCCAAGTGGGGTCAGGGACATATGGGAAGGGTAGGTGGCATGTTGTCATGGGCCTAATTTAGCTCTGACCAGGTCTCCCTTTAGCTTAGTAGGGATTTACCGAGGGTTGAGGGATATGGGAATTGGGGGGGGGGGGGACATGTTATCACGGGTTAAAATACAGCCATGACCAGGTGTCCCCTGAGTTTAGCATTGGATCACTGATCCAGGTGGGTTAAGGGATAGAGAGAGGGGGCGACATGTTGTCATGGGTTAATTATAGCTATGACCAGATGTCCCCTTAGCTTAGCACGGGCTTACCGATATATGTGGGTTAAGGGACATGGGGAGGGGGGGGGACATCCTGTCACGGGTTAATATACAACCATGACCAAATGTCCCCTTAGTTTAGCATTGGACCGCACATCCCGGTGGGTTAAGGGACCCCGGAAGGCGGGGGGGGGGACGTGTCGTCATGGGTTGATTATAGCTATAACAAGATGTCCCCTTATTCTGGCACGAGATTGCGGTTCTATATGGGTTAAGGGACATCGGCAGGGGGGGGGGGAAATGCTGTCACGGTGTAACATGACCAGCCGTCCCCCCATGACAGCGTGTCTCCCCTGCAATTCTAATGTATACGTGCAAATGAGGACACTAGTTATGGGGGGACATGTTGCCATGGGTTGAACATAGATATGACCAGATGCCCCCTTACTATAGCACGAGATTAGCGATCTATGTGGGTTGAAGGACATGCGCGGTGGGGGGGGGGGGACATGCTGTCACGGTGTAACATGACCAGCCGTCCCCCCATGACAGCGTGTCCCCCCTGCAGTTCTAATGTATACGCGCAAAGGAGGACACTAGTTATGGGGGGACACGCTGTCATGGGGGGACGCCTGGTCATGTTACACCGTGACAGCATGTCCCCCCCCCCCTCTGCCCATATCCCTTAACCCACTTAGATGGGTAATTTCGTGCTAGAATAAGGGGACATGTGGTCATCGCTGTAATCAACCCATGACGACACGTCCCCCCCCCCCGCCTTCCGGGGTCCCTTAACCCACCGGGATGTGTGGTCCAATGCTAAACTAAGGGGACATTTGGTCATGGCTGTATATTAACCCGTGACAGGATGTCCCCCCGCCCCCTCCCCATGTCCCTTAACCCACATATATCGGTAAGCCCGTGCTAAGCTAAGGGGAAATCTGGTCATAGCTATAATTAACCCATGACCACATGTCCTCCCCTCTCTCTATCCCTTAACCCACCTGGGTCAGTGATCCAATGCTAAACTGAGGAGACACCTGGTCATGGCTGTATTTTAACCCGTGACAGCATGTCCCCCCACCCCTCCCTATGTCCCTTAACCCACGTAAATGGGTGATCTCATGCTAGGCTAAAGGCTCTGGTCATAGCTATATTCAACCCATGACAACATGCCCACCCCCACCCCCACCCCCATGTCCGCTCAAGGTATATTCAGCCCATGACAATGTGTCCCTCTCATAACTAGTGACCTCTTCCGCGCGTATACCCGAACTGCAGGGGGGGCACGCTGTCATGGGGGGACAGCTGGTCATGTTACACCGAACGCAGACAGCGTGTGTGTGGTCACATGGCCTCGCATGAGTCACGTGACAGAGGTTGCTGGTTGACAAAGTCATAGCGTTGCCATCCAAGCACAGGGGGTCAGTGAACCTTGTACCCGGAACGTTATGATGGATCTCGTGGCATCATAAAACTGATTTACTGCGTAAATCGTGTTATATTAAACATATCCATGTGAATTTGTGTAAACATGGATCGGTAAGAACTGAAGTAAAGTATCAAGGCAATAAGTATTGGAAGAGCGTTACTAAGGACACACAATTAATTAAGTCTTTCTTAAATTAAGTTTAAGCCGTAATGTCGTGGAGTAATGCTTTTTCTAACCATTATTGTTCATGTGCATCTAAGCTAGCGAGTGAATGGTACAAGTATTGTTTGAGTGCTGCCAATCTTGCAGTATTACAGTTTACCAATGATCTTTAAGAGCAAAGCAAAAATAATATGTTATATTTATGTATATTTCTCCATGATAGCCTCAGAAAGTTCTAAAAGCTATTAAGAATTGACTTACCGTTTTCGCACATTGATCCGTACGTCTCTGTGGTACATATGCACCGGAAGTCCCCGTCGTCGAGTCGCTCACACGTGCCGTTGTTGAGACACGGGTCGAGCAGACAAGGGTGGTTGTCTGGAACCAGAGGAAGAACTAATATTATCCTAGCTCTATTGATTCATCTGATAAACTAATTACCCGCAAGGTATTAGTTTCAACATATAGATTCTAGTTTATGCTAGCCGTGTCATGAACACACGCCTTAATAATCATGGTAATAGTAATAATTATGGCAACATCATGGACGTGTCCATATCATTAAGACGCCATTGGCAAATATGACGACAAAACGTTTTTATGATGTCATCGATTTTAATTTACACTGTGTACATTTGTGACATTACATATCCACTTTGTTGTCTGCCAGAGACCATGGGTGTATATGCATAACTTTCAGCGTGGCAATATAATTTGCCACATTTATTTTATTTACGCATAATTACTATTATGAAAAAAGTGGCCCTATATCCTGTAGGGATACCTTTGTAATATGAACTAAGCCGTTGAATTTATGCAAATAACTACAAATTTTTAGACCAGTGGCTATAATGGTTGACTTAATTGCGCATGGCGCGCCCTGTTTGAAGAAAATAATGTTCACTAATGCCGAGACAAAACGGTATACATACACTTCAAAACCATGCACATGTATCTCAGCTTGTGTTCTCCACGGACTAATGTACCGAAATTTATATCAAGGTAAATATCGACCACACTTACAGGCGCTATAATCCGAAGCAATCTACACGTTTATATGTACCCTCCCCACCCACCCATCCCCGGGAAATGTTCATCATGTTTTGAAGGAGAGACAATTCGATTCTAACAGTTTGAACTTGTAGGTAGGAATGGCGAGGGGCTCCATGGATTTGTCGGTCATGTATCCTGCACATGATACGACTCACCGAAGGCACAAGTGGGTCCCTTCCATTGCTTGGTGCAGGTGCACAGGTAGCTGTCACCGTCGCGTTCACAAGTCCCCCCGTTCCGGCAAGGCCCAGTTTGACAAGGGTGAATAGCTGGAAGCACACAGCCTTAAAGGTCCATCTTCCATGTCAAATCATGACGAAATTGATTGTTGTAGTTAATGCACTGCGCGAGTAATACTTGAGCTATGCGAAAACTATGGGTTCGCGCTAAAATGGAAGAACGATGTTGTACAGCAAATTAACTCCGATCGCCAAGCAGCGTGCTTCCCACGTCAATTGCAACCTTCCGTGCTTTCCACGTCAGCCACGACGTTATGACAGCGTTACTTGATTTGATATGGTGACTTTATATAAACAGTTAATGGCATTTCAAAACTATTAATAATTTAGCACAACCCGAAAAGACAATTCACCAACTTACAGTTCTCACAGAATTGTCCCTCGTATAATTCAGGGCAGGAGCAGTTAAATCCGCCTTCGGTGTTCTCACATGTGCCGCCATTTTGGCACGGAATGCTGTTGCACCTACCCGGGTCTGCGGAAACAAATCGGATATTAATATGATCATTCACGCTTTGGATGCATGCGGACACCCAGACAATGGGGACCAATATTGCTGCTAGTAACAATTCATTACAATAGGGCAATGTGGTACTTATAAGAGATGGCCTAGCTTTCGGCTTTCATGTTAAATGGTATAAATTGCGGCCCAAAAAGGGGGGACCGTGGCTTGGTCGCCCCGCCCCCTCTTACACGCCGACTGGATCCGCCCCTGCCCAGCGGTATATGTACCTTACCCGTTAATGGGCAGAATATCGATATTAAGGGATCATCAATGGTTTAATCCTGGCGTCGGCGAAGTCGTTTTGGTAACAATAAACCCATATGCAAATGACCATTATGGATTAGGAAAAGTGAGAGCTACGACGATGTCAATGGGTAATGGGTGCTACATGGCGCACATACACCTTTACATCTGCTATATTGCTCACCGCGATGACAATCTTCGTTAAGCAGCGACACGAACGTCAACGACGTCGCTTTCATATACTTCTTCGTGCGCGTAAAATAGTTAACTGACGGGAGGAATTGCGACGGAAGGACATTTTTCGTGCGAAACATTACGCCCCAAACAATATTCCTAATGCTTAATTGGTGTCACGCACATCTGCAAAGCGCCTAGTAGAATATGGGACAAGCGTTTATCCGGCATAAATTATTAAATCAGCAGTCGTATTTTGTAATCCTGCGATTCGGCTTCTCAGTTTCTTAGAATAACCTTCTCTATTCCGTAAATGTTTTTGTTTGATCAAACAAATCATATTCGATACCATGATACGCACGTACAGCCCCAATATCAGGGCAGGGGAGCGGTTTATTAGATTAAAAACGGTTTATTAGATTAAAAGTTATCCATAAACCAATTTAGGCCTGGCGTCGTATATATTTATGGTTCGAACGAAGGGCGTGGAGTAATATTAATAACATGACTGACACATAATAATATGACTGGTAAATTATTTGGTCGGAAAGCCTTGTTGTTTATTATCAAATTAATATAACCCATTTATAGCAAAGAGCAGGCGCTGCCATTCTAGGCTCTGGGCGCATGTCTGGGCGCCTGTCTAATTTAGCGTACAGCGGACCGGGCTGGGCGACTGGCCTGTGCTCCATACCACATGGCCGGGGCACGTGACCGATGTCTGCCCGGCTGACCACTATAAGACCTTGATTTGGAACATCTATGAACGTGGGGCCATCCGCCACCAATCATTTACATCGACCGAAAAGCGGTTCTGCAAATTGGTTGACCGTCGGGGCCCGCGACGTACTTTTTCATCTCTGCTACCGGCCACACACCGTTCTCCAGCTCACATACTCTTAAGGTCACCTCTTTCCCGGTCGAATGTTTAAAATATTTAAAATGTATGTACATACAAGAAGGAAAGCGATCGAGGTAAATTTGGCTCAAGCGGAGCGCGTTCTGAGATCGGTTATGAGAGATCGTGATCTCCCCTACTCTCAAAAACTCGAAAGCAAGGATAAACATGTATTCATGTAGGACGATTCGGTGGAATTGAAAGAGTCCGCTAGCGGCTGCATCAGTTTGACGGCGATCGGCGTCGTTGTTGCGTCTTTGTCTTAGCTGACCCTTAAGTTATTCACTCCTTGCAGGGCCTTTTGCACCAGACATGACTGGGCAGGGTCCTGGACGCCGTGTTGTCTGTGTAAGTAAGGGAAGGCTGATCAATATATTGGTCTGAATCGATCGCGCCGCATATCCGTGCTGGTGAAGGAATGACACGAACAGGGCAGCCGAAGCTGGGAGGCTGGGATTGGCAAATGGAAGCTCGTATCTCGTGAACATTTACCTTACGACCACTGTGGATGAGGAAAGTGTGGTCTATGACGATGTGAAAGGCTAATGGGTAATACATACACCACACAAACATGTCCATCTGCTTCTGTCCTCACGGGGATGCTCATGCTCATAATCCAGCGACATCGTCGTCAACGACGTCGCATTTTTATACTTGTCCTTGAAATTTAAATGGTCAATTGTCGGGAGCAACTACGACGGACAGATACTTTTCGGGCCTAATATACAACCCAGACAGAGTACTGGCCTACTTAATGCCTACTTAGTGTCATGCAAATCTGCGAAGTACCAGAGATAAGACGCGTTTAGAATCACTAATGAAATTCTAGAAACCAGACCAGCTAACCTGGAACCTGTGTTAGCAATAGCTACAATCGAAGGAAACATAAAAACGAAGAGACGGTGATACATGCAAACATATTAACGCCACTTACATGTAGACGACAGCGTAGTGGTCTCAGTCGTGGTGACAGCGGTGGAAGGTGATGTGGTCGGCGTAGTGGTCGTGTTTACTCTGTTAGAAGATGTTGTATCTAGAATACTGGTCACAGTCGTAATGAAAGTGATACAAAGTATTGTCGTCGGCCTGGTGGTCGCGATCGTGGTCACTGTGTTGGAAGATGTTGTGTCTGGGATATTGGTCTCAGTCGTAATGGAAGTGGTGGAAGGTGTTGTGGTCGCGGTCGTGGTGGCTGTGGTGGAAGGTGTAGTGGTCTCAGTCGTGGTGGCTGTGGTGGAAGATGTAATGGTCTCAGTCGTGGTGGCAATGGTGGAAGGTGTTGTGGTCTCAGTTGTAGTGGCTGTGGTGGAAGGTGTAGTGGTCTCAGTCGCTGTGGCTGTGGTGGAAGGTGTAGTGGTCTCAGTCGTGGTGGCAATGGTGGAAGGTGTTGTGGTCTCAGTTGTAGTGGCTGTGGTGGAAGGTGTAATGGTCTCAGTCGTGGTGGCAATGGTGGAAGGTGTTGTGGTCTCAGTTGTAGTGGCTGTGGTGGAAGGTGTTGCGGTCTCAGTTGTAGTGGCTCTGGTGGAAGTTGTTGTGGTTTCAATTGTGGTGGCTGTGGTGGCTGTGGTGGAAGGTGTTGTGGTCTCAGTTGTGGTGGCTGTGGTGGAAGGTGTAGTGGTCTCAATCGTGGTGGCTGTGGTGAAAGGAGTTGTGGTCGGTGTGGTTTTCGCAGTCGTGGTGGCTGTGGTGGAAGGTGTAGTGGTCTCAGTCGTGGTGGCTGTGGTGGAAGGTGTAGTGCTCTCAGTCGTGGTGGCTGTGGTAGAAGGTGTAGTGGTCTCAGTCGTGGTGGCTATGGTAGAAGGTGTAGTGGTCTCAGTCGTGGTGGCTGTGGTGGAAGGTGTAGTGCTCTCAGTCGTGGTGGCTGTGGTAGAAGGTGTAGTGCTCTCAGTCGTGGTGGCTGTGGTGGAAGGTGTAGTGCTCTCAGTCGTGGTGGCTGTGGTAGAAGGTGTAGTGGTCTCAGTCGTGGTGGCTGTGGTAGAAGGTGTAGTGCTCTCAGTCGTGGTGGCTGTGGTGGAAGGTGTAGTGGTCTCAGTCGTGGTGGCTGTGGTGGAAGGTGTAGTGGTCTCAGTCGTGGTGGCTGTGGTGGAAGGTGTAGTGGTCTCAGTCGTGGTGGCTGTGGTAGAAGGTGTAGTTCTCTCAGTCGTGGTGGCTGTGGTGGAAGGTGTAGTGCTCTCAGTCGTGGTGGCTGTGGTAGAAGGTGTAGTGGTCTCAGTCGTGGTGGCTGTGGTAGAAGGTGTAGTGCTCTCAGTCGTGGTGGCTGTGGTGGAAGGTGCTGTGGTCGGTGTGGTGGCTGTTTTGAAAGGCGTACTGGTCTCAGTCGTGGAGGCTGTGTTGGAATGTGTTATGATCTCAGTTGTGGTAGCTGTGGTGACAGGTGTTGTGGTGTCAGTTGGGGTGGCTGTGGTGACAGTTGTGGTCTCAGTTGTGGTGGTTGTGGTGGAAGGTGTAGTGGTCTGTGTGGTGGTGCCGGTCGTGGTGACTGTGGTAGAAGAAGCCGTCACGGTGGTTTCCGACTGAGTTGTAATGGCACTCGTTTGTGAATGTGCTGATGATGTATCACTGTTTGACGTTGTTTTTGTCGTTGTTGAATCTGAAGCTGACACGGTGGTTTCAGATTGAGTTGTAATGGCACTCGTTTGTGAATTTGCTGATGATGTATCACTGCTTGACGTTGTTTTTGTCGTTGTTGAATCTGAAGCTGACACGGTGGTTCGAGTTGTTATGGTACTCGTTGACGTTGCTGACGATGTAGAGCCCGTCACGGTAGTAAACGTTTGAGTTGATGTAGGGCCCCTAACGGTAGTAAAGCTGTGAGTTGCGTAATTCGTTGGCGAGGTTCTGCCCTGTCCTGGCACTACCCATGTCCCTGTCATGAGCAGACAAACGGTGGTTTCCGTTCGAGTTGTTATGGTACTCGTTGACGTTGCTGACGATGTAGGGCCCGTCACGGTAGTAAACGTTTTAGTTGATGTTGGGCCCGTCACGGTAGTAAAGCTGTGAGTTGCGTAACTCGTTGGCGAGGTCCTGCCCTGCTGTCTTGGCACTACCCATGTCCCTGTCATGAGCAGACAAACGACGAAGCACCGAAACCCCATAGCGTCAGTAGCTGGAATGCGCAACTGAACGCTTTCTAAAAAAGAAGTGACATGTGTATGGTTTAATTAATCGATATATATTGGCATGGTAACGTTGACTCTGATACCTTACAAATATCATTAAGCCCAGTAGGAAGGGAGAGGGCAGCGGGGTGGGGGGGGGGGGGGCTAGTGGGAACTCAGTTCTTTAAATCACTCATACAACAATGTTCTTTCTAAATGATGAGTGTTTCCCTAAATTAGCCCCGAAACATCTAGTTTGGTTCACTCTAGTTTGAGTTTCAATGGCAAACAGCGACTTAATAATGTTGATTGTCTGCATGTAACTAATAGCATATTAGTGTTATATTTAGGATAGTTCATATCGTTTGTTTATACTGTGACGTATACATACCATTACTGAAATATATTTCACACTGTGTCTGTTAAGATTCATGCACTACTATTTTCAATCTCAATTATACATATTTATGTTTATTAATCAGAAATTAACTTTAACTCATATTATTCTCATGTGCTTACCCGCTTACTTGCCAGATTTATAATGCTCGCAAGACTTTGTAGTGTAGTGTAGTACTATTCAGGGAATATTTCATAGCTTCTTGGCTGGATTTTAAGAGGAGGGAAAATAACTTCATATTTTATACAATCCCACGTATTTTGATACTGAGATTATGATTTCCCCTTTTTTTTGGCTTGCCTTCGTTAATGTATTCTTGTATTGTCACTCCCTCATTTTTGCTTTAGGTTGACAGAAGGTGGCACATAGATAACTATGTTTAAAATAGATTCTTATGCTTTTCACAAGAACCACTGGTTGTCACATATGTCACATTGATAACAGTCAAATGCTAATCGACGCCATTTTCAAGCATGTTATGTATTAGAAGCAAACATGCCACATGTTAAAACATATAGGCACTGAAGAAATCTTGACTTGCTTTTCCTGTCCCCAATATACACGTTTCTTTAATGACACTTGCCTTGAAAATTATGACTTCGGGCGAAAGGCTGGTTTGGGAGATAATCACGTTCGTTTTTGAGCCTTTCAACGTCAATTGGGAACGGGAATATTATTTTATCATCCAGGGAGAGATTATCGGTGACGGTAGATCCTGGGTCGTTTACCATTTGTTTACCACATCTAAAGGCATAGCGCGTAGGTGACTGACTGGCGGTGTCGTCACCCATGGATTCATGACAACTGCGTACCATATTCTACAACATTACGCGATATGTCATGGACAAACCATGAACTCCTGCAAAATATGCAAAGGCGACGAAAATGTGTCATTGTTTGAACTAACGAACAAACCATTGGTGCTAATCAGTGGATCAGCAAATATACTTACAACAGTCTCAATACACCGAGTTCTATCGTACTCTTAACAGCATATAGATGGATTCATGAACAGAACGGACCAACTATTATATTGTCAATCATGTCAAGACATCGCAGTGTTTGTCACTGTATCGGGCGACTCACCATATGCTGCAGGTACTGATCACGTGACGCCGGATCGCGGAGATGTCGTGGTGCTACAGATACTCCAGGTTCTTGGTGTCTCCTCCCAAGGGTTACTATACAAGTGATTAGATAGTCCTGCGTGCGGGCAAGGCCGTCTCAGCCTCCAGCCTGGTCGCATCCACCCTGGTCGCATCCACCCATGCCGAGACCCCATTGGGTGAAGCGTGACTTCTCACATACTTCCTGGTTCGGCGTTATGTAAATGCATTTGAGGTTTTTTTCCTTTGCGGGGTCGGAGGGGGGTGGGTGGAGTATTAAGATGGATGTCTTCCCGTCACGCTATAACTGTCTTTGTCGGGACGGTGTTCCTTGGGTTGCCAGAATCGTACCCAGCGTGCCCCGTGACGCCCCTCTTTACACCGTTGATAATAGGGTGGGGCGCTCAATCGCTAAACCATGTCCTTTACATGTACAATTTTCGATCCTCGATCTTAATAATTATGTGGCTGACATCCGATTCCTCGGAAGATTGGTTCGCTGAACCGCTCCGCTGATTCGCAAGGGGGTGGTTTGAAGTTTGACAAACCCAAAAAATCGTTGATGGCAAGCCTTAGAAGCATCGCGCTTGTCTTCATTTGCATGTGCGGAAACAGTAATACAACACGTAAAGCTAATAGCATATATTATTCCATTATAGGTCCGCGAGCGGATACTAGCTTCGAATAAACTGAAGATAGTAATAATATGATAATATACCCTTGTTTTGGCAAGAATACAGGGTCGATAATACAATGTTATCTATGCTTGTGTTCAGGTCGAGCATACCGTACTGATGACCTGTATGTTCTGACATGGCGATTTAGAAAACGCATACGAAAACGCGACTAAGTCTATCTAATATAAAAAAAGACATGCAATCCTGATTGATACATTCAAATCATTGAGACCTGGTGCAAGCACAATGAGCCACGTATTGGACTAAGCTAACTTTAAAAAACTAAATAACACTTAAATAACTGGCTATTCAATTGGCAGACATAGCATATCGCGTTTAAACAGTGAATTTCATGTAAATTTATATGTCTACGCTTTAAATATGCGATGTATGCAGTTGGCGCGTAAACCTGTTGTTGCAGGGAAGGAGGTTCTGGAAAAGGCTGAAATTAAAAGCTGTGCATTCAGCAAGTTATCGCTGAGAATCAGTTTCTTGTTTACTACGTTATAAAATGAAGGGCATTGGACGGTTCAGTAACCGCACTCAGTCATTAGTCACGTAATTAATGACATAAGTCGCGAACGTACCATGTCAGCTGTAGCAGTGTTGATTATAGTCCTTAGAAAAGGGGGACAGAGAAGACCAATGATTATACAAGGGAAATCCTCTTACAGATAAGTACTTTTTCACCGCTAACAGGTATCTTTGAGGTGTAGTCGAATATCGGTTATCATTGTACGATGTAACTATATGTCTCACGGTGTTTAGTCCTACATTGTATATGAACCAATCGGGGACTAGCTCTTCCCGTTTCCGGTCAGAGTCGGAACAAGGGAAACGTTTTTATTTTCCCGTGTTATTTCAATCCGTGATAATCAGTGTTTTTTTCCTTTTCCAGGCCTGGTTTTCTGTGCCAATCATTGTTCACTTCAGTCCTGTGGTATTGCACACACGACAGGCCCGCATAAATCATATTTCTTCTAAATTGTCTCTTGCCTCCCAAGCGGGCAAAGCAGTGGCAATAATAACATAAATTATAAGCGGATGTGGAGGTTTGGAGGTCCACATTTATTTGACGCCTTTGACAACATGATATTACCTATACTTACTGTCAGTGTAGAAATTTGTGGTTACGCTGTCACAGCTGTGTAGAACGTGTGCATACGAAATTTTACAAATATGTTTTGGGCGTAGCCTACCACTACCATGGAGTGCACTAAACTCGCTAGTTTATGGTTAATGCGAGGAACTGTCTTTAATGATAAGGTGTGCAGTTACTGTTGTTAAATACTAGGTAAAATTGCTAATGAAATGACATTACTTACAAATTGTACCTACAATGTTCTATAGGCATATCGAAGGTGACCGGATGATTCGAGGTTCCAAAATCAACCTTATACATTCAAAGTTATATATTCGAAATGTTTTCACCCTCTATATAGGGACTAACCCATATATAATAAACGGTTATCTCACTCCCTTATAGACAGTAGAAACATAAAAACAATGCTATATTATTTAACAGAAAAAGGAATGTGTTGTATACGGGAACTGTGTTGCTTACAGTACGGCGTCCTTTTCTTTTAACTCTATAGAATACCAAGCCCCTGCCTTTTGATATAACCCCCAAAAAGATGCCTTTGAAGACAGTGTGAAGGAAGTGAGAAACCTCTATGCAAATAAAGGAGAGTTTTGTTTACGGGAAATGTGTTGCCTACGGGAAAATAAATGTTTGTTTTCTCCATCTAAGAGTTAGTTCTCATATACTAAGTGGATATTTCGCTCCCTTAAATTATATACAGTAGCAAAGTAAAACAATGCTTTATTATATAACTGAAGAAGGAATGTGTTGTATATGGAAAATGTGTTGCTTACGCGAAGAAAAACGATTTCCCTCTTTATATGAAACTTAACCCTGATATACTAAAGCTATAACAGTATGAAAGTCCTTTTATATGAGCGTTTTTTGTCATTAGTGTTTTTTATATGATATTATATTTTATGCTTTAACGGCTGTCCATATTGTACGCGATCCGCTTCTCTTCAAGCTTCACTGGTTTTTGACGGCGATATGTACGCGATGTCGATTTCAGCTCAGTGCATTGCTCATTACGGTAAGTGTGTTGCTTTCGGGGAACCAAAGGATTACGGAGTGCTACATATATTCTAGTTTAAAAATCTTTCTCCATGTTACAAAATAGACAATCGCAGTCAATGCCAATCAGGGGCAGTAAGTGATCGAGCTGGAATGCTCGCAAACACAGATACACATTTCTCTTTCACGAAATCCAATTTTAGAAGCTAAATTGGAGATCACGTGTAATTCTTATTTCCTTATATCTTTCAGCAATCAGATAGGAAATCCCACAAAACTCATTTTGCAAAGCGTATCTTATCCATCAACAACGCACTTCACGTGCTGTTCCTTGTTGTAAACCCGATCGCAACATCTCTGCATATCATATCCTTTTAGTATCCAATAATTGCATCACGATTCCATCTTCAAATGACAATATGATCGCCTGTTTAATGACCCATGTAAAGTGGCCTGTGCGCCTTGATGCGACACATGATTTGCAATCTGTAATCTGTAGAACTTAACCAACTTGTGGCTGCAGGGTCCGATGGTTGTTCCATGCCAGGGTGAACCTTTGCTGCAGCTCAGCTCACGTATGACATAAGCCATTTGCTTATTATTATTACAACATTACAATAATACGTTTCGTGGGGTCTAAGATGGAAGATGGATGGCTTCATTCAGCTATGTTAAAGTACTGCTATGACGTCATTCTATTGTCTAAACAGTACATTATTTTTCCCGAATGTACTGTTTTAGCGAGCTGATAAATTGCGATTGACTCAAGGAGACCAAACAATTTTTCTGTTGAACAATCGTCTTTCTGTTACGAAATCGACCATCGCAGTCAATGCCAATCATGAGCAATAAGTGAGCTTGTCTGAAAGGTCACAACCACAATGGATGCTGAACTGGAAACTTGACGCCCAACGGAAAGCCCCAGCAAAAACAGATACAAATTTCTCATCAAAACAAGCATAGATCAGAAAATTCACTTTAAAAATTGAATTTGAGATCATATGTAATTCATATGTAAAATACATACCGACATTTCCTTATAGCCTATAATCACACTAGAAATAATTTTTCTTTCTCGTGAATCCCACGAAACTCGTTTGCAAAGCATATCCCATCCATCAACAACGCACTGGGTGTGACTTGTGTCAAACACCATGGCAACATCGCTGCGTATCATATCCTTTCAGTATCCAATAATGTGAACCATTGTATCCTATTCCACATTTAAATGACCATTATCGTCTGTATAAGGACACATAATCCATGCGAAGTAGCCTACGCGCCTTGATGCGTAACAAGACTTCATTCTTGCAATCTGAAGATGAACTAAACTGACTTGTGCCCGCAGCGTCCGACGTTCTCCCATGTCAGGGCGAACCACTGTTTCAGCTTAGCTCACGTATGACTCAAGTTTACCATTGCTACAACAATACATTTCACGGGTTCTCAGATAGAATATGAACCAACTTCAGTCAGCTATTTTATTGGTTTCGGAAGCGAGAGATGCAATGGGAACAGGTCAGGCTCACCGTACTTTAAATCAGAAAATACCAGTGTAACAGTTCATTCCTGAGAAAATAATCTTTTTCAAGAATGTACTGTTACATGGGCATTCTCCTTCACTTAACTATCATGGGTTGCTAGGATGTCAGAGCGCTCGAAACAGGGGCACCTTCCCCTGCATGACCGTTAAGGTAAGGAGAATGCCCATGTAACAGTACATTCTTGAAAAAGAATGTACGAGGCGCAAGCCGAGTACATATCTTTTCAAGAATGAACTGTTACACGGGTATTCTGTGACTTAAAGTACGGTCGGTGAGCCTCACCTGGTCCATGTAACGTGAATAAGATGTACATTGCATCTCTCGCTTCCGAAACCAATAAAATAGCTCACTCAAGTCGGTCCATATTCTATCTGAGAACCCACGAAATGTATTGTTGTGGCAATGGTAAACTTGAGTCATACGTGAGCTAAGCGGAAACAGTGGTTTGCCCTGACACGAAAGAACGTCGGACGCTGCAGCCACAAGTCAGTTTAGTTCATCTTCAGATTGCAAGAATGAAGTCGTGTTTCGCATCAAGGCGCGTAGGCTACTTCGCATGGATTACGTGTCATTATACAGAGGGCAATGGTCATTTGAATGTGGAATATGATAGCCTACAATCGTTCACATTTTTGGATACTGAAAGGATATGATACGCAGCGATGTTGCGATGGTGTTTGAAACACTCAGTGCGTTGTTGAAGCATAGGATACGCTTTGCAAACTGAGTTTCGTGAGATTCACGAGAAAGAAAATGATTTCTAGTGTGATTATAGGATATAAGGAAATGTCGGTATGTATTTCGCATATGAATTACATATGATTTCACATTCAGTTTCTAAAAGTGGATTTTGTGATCTACGCTTGTTTTTATGAGAAATTTGTATCTGTTTTTGCTGGGGCTTTCCATCGGGCGTCAAGCTTAAAGTTCATCATCCATTGTGGTTGTGACCTGTTTTAGACAAGCTCACTTATTGCTCATGATTGGCATTGCCTGCGATTGTCGATATCGTAACAGAAGAACGATCGTTCAACAGAAAAATTGTTTGGTCTCCTTGAGTCAATCGCAATTTATCAGGTCGCTAAAGCAGTACATTCGTGAAAATTAATGTACAGTTTAGACAATAGAATGACGTCATAGCAGTACTTTAATGATGAGTCAATGTGGAAAACGATCGCGCCCTGGCGCTTTCGCCAACGCGATTGCGTGATGTCGCGTTTTGCCCTCGCGTTTTTGCCTTCGCGTTCTCGCCCTCGCGTTCTCGTCCTCGTGTTCTCGGTATGTTGCCCTCGCAATATCTGTTCGTGGTTTCTCGGATTCTTGCGCGCATTCGTGCACGTATTCTCGTGCGCATTCTCGCGCTTTCGCAATGTTTTTACCTGGGGAGCATACGTCAGTGGCACAAGCATTGCCACAACATTTCACTCTCGTTGGGCGTATTCGATTGGACCTGTTCTGCCGTTCTAGAATCAGAACACACCACTCCGGGCGTTCGATTGGTCCCTGTTCTTGTTCTGGTACTACCAGAACTTACTCCTCTCTTGAAGCAGAACATTAAACAAGAGCAAGGGAAAATGACCGCTTATCCTGCGACCTGCACTAAGCCGGCCTATGGTGTCTTGGGGCATAGCCTATTACATATATTAATTTAGGCATTATCAGTTTAGTATCAATTGAGGCTAAACTTGAATTCATTGCGCGAAAGCAAACGCCTTCTGCAAAAGTGGGTACGGCAGATCAACCACTACCCCCTGACCATTGCATTCAACCTCGGTACCCTCGTCAAATGACTTGATGGACTTTGCCAAGCTGACCTAGATTTTGAACCAATCAGTTGGCAGTTGGATGACCTTTACATTTGCGCGACTGACAAGAGAACGATAAAAACAACATCGTCTGCTCTATTAAACAGCATGGCAGATCATGTATTGTGAGGATAGGAATCGAACTGCAGATCGGATAAACAATTGTTCAGAGAGGCCCCAGTTCATGGGTAAGGAATATGCATAGATTTCGTCCTCAACTCGTAGAGTAACAAATAATTCGCAAATTTCGATGTCCGGAGAGTTTCCGTTTTGACTATAAGCTTATTAAGCAATTTATATCTCATGAGATTTCAGCTGATTTTAATGATAATAAATTATGTTCATACACATAATACACATATTTTTATCAACATATTTAATTGGCATAAACACCATGTAAAACAATGTATTATTTATAATGGCTTACATGTCGTTATTATGAGTTACCAGTATTTCACGTATGTTTTTAGACACTATACAAATGAGTTATGTTTGCGGATGTCCGCAAACATACAGTAAAACAGATTACTTGCCATCTTCTACTGTCCGAAAAAAACAAAATCCTGCATGTTGCTTGTTAATTGAGCGGGTTACACCTCACAACGCTCTTTCACACTTTTACGGCGGGTAGGATAATCTTGCACTGAAGTGTCCATATATATAGTACGGAATTCTTGAGCCAACTACAACGCCGGAGGTTAGACGGGCTGTTAATTTACAAGCGCAATCAAGGCAGCAGCCGATGGCTGATTAGATTATATGCGGCTGCCCTCGAGAACGTCAAGCAAGAGATCATCGTTAAGTCTTTCAAAGTCCCAAATACGGTAACTTACCCTGTCTCTGCAATCACCAGCACTGAAATGCGCAATAACAATCGAGGCATTGTTTCTAAGGTTTGATAAGGTATGAAAGCATAAATATGCGTAAAAAAACCTGCTTTGGGTGCCCCAAAAAGGGGGAAGGGGCAAAGAGGTCGTGGTCCCAAATCGCGAAGAAAAGATTCTTTATTCCCAGGTCATGATTATTTAAATGGGCAACTCCGTGCATACATGGAAAAGCGGATACGTGATATAAATTTGCGATTTCCCAATTCACGCGGTTATTCAGTATTAAAATTCACGATTAATGAAAATCTTTGATCACGCCGGTCGACTAATATTTCATTCCCAGTTTACGAATTATTTTCCAGTTTACGTAGAAAGGAAAAGCCCTTCCCGAGGAACGCAACTACCCCCCCCCCCCCGCCCAAGAACAAAAGTTCTTTTTTTCCTGGTTTTATATGGGCGTCCGGAAACATGTGTGAAAGATGATGCCTGCATGCTTTATAAAAAATAGCACCCAAAAACCAAAGAAAAATATAGAATAATATCACTATTGTCTTTCACCTAGAAGAAATACATAGTACCCTCCCCCCCCCCCCCCCCCCCGCCGTTCGCTTAATAGCGACGCTAGAGAATCGGGACCGGTTGTCGACTTGGGTATGCAATCCGCCTTCGCTTTTAGCCTATCACGCTTAGTTCCGTCGCTAGGGGGCTCCGTAATTCAGCGATGACGAGTCAGAGAAGAGCGATTAGGGCGTGACCAAGGACACGTACGAAGTCGGGATTTGAACGTATTCACTCTAAACGACGCCCCCGGCCTGGAAAAATAGCCCGCGTTGAACAGCAGCTGGGCGCTCGTCCAGCACATCACGATATTTGGGGTCCAATTTGGGCTAATTTGCGCTTTCAGCCAGCAATTTGGCCTGTCTACAGCTTTCAGTGGGCGATATGGTCTCGAACACCAGGCCGAACAACCAATGAGCGAGCGGCCAAATGGTCCAAATAGTCCCCAAACTCCCATTTTCGTCCCTTCTCAAGCTCTGCTTGACCGTCTAGTTTAGATATAGAGAGGCTCAGCGCCGTGAGGCACTGACTGACGTGCGTTACCGGCTGGCCGTGATGCGCCTGGTGTTTTAGACTAGAATGCGATAAGCTGCATACAAACAAAGCTTCAAAAGGTTCATCTTCATGATTGGCGTACGGCGTACGTGAGCTATGTGGAACTAATAGTGCGTCCTATAATGTAAGAACGAGCGGCATTAGTTAGAAGTTAGGTAGAGGAAAATCTATGGTTTAATGCCTGCGAAATGTTCATGAAATAATAGTCATGTTGGAAGGATGTAGATGAGGCTGAGACTTATCCTTGTCAAACCATCATACCATAGAAAGCGGAAGAGGTGTACCGCCTAGTAGCGGGGAGGGGGGATGGGCAAGGACCTTCAGTCCTTTGGCCTTCAGTTTGGCCTCAGTCAGTCAGTGGCGTAGCTACTATTGACACAAAATACGCCGCGAGTCCGCCTTTATCAGGGGCAGTTTTCGACGGCAAACGTCCCTCTAGAACCCCTCCACTCCTCTAGCGGCTGTTATAGTCGGCGTTCACTTTACCTGAGGCTGGCTACGCCACTGATAGTCAAACCGGCTTTTTTTACAGATATTTATCAGCGGCCGTACGTTTCTTATTATTCACAAACCTGGATGTCGAGTATCTTCCTGGTTCATTTCTGGAGTATCTACAATATCTGATTAGATCTACGCCCTCCACCAACATCCTCGTGCAACCCGACTGGCGTGACTCCTGGGGCTCTAAGATGGTAAGGCCCCCCCCCCGGGGGTGGGGTGGTGGGGGTACTTAATACATTGCTGTGGGCGGGGGTCGGGAGGGGGGGGGGGGGGGTCGGCGATAAAGCCCTCCCCTTTTTCACCGCCCAAATCCGCTCGGTCGAGGTTTTGCCACCAAAATCTGCTCGGTCGAGATTTGCCTCCAAAATCCGCTTGGAAGGGGCGTTTTACGGCCAAAATCCGCTCGGAGGGGTATTTATATAAATGCATATTTCAGAGCGACCCCCCCCCCCCGGTTCGCAACTTTTCAAATGTCCGCTTTATAGGGGTATCTTTTTCCTCATAAATGTCCGCTCCCTCAGGCAACAGCCGCCTCGCCTGACCACATGTCTAGGATATTTTGTCTTCTTATGCGTATGTCGTAACTGCCCCGTGACTCCTATTACGCAGAGGCCGCTTTACCGACTGCTACTCGCATATATTATATCTGGGACCCTCTGCCTTGCTGTATATGTTGTCGGTTACTTCTTCTATACACTGGTCCACCGCGATGGCCTTTGGGAGTTGCCAGGGCAGGTGCGCGGCGGTTTGCTGTGCTGGGCGCTCAGTTGAAGTCTGATGGCATCATGTGAATAAAGAAATAGTTTGCTGTCAGTTATCGTTACTTGAAAAAGCCAGATTCGGCTGTGTTAAATGAGTATTGCTCGTTATTAGAAATGTTCGTTGTTGCAAATTATAATTCTGTTGCAAATTATAACAGTTTTGACCCTTGTTCAAGAACCTTGAACTTTTCCCCGGCCGACAGTACCGGTTTGAGCGGAGCAGCGGAGCGCTACCTAGCGAATGGGAGCTTTATGTACTGTCTGCCTCTTCTTTCTAATTATATACATAACATACATTATTAATATCGAAATGCTATCATCAAAGTCGCCAAGTTAAGTATGAGACTTTGATCTATTATAGATTTCATCAGCAGTTTGCATGCATAGCAGGTTTAAACCTGGTGGGGGGGGGGGCACTGTTTTACAAATCTGGTCCCGGGGTTCTACGGGTGCTTGATGCCTGAGAGAGCGGATATTTATGATGAAAAAGATACCTCTAAAGATACCCTTGGCGGTAAAAATGGGCGGCTTCACCGCGAACGCACCCCCCCCCCCACCCCTCCCTCCCCAAACCCAGCAATGTATTAAAGTTACTATTTCAAATTTTGCGGCGGGGGTGTTCCGTCAGATCACGTGAGGCGCCGCGGCTGTTGGAACAGCTGTAAACACTGTATAACACTCTGCCTCAAGGAGGCGCTGCCAGTCGCGAATCCTGGCCAATAACGAAAGATAGTCGTTGGCGCTCGCCCTGGCGGAGATTACTTCATGCGTGTTACGTCACCAGCACATCAACGTCACTGTACACACGTTTTTTCTCCGCCAGATTTGGATCACAATGAATGTTTACTTTTTGTTGTAATAGTGACTTTAAGTTTTTAGTTATTAAATCGAGCTGGCGTCTTGACGACCCGTCTGCTACTCGCCTGCCGCTTCACTGGGGTGTTTGATGTACACTTCGTGTTCTCAGCGAGGGCTCAAACTGACTGTCTGTGACACTAGAGAGTCGTAATGAGTTTGCCAAGTCGTAATGAGTTTGCCGATGTGTCTGGACGAGACTCGAAGCAGCCATGATTCTAGCGGGCGAGGTCTGTTCCACGAAAGCTTCTTCTGGAGCGATGTGATTGGTTGGTTAACACATCCATTACACTCAGAAGGAACATAAAGGAAAAACGTGGCCTTTTTTGCATTGCACGATAGGTCATTCATAGCCCAAAAAGGAGACATATTCCCTTATGAATTCCCGGAGAACTTCATCTTGCCGGTGTCGACTTTTCGGGGTGATCTCGACTGCCAAATTCCTGGGATCAAATGTTACCAAAGTCTGCCACGCAACCCAAAGTCTCTCGAGGGTCCTCGCCAGCGTTTCTACCATGGTAACCCAAAGCCCGGGAAAGCCATACGCGGCAAATCAAAATAGATACAAATCAAGGTAGAGCAACTATTTATAAATGAGCAGAAAGTGTCTTTCACCTGAAAAATATTTGTTAACGCGCAGTAACACACTGGTATAGGGGTTCGATCTGCAGTGAGTGACTGTTTGGATGCGGATACTTAAAGGTAAAACAAGTGGACCAATTAACGCTCATATATAAACGCCCCAGCTCTCTCCTCTTCACATTCTGTCCGTTCTGTAATTGTAGCCACTATGCCTTCCTATGAAGGGTACGCAGGTCACAACTGGTAGTATGGGTCTCAACTGCCACGCTTCTCTGCCCCTTCGTGTTAGGAAAAAATACGTTATTCATACTGGTGTTACAGGGGTTGGGTAAACCACCCCCGTAGAAAATATGTTCCACTCAATATAATTTGATTGATTTTGGAAATAATGTTCCCAGATAATCAAGGGATGTGAAAACAGAGGTGTTATTACTATTTCAATTTGTCTCGGATTGAACCCTGATTGAGCACAGGCTGACCAGACTCCCGGTCAACATGGGTTTGAGCGGTGCTTCATGATCGAGGCTCTCAGCGTCCACCAGACTGCAAACTGTAGGTGAGGTACATGACCAACCTGGACGCGTTATGACGACTTCTAGCTTATAACATATATGAACACAATAGCCCACAGGGGAAAACGCGCGACAAACCAGAAGTTCATAAATGGTTTACTAGTGGGCCATAAGTTGGTAAAATAACCCCTAACATCACAAATTTTATGGAAATGAAGGTGCTGAGGTTATATTCGGGGTTCTCGTCAAAGTAGGCTTACGTCTTCCCACAAAATCTTGCAAAATCATATATTAATCGCATTATTAGTCGGTTGGTTGGTTGATTATTCAGGACGCTTTAACCACTTTTGGTCATATCGCGTCAATGGGAGAATGTAGAGCAGAGTAGAGCCATGTCCCCGGGGGTAACCCCCTACGCTTTGCGAAGAAAGACATGGGATCTGTATCCTGCGACCACACAGACATAGTGCCCCAGAGGGGCTCTTTCGACACGGCGACACGGCGATTTATAATATCGACAACGCGACATTGGGGTTGTCTTAGAATCGACATGCGACATGAGACTTAGCGACACGCGACAGGGAACTTTTCTTATAATCGACACGCGACATGGACCTTTTCTTTAAATCGACACACGACATGGACCTTTTCTTAAATTCGACACGCGACATGGCTACTCCCCCTCAGGGGCCCTAGACATGGCCACAGCAGGGCTCGAACCACCGACCCACGTGCCGTTAGGCTCTCAGGTGACCAGAGCACTCAATGCGAGCGCTCTAGCCCACTCAGCTATCGCGCCGGGCCCACATTATTAGTCGGAGGCGGCGTTGGGACGGATTATAGTGAGAGAAATGGTCATCGTTGTCCCTCTCCTGATCATTTGACGGTCCATTCACTGAAATATAAAATTATTGCAACTTTCAGGAGGTTTTGCCATCCGTTCCTCGATGCAATTAATAATCCACATTCCATGTGATGTATCAGTCCTTGCAGTGCACATTATCCATGAAATCGATTGTGTTGGTTGTGTTCCACGTATGTATGTTGTGTTGGTGTTGCAGTCTATTGTGCAACCAAGAATCTGTCAATTTCCTCCTTGTGTGCGGGTTACTTAGCTATCCCCTGCTTCAATTTGAGGAAACGACACAAAATGATGTGTCTTGAGGCGAGGATTTAGCACAGTAGAATGATATTTCACGAAATCGCCAACAACAGTAAATATCAGTCATGAGCTATAACTCAGCATCTCTGAAGCAATTCACTGGCACAATGGAGCATGAGAGAGAAACGTGAGGTCACTGGTGCTAGGGTTGTATACTGACCTTTCTCTGATTAGAAGAAAACACGAGAGTGTCGATTCGTCTACGGATTACATGTCGTTCTTCCCGTTGTTTCTGCATAGCTCACGTATTACTCATGTCCGCCAGTTAGTGTGATAATTCATGTAGTGGGCTCTGATATGGAAGATGGACCCAAGCTATCAGCTCTATCGCTTAAAAATATATGCAGTATCTGTGTTTTGATTCGGAGAATTGCACGATTGTTTTAACACCTCCTTGTCCCCGTCTCATTAAGTCCAGAATTTGCTGTTATATGCCAACAGAAATAAAATAGGATCGCTGATGCCATCAACAGAATAGAATATGTCATAAGCCGCCAGGAACGTCCATGTGTGTGTCACGAGTGTCGATTTCTTCATATGTGTCAATTTGTGCATGACAATCGACACTTTAGACAATAGTGTGACGTCCCAAGTGTATTTTCAGCGGCATTAAGCGTGCTGCATTACAAAATGCGTTCGCCATCTAGCAACACAAATCTGGAAGTAAAATAGAGTGCAGAAAGTATAGTAAAAGGGGGGGGATTGACCTTATGATATTGCCTACACCCTTCTGTGATTCATTAGCACTCGAATAGATGTTAACCACAACTTGCGTGAAGAAAACAATCTTCTTCAGTTTTTCACTCTTCTACGACATGATATTTTCATTTTAGCGTCGCCTACTCATCAACAAATACCGACACAATTTCGCACTTTATGTCGTTATTCGCACCTCACAGTTGCCCAGTTGCACATGTATTGACAACGATCGCCTGTGTAACGACACATAATCCATAACCCCATGCACTATGTAACAACAATGGCGCGAAATATAGTAGCATTGACATTGTACAAGTAACAGGACTCCATTATTCCAGCCAGCAATCGATATTCCTTGGAACTGGTCTGATACGCTTATAGTACAAATCCGCATGACTTGGTGTACTGCTTTTGTAATCCGCACAGGCCATTAGCCACAGTAAGCGCGATATGTTTGATTCAAAGAGGCCGACTTTTTCGTCTTTACATTGAAAAGCCCGGATCATCCGGGTATTTTTAAACCCTATACAACGGACAAAGGAACCACGACGAAGGGACCGTGGTGAGCCTTCATCAAACATTTACACCCGTTGTAACCGCTGCTTTTCATGGTACACCTCTCACATGGCGCCAAGCTTGGCTGTTGAAACCGATATCGAAACAGAGACAGACACGAAGCCGGTGCATATTTAATGAAATATTGCGCGGGAGAAGTTTACCATGGCAAAGAAATCCATCAGGCTGAAAATAAAATGTCGTAAAGGAGGAGCCATGAGACAGAGGGAGTGGGTGGAGTATCAGGCTGAAAATAAACTGCTATAAAGATGAGCCATGAGACAGAGGGAGTGGGTGGAGTATCAGGCTGAAAATAAAATGCAATAAAGGATGAACCATGGGACAGAGGGAGTGGGTGGGGTATCGGGCTGAAAATAAAATGTAATAAAGGATTAGCCATGAGACAGAGGGAGTGGGTGGAGTATCGGGCTGAAAATAAACTGCTATAAAGGATGAGCCATGAGACAGAGGGAGTGGGTGGAGTATCAGGCTGAAAATAAAATGTAATAAAGGATGAACCATGGGACAGAGGGAGTGGGTGGAGTATCAGGCTGAAAATAAAATGTATTAAGGGATGAGCCATGAGACAGGGAGTGGGTGGAGTATCGGGCTGAAAATAAAATGTAATAAAGGATTAGCCATGAGACAGAGGGAGTGGGTGGAGTATCGGGCTGAAAATAAACTGCTATAAAGGATGAGACAGAGGGAGTGGGTGGAGTATCAGGCTGAAAATAAAATGTAATAAAGGATGAACCATGGTACAGAGGGAGTGGGTGGAGTATCGGGCTGAAAATAAAATGTAATAAAGGATTAGCCATGAGACAGAGGGAGTGGGTGGAGTATCGGGCTGAAAATAAACTGCTATAAAGGATGAGCCATGAGACAGAGGGAGTGGGTGGAGTATCAGGCTGAAAATAAAATGTAATAAAGGATGAACCATGGGACAGAGGGAGTGGGTGGAGTATCAGGCTGAAAATAAAATGTATTAAGGGATGAGCCATGAGACAGAGGGAGTGGGTGGAGTATCGGGCTGAAAATAAACTGCTATAAAGGATGAGCCATGAGACAGAGGGAGTGGGTGGAGTATCAGGCTGAAAATAAAATGTAATAAAGGATGAACCATGGGACAGAGGGAGTGGGTGGAGTATCAGGCTGAAAATAAAATGTATTAAGGGATGAGCCATGAGACAGAGGGAGTGGGTGGAGTATCGGGCTGAAAATAAAATGTAATAAAGGATTAGCCATGAGACAGAGGGAGTGGGTGGAGTATCGGGCTGAAAATAAACTGCTATAAAGGATGAGACAGAGGGAGTGGGTGGAGTATCAGGCTGAAAATAAAATGTAATAAAGGATGAACCATGGTACAGAGGGAGTGGGTGGAGTATCGAGCTGAAAATAAAATGTAATAAAGGATTAGCCATGAGACAGAGGGAGTGGGTGGAGTATCGGGCTGAAAATAAACTGCTATAAAGGATGAGCCATGAGACAGAGGGAGTGGGTGGAGTATCAGGCTGAAAATAAAATGTAATAAAGGATGAATCATGGGACAGAGGGAGTGGGTGGAGTATCAGGCTGAAAATAAAATGTATTAAGGGATGAGCCATGAGACAGAGGGAGTGGGTGGAGTATCGGGCTGAAAATAAAATGTAATAAAGGATTAGCCATGAGACAGAGGGAGTGGGTGGAGTATCGGGCTGAAAATAAACTGCTATAAAGGATGAGACAGAGGGAGTGGGTGGAGTATCAGGCTGAAAATAAAATGTAATAAAGGATGAACCATGGGACAGAGGTAGTGGGTGGAGTATCAGGCTGAAAATAAAATGTAATAAAGGATGACCCATGGGACAGAGGGAGTGGGTGGAGTATCGGGCTGAAAATAAACTGCTATAAAGGATGAGCCATGAGACAGAGGGAGTGGGTGGAGTATCAGGCTGAAAATAAAATGTAATAAAGGATGAACCATGGGACAGAGGGAGTGGGTGGAGTATCAGGCTGAAAATAAAATGTATTAAGGGATGAGCCATGAGACAGAGGGAGTGGGTGGAGTATCGGGCTGAAAATAAAATGTAATAAAGGATTAGCCATGAGACAGAGGGAGTGGGTGGAGTATCGGGCTGAAAATAAACTGCTATAAAGGATGAGCCATGGGACAGAGGGAGTGGGTGGAGTATCGGGCTGAAAATAAACTGCTATAAAGGATGAGCCATGAGACAGAGGGAGTGGGTGGAGTATCGGGCTGAACATAAAATGTAATAAAGGATTAGCCATGAGACAGAGGGAGTGGGTGGAGTATCGGGCTGAAAATAAACTGCTATAAAGGAAGAGCCATGAGACAGAGGGAGTGGGTGGAGTATCGGGCTGAAAATAAAATGTAATAAAGGATTAGCCATGAGACAGAGGGAGTGGGTGAAGTATCAGGCTGAAAATAAACTGCTATAAAGGATGAGCCATGAGACAGAGGAAGTGGGTGGAGTATCGGCCTGAAAATAAAATGTATTAAAGGATGACCCATGGGACAGAGGGAGTGGGTGGAGTATCAGGCTGAAAATAAACTGCTATAAAGGAAGAGCCATGCGACAGAGGGAGTGGGTGGAGTATCTGGCTGAAAATAAAATGTATTAAAGGATGAGCCATGAGACAGAGGGAGTGGGTGGAGTATCTGGCTGAAAATAAACTGCTATAAAGGAAGAGCCATGCGACAGAGGGAGTGGGTGGAGTATCAGGCTGAAAATAAACTGCTATAAAGGAAGAGCCATGCGACAGAGGGAGTGGGTGGAGTATCAGGCTGAAAATAAACTGCTATAAAGGATGAGCCATGAGACAGAGGGAGTGGGTGGAGTATCGACCTGAAAATATCATGCCGACGGTGCGAGCGAATCTGGCCTGGACTTTGCCGTCCAACTGCTGCTAGAACACACGAAATGGGTTATTGTAGTAAATCGCAGGCGTGGGCTGTACTGAAACAATGGTTCACCATGACATGGAAGCACCACCGACTTTACTCTCTCTACCCGAGAATATGCCTTTCGAATAAGCATTTGCAAGTTCGTCCGTTAGATGGCGACACCGCATGTTAGACATATGGGCCGACTCGTCGATGGATGGATGCCAACCATAGCACTGCCCTACTCCATCACATGACAAGCGAAAGGACAGCGGTAACAAACACAGCCATAACCTCAGCCCTATGTCGAAGTTGGATTTAACTAACTTGTGTGACACTTTTATTTTTTGGTTTGCCTGTGCATCTCGTTGTTGTCTTGTTTGTACATGATGTACCAGTAACCAGTGTACTTGTTTTTCCGTTTACCTATTGAGATGGTTATTCAATATGTGTACTCGTTATCGATAAATTTTTGAAACAAACAATATTTACAAAAAAAAATAAAAAAAAACGGCAACCAAAAAGACGACATTCGTATCTTGCCAGGGAAAATTCAACTCGTCTATTTGCGAAGACAGTTTCGCCATCTTTCAAAAGCTGGGACGTAGAAAGTGTTTAAAATCTGTACCCTGCCAGATACGATCAAACGCTGTCACAGATGCCGTCCCCATCATCTTGATTTATGCGTTGTCAGCCTTGAATAGGCTTCCTACCGAGTCTTCGTAAGATTTAATATCAGATAGCGTTGGCCAGGCCCAGGCTCTTGCATCAGGCTGAGACACAGCCTCACTGCAGCTGTTTAGTGGCATTCAAACAAATCTTCCAGTATGTTGCTTGCCTTTATTGTCTGAAAGGAATGGCTATCAATGAGAGAAATATTTAACTACATTATCATCTTTTTTTTTCATGTAATTAACTATATTAGAAGTATGGCTGTCCCTTCTTCCAAAGCAAGGTTCTTTCTATAGCGAGAAACATATTGGAATATTGATTGGAAAATACAGTTACATTTACAGAAATATAAATATTACTTTGCTATTAGCAAAGCTAAGTCAATAATGCGGTCTTCACCTCCGAACAATACTAACTTTACGTTTTTGAAACGTCATTTCAATCCAGTCTAATACAAGTTCACATCAGCCTTCACTTGCTCGTTACCGATTTAGTTGTTAAATTATATGATCTGATCATTGAGCTCATGTAAATCAATGCGAATAATGTTTTTGGTTTTATTGTTTGCTTTGACAAATTTTTAATTTGCGTTGTAATGCGTAATGGTTTGCATTGGTGGAAGCCGGTCGCATTTGCATCCCAGAATGGCCAGTGAGCCCCTACAGCGTATCCATACAAAGATAGATGTCCAATATAGTCTAGTATCCATGGATATGACGCAATGACAAGGGTATAGATGTGGACTGCGCTGCCGGGTGGAGCTCAGCAACCGGCTATCACCACGGCCACCGGCTGAGCCATAGACCTGTAGGTGACAAGGCCGGTCAATGACAAACCACTAAGTATATGTACAAAATTTGAGAGAGAAAAAAGTTCTGTCGCAAAACGCGGTAAAATACATCTGTTTCACATACGTCGCTGGGTTTCAACGAAAAGACCCTTTTTCAATGCACAATTCCACCATTTCTGGTGTGTACACCTCCTCCATCCCTATTTCCTACCCTACAACCCCCCGTGGCCTTTGCGATCCCAGTCTGGGATCCTGGCCTCTTACGCTGAGGCGGCTGAGGGCGTGTTATCTGGTGTCGGTCTAAATGGCAAACACGTCGTTTTAAAGAGTTTATGGCCACCACCACGGAGACACAATCCGAGCATTGACGCCATCCCAGTGATAAGATGGCGGTGGAAGGACGATCAAGGTCGTGTGTAGCCTCGTAGTATCCTGTGTAGCTGGTGCAGGTATTTTTTTCTTTACATTATGCATTTGGTTAACGGGTGAAACCAGCAGGTGAATGGTGGTGTGTGTGTATGGGGGTGGGGAGGGGGAGGGGTGGGGGCTACACAGAGCACGGCTGGTGTTCTGACGGGGCTCGTTTACGGGGAGATCGACCAAGCTGATCTACGTCTAGGCAGATTAGGAGAATGGTTTGTCAACAAGGCCTAAAACTGGGATTAAATACTGGAAAGGTGTAGTTCAGCCTCCTGCTGTGCCGAATTCGGCGTGAAAATGTACTGTTATCTGGCAAAGACATCGTATGCGTAAAAGAATTCGCCTTATATGCGTATGAATGATTTTGAATGGATGAAATTCACTAAAAATATTACTGCTATAAACACAGCTGAAGTTGTGTTGGCGTATTACCAACTGTTTAAGAGCATCCGTGAGTAGAGGTGGTCCTAACTGGGTGACTCATATTTCCCTGTGATCACTGCGCATGAGCATACAATATCAGTCGACAAATAAAGCCATTGGGAAGGTTCGGCATATTGCAGTATTGCTACAGTAGTATTTGGGAATAAGGTTTTTTTATCGTTTGGACTGAATGCAGAATGGAGGTAGAACATTCCTGAGCCATCTTGCTACACATTGCCTATTTTAATCGAATGTGTACTATTCATACTCTCATATCACGTGACCAATAATGTTGAGTGTTCGTGAGCCATGATGAAGAAATATTCTGACAATTAGTCATCCTTTAGCTTTCGCAGTACATACATATATGACTACGTAAAATAATGAACTGTATACATATAGGTTACGTATGAGGATTATGCTTTCTGATAGTGATTACCATCACTGTCCTGTTGTATCTTGTGGGAAATAGTCCCTTGATATCCCCAGGCTGTGCAGGATGTCAGACTAAACAATGAAATGTCACATTTAACGCAACTTTAACATTTGCTTAAAATTGTCATGGTAAACTTAAACCTACACGTATTTTTTGCAGGACAGCTTATCGTTTTTGGAAGTTGCGTACGTCACTTATTTGTTTGTATTTCCCCGGTGTACTGCATCATTTTTGGGATGGTGAAGAAGGATCCAGGCAATGAATTCAACAATAACTAAGGCAATGATAGATACTTCTTGCGCTTGTCATGCCCTAATATGCAGCAAATATATATCGTGACACGGTTTTGGGAGGAACCAACTGTTTGAATAACCCTAACTGTTTTATATAAAGGAACGTCCTTACCAACCGACCATCCGGTGATGCTGGGGAGGAGAAGTGGGACATCCGTTCGGTTCAAGGGTTTATATAACAACCCTTGAACCGAATGTATGCGATAGACGCTGCTCATAAAATGCCAACCAAGGATTTAGCCGCCGGCGGTCCGTCCAGAGGCCAGTTTATTGCCTCGCAAGCCGAATAGAGACGCTGGCACCTCCGGACACACAATTTACTTCACTGATGGGACACCGCCGTAAGATGCACGTTGCAGCTTGTGGCAAATTTATAATTTATATAGGATGGGACGAGACTTTGTATAATTCCACTGCCTCCAATGAGGACCATCCAACCAGCCATCCAGCATGGAGGCCGCCCGAAGTGTCTGTCCCCCGCCCACGAAGGACCGGGACGCGTGGGGAGGGACATGCCGCGGTCGATGGTGGCGCCATGCTGCGGCGTGCGAGGAGGAGGAGGCCGAGAGCCGCCGTATAGCGACACCTAGCGGAGAGTTGTATCGCGGGGCCTTACGCCTGGAGCCTTGCCTTATATAACACCCCTCGGAGTGACGTCTCGATCGGGGCAATGGCAATGCCTGGGAGGGTGGGTGAGTGGGAGGATTGGCGGATGGCGCGGGAGTATAGCGTGATAAGTACCCACTCAGAGAAACTCTCCCCCCCAGGCTTTGTTTGTACTCCACGGCCTGCTAATGAAGGCGTGTGGGTGAATAGGGTGGCATCAGGGAGGTAACGGGATGGTGGCGCTGAACTGGGCTGGGGGGTGAGAGAGAGGGGGTGAGTGAGTCAGAGACGATGCCCGGGAGGTAACAGGAGGGTGGGCTGGGCTGGGGGCGAGAGGGGGAGGGGCTGAGTGAGTAAGGGCTGGGCTGGGGGCTAGAGATAGAGAGGGTGGGGGGTAGGACGACGCCGGGCAGAGAAAGAAAGAGGGGGCTGGGAGCGAACGAGGAGGCGGGAGAAAACGAAAGGGTGGGTGGGGGTGGTGGGGGGGGGGGGGGCGGAGTAGGGCGAAAGAGAGGGAGAGCCGGGAATGGTAGATAAGTGAATGACATCAAACGGGATCTAAAGTTGGAGATTCCGTTAAACAGAAGTGGGGACGAAATGTTGAGACTTGGCGGATGACATGACGGATGAGGCGAGTGATCCTGGATAGTAGGGGAGTAGGGGCGGATGAGAGGGGGGTGGGGGTGGGGGGGGGGCGACGGCGAGACATGATTAGAGCGAGGCGGAGCGACAGGGTGAGACAAATAGTGAGACAGCTGGAACAAAAGATGCATTGGAGACAGGGTGAGACATATCAACGGTAAGACTGCGAGATATTTAGACAACTAGTACAAGAGAGGAATAGGTGAGAAAGACCCTGCTTGACCCTGCTGAAGGCTGCTAGACCCTGCTGGAGGCTGCTAGACCCTGCTGGGGGCGCTTAAAATCACATTGTCCTGTTGTGAAATTCACTAGCTCATAGCATTGTCCGATTGTTAGTTTATTGATCAAAACTTGTCACCTCTACCATCAGCTTCGAATATAAACACTGCTAGTTAGACCAGCAGTTCATACCAGCATACTTTGGTAGCTCTACCATCAGTTTCGGACAACACACTTTGGTAGCTGCGCCATCAGCTCATGGTAGCACACTTTGGCAGCTTCACGATCAGATCATGACAGCACACTTTGGTAGCTTCACCATCAGCTCACGACAGCACACTTTTGTAGCTTCACCATCAGTTTCGGACAACACACGTTGGCAGCTTCACCATCAGCTCATGGTAGCACACTTTGGCAGCTTCACGATCAGATCATGACAGCACACTTTGGTAGCTTCACCATCAGCTCACGACAGCACACTTTTGTACCTTCACCATCAGTACATAACAGCATACTTAGGTAGCTCTGCCATCAGCTCATGACAGCACACTTTGGTAGCTTTTCCACTAGCACATGACAGCACACTTTGGCAGCTCCACCATCAGCTCCTGACAGCACACTTTGGTAGCTGCACCATCAGCTCATGACAGCACACTTTTGTACCTTCACCATCAGTACATAACAGCATACTTAGGTAGCTCTGCCATCAGCTCATGACAGCACACTTTGGTAGCTTTTCCACTAGCACATGACAGCACACTTTGGCAGCTCCACCATCAGCTCCTGACAGCACACTTTGGTAGCTTCACCATCAGCTCATGACAGCACACTTTGGCAGGTTCACCATCAGCTCATGACAGCACACTTTGGCAGTTTCACCATCAGCTCATCACAGCACACTTTGGTAGCTCTGCCATCAGCTCCTGACAGCACACTTTGGTAGCTGCGCCATCAGCTCATGACAGCACACGTTGGTACCTTCACCATCAGCTCATGACAGCACAGTTTGGCAGTTTCACCATCAGCTCATGACAGCACACTTTGGTACCTTCACCATCAGCTCATGACAGCACACTTTGGTAGCCTTATCAACTCTTTATCAACTCTTGATAGAGCCCTATTTTTCCTTCGTGTTCAGCTCACAACGGCTCGCCGTGGCAGGATGATCGTCAATTTTGTGCAACATATTGTGCAACTTTCAAGAATAATTCTTTTTTAGCAAGCTTCCTGTGGCAGCTTTGTCATCAACTCCCGGCGACTCTCTTTGGCATATGGATCCTTCGCTCTGGGTCGTGCCCTTTTGGTCATAAGGCTTCATTCATCATCAGCTCAGATAGCTTCATAAACCAGCTCGCTGCAGAGTCCTTTCGTGGCTGAACCATACTGCGAGAAACTGAATAATGCACGAAACATTACCACAACTCAAAACTTCTTGACGCATGTTAATCGCATCCGTCCAAGAGGCACTTCTTTATGGCGACCTCCTGGCAGCTTTATCATGACCTCTACACAAACCCATACATCCTATGTGTAACCCGATGAGGAGGACCGTCACCCCACCCTATCGCCTCCACCAGGTTTCACGCTTTTAATTGGGAATCTTACGCCCGTTAAATCGATTTAGACGTGCCCCGTTTTCACTATATACATACATATTCATGTACATCATGTGACGTTCTCGCTCAGTCATTGAGTTTTTTGTCAGCGTTGCTCTAGACCGCCCGAGACATGCAACTAACTCCCTACCAACCCCGCTCCTGCCCCAATCATCCCACCGTTCTCCGCCGTTATGTCACGCTCCTCTAACTTGCGCCTCGCCGCAGTCCCAGGTCCATATGACGTCACTCCCTCCCCCCCCCCCCACCTCCCCGACACCCCGCGTGTATCTCTTCACCCTCTCCTTACACCATACCATGGTTAGGGTCCACCGTACGTTATCCCGCGACAGACCCCGTCCCAGTCTAGGAGGTGTGTGTGTCTTGTCCTTCTGGGGGATGGCAGCCGTGCGGTGGGGTGCCCCACAGCCGTAGGGCAGGCGAGGTGGTCCTCATCCGTAAGGGAAGAGGGCTGCCCCACAGCCATAGGCGAGTGGGGTGGTCGTCAATCGTAGGGGATGATGAGGGCGGTCTACAGCCGTTGGTGAGGGGGGGGGGTGGGCGGGCTGAAGAGAAGAGAGGGTCTGGCTCGCTGGCGGAGGTCAGGGTAGCAGACTTGGTGGGAGAAGGTGGGGAGAAGGGAGGGACGAGAGAGAGAACGAGGGAGGAGGGAGGGTGGGTGGGTGGTGTGTCCGCTGTAAGCAGACCAATAACGGTTCTGGGGCCTCCGCTGAGGTAAAGCTGGCCAATCACCACCGGTCCCTTCCTACCCTATCCCATACTCCCTCCAACACCCCCACACCCTCCCCCACACCCGCACACCCCCTCTCCTCCCCGGCGCTCTCCCCCAACCACCCGACCCCTCCACGCGGCATGGGCACACCGCGGGACTGGGCCGCGCAACTTAACTACGGCGGCCAGTCCCCCAGCCTGGTGTGGATTGCGGCGGAGGTGTGTGCAGCATGTCTATCCAGTAGGGTTCTGGCATCAGGCAGGCTGTCCCGCCCTTATTGACCAAATCTGGACGAGACAAGCCTCAAGACGCGACGCCACCACTGCCAAACGCCACAATTAGGACAGCCACCTGAACTGGACACAAATAGCTCAAATCAGATGCCAGCTACTACACCACCCATGTCATTGATGATGACACGCCTGGAAGTCAGTAGACTGTCCGCTCGCCGCATGGCCGCGGTGGTATAGAGCCGGTATTATCGCTCACGTTCCAATGCCCCTATAGCGACACATCCGGGTATCCGGTTGTTGAGGCGGGACGAAAAGCGCCTAATGGACCACGTGGATCGTGAGATCAAGACCCGTATGTGGGGATTTGGACGCAGCGCCCCCTTTTGGAAGAGAGGATAGCTCACCCTAATCTCCATGAAGAACTTGCGTGCTGGTCCCGTCGGTTTTCTTACATGAGGCCGGATTACTATAAATCTGCCATACAAGGATTATCCCAAACAGGGAAATACTACGGACAGTAAGTAGTCCATCGTGTTAGTGGCAAAATCTCTCAAGGTCAGTTTATACTGTGCGCATCCCTGACTGTGGATCCTGACTGTTATATGGGATATCAGACCGCGCTCGAATCCATCATGTGCATGGATCTCTGTGTAGCGATCCACGATGGCTGACGCTATAGGGTTGTCTATAGGGACTATAGCCGAGAGGTAGCAGCGGGTTAGCAGTTGGCATACCACCACGCTGGACATGTCGGGGGTGTCGTCCTCACCCCGCCACCCAGCGCAGACCAGACACGTGCACACCGGGATTAGACTGTTCCTAATAGCAACGGTTCTGGTGCTCCTTTTCATTGAATCTTCAGCCGCCAGGGGGAATATTTCTTCCGGATTAGCGCGTGGGGTTAATTCCGGAACGGCGCCGGACGCCTCCAGCGCGCGTCCCGCGGACGGCGTTCGCCATGCTGCCTCAAAGGGGCGTTCTGCTTCTGGATTCATGTCCCCATCATCACCATCATCATTATCACCATCATCGCCATCGGCATCGGTCTCGTTACCCTCCATGTCATCCACGTCCCCTCACATTCCCCTCGCGCGGGATCCCGACACTACCCCGATGCTGGGCGACGGGACCCAGGATCCAGAGATCCAGAACGTCACGGATCTTATCCATAACATAGCCATGCTGCAGAAGGGCAAACCACAGAGCAAACTGAGTCACGAGCAACAGAAAACCAAGAGGAAGAAGACCAGCGCCACCGGGATGGAGTATTCCACCGAGTTCTCCACCCCGAAGGGCATCTTTAAATGGCCGTACCGCGAACAGGTGTCCATCGTGGAGGGCAACATCACCATCGGGGGGCTGATGATGGTGCACGAACGGGATGAGAAGATGATTTGCGGTAAGATCATGCCGCAGGGCGGGCTGCAGGCCATCGAGATGATGCTGTACACGATCCATGTCATCAACAAGAGGAACCTCATTCCCGGCGTCACGCTGGGCGCCCGGATTAAGGACGACTGCGATCGGGATATATACGGCCTGGAGCAGTCCGTGGACTTCATCAGGGGTAAGGCTGCGGCTAATTTCGCCATGTTATTGTTGCACATATATATATATATGTGTGTGTGTATTTGATTCTTTTTCAGTTGACAGAAAAAAAACGGCTTTAATTATTTTAATTGATAACGCTGTGTATTTAATGCAAAAGACACAAGTATCATTTAATTACATAGCGAGACTCTTAAAAGAAATGTTTGGAACATCTCCACTTTCAGGATGAGTAATCGGTGCAATTCTATGCGAGTTATAGGATGCGTGTTTTAGTGATATTCGGTAATGCCATAATAACTGTCAGGGTAGTATGGCGCCATACCAAGTAGATCCTCAGGCGGAGGAATTGTATTATCGGCGCCATAGGCTACAGCAATATGACGCATTGTACTCTATATAAAGTGGCTGTATGAAGACAAATGGTGCAATTGCTACACCCGTCGCCGTGGTCCAAACATGGCATGAACACAGATGGCATGGACTGACATGGCAGCCGCGAGCAGTGTGAGGTACAGGCTCCAGGCACAACAACAATTGGGCAAGGAATCGCATATTTATGGCAAACACTTGGAATAAAATTCGAGCAGAAATAGGGCTGCTGGTTAGACGTGAAAGTCAGGGCGGCCGAGCCGTCGGCATGGAAATTGGTGCTAATGTGACAGGAAAGCGACGGCTGGCAACATGAGGGGAAACGTGAGGGGTAGGAGGGGGGAGCTGGAACCTGGGGGTGTATGGGCGGAATGACAAAGGCTGGGAGTGGGTGGGTGAGCTGGGAGGGGGCTGTGGCGGGTATGACTCGAGCTGAAGGGGCAGGAAATGACGTGTGTACTCGTGGTGGCTGCGGATGCGGGTGGTTGTGAGAAGGACAGCCAGATGGGGGTCCAACGGGCCAGAATTGCCAGGGTGTAACGGGGTTTATCTCATCATGGCAGTTCAATTTACGATTCCATTTGGATTGATGCCTGCAGAGATATTACATTGTCAACGGCTCGCAAAGATTGATGTGAGGAAACGTGTCTTGATGTCAGTCTATGCGCGCAATCTTACCGAAGGCAATTCCTGTGTGATGCCATTACAATCGATGTGCCATGAATAGTAGGTAGAAAAAATACTTGACTTTTTTGAAAAGCACCGGCATATTAAGACACGTTTAAAGCGCTCCTTGCTAAAAACGTTGTGTAAAGAGAGATCTTGGGGTCTGCGAGAGTTGTCCTTTACGTCACCTGTGACGTAGGCGACGCCACCGCGATCACTAGTGGCGACGGGTGGGTAATGACTCTTCGGAACGAAGATGATTTTGTGTGCGTGTGGTAGGGTGCTATGTTGTACAGACCGCATCCCCATTGCATTTGATACTAATGTGTCCTCGGTGTTTCAATGACTCCTGGGTTCCATCGTTCACGATTGAATTTGAAATACAGACGTTAATATAGGGGAACATGGGGCAAAATGACCCATCGGGGTCAAATGGCCCACCACAATATCGCGCACTTGCGGTGCTGCCACCTGTATTGAAGCGTTTTATATTTGTTCCTGTTTGTTACGTGATACCTTAACAAATCTACATGGGCGCTGAAGCAGACAGCTGACCTTCCTTACCGAAGTAAAAGATTTTGAGCTATTGCCATCTATGGTAAACACTGGACGAAAGTAGGGCTCAGTTGATACTAGCTTGGGGGAACATTTTGATAAATTAACACGATCAAAGATAAGCCCAAATCAAGCCCCAAACCTAATTCAGATGCGGAATATACTGCGCCGTATTTTTCATACAGCGGTCAAATGTTAAGGTTACTAACAGGGGCAAAATGACCCACGCTGCTTGGGGCAAAATGACCCAGTGGGCCGTTTTACCCACATCCTATCTAATATGTATACTCTAACAGAAACGATTATCTTTAGCAAACTGGATGATATGTCTACTGAATCGGAACATCTTTGATGATCACGAATATGCTTTAAGAAGAAAACGATGTGCGTCACAGGGAGCTTGAAGAAGGGAGAGTTGTGCGCCCCTGGGAGCCGGAAGCGTTGATTGAGGCAGAGCCAGGCGGCACGCGACATCGTGTCTCCATTCGATACATGCGCACTCCCAAAAGCTACTAGACTTCCAGTTAGAAAGACAAAGCCAAGTAAAATGCAATGTCCCGCTACGGTCCCCACCAAGAGAAAGAGTGTGGCAAGGCCCGGTTGATTTCGAGAAGTCAGGACGGTGGGGGGCACTATTATACAAATCTGGTGGGGGGGTTCCGCGAGTGCCTTGACGCCTGCGAGAGCGGATATTTGTGAAGAAAAAGATACCCCTATAGAGCGGACATTTATGATGAAAAAGATACCCATATAGAGCGAATATTTTAAAACTTGCGATCGTCGGGAGGGGGGTGGGGGGGGGGCTTTGAAAATGTGCGTTCATAGAGCGGATTTTGGCGGTGAAAAAGGGGGGGCTTTACCCCGGATCCCCCCAATGAATTATTTACCCCCCCCCCCCCTCCCTAAATCCGGGAGGCCGGTTTCAGGGTCGGATCCAGATATGCTGGATGGGGGGGCCGGTAAATGGTATAAATTATATACATTTTCGTCCTAAAGGGGGGGGGGGCGGGTCGGCCCCCCTTGGATCCGCCCCTGCCCCGGGTCTGTTCAACATTAGAACTTCGCATGAAAGCTGAGTTCAGCGCCTCAGATGGCCTAAATTTTGCACTTAAAAATGGCAATAAGTGAGGGAAGGGGGTGCCCCCCCCCCCCCGCCCGATCCGCCTATGCTGACGTAAACGTTATTTGTAATTTCTTTGTGTGATCCTTCTGGGTCAAACTGTTCCAGAGAGTTAGGAGTTTGCCTTCTTAGGCTGTTCAGTTCACTCATTAACATGCTGAAATAATGTGCTGACCATTTTGCCCCATTAGTGGGGCAAAATGAGCCACTGTGACATGAAAGATTTTTGTGTTTTTTGTGCTAGTAAAAATTTTGTTCGTGTCACTCGTATCCAAGCTATGTCAGCTTACCAAAATGTGGCTCTTTTTATAGCACTGCTTGTCCTCCAAAAATACAAATAAAGTTAAGGTCATTTTGCCCCATGTTCCCCTACGTTACAGCTTAATGAACATGACACCGGATGTGGTAATTGACCTAGCGACGGACAATTGTCTAATGGACATTGTGGATATAACACCGAACATTGATTTGAACATTGTAGACATAGAACCGAACATTGTAATGAACACATAGCACCGAACATTGTAACGAACACATAGCACCGAACATTGTAACGAACATTGTAGACATAGAACCGAACATTGTAAAAGAACCTGATACTGTAACATTCATGGCACCGGAACTGTAATGAAAATGACATTGGAGAGTGTAATGGACATTGCATAAGGCACTTTACTGAACATACTCAACATTGTAATATACATTGTAATGAACATGACACCGGACATTGTAATGAACATTGTAGACGTAGAACCGAACATTGTAAAATAACCTGATACTGTAACATTCATGGCACCGCAACTGTAATGAAAATGACATTGGAGAGTGTAATGGACATTGCACAAAACACTTCGCTGCACATACTCATCAACATTGTAATATACATTGCAGAAAACACTTCGCTGCACATACTCATCAACATTGTAATATACATTGTAATGAACATGACACCGGACATTGTAATGAACATGACACCGGACATAGTAATGAACACGACACCGGACATTGTAATGAACATGACACCGGACATTGTAATGAACATGACACCGGGCATTGTAATGAACATGACACCGGACATTGTAATGAACATAACACCGGACATTGTAATGAACATGACACCAGACACTGTAATGAACATGACACCGGACATTGTAATGAACATGACACCGGACATTGTAATGAACATGACACCGGGCATTGTAATGAACATGACACCGGACATTGTAATGAACATGACACCGGACATTGTAATGAACATGACACCGTACATTGTAATGAACATGACACCGGACATTGTAATGAACATGACACCGGGCATTGTAATGAACATGACACCGGACATTGTAATGAACATGACACCGGACATTGTAATGAACATGACACCGGACATTGTAATGAACATGACACCGGACATTGTAATGAACATGACACCAGACACTGTAATGAACATGACACCGGACATTGTAATGAACATGACACCGGACATTGTAATGAACATGACACCGGACATTGTAATGAACATGACACCGGGCATTGTAATGAACATGACACCGGACATTGTAATGAACATGACACCGGACATTGTAATGAACATGACACCGTACATTGTAATGAACATGACACCGGACATTGTAATGAACATGACACCGGACATTGTAATGAACATGACACCGGACATTGTAATGAACATGACACCGGACATTGTAATGAACATGACACCAGACACTGTAATGAACATGACACCGGACATTGTAATGAACATGACACCGGACATTGTAATGAACATGACAACAGACACTGTAATGAACCCGACACCGGACATTGTAATGAACATGACACCGGACATTGTAATGAACATGACACCGGACATTGTAATGAACATGACACCGTACATTGTAATGAACATGACACCGGACATTGTAATGAACATGACACCAGACACTGTAATGAACATGACACCGGACATTGTAATGAACATGACACCGGACATTGTAATGAACATGACACCGGACATTGTAATGAACATGACACCGGACATTGTAATGAACATGACACCGGACATTGTAATGAACACGACACAGGACATTGTAATGAACATGACACCGGACATTGTAATGAACACGACACAGGACATTGTAATGAACATGACACCGGACATTGTAATGAACATGACACCGTACATTGTAATGAACATGACACCGGACATTGTAATGAACATGACACCAGACACTGTAATGAACATGACACCGGACATTGTAATGAACATGACACCGGACATTGTAATGAACATGACACCGGACATTGTAATGAACATGACACCAGACACTGTAATGAACATGACACCGGACATTGTAATGAACATGACACCAGACACTGTAATGAACATGACACCGGACATTGTAATGAACATGACACCGGACATTGTAATGAACATGACACCGTACATTATAATGAACATGACACCGGACATAGTAATGAACATGACACCAGACACTGTAATGAACACGACACCGGACATTGTAATGAACATGACACCGGACATTGTAATGAACATGACACCGGACATTGTAATGAACATGACACCGTACATTATAATGAACATGACACCGGACATAGTAATGAACATGACACTGGACATTTCAATGCACGTACATGACACCGAACACATTAGTAGACATTGTAATGATGCTATAACAGGCATGCCACCGGAATTGCAATGAACGGTGTAAAATACATCACTCCGAACATTGTATCAGACTTGACGTTGCCAGGATGAACGTACCTGGACCACACAATGCCATAGATACATATACTGGACCCCGAGCCGTGGCGACGGCCCGGATAACAGACACTGTCATGGGCATTGTTCCGCGTGCGTCAGCTTATTGTTTGTATTGATCAATATCTGCTCCTCGTCATGGCCGGCCCCGCTTGGCAGCTGTCTGATGAGACGGCGGACAGTGGGAGGGTGGCGGGGGCGGGTGGTCTGGGTTGGGCGAAGGGTGCAGGGGGTCAGGCCGACCGCACACCAGCTCCCCGGCTCTCACTGGTAGTCTGGGCGGCGAGCTGAAGCCCCTCCCCTCCCCCGGTGGGTGTATAGATGGACCGCAATCAATGGTGATGGAGCCCGGCAAAGAATGCCCTCCTCGAGACAGGGGCGTGTCGCAATTAAATATCGGTCAGGCGACCTGAGACCACGGGAACTTATGTCTCTCTCTCCGCCATCGCCATCTCTATCCCTCTCGCTCTCGCTGTCTCTCGCTCTCTATGCGGGTTGTGGCTCAGCAAACAGATCAACGAGAAACCACTTCTCAGCTCCGCGCCAACTTCACCCGCTACAGTGTCGCATCCGACACTTCCGACACCCTGCCCGGCCCTACCCCTCCCCCCCCCCTCCTCCCCACATATACACACCAGTCGTACTAGACTAGACTAGACTAGACTAGTATATACATGTATATTAATATAATTATATATTAAGGTATAATGGTAATTATATCCAGGTAATGTCAATATATATAAATATATATTAAGATAAATATCTATATCATTAATATGTACATAGTTTCATGAATATCTGCGAATGCGGCTTCAACCCGGGCGAGTCCGAATTTTTCGTCCGGCCAGTGTATCACTATCAATACTCTATCAGGATTAGGGATATGGGTCCCGGCTTGCCCCTGATAACTTATAGACGGTATGTCAACCCTTAACTATCCAGCTTAATCGGTCTGGAACTTTTACTTTTAAAACTCTGCATCAGCAGTGGCTCCACCTGGTGAACAAAACGGTAGTTCACGGTATGTACGCACCACGTGACTCTAGTGACTAATTTAGTAAATCTGGTCTGAAGGAGTTTGTCCTGAACGCTTAAAAGCTGCCTCCTTTGCAATTGCGGCATATATCTTGGTATAAAATAAAATTCTTTACTCCCCAGTCCCTTATCCTTCATGAAAGGCTAGCAACATTGCATCCAAGTGTTGTTATTAGAGCTAGATAAGTAAAACTGTTCGCCATCAATATCTCTTTCATTTTTGCTAATGTTTTTTGCTTCTGTTCTTTTTCTAGATCATTATTCTATTGATTGTAATATCCGTGTACAAACTATATTCCTGAAAGCCAAGCGCATGTTTTATTAACACGGAATGAAATGTACAATTCTGCAATTCCGCTATTCCAACGGTAATAGCGTGCTTGGGTCGCACGTACAGTGGTGGACTGCAGCAGTGGTTCGATAGCCATGGGGCCCCACGTGGCGGTGGCACAGGGATGGACATCAAGGATGGCGGGTCCGTGCGGCCGGCCATTCCCTCAGGCAGACCGCATGCAGCGACCCCACGCCCCCCCCCCTCCCCCTCCCTCGCCACGCTCCCACGCCCCCTCTCCCTTCCCCTATCCCCGCCGCTCCTTCCCATGGCCCTGCCGCCGGGCCCTTACACACATATACCCAGACAGCTGGAAGGGTGTCACCGTGAATGGGCCTCATCCAGGCGCCCTTAACGCCTCCTTAACCCCCTCAACGGGCGGCTTTATCCCGGGGCACAGCCCGTGGCGGCCACCTTCGCCGGCTCTTTTACGTCAACACGACTCCTTTACGGCATTTCGGCGACCTGGTCAGCCCCGCGACCCGTGCCTGACGCACCCTACGAACTGCGACTTATTACCGCCCCCACCCCCTCCTCCTCTTCACCCCCCCCCCCCACCACCCACACACACACCCAGCAACCAACATACCATACCCAACACTCGAACCCAATGTACCACTCAATGGGCAACCCAAAGCCCCACCCAGCCCCCATCTAACGCCCAACCCAGCTCCCATTCCAACGCCCCTCCCTGCCCCAATCCAACGCCCCACCTAGCCCCAATCCAACGCCCCACCCAGCCCCAATCCAACGCCCCACCCGGCCCCAATCCAACGCCCCACCCGGCCCTAATCCAACGCCCCACCCGGCCCCAATCCAACGCCCCACCCGGCACCCCAACCAATACCACCGCACCCTCCTACACCCAACGCCCAACCCGAAACCCCAACACAACACCCATTCAATTCGCCACCAATTCCCCAACGAACACCCGACACAAGACGGCACCAAATACCACCGCCCCCTCATATGGCCAGCACTTCACCAAGCAGCCAACACCAACCGTGAAACCCCACCCAACGCCCCACCCAATACCAAACCCCAAACTGTGTCTTCAGTCCTTCCTTACCCTGTACACACCAGACCTTCCTCACCCTGTGCACACCGGTCTTTCCTCACCCTGTACACACCAGACCTTCCTCACCCTGTACACACCAGTCCTTCCTCACCCTGTGCACACCAGACCTTCCTCAGCCTGTACACACCAGACCTTCTTCACCCTGTACACACCAGTCCTTTCTCACCCTGTACACACCAGACCTTCCTCACCCTGTGCACACCGGTCTTTCCTCACCCTGTACACACCAGACCTTCCTCACCCTGTACACACCAGTCCTTCCTCACCCTGTACACACCCGACCTTCCTCACCCTGTACACACCAGTCCTTCCTCACCCTGTACACACCAGACCTTCCTCACCCTGTACACACCAGTCCTTCCTCACCCTGTACACACCAGACCTTCCTCACCCTGTACACACCAGTCCTTCCTCACCCTGTACACACCAGACCTTCCTCACCCTGTACACACCAGTCATTCCTGACCCTGTACACACCAGACCTTCCTCAGCCTGTACACACCAGACCTTCCTCATCCTGTACACACCAGACCTTCCTCAGCCTGTACACACCAGACCTTCACCACCCTGTGCACACCAGACCTTCCTCAGCCTGTACACACCAGACCTTCCTCACCCTGTACACACCAGTCCTTCCTCACCCTGTACACACCAGTCCTTCCTCACCCTGTACACACTAGTCCTTCCTCACCCTGTACACACCGGTCTTTCCTCACCCTGTACACACCAGTCCTTCCTCACCCTGTACACACCAGACCTTCCTCACCCTGTACACACCAGTCCTTCCTCACCCTGTACACACCAGTCCTTCCTCACCCTGTACACACCAGTCCTTCCTCACCCTGTACACACCAGTCCTTCCTCACCCTGTACACACCAGACCTTCCTCACCCTGTACACACCAGTCCTTCCTCACCCTGTACACACCAGACCTTCCTCAGCCTGTACACACCAGACCTTCCTCACGCTGTGCACACCGGTCTTTCCTCACCCTGTACACACCAGACCATCCTCACGCTGTACCCACCAGACCTTCCTCACCCTGTACACACCAGACCTTCCTCACCCTGTACCCACCAGTCCTTCCTCACCCTGTACACTCGAGACATTCGTCACCCTGTACAAGTTGGTCATCTTCGGTGCAATGCAGGGAAATAAAAAGCAGACTTAAACTGATTTCAGTCTGATAAACCTGTGTGTTTTTTTGTATTTGAATTGCTCCGATCCCATCCCCTGACATCCATTAGCAGTCAGGCGTATATTGGCATGTTGAAGCCATCTCGTCTTCACGCAGGATTCATGGAATTAACCAGTCTAATGCTAAGCTGATAATGGGTTCCCTAATGCACATAGTCAGTTCAGAAGCAGCTAGGCACACTTGGCCACCATGGTTGGGTACTTAGCTGCAGATGTCTGATCCTCTCACAACTGAGGGAATGGACACAGCTATTTTTCACCTGAATAGCCATGAATAGCGGTTTTAAGTGTTATTTAGCAGTTTTTGACTGTTATTTAGCAGTTTTTGACAACGTCACATTGGACAAAGGGTTGACAGTTTGGCGTGATATTCCGGTAGAACAGGTTATTGAGTAATCCTGCCAGGCGCTGTTAATTAGTGCGTTCATCGACGCCAAACGACGCGATTAAATCTAACAAAACAAAAATATTTGGTAAAATTGGCTTCGAGGACGAACGAAATGCGCGAACCGTGTGGACATGAGGAATACTGACATGGCAATAGCTGCCAATGCTGAACCTTTTCGGTGTTTTCAATAATCAGCAATTTATAAAATTGTGCGAATTGAACATATTAGTAGAATCCTTCCCTAGATCCTTAGCCAGAGGATATGGCCTTTACCAACAAACAGGTCATGGGTTCGAAATCTCATGCTTGCATAACCAGGCCATGTAGCGTGCAACCTCATCGATTGTCTCGGTAATAGGTCAGACTTGGCTTTCAGTGCACGCCAATTGCCTAAGCATTGTAGTTGGTACAACAGTATCTAGATTATGACAAATGATAATCTGCTCACGATTAATTTAAAATACTAAAATAATTTTTATTTCTGATTATTTGCGTTTCTATGATGAAGAGGTTTGCGCTGTACACAGACAACGCTATTGGGTCGATGCGTTCATGATATTCATAGCGCGGTGTCAGTTTGGGCATTGCACTGAGCATTACGGCAGACTGAAGACAGTTCGTCTTCATCTTCTTAATTTATAAATAGTTTTAATGGAGGGTTATCGCAATTTACTGCGCGACATGGATACAATCCGCGGAGACCACTGCCGGAAATGACGTTTCCCTGTGTCGCTGGAAGCACTCAGTGGAACTTTCGTCATCTTGTCGTGGTCAAAATGAAATTGGTTCCACCACTGACTCCGGTGACGAAGAAACAATTGGATGTTAATGCCCGGGGGTTCCTTTATGAGACCATCGACGGCAGGCTTTGGAACATACGCTTGGAATTCATTAGGTGTGCGTGGGAGGAAAGTGGAAGGCGACCAGTAAGGAAGGTAGACGCTGAGATGAATTCGGCGTGGGTGGGGAGGAGGAACTATGGCAGTGGTTGGGTGGGGGGGGGGGGGTGTCGGTACTTGACGTCATTAGCCTCAAATCCAAATGCGGTCATGCGAAACATCCAATCAGGTGCAAGGGCTGCCAATAATTTTCGTAGTTCAAACTTCGTCGCATCCAGTAAAGGTAACACGTTTACGCAGTACTTTTGGCCCAACGTCCACGGTACATGTATACAATTTACAATACATTAATCAGATGGATAACGTGCGTGTCAGTTACAGCAAACTACAGGTACAGGCCTTCTGCCAAGATAACCTGCCTCACGGTTTATATTTGCTGCAATACAACCCAAAATCATTTTGGAAAGAAAGATCTTATGCATGGTGTAGACATAAACTAGTACAATCAACGCAAACCATATATGAATATCCACTATGTAATTCTAGTTTTATATCATCCGCGAATATTGTTATGTGTATTATTCGAACATGGTGTATTATTTGTCTAACGATGACTGTCACATTAAGTGACACAGGTCACCATTCTAGAGGAATTTACCAATGCACTATTTAGCTTACGAAGAACTTTTATAAGGAGCGTACCAGGGCCAGCAGGTTCACTGTCTAACAGTAATAATCAAGGTAGTGACAAAGTAGTCCAAAGTCAATTACAACTATTTTTATTTCTGTATAAACGTTGCATTTTTACGATTTACGCCACTTGTTATGACTTGCATGTATTTGGATAATCTATATTGGAATGGAAATAAGTAAAAAGTATCACATTTATCTATATATTACGTGGGCTAACCATTGGCTTATGTTATTACTGGATCAAACGTCCTTCGCGATTTGGGTCGCAAAATCCGGAGGTCATCCCGCCTTAAATGCGCCGTTCGAAATATCAACATTCTTTGCGTTGGTGTCAGAAAGTGAACCGCAACGGTCAGACCCCCTCACATCCATCTCTCTTCGGTTACCTCGCCACAATAGCGCCCGAGGCATCAATTTGAGGCATACGCTGGGTGTCTCTCGGACGGTCACTAGCACTTCCCGTCGGTGATCTGCTCAGCCCGCCATCGATTTCCATTCACCCCCAGACAGCCTGATTAATCTCCACCACAATACTTCTCAAATTGTACGAAGCGTTTGTCGATTACAAATCTAATTTGCTTATTTTGCCCTACAGGTAAATTGACCCCCAGAAACAAGCATCAGGGAACAGATGGTGGCCACCTCTACTCTGCCATTCCCTATTTTAGGGTATGGGTACGAGCTGGCAATTGATTTACTAAAAGTCGTATTTGGAGGGTCTTGTACCGGAATAGTTCGCGGGTTGGTCCAGAGAAGCAGTGTCACATGCATACCTCACCCCCCCCCCCCCCCCTCACTCCCGACGTCCCCTGCTCTGACTTAGTCCCTCCTCCGATCCACACGTTCTCCTGTTATGCCTATTGGACGAAACGGCATTTGATTAACCGAGCACTTTACCCCGCGGGGGTTTGGCCGCCGCCTAGCGGGTATCTTCTGTCTGAGTCCGTTAGAGGAAAGACAAACCCTCGACCACTACACCGGAGTCCGTGGCGTACCACGTTTAATTTCCCAAGCCTAATTTATTTCACTGACTGGTGCGCGGTCCCGTTGGGCCCTGGGACAAAGCTGGTGTCCGTCTGTGAGGAGATGACTTAAGACTTCCCGTTTCCGCGGTCAGCGGGGACGGCTCGTTAAGCCGCGGCAGGGTGGCGAGAGGGGTTGCAGGGGCAGGGGGAGGGGCGGGGGGGAGGGGCGGGGGAAAGAGAGGAGGGTCTGGGGGAAGGATGGGGGGGGGGGGTGGCGGAGGGTGTGTGGGTGTGGGTTGCATGAACAGTTCAAAACCCGACGGTGAGGTACGGCTGTGGGTTGGGATGGGGCAGAGGGTGAGGGGGGGGGGCGAGGGGCGGAAAGCTGAGTGGGTGTTGGTGGGTCGGCTGGGGCAGAGACAGAGTGAGGTGGGAAATGGGGCTTGGGAAGGGGTATGGAGAGTGGGGACAATGGGCCAATTGTTACCTCACCCTGTGGCCCTTGTCTCATATTAATGCCTTCCTGTTTGCGAGACTGAACTGTAAATGGCGAGGCTGGTGATGTGGCCAAGCTACGTTAACATATGGAATGGCGACATTATATGTCGATGTAGGCTACTTGATTTTTGCCGGTGGCTGAACCGCATGCGTTCTATGACGGACGTCACACGGAAAGTCAATGTTCTGGGGCAGATTTTACTGGATTTGGGTGTGTACTGGGCCGCACGAATACCAGTCACTGGTCGAGTGGTTGAAGAAACAAGTAACATCAACTTCGTGCACGATAGATTTATATCGGCCATCTTGTTTTTACGACTTCATTGTATTTTGGAAAGAAAGTCTGTTTTTCTGGCCGTTAAAGTATATGTCTTCCAGAGGTTCACGCGTGGCCCACGCCATTTTCGACCAGTCTGGCTCAGTCGATAAAGATTGTAATGTCCATCGCGGGATGTCGACAGCGGGGCAAGACCGCCTTGCGAATGTCTTGTTTATAACATCAAAGGGCGGACTCGCTCTAAAGATGGCAACAGTGTTATATAAATGACCAAATTTATTCATCTTTGTCCACCGATTAAACCTTACACCCATGGGACCCCCCGGTCCTCTTTTTCTCTCCCTTTCTCTCTCTCTCCCCCCCCCCTCCCCCCCCCCCCCCCCCTCTCTCTTACTCTCTCTCTCTCTCCCTCTCTCTCCCCGTCTCTTTCTCTCCTTTTCACTACCCACCCATGCCCATCAAAGCCGGGTGCGGCCAATATCAAAGGAAAACATGTCTTTGAGACCCCGTGGGATATGGCTATTCTCAACCGCTCCAATAGGCTGTAACATAGTTATGGTTGCGGTTGCTATGGCAGCCAGTGTGGATACATATCTCAGTCCTCATCTCTACACTATTTGCGAGTCGCTGTAGACCTGTTATGGAGGTACTTCCGGCGCATGGCCTGATGGCTTTATGTACTGACAGGCGACTACAGAACCACTTGGACATGTAGAGCCCCAATTAGTGTTTTGCGGGGTGTTTTTGGTGTTGCTACTCAGGTGCTGGCTGATGTAGGTATTTCAAACAATAAGAAGCATCATTTTCTGGCTTTACCAACGAAGATGGACATCCTGCCCCCTCCAAATCCCCCCCCCCCCACCCCCATTCCACCCTTAAATTGTTCGCCAACAATATCAAACCATAGTGGCAGGTTTTTCCATGCAAGTATCCCCTGTGTGTTATTTTCTCGCTGAAAGCAAACTACTCTTCCGGATATCTCCCAGCGGCAGAGGGCACTCTAGTCTATAGTTCTGCAATACACAAGCATCGAGCACGTTTACGGCATTTGGAGACACGAGAGGAAATATAAGTGCCAAACAAGATGAACATTATGCCCACTTTATGTCCATTTTCATGCGTAACATATGGCGTCGTTTCTGATGTCACCAGCCACCAGAGGGCGTGATGTAACGGAAATGATTACCCGTTAACCGGTGTCATTACTGGCTTACGGAAGTCATCCCTGGTTTACCAGTGTCATTACAGACTGTTGGTCACCATAAACTTTTCATGCTAGTATTTTATTTATGAGGCGTAAATAATGTCAGCATTTCTACGGACGCATTTCTGCGCAGTTGAAGTGCATACATGTAAATGAAGCTTAAAGGAAACCGCCAGCCTGGCCTCTAACGCTGCTATACCGATATAAATAGCTGATTTTAGCTCCAATTATGGCTTCTTTCACGGATACAATCGTTGCAAGAAATATATCAAGATGTGTGGATGCTATTTTGCCATGAAACACTAAGATCATGGTCTACTGCGGGGCTTGAAACTGCCGCAATTCATTCGTAAATCGCTACCCTGATCTCTCGTTTCACGCGTTTTTCCGGACGGGTACCTCCACAGGGATAACGAGATAACTTCCAGTTCGTGAGACGGCACCGCTTGAAGGGTCACAGTATACGTCACGTGCTCTGGCCAAATGGCGCGCCGATCGACAAATGGAGGCTGGTTGGCTTAATTTTGTTCTCCTTACCAGTCGGTTGAAACGAAACATTGACACTCACCAAATTCAGTTTAAGAGATAAACTTTCGGTGCATATCGCGATTAGATTAGGTTGGAAACCCACGTTAATCTATATAATACTCAAATTCAACCTTTTCAGCAAGTGACTTAATATTTCAGCCTAGAGTGCACAAGACGAAATGAAAACCAATGAGACAGCATTGGGGTTATTTTCGATGAATAGTCTGAAGTTAACGAGCGTGAAAGAAATAGTGCATATTAATCGAATGTTGAACCATTAACTGATATAATAAATAAATCTTCATGTTTGTCAAACTCGTCCGGTTGTGTATCCAACAACAAAAAGTATTAATAGTCCGTCGGAATCAGCGTACGCTAACAGAGTTTTTGAATTGTTTGAAAACAATTACATAATATTACCACCATTGTCGAGACCCTGATGGCCCTAGTGCTTGAAGCAAATATTAATCCATATATTTTTTCCACGACGTCTCGTCCTGTGAGCTTCTATGAAGTAATGTCGCAATAACGCCCCGACAGACGCTATGACGTATACAGTCGTTTGCTCGTGGCGTGTTTCCCGCCCCTGGTGCCATGAGACGCCATGGCGTCTACAGTCGTCTGCTCGATGGCGTGTTTTCACGCCATAATACCCCGCTGGCCCTTGGTTCAGTCACCAGGTAGCAACAAATCCTACTTAAATGGTGTCATGCCGTCAGCCAGCTGCATGACCCTTGTGACATTAACGATCTTATAAACTGTGTGGACACCTCAAGTGGATACAAAATGGTATCAAATGCAACCGAATCGCATCTGATATGGATGTTTAAATTGTCTGGGATCCGTATCCGACTCAAACATCTGAAAATAATCAATTGCATAACAAGGATCCTGTTATTTTGTATATATATATCTTCAAACCTGATGGAACCGGAACAAACCAAAACGACGTATGCCAAACTCTCTCACGATTGTCTGTGGGTCTGGTGTTGCCCCCGCTGATTGCAACATATGGATTACGAAAAGTAATTGTGTAACACCAATACGTTCTTAGGAAATATGGATCTTAATTGCAGCATAGCGTTTGACAACGCAGTTTGCTTGACATTTCTGACCACGTATTTCTGGAGAAAAACGCTTTTCTGAATCCAAGCCACCAACTTTGCAGACCGCCAGGTGGCCCGGCAATGTCGCAAGGCTGTGATTCGTTGCTTTCATAAGATAATCCCCGCCGGGGAGCTGAATGGGTGGGAAGGGGGAAGGAGGGGGGAAAGGGGAGGTGCTGTGCGATAACGCATTAGGGTCAGTCGGACCAAATCTTTCTCCATTTTAAACGAGGGTTATTGGCTGACAGTACACTGCAGAGCATACCGCATCTCTCCAGAGGCCAAGATGAACAGCGCCCTCTGGCAACGCGAGTGGAGATTGCGCCACCGTTTTCATATTTAAATCAATACAAGCGGCAGATAAAAATAGAGTCGTCGCCGTGGCCTGAATCGGAATTATTGAATTTTTGCTCGGAGATGGAGTCCAAATTCTCTCGGAATATCCCTCCGATAACGTTAAAGGGACTAATGTCACACTGCACCGTGCGTCGGATTAAATTTAAGCTATTTGTCACGGACTCCTTTAAATCAAGACTCCATATTTATTGTGACCAATTCCCGTTTCTCTCACACATCATACACAAGTTTAATATCGATATCACATTGACAGTATCAACATTTAGACTAAAATTCTAGTGATAACATCTTAAACGACATTAATAGTTGATGATGTCTGTTAAGCGTTTCAAATTGTTGAATCCTATCTTTAAAAATACGAATCTCATCATTATGGATGTATTAAGATATCTTAGAAAGAGACGCTAAACCCGATGGGGTTGGCTTGACAGCTTTTTATTAGGGGTAATATCGTTCGCTTGCATGACAGTAGTATATTTCAAAAAAGGATGCTCTGACCTCTGACCGTTGTCACATGACCGGCGTTCTTGTTAAGGTCCCATACCAAAAGATATCCGATTTTGGCCTGACGGTATTTTTCCGCATTTGCAAGGCATTACGGTATGACCTTCAAGGCGTGCAATGCAGGATTTCCTGATGTCCCCGATAGGAGTAACTCTTGCCATGATGTCCCGCCTTGAATCCATGACAGCCAATCACAAGGTGGTAAACCTATCCGCGCTATATGTGATTGTCCCGGTATGCCATGCGGCGCCAGATATAGGACGTCCGAGAGTTGATTTGTCGGCCTCGTGGTGAAGAATCAATAGTCGGACATCCGAGATATGAACTGACGAGAAAATGGCGACAAATATTAGTTTCGGCTTGGGATTATCGCATCACAGTGTGACAAGGAGGTGGGGGGGGGGGGCATTAGGGTCTGACTGCCGCGATGACTGTCACTGTCGGTGTCAGTGTCAGTGTGGGTGTCGTGGTATGTGCCACCGCATGTCACTGCACCGTCACCATCACCGTCGCCGTCACCGTCACAGTAACTGTCAGTGTGCGTGTCTCACTGCCTTGTGCATCACTGTCACTGTCGCTGTCACTGTGACTGTCGCTGTCACTGTAACTGTCGCTGTCAGTGTCAGGGTGCGTGTGTTTCGCTGTGTGGTCCTCGTGGGCAAATAACCAACGGGGATAATAGGCAACGTGATAGATTCCCGACAAATTGGGTTGCTGCGAAGTCTTATGAGATTAGGGTGTTGACAGACTACCATGCAGACATACAGCGCCATCTTACGGGCGCGGTGTGACAGGAGGAGAGTGTCTCCGGGTGTCACGTGGTCCCGAGAGGTGTGGAAGGCGTCTGATTGTTCACACTTCCCTGAATATTAATAATGGACTGAATTACTGGGCGAACGCTCTCTGGGAATAAGGCCTGACAGAACAATACATGTTTTGTGCTTTTGACTCTTATTGCAAAACAAAAATGTTACGAAGCAAGGTAGAGAAGAGCCATGTTTCCGGAAGGTGGCCCTCAAAATTGTATCGAAAAAAACTTTGTGCGTGTATCATGCACAAACACTGATACCTGCACAGGTGGTATTTGAACCCCGCGCCGTCCACTTGGGCATGCCTAGCAAAGCATACTCGAAAAGAGCCGAAAGCGCTACCCACAAGCACACTGCTCCTGTCCGCTGTTTTTCCGAAAATTGAGGCTGATATATATGTTGAACGTCCTTTTTCGTTTCATCTTTCGTATGATGTGAAAATAACGTGCATTTGAACCACATATATGCAGTAATTAATTCCAGTAAGCCCAACCATCTTCGACGAGGTTAGTTGTAAATCTATGGTACGCGTTGTCATTAATCTACAAAGTAATGAGGAATCTCGCCACTAAATTCATCAATTGGTTTTAAAACACAGCTCTGGCCGAAGCAAAATGGTATATTAAGCGCTGTTTTTTCTGGCTGGCCCTGGTGCTTTTACTTCCTAAAGTTGGCCTCATTCGAGATTCTCTCCACACGCGGCGCCCCACTCTCAGCCAACTCATTCATAACGAAAAGTAATATTAATTTACTTCCTTTTTCTGTCTCCCTGCCAGACATTTTCTACCGAGGCACACGCCATAAGGGTTGTGATTGCAGCTCCCTGGGCCCGTGAAGGCTCGTTATCATCTATCATGGCCTCTTTTTATCTCTATTAAGTGGCCGGTGCCTCGGCAGGTCTGAGCTGAATCAACGTTCTTTCCTATCTCCAGGAGAATAGGACCGCAAAACCAGCGCGACGTAATTAGCTAATTTGAAACTGACTCGGCCATTTATTTTTTCATGGAAGTTGTGATTTATTTCTAGTGTTGGGACTTCACGCCAGGTTCCAGATCAAGATCAATTCCGCCAATTCGTAGGAAGGGACCGTTTTATCCCACGCATGTGTGAAATCCGCTGTTCTTGTGCAAAACGCCAAGATTGATGTTATGCGCCATTTGTCAATATCATTACGTGCTTATACAAATACGATGGACCAATAACAACAACAACACCACAATACACCGCTGGCCCTTGGCTCAGTCGCGTCAGAACCACACGTATGTGGTATATAATGGTTGGCATATCGCTATTTGAAAGGCATTGATAGAGATTGATATATAGTTCATGATATCGGCGTATGTCGGCACAATAGCCTCGATTTCTTCTATATACTTCTTATATATATATATCTCCATATTTGTACATTCTCTAATAAATATTTATATATCTTCCATTATTCTTAATCCCTCTCCCTTCCACCGCATCCAGTATTGCCATAACCCCATCCATATCTTCATTTTCATTTTGAATATGAATCTATAGCTATGTATGTAATTTTTATTAGTTCCCTTGCCCTGCCAGTTCGTGTTTCCATTTCTTTGAGTCCCTCTGTATGTATCGGTTTCTGTTCATCTGTCTCTTTCGTCTTTTCCCCTGCGCTCCTCCCCCCTTTCCGCTTCTCTCCCCATTTATCCCTGACCACGTGTCTATTTATATACCTCTCGCCCTCTCCCTCTTCACTCCCCGTGTAGGTGTCGCCCCTGTATGACCGCCCTGTGACGGATGAGGCTTCTATTCCAATCCGGGATCTTGTTCCTTGGCTCCAGTTGACTGAGATTACGGAGGCCAATAAATCGCGCCACCTATAGGCGTGATATATCTCGCCCGCCAGCGCCGCAAGGTGGCGACCTCTGTGAGAGTGAGAGTGTTGCGCGTTGGAAGTGACCACTTGTGACGGGATCCGCGGAGAGGAGCGCGGAGTAACGGTTGCGGGTGGGGGGTGGAGAACAGAATGGGGAAAGGGGTACTGTGTGGGACAGCGCTGGCTGGCGGAGTCGAGGGGTAATAGCTAACAAGGGTGCTGTACAAGGAATGGGTTGAGTGGGGGGTGGAGGTAACATGAAACAGCAGCAGAAGGGGGAGGTGATGCTAAATGGGGTGCAAGAGAGAACACGCAAGGCTGACGGCTTAAAAATGGGTGAAAGGCGAGTACGGTTTTAAAGTAGGGGGTGGGATAAGGGTGAAGGGTGAGGGTAGGGAGACAAGTGTGGAGGGGCAGGGTGGGAGGGAGGAAGGGGGGGAGGGAGGGAGGGCGTGATGGAAGAGGAAGGACTTCCGTCTGGGGTGGTTGAACTTCTCGGCGCGGTGGCTGACGGCTAATAGATCGATCTGACAAGGTCTTCAGGATTTGGCACCCAGGTGAAACCGACCTGGCATGGACGGGAATGAGGGGTAGGCGGCTGAAAACAGGGAGGAGGAGGCGGCTGAGCTGAGGCGGGAGGAGGGGGAGGGGAGGAGGGTGTATGAGGAGGAGAGGTGGGATGGGAGGAAGAGAAGAAGCAGGAGGAGGGGTGGGGTAGGAAGAGGAGGATGGAATGGGGGGCGGGGTGGGGGTGAGGAAGAGGACGAGGGAAAGGGCACGGCCGCCCAGGACTCTCGCTTCCGTTTCCGGGTTACCACGTGCTCCGGAAACACTCTCCAGTGGCGCCCTCCAATGGAGAACATGGTTTCTATGCCGTGTGTTCCAGTGTTTTTCCCTCTGTGGGTGAATTGATCGATGTACTGATATGAATGTATTAAGGCAACCATTGATATGAGGACGTCCCAATTCTCCCTCTATTGCAAATCCAACACGTCATATATCGTGTCCTTTATCTCATCCGAAGTCTGTATTAGGCGATCTAAGTGGACTTAACAGCAACCTCCATGTAACACCGTCACGATGTGGGCACCAAAGAACGACCTAATGACAATGGTGTGATGCAGTGGAGGTGCTATTCTCACAATAGATGTTGTTTAATACTGGGTCAACCCATCGGTAGCAGCCGCCACACCTAGAGAATGTTCCAGAAGTGTGATAGCGGTCTCAAAAATGTCTGTTCATATTATTCATAAGCTTATTCCATAGTGTGGCTTTAGTTGCCACGACGGCATCACGTGACGTGGACTCGAGTACACAGAGTGATTATTATTATCCGCCGTGATTAGAAATCCCATAAATAATAGCGGCATCCCGTCACATGACAACTAGCAGTTTGTCAGCCGGTCCCCGTTCATGTCCACTACCTTTACTGGGCGTATGCACAGTTGGTTAAAGTCACGTTTGTCATTATGACAGGTATAATGCATCACGCCGCTACAGCATGACTGAATTACGTGTTGGGCATGGCGATTTAAATAGGGACACTTCCCATGACACGGTTGAAATGCATAATGCGAACAAAGGGTTTATAAACACAAGGATGTCTTTTTTTCGCGTACAGTTAAGGCTAAATATATAAAAGCCGCTAATTTCTTGGCCCGGATTGTCTATGACAAGATGAGGTGGATACCTCTGGCGCATACGTAGATGGATACAGTGGGCATATCAGCAAAATGTGTCCAAGGTCAGCGTCGTCGAACTGTTGTTGTTGCGCGTACCTATATCCCGTGTGTTCTGACGCGCCGAGCTGTGGCTGATGCTAGCCAAGATATCTCTTTCAAATAAATAAGTGAAAAAAGTCCGCACTGGGATTGACCTTTCGCATGCTGACGAGTATCGCTCTCCGACTATTGCCTTGTTGTTGAGCGGTATTATTGTCGCCTGGTTGGCGGATCGCCACTGTCCCCAACAACAACCGCCGGGGTTGAATCCATTTATAACCGTTACAACGTAACTGGGGTGCGATGACCGCAGTCCGGCACGTTGTAACGTTGACAGTGACCACTTGACCTTCACCTTCACCTTGACATTGACCTTAACCTGTTCGGTCCGTGAGACCTATCTCGCCGTGCTTGAATCAGCCTCTATCCTGGATCCTTATCCAGATCTGTCAGGCGGGGTCGGACCAGGGATGGGGGGTGGGGGTGGGAGTGGGAGTGGTGTAGTGGGGTGGAAAGACAAGGTGTGGGGGTGGTGGGAGAGGGCATGCAAAGGAGGAGCCTCGTTTAGAAGTGGGGCGATATGATCTCTAGGCCGATATCGCCCGGTCCTCACGGTCAGTCAACCCCTCTTACCTTGGAAGGCATTGTCCATGGAATACTCGGCCCCATTACACTGGCGTCCCACACCCTTCCCCGCCATCCCCACACCCTTTCTCTTCACCCCACTACCCCACCCCCACCCCACACCCCGCACCCTACACCCCACACCTACCTCCATTGTCACCACCATCACCTCTACCACCACCCATCCCCCAATAGGTAGGTCGAATGACACGAATGACGCCCCCCCCCGTGCACTTGCCCCCTCCCCCCCCTTCCCCTATCCTTATTCCACTCACCGACCTGCCGCCCACGTAGACGGGTTATCTGACCTTCCCATCCCTGTCCAGGGGAGACAGGGTTATTTATAACGTGACCGCAGCACCAGGCGCCCCCCCCCCTCCCTACCCCCGCCCGCCCCCTTCGGCCCCGCCCCATGTGTCAGCCAGAGTATCCCGTGCATGGATATCGAGAAGCCGGTTGTACCGGGGGTTGTGCTGGGGGCTGTACCGGACTGTACCGGGTTTTATTGGTGGCGGTACCGGGGGGTGTGCCGGTTGTACCGGGGGTTGTGCTGGGGGCTGTACCGGACTGTACCGGGTTTTATTGGGTGCGGTACCGGGGGGTGTGCCGGTTGTACCGGGGGTTGTGCTGGGGGCTGTACCGGACTGTACCGGGTTTTATTGGGTGCGGTACCGGGGGGTGTGCCGGTTGTACCGGGGGTTGTGCTGGGGGCTGTACCGGACTGTACCGGGTTTTATTGGGTGCGGTACCGGGGGGTGTGCCGGTTGTACCGGGGGTTGTGCTGGGGGCTGTACCGGACTGTACCGGGTTTTATTGGGTGCGGTACCGGGGGGTGTGCCGGTTGTACCGGGGGTTGTGCTGGGGGCTGTACCGGACTGTACCGGGTTTTATTGGGTGCGGTACCGGGGGGTGTGCCGGTTGTACCGGGGGTTGTGCTGGGGGCTGTACCGGACTGTACCGGGTTTTATTGGGTGCGGTACCGGGGGGTGTGCCGGTTGTACCGGGGGTTGTGCTGGGGGCTGTACCGGACTGTACCGGGTTTTATTGGGTGCGGTACCGGGGGGTGTGCCGGTTGTACCGGGGGTTGTGCTGGGGGCTGTACCGGACTGTACCGGGTTTTATTGGGTGCGGTACCGGGGGGTGTGCCGGTTGTACCGGGGGTTGTGCTGGGGGCTGTACCGGACTGTACCGGGTTTTATTGGGTGCGGTACCGGGGGGTGTGCCGGTTGTACCGGGGGTTGTGCTGGGGGCTGTACCGGACTGTACCGGGTTTTATTGGGTGCGGTACCGGGGGGTGTGCCGGTTGTACCGGGGGTTGTGCTGGGGGCTGTACCGGACTGTACCGGGTTTTATTGGGTGCGGTACCGGGGGGTGTGCCGGTTGTACCGGGGGTTGTGCTGGGGGCTGTACCGGACTGTACCGGGTTTTATTGGGTGCGGTACCGGGGGGTGTGCCGGTTGTACCGGGGGTTGTGCTGGGGGCTGTACCGGACTGTACCGGGTTTTATTGGGTGCGGTACCGGGGGGTGTGCCGGTTGTACCGGGGGTTGTGCTGGGGGCTGTACCGGACTGTACCGGGGGTTGTGCTGGGGGCTGTACCGGACTGTACCGGGGGTTGTGCTGGGGGCTGTACCGGACTGTACCGGGGGTTGTGCTGGGGGCTGTACCGGACTGTACCGGGTTTTATTGGGTGCGGTACCGGGGGGTGTGCCGGTTGTACCGGGGGTTGTGCTGGGGGCTGTACCGGACTGTACCGGGTTTTATTGGGTGCGGTACCGGGGGGTGTGCCGGTTGTACCGGGGGTTGTGCTGGGGGCTGTACCGGACTGTACCGGGTTTTATTGGGTGCGGTACCGGGGGGTGTGCCGGTTGTACCGGGGGTTGTGCTGGGGGCTGTACCGGACTGTACCGGGTTTTATTGGGTGCGGTACCGGGGGGTGTGCCGGTTGTACCGGGGGTTGTGCTGGGGGCTGTACCGGACTGTACCGGGTTTTATTGGTGGCGGTACCGGGGGGTGTGCCGGTGGTACCGGGGGCTGTACCAGACTGTGTTGGGTTGTGCCGGGGTCTGTATCAGGGGCTGTGCCGGTTTGTACTAGGGGGTGTACTCGGCTGTACCGGACTGTACCGGGTTTTATTGGGTGCGGTACCGGGGGGTGTGCCGGTTGTACCGGGGGTTGTGCTGGGGGCTGTACCGGACTGTACCGGGTTTTATTGGGTGCGGTACCGGGGGGTGTGCCGGTTGTACCGGGGGTTGTGCTGGGGGCTGTACCGGACTGTACCGGGTTTTATTGGGTGCGGTACCGGGGGGTGTGCCGGTTGTACCGGGGGTTGTGCTGGGGGCTGTACCGGACTGTACCGGGTTTTATTGGGTGCGGTACCGGGGGGTGTGCCGGTTGTACCGGGGGTTGTGCTGGGGGCTGTACCGGACTGTACCGGGTTTTATTGGGTGCGGTACCGGGGGGTGTGCCGGTTGTACCGGGGGTTGTGCTGGGGGCTGTACCGGACTGTACCGGGTTTTATTGGGTGCGGTACCGGGGGGTGTGCCGGTTGTACCGGGGGTTGTGCTGGGGGCTGTACCGGACTGTACCGGGTTTTATTGGTGGCGGTACCGGGGGGTGTGCCGGTGGTACCGGGGGCTGTACCAGACTGTGTTGGGTTGTGCCGGGGTCTGTATCAGGGGCTGTGCCGGTTTGTACTAGGGGGTGTACTCGGCTGTACCGGACTGTACCGGGTTTTATTGGGTGCGGTACCGGGGGGTGTGCCGGTTGTACCGGGGGTTGTGCTGGGGGCTGTACCGGACTGTACCGGGTTTTATTGGTGGCGGTACCGGGGGGTGTGCCGGTTGTACCGGGGGTTGTGCTGGGGGCTGTACCGGACTGTACCGGGTTTTATTGGTGGCGGTACCGGGGGGTGTGCCGGTTGTACCGGGGGTTGTGCTGGGGGCTGTACCGGACTGTACCGGGTTTTATTGGTGGCGGTACCGGGGGGTGTGCCGGTTGTACCGGGGGTTGTGCTGGGGGCTGTACCGGACTGTACCGGGTTTTATTGGGTGCGGTACCGGGGGGTGTGCCGGTTGTACCGGGGGTTGTGCTGGGGGCTGTACCGGACTGTACCGGGTTTTATTGGGTGCGGTACCGGGGGGTGTGCCGGTTGTACCGGGGGTTGTGCTGGGGGCTGTACCGGACTGTACCGGGTTTTATTGGGTGCGGTACCGGGGGGTGTGCCGGTTGTACCGGGGGTTGTGCTGGGGGCTGTACCGGACTGTACCGGGTTTTATTGGTGGCGGTACCGGGGGGTGTGCCGGTTGTACCGGGGGTTGTGCTGGGGGCTGTACCGGACTGTACCGGGTTTTATTGGTGGCGGTACCGGGGGGTGTGCCGGTTGTACCGGGGGTTGTGCTGGGGGCTGTACCGGACTGTACCGGGTTTTATTGGGTGCGGTACCGGGGGGTGTGCCGGTTGTACCGGGGGCTGTACCAGACTGTGTTGGGTTGTGCCGGGGTCTGTATCAGGGGCTGTGCCGGTTTGTACTAGGGGGTGTACTCGGCTTTACCGGGCTGTACCGTGTTGTACTGGGTGCGGTACTGGGTGCGGTACTGGCTGCGGTACCGGGGGCTGCGCCGGGTTGTACCGGGGGCTGCGCCGGGTTGTACCGGGGGCTGCGCCGGGTTGTACCGGGGGCTGTGCCGGTTTGTACCGGGGGCTGCGCCGGGTTGTACTGGGGGCTGCGCCGGGTTGTACTGGGGGCTGCGCCGGGTTGTACCGGGGGCTGCGCCGGGTTGCACTGGGGGCTGCGCCGGGTTGTACCGGGGGCTGTGCCGGTTTGTACCGGGGGCTGCGCCGGTTTGTACCGGGGGCTGCGCCGGGTTGTACCGGGGGCTGCGCCGGGTTGTACTGGGGGCTGCGCCGGGTTGTGCTGGGGGCTGTACCGGGCCGTATAGGGTTTTATTGGGTGCGGTACCGGGGCCTGCGCCGGGTTGTACTGGGGGCTGCGCCGGGTTGTACCGGGGGCTGCGCCGGGTTGTACTGGGGGCTGCGCCGGGTTGTACCCGGGGCTGTGCCGGTTTGTACCGGGGGCTGCGCCGGGTTGTACCGGGGGCTGCGCCGGGTTGTACCGGGGGCTGCGCCGGGTTGTACCGGGGGCTGCGCCGGGTTGTACCGGGGGCTGCGCCGGGTTGTACTGGGGGCTGCGCCGGGTTGTACTGGGGGCTGTGCCGGGTTGTACCGGGGGCTGTGCCGGTTTGTACCGGGGGCTGCGCCGGTTTGTAGTGGGGGCTGCGCCGGGTTGTACCGGGGGCTGCGCCGGGTTGTACTGGGGGCTGTGCCGGTTTGTACCGGGGGCTGCGCCGGGTTGTACCGGGGCCTGCGCCGGGTTGTACTGGGGGCTGCGCCGGGTTGTACTGGGGGCTGCGCCGGGTTGTACCGGGGGCTGCGCCGGGTTGTGCTGGGGGCTGTACCGGGCCGTATAGGGTTTTATTGGGTGCGGTACCGGGGGCTGCGCCGGGTTGTACTGGGGGCTGCGCCGGGTTGTACCGGGGGCTGTGCCGATTTGTACCGGGGGCTGCGCCGGGTTGTGCCGGGGGCTAGAGGCTCTTTGTAGTGCTGTATCACGACGTTCTACCTCTGGTCACTCCATCCGTCTTGAGACAATGCATCCGACAGGATTTCCCTCCAGCTTCCGCCTCCTCCTTCCATCACCACTAAAACCCCATCTCCGCCCCCCAGTCACAGTCAGCCTGTCTCTTTAACCCCACCCCCCACACCTTCTGCGCCCTCCCCTCTCTCATCACTCCCCCTTGTGTCACCCATTCCCAATCCCTCCCGCATCCCCGACGTCCTTCTCAGCAGTATACTCACAGCTCACCCCCACTTCCTTCTCCCCCCCCCCCCTCCCTCTCACCCCCACCCCACATCCCGAATCAGGCGTCCCTGTGGCATCCTTGATTAACACTACAATGTGGCTCCTCCCCGCGATATGAACACCTTTTGTCTGTCCAGGCGGGGTATCGCTACCAATCATCAACTGCCCACTCCACACTCTGTGTGTCCCTCCGCTCACCCCACCTCCACTTCGCCCTCATCCCTTCTCGGGCTCTCCACATCGGCCTGGTCACAGTACACCCCACCTCCACCCGCCCACCCACCCCGTCCACACACCATATCCATCTAATCTACCGCCGGGTCCAACGCCAGCAGCTCATGAATTGGTGCTCAGTAAGCAGAGGTCACGGCCTATGATAAATGCAACTTCATAACCCCTACCCGCTTTGGTATTACTCCCTCATCCCCCCCCCCCCCCTACCTTCCCTTCCCGACCGGCTCACCACAACCCTTGCTTCACCTCGTCCCCTTACCCAGCCCCACCCCCCTCTCCCCTTCCTCCCGCCGCCTACTACACAATCCTGCCATCATTTCGCCGTGCCCCCCTTCTCGGACTGGCTTTATACCGCGACCTTTCCCGTATCGTTCGCAGGCTAAGTTAGCTTCCCCGACGAGACACCTGCTTCCCATACCTCTCAGGCCACGCCTGGTGCCCTTGCCGGGTCCTTCTCGGGCTCATCCCTTGTCTGTCCAGCTTCCTGCTTGGGGTGGTAACTCAGCGTGGAGCCGGAGTAATGGCCGTCAGTTATCTTGAGGGGAGGGAGAGGGGAGGAGGGGGGGTGGGGTGCTCACGGGGTCGTCGACGAGAGTAGTCAACGGTGACCCCTCCGAGGACAAGAAATGTGGATGTAAGGGGAGAGTGTCCTGAGGAGTGGGGGAGGGGGGGAGGGGGGAGGGGGGAGGGGGGGGGCTGGGGGCTGCCGTTATCGGCTTAAAGCTGGTAAATGATTGGCGGCGGAGTCGTGATTGGAGACTGGTGTTTACATTTTGAGGGTGACGGTTTGTTAATGCCGGCTTAGTCGTGACTGCTTGGTGATGGTTGCTTAGTGATCGCTGCTTGGTGATGACTGCTTGGTGATGATGGTTTGGTGAAGACTGCTTGGTGATGACTGATTGGTGATGACTGCTTGGTGATGACTGCTTGGTGATGGCTGTTTGGTTTCGGTTGCTTGGCTATTTCTGCCAAGGGTATGTGGAATTTAACATAATTGAATTGAAGAAGCTGAAGGCATGCAGAACACCCTACTGCTGTCTGTCTCAGATCGCCAAGTCTCGCATCCAAGCCTTCCAGTGGATCCAAGGGATGGCCAGTCCCTTGTGCCATTACAGCCGACACCATGCTGTAACACGGTTACCGCTGTCTGTTTGAGGCGAAATTGGTTCCGTCCCTAAAGCTTGATCTTCTCCGCATCACAGCTCCTATCCACGCAGATCGGTGGATACTGAGTCCTTGGGTTACGCGACTGTTGGCCAGTTCGGCAGGTCTATGATATACTAACTAGATGGGCCGTGAAGCATGTCATGAGGCCCAGTTGTAATCGGCTCCGACTCCGGGAGATACAGTCTTGGTTCTGCATTGTAAAGCAATATACTTACATGCGCCATCTTAGATTTTTTTAGAATCAAGACTGGAGGTATCTCAAAATTATGATATATATATACATATGTGTGTTTTATATCTCTGAGAGTCTGTAAGACAACAATTTCAACATAAAATTGCGCGGCTTCTTTACATCGCGCGCGGACGTGATAGCGAGCCGCGGTCGACATCACACCAACACACAAGATATCGAACAGCGAACAGGCGCGCAGGGATATAAAGCCGGCCACCAACTTCTGCTCCCGACCGGTGGCCAAATTGCTTCTCTCTGGATAGCCCACGGGCTTTCATGACAGAATATACTTATTTGACACGAGAAAAAGTTTGATAATACAATAAATTACAGAATATATTGTATTAAGGACACATGTCATATGTTAGTCCATCTTCCCGACGAAATGAACTATTGTAGTCAATGGCAGAGGTGAGTCCTGCCTGAGCTATGCTGAAACAATGAAAGAACGATCCTTATCGACATTAGTAAACAATATGATAATTTCCGATATCTAGAACTGTGTCGGACAGAGGTTTTATCACTATTCGACTGTCACCATGATTCTCTCTTTTGTGACGATGTAACCGCAGCTCTGGCATGGCTTCATGGCTTGCAGAACGTTCATACCAGAACCAATTATCTGGGTCAACGGAACTGTGCCAGAGTTGTCACCGAGTTTATCTCTCGTGGGCTGTCACCGGTTGCTGCTTGATGGTTGGGAATTGAGACCACAACCTCAATAAATAGACGACCTTGAGCCGGAGGGGACTGGAATGGATGCGGATGAAGGCCACGGACAAGTGCTAACATATTAAAAATCCGTGGGTGGCATTGGGTATATTGGGTGCAGTAACGTTTCAAGGCGCAACAGTCCTGGTTTTGTTCCTCTCAAATGCATGTGTAACTGTGCCACATGTGACAGTGGCTGTGTCACAAGTGACGGCCACTGTGTCACATGTGACGGTGGCTGTGTCACAAGTGACGGCCACTGTGTCACATGTGACGGTGGCTGTGTCACAAGTGACGGCCACTGTGTCACAAGTGAAGTAGCTGTAACGCTAGAGTACCTTTGTCCATGGTCGGCGTGGCTGTATCACAGGTGGGGGTACCTGTGTCACAGGTTGGCGTACCTGTGTCACAGGTCGGGGCAACCGTGTCCCAGGTGGGGGTACCTTCGTCGCAAGTCGGAGTAACCGTGTCACAGGTGGGGGTACCTTCGTCGCAAGTCGGGGTAACCGTGTCACAGGTGGGGGTACCTTCGTCGCAAGTCGGGGTAACCGTATCACAGGTGGGGGAACCTTGTGTCACAGGTTGGCGTACCTGTGACACAGGTGGGCGTACCTGTGTCAAAGGTTGGCGTACCTGTGTCACAGGTCGGGGTAACCGTGTCCCAGGTGGGGGTACCTTCGTCGCAAATCGGAGTAACCGTGTCACAGGTGGGGGTACTTTCGTCGCAAATCGGGGCAACCGTGTCCAAGGTGGGGGTACCTTCGTCGCAAGTCGGGGTAACCGTATCACAGGTGGGGGAACCTTGTGTCACAGGTTGGCGTACCTGTGACAAAGGTCGGCGTACCTGTGTCACAGGTCGGGGTACCTGTGTCACAGGTCGGGGTAACCGTGTGACAGGTGGGGGTACCTTCGTCGCAAGTCGGGGCAACCGTGTCCCAGGTGGGGGTACCTTCGTCGCAAGTCGGGGTATCCGTGTCCCAGGTGGGGGTACTTTCGTCGCAAGTCGGGGTAACCGTGTCACAGGTGGGGGTACCTTCGTCGCAAGTCGGGGCAACCGTGTCACAGGTGGGGGTACCTTCGTCGCAAGTCGGGGCAACCGTGTCCCAGGTGGGGGTACCTTCGTTGCAAGTCGGGGTAACCGTATCACAGGTGGGGGAACCATGTGTCACAGGTTGGCGTACCTGTGTCACAGGTCGGCGTGCCTGTGTCACAGGTCGGGGTACCTGTGTCACAGGTCGGGATAACTTTGCCGCATGTGGGGGTAAATCACGTGGGTCAAGGGTCAGGAGATTTCATGATGCAGGATGATGAAGTGTCACAGATTGGATGAACTCTGTCGGAGTCACTGTGTCACATGTGAGGGTAGCTGTGTCACATGTGAGGGTAGCTGTGTCACATGTGAGGGTACTGTGTCACATGTGAGGGTAGCTGTGTCACATGTGAGGGTAGCTGTGTCACATGTGAGGGTAGCTGTGTCACATGTGAGGGTAGCTGTGTCACATGTGAGGGTAGCTGTGTCACATGTGAGGGTAGATGTGTCACATGTGAGGGTAGCTTTGTCACATATGACAGTAACTTCGTCACCCTGCTTTCGCTCAAACACTGTTGCCTTTGACGTCCCATATATCTATTCCGGCTATCTGCCGCCTCCCGCGCGTCTCTATGGTGCCGCAGGGTTTTGATTACCGCGCGGCCACCCCGCCATCCCCGGCCTCACACAGGGCCCTACACCCCGGCCCCACACCCCGGCCCCACACCCCGGCCCTACACCCCAGCCCCACACCCCAGCCCCACACCCCGGACCCACACCCCGGACCCACACACCGGCCCTACCCCCAGCCCCACACCCCAGCCCCACACCCCGGCCCCACACCCCGGCCCCACACCCCGGCCCTACACCTCAGCCTCACACCCTAGCCCCACACCCCGGACCCACACCCCGGCCTTACACCCCGACCCCACACCCCGGCCCCGCACCCCGGCCCCACACCGGGCACCACACCCGTGGCATTCCAGTTAGACCCCTCTACAGCCCACCCACACCAGCCGTACTGTAACTGCACTTGCCTTTGCACTTGCCTTTGCTCATAGACCCCGAATACTGGAATACAGCAACCACCTACCCCGACCCCTACCTTGACCCGATTCTGTGCGCCTCCACACCCCACATCCGTCCCACACCCCTAACCCCCCTGTGAGATCCCACCTTCCTCTCCATTTCTTCCGTAAGATCTACCCCCAACCACCAAACCAAACCCCACCAAGTCACCACCACCCCCCACCCCTCCACCTCGCCTGCACGTTACCCCAGGTCATGCAATTCACCCTTTCCAGCCACCGTCCCAGGCTCACAACCCCCACCCCCAGCCTCACCCCACCCCTTCAGAGACGCAATTTCGACTCCTTATTGGAAAGCGGCAATCGACAGGTCTCTTCAAAGCGAGGCTCGATATGCGAGGTGGCTGCCTTGGTGACGGGCCGATGGGCAATAATACCCAGATGACGGGGCCCCCAAGGCTCCCGGAATAAAATGGACGCCGCGGCCAGGGAAGGTTATGGACGGCCAAAGTAACATTTATTAAAGCAAAGCCATCGCGTTCTTCAAATGCAGGTTTGCATTTTGTGGTTTACGTTTTTATTACTTTGGTTGTGGGTGGATGCTTCTATTGGTTTTGTATTTTTTGTAATAAAAGTATTTATTCTTCCGTAAATTAGTTATAATTTTGCGTGCTATCTTATTGCACCGGAAAATGCACAGCGTATTTGGCGTATCATATAACGAAACTGTTTGAGACAATTTTAATGCGGCTGTCGGTCTATATAATGTTTGACTGTGATGAGCTGTGGACACGCATCCAATGTGAGCCAATCACTGAGCGCTTGGGTGCACAACATTTCGCTTTGGTTTGCTTTTACGTACGATGCTTGTACCTTGTAACCTTGTCAACCAAGGAATATTCAGTGTAGAGAACTACCATTTATCCGGGAAGCACCCCTGACAGCGACGAAGGGATATATATCATGCACAAACATAGACAATATTGCAGGTGGGATTCGAACCAAGCACCGACCGATTGGGATGCACACTCGACAATAGTCGCACACGCCACCCACGAGGCTACGGAATAACTCACACAACTTATGTTGCGTGCCATATGAGCTGTTCTCTGCCTAAATAGCGAAGAAGTTGATCAAGCATGTAGTCAGCATACGCTGATGACATTGATAATAACCTTGACCGACTGCTGCAGGCGCCCTCATCCAATGAATGGATGTCTCCTGGACAGCTTCCCGTCATATGTCCCAGCAGCCATATCCCCCATTTCGTCGGAATGTCCCTTGTGTGTCTCCATGCATCATGCTTAAATCGATAGGTCTACGTGTGTATCTTATCGTCGTATCATGTTCCGTCAGATGGAGCCACCGTAAATACCGGCCGGGTGCCCAGCCCCAAGAGACGCTTCGTTTGACCCAGTGCCCTTGAAGGAAGCCCACTTCGTTATTTCCAGCCCTGCTCCTGTCAACATTTAGTGAGGGGTTCGGGACAAAGAGCCGGCAGAGGGGGTGATAGGGATGGGGAGTGAAGGGGGGGGGGGTCTATGTCAGTGAGGGTGGGTTGGCGGGGTGGGGGTGGGGGAGGAGGGGGTTGCATCGCGAACCGAAGACATCGATAAGAGTTTGGGCGACTCGAGCTCCGTCTTGACCTCGGATGACCTTCAGGTCGTATTGATCGCTTATTAAAATAGCGTTGTTCATTCATGTGAAGATTCCAGGGACGGATGGGAATCTGGGCGGATTCTGCCGGTCTGCATGGCTACTGGCATTGCTATTGCGATACAGGCTAAGTAAAGTCTCATCACGCAGTCTGCCGCTCGCCCCGTACAAAGTGAGGCAATAACGACGTCATACTGTTGGGGAGCGCGTCGTCAGGGGCGAGATCCCCTTTACCAGCTAAGCTAGGTCTCCACTCGGCCAAAAATTACAGTCTAATTCTAGTTCATCAGTATCACAAATAGAATTGCCCGCTGCTCAAAATGATGTTTTTTCATATATATATACGGTTTTATTCTGGGATGGTTAGAAAATAAATTGCGTATAGTGTGCGTCCCACATGACACGCGGTAGCTGTACTAAGGCAGGTTGGGTGAAGACAATATCCCTCTGCACAATTACCAGCGGACTGTCAGCGAAAACACCATCATGTATCCATTTATCCGTAATTTTCAGCGGTCTCTATGACTATCAATCATCCCCCTCGCCCTCCCTTCCGCCTCCCTCCTCCCCCCCCCCCCCCCCGCTCACCGACCACCCACTGTCGCGCCCACCCCATGATGACCGTCACTGACCCCCGCCACTGTCGCGCTGTGTATCTACAGTGACCCTTCCCCCCTCATCCCACACTGACCCTCATTATTCCCGCGACGTGTACCTGCACCCCCCCCCCCTCCCCTCCAACCCTTCCACCCACCTGACCCGTTGCTGCATTCTTCTCGGAATTGCACCGACGCTATCTCTTCGGACCGGAAGTTCGAGGACATTCCCGGGCGCGATGTCCGGTGCGAGGCGCTAGTCTGATGGCGACACTGCCGCTGTCGGCGTGAGAGGCCGGGAACCAGCGTGTTGCCGGTATCGGCGCGAGAGACAGGGAACCAGCCTGCTGTCGGTGTGAGAGATAGGGAACCAACCTGTTGTCGGCGTGAGAGACAGGGAGCCAGCCTCGGGCCGGTGTGAAAGACAGGGAACCAGCCTGGTGCCTGTGTGGGCGTGAGATACAGGGAACCAGTCTGGTGCCGCTGTCGGCGTGAGATACAGGGAACCAGCCTGGTGCCGCTGTCGGCGTGAGAGGCATGAAACCAACCTGCTGCCGGCGTCGGCGTGAGAGACAGGGAACCAACCTGGTGTCGGCGTGAGAGACAGGGAACCAGCCTGGTGCCAGTGTCGACGTGAGAGACATGGAACCAGCCTAGGGCTGGCGTGAGACATGGAACCAGCCTCGTGCCTGTGTAGGCGTGAGATACAGGGAACCAGTCTTGTGTCGGTTGCGGCGTGAGAGACAGGGAACCAGCCTGGTGTCAGTGTCGGCGTGAGAGACAGAGTACCAGCCTGGTGCCTGTATCGGCGTGAGATGCAGGGAAATAGTCCGGTGACCTGAATATATTCTGGGTTGCCAAAACTTATATTGAATCGTCTATAAAGCTGTTATTATGATATCGCGTCATACTATCCCGTCTATGGCATGATATGACTGAGTCTATGGCGTTATGGCGCTAAGGAGATAGTAATTACTATTTCCTTAGCGTCATACTTAATTTGTATTCAACGTCATAGTTCATTTGTATTCAACGTCATAGTTCATTTGTCTTCAACGTCATAGTTCATTTGTCTTCAGCGTCATAGTTCATTTGTCTTCAGCGTCATACTTATTGTACATATCACGTCATCGGCATAGCCTAGAGCCATGGGCATGGTCCATGTCCTACAATGACCATAGTCATCTTGGATCTACACTCCCTGCATACACTCTAACGTTTATAAGGGAAGTACAGGTTAAAAGAACTACATGGCAAATGAATGGGTTCTTATGTGACTCTTGGTGAAGCTTTAGCATTCTCAAGCTCGACTTCGCTGTTACATTGTGATGCTGATTTATAATATATTACTGATACTCCATTTTCTTCGGAAGAGGTGTCCTCGTCATGAATGGCAATTTCTTTCGAAAGCTGTGGGGAGGTAGATGGCTACGCGTGTATCAGCTCAACTGAACTTTGGTCCACTTTTTTTTCTGGAGGGGCGTGGGATACACAACGACCGGTTTATGGAGATCAGGAGGTCGCGTAGTTTAGTGGTGGGTGGGACGCGTCGTGTGTGGGGGTGGGGTGAGGCCCTGCGGGGTTGAGGTAGGGTGATGCCGTCGGGGTGGGCTTGGGGGTAGTTGGCAATGGGACAATTGGCCAACCCGTGCGTGGCGTGTCTTCCGTTGGAAACAGGCAGACTGAGTTAGGCCGCCAATAACTGATTCCTTTAGACTCGGACCAGGGGAGGTTTATTTAGCATGTTGCGTGACGCTTAATGACGCCTTTGGTGGCCCGGACTGGGCCCGCTGGAAGCCCATAGATTGGCGCCAAAGTGGCAGCCATTTTGCCGCCGGCTGTTACGTCATTATTATGCTGTCACGGGATTATTCTCTCGCTGCCGTAGGCCTTGACTCCACCCATCCCGACTGCTCTTACCCCAACCCACCGGGCTTGGTCTCTTCTGCCCGCATGTGCGTATTCCAAGCTTGATTGAGTTCCCGGCGTTTAATGAACTATTTGGAGAGATATTGCGTGCAAGGATGACCTACTGAACTTGCGTGGGCATGCCCAGGGTTTCCAGCTAATATTACATAAATTAAGGTTCCCCAAGAACAGACCAGGAGTCGCAGACGTTTTATAGATATTTATAGTTAGGAAGATGTAAAAGTTCCATTTACAAGAAAAATCGTGGAATCGTGTCGTAACGCGCCCCGGAAGCGCATAATCCAGTTTCTCGAAACTGTAAAAATGTAAATATCAAAGTAATTTGCGACAATCTGGTCAAAGGATGGCTGACGAGCCCTCGCCCAGTTATATAACCCATAACCTCATTAATGCCACAAGGCTCTCCAGTGGACGCTGGAGTCTTAGATAACGGTACTTCTGGCCCCATGTCTGGCCGGGGAGCGCTGTCTGTATAGGAGACATCAGATGGCTGGACCACCGCCGCCGTCGTCGCTCCACCCCTGCAGGAAATATGAGGGCAACCAACAGTGCCTGGCTTCATTCATATGTAAGTCAGTCAGCTTTGCGCTAATGCGCAAGTCGAATTTATGATGCATTTTTATGCTTGCCGCTATTTTCCCGTCAATCAAGTGGTAGAAGTAGATGGGAATCCACAGCCGCGAAGGAGTTCAGCCAGTGAATGTTGCCCTTAATGACACCGCCCTCAATCTCGTCGTGTCCACGCCACTGGAGTATCTCTGCGTGTCTGGTCCTTTCATCTCAGATCTCCCTCATTTAGTCCCCTTGTCCATTTAACCCGTTATGTGACGTCACGGGCTGTTGTGACGTCACGGGCTGTTGTGACGTCACGGGCTGTTGTGACGTCTCCCCAATCGAGACTGTTCGAGACAGCGTCCAATGGTCAGTGTGACGGCCGGTCACGGGCCCATGACGCCCGGATCGTGTCGCTGTGGCTTCCCGATATCTTGGTCGTTTATATATATCGGTTGTGTAAGCAGGAGACGTACGTCATTGGTGTGTTGTTGCAAAGGGGGAAGACGCCCACAGGCACGAGAGAAGACGTAGATATAACGCATGGAGCAACGACAACAGATAAAATATTAACAAACACTTCTTATGGACGTTATTTTTATCCGATTATGAAACCTAATCCTTGTTAAGGTGTGTGTGCAGGGGGGCGGGGGGTGTGCAGGCTTCTTACGTCTGTCTTCATTTTCTGAAAATACACAGCTTATAATGATGTCGATGTTTTTCTTGTATACGGGAAATCACCCCAGAATAACGTCCTGGCGTTTTAGACCTTGAACGCTTAATTGGGTAAAAAAACAACGCCCGGGACAATGCAGTGGGGTTGAATGAGACTTTTCGGAGATGCGGGTTCCAGGGTGCAAACCCACGACCCCACTCCAGGACACGTGACACGAGGGGCCGGGAATGTAACGGTGGACGCCTCGTTGCGTAGAAAGCCCAGGTCACGTGGTCTCCGGGATGGTTGGTGACATTGGTGGCGCTCTTGAGGGGTCACGTGGTTGTCAAATGATAACCAGGATCGCTATGTATGTTTATTTACGGGATGCTGATACCATTGTGTACTGTTATGGGCCGGTGAAGGATATTTCTGTCCAGCGGATGCGTTGTACCGATGGGAATCGAATGGTTGTATAACAGCTGCTCAGGCGATCCGCCTTGGACACTTGTCCGGTTGTCGTCGACTCTCAAAGTCATCGATCCCGTTCACTGTTACAAATATGTCGCTACACGTCCTGTTTGAACTTATGAGACGCGGGTCCAGTGGGTGGTGGGAGGGGGCGTGGGGGGCTTTGGAGTTACGTACTTGCAGTAATATGGAGTCTTTGGCAGGTAATGTGGAGTCTTTGGCAGTAAAGGCATTTCAGGCATTATTTGGCAATTCATAAAACGTCGTGACCCATGTTTGGCCAACCCTGGTTGTTGGTCTGAATCCTTTCCCATATCTGTCTCTGGTGTATCTATAATACCCCAATGTTACCTTCCTGAGATGCAATGACGACAGGTCGGACTCTTAAATAAATATCTGTACAGCTGTTATTTGCTGACATGTTCCCACGGTCGCAATACGATAATAAACATCGTCCACGTCTCTGCCCTCCGCCCTGCAGGTCATTGACGTGTCACGTGGGAGGGCGGAGTAAGTGAGTCGCTATGCTATAATCCCTCTCTTCGTGGTCGGATGATGTCACTCTGGAGGACAAACAGACAGACAACCGGACCAGGGTGTCGGATGCGTGTGAAGTGCCCACCACTCAGTGACGCCTTAGACCCTGCACGAGGAGAAGGGTGGGGTCGGGACCGGAGCGGGCTGGGGCGTGGGGCGGTCAGGGGGGCGATCCGGGAGAGAGGGGGGGGAGAGGCTGAATGTTTGGGATGGGATCAGGGAGGAGGGGATCTGCTGGCAGGGGCGGGGGGAGAGGCTGCGTGTGCAGATGGGGCGCGGTGGGGCTCCTCCCGTTGGTGGGAGAAGGGCCAGCCAGTGCCGCACCCATTTCTGACATCAAATGACCTTGAAGGCCCTGCTTTCAATATGGCGAACTGCCGTGAGCCAGAGATTGAAGCACCAATGCGAGCCCCGGGCGACGAAATGACTATTAGGGGTGGGGGTGGCTAGATGTTGGGGGAACAGGGGTGAGGGTAGCTAGAGGTGTGGGGAACGGCGGGGGTTAGGAGTGGGGTGATGGAGGGGTGGTGGGGAGACGCCGGGGACGCTGCACGTTGCACTCCATCATTAAGATGAAGGCTCCGCGTGACGTAGACTGAAGGGAATGCCGTCGCTGACAGGAGCGTGCGAGCACATGGCCGACCTCCGAATGAAATGGATTACGGCTGTACGGTGTAGGTCTGTGGTTGGTAGCAGTGAAGAATGGCTCCGAGTCGACTGTTGCAAAAACTATTGCCTTCTGAACGATAGCATCCCAAGCAACCCTAGTGGATTCAGTGAAATACATCCAGTATTTTGCTTACGTCGATTTTTTCGACCCAGGATCCACATTTTCTCTGATATTTGATTTAATTTGTTAGCAACACCATCCTATTGCATGCGTCGTTCTTTGTAATAAAACATTTGTTAGACTTTACTGACTCTTCTAAGTACAAGCACAGACCACGCATTAACAACATACATATCACCTCTCTGTCCAGAATGTTTGGATTAGGGCCCCTCAAGGGTGGGTCAATGTTTTTGAAACATGATTGGAATCCGCATTGAATGTGATCAAGATACGGGCGGATCCAGAACATCTGGATGGGGGGGCCAGTTTCAGGTTCTGATCCAGATATGCTGGATAGGGGGGGCCGGTTTGGGTTTTCATATGTTAAATGGTATAAGTTATATAAATTTCGACCCTAAAAAGGGGGCCGGGGCTGGGTAGTCCCCCCCCTCCCCCTGGATCCGCCCCTGCAAAATTACGAGTTGGTTGGCAAGCTCAGATATCTTCCAAGGTTGGGCACGGGGTCCTCACGTGACAGTTTAGTGTACCTTTTTGCGCCGCCGAACCCTCGGGCTTCCCCTTTTTCTGTGATATGCCGGTTTATAAGTTGACCGACAGGCGATAATAGCGAGTTTTGGACCAAAATAACAATACACATTTGAGAACCCTATGTTAAGCGTAGGTGGTTGTGCAACTGCGGTCTGCTGCGGGTGTAACTAAACCTTTTATCCGACATATCAACATCTTGTTGTTGTGCAAATGACGGCTAACCTTGGCCTAGACGGCTAACCTTGGCCTAGACGCCTAACCTTGGCCTAGACGGCTAACCTTGGCCTGGACGGCTAACCTTGGCCTAGACGGCTAACCTTGGCCTAGACGGCTAACCTTGGCCTAGACGGCTAACCTTGGCCTAGACGGCTAACCTTGGCCTAGACGGCTAACCTTGGCCTAGACGGCTAACCTTGGCCTAGACGGCTAACCTTGGCCTAGACGGCTAACCTTGGCCTAGACGGCTAACCTTGGCCTAGATACCTCAGGGAATAATGAAACGGAGTCGGACGAATAACACCCCGGATGTGGGTGCCAGGGTGCGAACCCACGACCTGTTGGTCTGCATCTCAGCCTGCTTACCAACTGAGCCAGAGACGTGCCCCTCCCCCCCCCCCCTTTTCAGACCGTAAAGTATATATGTGCCCCCCTTCTTCAAATGTTGTGCCCCCCCCCCCTGTCGTCAGGGGATTAATGGACCCCTTAGTCGCAATTCTGTTCAGCCCCTCCCCCCCGCCCCCGGTCGCAAGATTCCAGTGCCCCCCCCCCCCGGTCGTTGTTTTTGTGCCCCCCCTACCCACTCTTTCAAGGATTAATTTTTGCACACGCCCCTGGTGTAGTATATTGATGACTTCTATGGTCGAATTCCGATACTGTTTCCCGTGGTTTCAGCGCCACTCCGCACAGGAATGATAATCGTCATCGTCCCCCTCCATTGTTCTCTGTGATCCACGTCCATCCTGATAACCAGACGAAGATAACTGTATTGTAGGATACGGGAGCCACGCGCCGATCGCTAGAGGTCGACACGTGCCGCCATAGACCTTTCTTAATATTCCTCATGCATAATTAATTTCTGCGCGAAAGAACTTGAAAGAACTTACTCAACATACAAACTCTTAGTGATGGATTACAGGATATAGACCCACCACTTTTCAGGTTCTACAAAATAAAGTTACAGAATATTACGATAATAAAGTAGACAAATTGCCCAAAGGTTCCATTTTAAGCTATCAACATATTTTTGATGGTGTCACATTCCCGAATCGTGCATTAGACAACTTCACGAATAATAACTACCAAGCAGTATTATCAAAGAAAGCCTTCATAGAATTCGACAGCAGCTGAAAATCACTGCAGCAGAAAGTGACAAATTTCAAGAAATTACCATACAACGCCAAAACAACTCTGTGTGAAATACCATTAGAATAGGATAACAGCTGCCAAATTGCATAGAGTATAGGCACCCGGGCAAGCTTCGGAACTCTTGTTACAGACAAGAAGGAATAGCAGGTTTTTCTTGTCTTCCGCTAAGATTAAAAGGGTCTAATGGTTAGATAAATTGTTTATTGGTAACTTCAGGCACCAGACCCATCGTACAAAAACAAAACACAAAAATAACATGCAAAAAAAAACGACAAGAGCAAATCTTGTTACTTAGAAAGAACTGGCTAAACCCTTCTTCATAAATAATGAACGCTTTTTGAATAAATTTTGCCAAGGTGATTAAACATGTTCGGATGTCATAATACATTAAAAAAACTCTTAATATCATATATCATTCAATATCTTGAAGGAAAGTAATTTTGGCGGATATGATCATACACAACGGGCATTTCGTTAAAATATGTAAATCATCAATAGAGGATGTATTTCACCTTCTAAGAAATATTTACAGGAGTTAACTCCCCCCCCCACCCACCCTTCCTGCAGAATGATCTAGTAAACATCACCCTACACCTGAATCTGACTAAAATCTGTCGTAGTCTGAAATCCTCAAGAAGACACAAGTATGGTTTTCCTATGAGCAACGTCTTATACTCTTTATAATTCATCAGGACTAGTCAATATAGTGTGGGGTACTGGTCAACCCGTGGTCACCATGGCTGGCCGCACCCCTTAAAATGCCATAATAATGATAGTGCAGTCTGATTTTTTGTAACTAAGTTAAGTCTGTAAATGTGAATCTTTATGTGAATATGTGTAGATTGTAGATCTCTATAGATACACTAGCTGCAATTGGGCGTTCGACAAAGAAAGTTTGGATGGTGTTTATATTGATACATTTACGGTAGGCCGGAGCGCCTGCTTTCCGATTGTCAGCGCCGTGGCCTTCTCAAGGTCAGACCCAATATAATATTACAATGACCGGGCAGAGGTTTTTAAGACGTTCACACAACGTGTTGAACATTTTGTTTGAGTCATACCAGGACGTTATATTTTAGAGTAAACGCCCGAGTCCATTGCGTTTTTGACACAGATGTTCTCTATGGATTATAACTCTTACCCTAAATAACGGACTTTCTTTCCGTCGGATAACATGTACCCACAGATTTTTTTCACTTTTCTGGCTTGGAGAGGCATGTAAGTGAGTATTATCATCTTTTCCCGCAGACGTGAGACGAGGAACATACTGGTACTGAATAAAAGGCGTGACTTTGCCCAGAACTGGACGCGTCTGGATCCGCCATGGCGTTAGGCTGTAGCACGTGGCGCTTGTTTACATCGTTTACACTCCTAGCCTCGTTCTCGCTCTGCATGCATAATTTTTGAGAGGGGCCTATGGGCTAGCCTTAGGACTAACACAAGACGCCGGCGCGGTGGCAGGGGGGCGGAGGGGGGGAGGGGTGGCAGAGGTGAGTGGCCGGAAACAAGACCTCAATATTACCGTAAATGGGAACTGACAGTTCTAGTACCGTGGTCAACACTCTATGGCTACCATTACGAAGGTGCCGCTCCTTATGTAGACATACCATCCAATACGTGGAGGGGGGGGGGGTTGTTGAGTTGAAGGACTTGAGCTAAGATGTGGCTGATGGAGACGGGCTGTAGGCGGGCGGTGGCAGTCGTAACGATGGAAGACGCGGGGGTTGGAGTGTTTGGAATGAGGAGGAGGACGGGGCTGTCGCCACAGCCGCCCACCCACTTTATGTCCCTGAGAGTGTCTCCCCCAGGTTGGCGACGGTCTGATACAGGTCACCGCGAAACACTCGCCGCATCCAGACGACCCTATGACGTCACGGCGTCCCCCGCAAGATGACTCAGAGGTCGCGTTTCCCGCCGGTGCCACTTTACGTCAACGCTGACGGAATTGGCTCTGGGATGTCGTAAAGTCCGGGCTGGGTGCGTGCGGCGCGACGAAGCGGGAGGAGGGGCGACGCGGGGGGGGAGGAGAAACAATTGAAGGAAGCGGAGGGAAAATACAGTTCTAGGCTGGGCGAGACGGGCTCCTTCCTCCCTGCCTAACCCCCCGGGCGCGCGGGGGTGGTCTCGCATATCCCTCCGCTAGGCTGGGCCGTCCCTGGCCTTGGTTTTCGGGCCGGGGGTGTCGCACTGGCTGTCCTGTCCAATATCTGTCTGGCTATTTCAGCGCTGGCCGAGTTAGCGCTGTCTATCCCCCGTCCGTCGGCTTGCATCATGAAGCCGCTCCATTTGGCTAAGGGACGCCGCCCCGCAATGACCGCAAGACATCTGCCCTCCTACCTCCTGGCGACACGATCCATGCCCTTTGACCTGGATTCAATATCTCCTCCTTCAGAAAGTATTGCCCGTGTGGATCAGTCCGATTCCTCTTATAATTGTAAAAAAAAAGTCTCCACTCGGGGAATCCAGCGTTGAGGGAAAAAAAAACATGTCCCACTTAGGCCACGGCTGAAATGATTGTATCGCCACCCGCAACATTATAGGTGTGTCACGTGGTCGCCTGCAAGGGTGATGGGGGGGGCTTATGTCATACATCGTACACGTTGCCGCTGTGATAATGTATTACGTGACCATCTAGCGTCTCGATGTCTTCTCCCCCTGGTGACCCCTGGTCTTCCTGTGGTGTCCTGTGCGTGTGCCATGATGGTGTCCCACCTTGCCTTGACGAGTATCATTATGTGGATTCGAGACCCTAACTTACGCTCTAATGTCTTCTGCGTATCATATGCGTTCTTACCTTACCACGAGTATCTGTAGCTTACGGACACATGATCATATCGGGGTATTTAGCTGTGTATATCGGGCGGTAGGCCCAGTGTGCGGCATGGAAAGCTTCTCGCACTCACACGACTGCAGCCCATTGTGACACCGGTAGATCCGGGATAAACCCATTCCGCACTATGCGATTGGCCACCTCCCAGGGTGAAATTTGACTACGATTTGTGACGCTAATACGATAGGGAATGGGTCTTTAACGGCTATGGAGCCAACGGGGGTGACATATTCAGCTTACAATTGGTCTATACAAACCTTTGTAGACCTTTCATAATAGACCTTCAACCAGATATAGCTTGGCCTCAACGAGGGAAGGATGGCATTATTAGAAGTAGGGCACTATTGCCTCAATTCGTAATTTGCTCCAGTGCCATATCGCACTCCAGCCCCTCGCGGTATGGTGGCAGGCATGGTAAGCCGGCAACGTGACGGCTCTCTCATGTAATGAAGCCACGGTGCATAATATCGCCCCATTGCCATGTCATACGCGTGTCATTTCGCCCCCGCAGCCTCACCGCGGGGCGAGGGCAGCACTCCGGACCCGTCAGTCGTCCCTGTCGCCTGTCGTACTCGGCCTACAAGTGCGCTGCCGGGAATGTAAAGGAGGGGTTGCCATGGGGCGCGGAGGGTCATCCATCGGGGCGGGGGGGGCGGGGGGGTGATTTGGTGGTGACGATTGCAACCGGGTATTCCGATTGAAATGATTATCTTGATGTAAGTCCTCTTGTCGGGTGAATTATTTATAACATATATGTGCTTCTAGATATAGCATGTTCTTTCGGTCTCTCGAGCTTTATTGTTTTTTCTCTCCACTCTCTTTCTTTCGTATTCCGCCCATATATATACATTACTTTTCAATCTCTGTATTCCGCTTCCTCTATCCCTCTTTCGTCTTTTTGTCTCTTTCTCTCTGACGCTTTGTCTGTCGTTTCTTACATCTCGCTCTTTCTCAATCTCTTTCTCGCTTGCTCTTCGGCATCCTCGAGTCATCCACTTACATATGTGTCAATTTATATTAAGATATTTTTTAAAAATTCATACGTAATGAAAATTTATGACACTAAGTTATCCAGAAAAAAATACCAACAGCAGTTTCCAGCTTGTATAACTACGGTTATTTATTGTGATTCGTCTCAGTAGCTATGTATGTTTAGAGGCCAATAGCGTTAGATCGTGGGCCCGATCAGCGCTTTCCTGTTGGCGCCGAGCCAAAGGGCCTGACGCGCCAGCCAACCAACCCAGGCACCAGGGCCAGCCCACCGCGCCGTAAAGCAGCGTTTATTGGTGAAGTGACACGATTTTGCTTCTGCCTTCCAAGACCTGCAGGGATTGGTACATTGTCACGTCGCCAACGCGACCAGTAGCTAGATAGAGCATCAAACCGGCGACATATTGCTCGATGGAAAGCCATTACATGCCACGGCATGTCCCTTCGGGGGCATCGTACATCCTTGGATGGGCAATGTCCCTTCTGGGGCGTCGTACTTCCTTGGATGGGCGATGTCCCTTCTGGGGCGTCGTACTTCCTTGCATCGGCCAAAGCAATCGAATTTCTTGGTTGCCATTATAAGTAATTCCTAACCGGGTGATTGCACTCGGGTGTCCCACTGGCTCGCTGTCGAATAGGATCCCCTTCCCGACTGACAGTCGGTCATAACAATCACACGCCACAGAATTCCAGCGATACTGTGTATGATCTCAGGCGGAGGGATCTGGGACGACTGCTGTACTGTCCGCTTGCTATGACTTTTGTCCTTTTTATGGAGACAAATGGTAGATCGAAAGATAGATATGCCCTTCGTTGTATGCACGTGGACAGTCTATGACGCTATTACGCGACCACCTGTCGAACACATTTTACCTGTCGAACACGACCACAAGTCGAACTCGCTCACCAATCGAACACGACCACATGTCGAACTCGCTCATCAATCGAACACGACCAAATGTCGAACTCGCTCATCAATCGGACACGACCACATGTCGAACCCGCTCATCAATCGAACACGACCACATGTCGAACTCGCTCATCAATCGAACACGACCACAGCTCACCCATCGAACACGACCACAGCTCACCCATCGAACACGACCACAGCTCACCCATCGAACACGACCACAGCTCACCCATCGAACACGACCATTATCACGCCAACAACACCAATCACACACCAACGCCATACCGACTGACACTGACCCCACCTGACACAGTCCCCACCAGGCACCAACCTCAACCTCCCACAAGCCTCACTCCCACCGCCCCCCCCCACCCCCCCGCGTCCCCACCAGGCACCAACCTCAACCTCCCACCAGCCTCACTCCGACCGCTCCCGCCCCCCCCCCCCGCCCCGAGTCCCCACCAGGCACAAACCTCAACCGCCCACAAGCCTCACTTCGACTGCTCCCCCCCCCCGAGTCCCCACCAGGCACCAACCTCAACCTCCCACAAGCCTCATTCCCACTGCCCCCCCCGTGCCCCCACCAAGCACCAACCTCAACCTCCCACAAGCCTCACTCCCACTGCCGCCCCTCCCCCCAAGTCCTCACCAGGCACCAACCTCAACCTCCCACCAGCCTCACTCCGACTGCCCCCACCCCCCCGCGTCCCCACCGGCACCAAGCTCAACCTCCCACAAGCCTCACTCCGACTGCCCCCCCCCACCCCCGCGTCCCCACCAGGCACCAACCTCAACCTCCCATAAGCCTCACTCCGACTGTCCCCCCCCCCCCCCGCGTCCCCACCAGGCACCAACCTCAACCTCATACCAGCCTCACTCCGACCGCCCCCCCCCCGCGTCCCCACCAGGCACCAACCTAAACCTCCCATCAGCCTCACTCCGACTGCCGCCCCCCCCCCCCCGCGTCCCCACCAGGCACCAACCTAAACCTCCCATCAGCCTCACTCCGACTGCCCCCCCCCCCACCCCGCGTCCCGAAAAGGCACCAACCTCAACCTCCCACAAGCCTCACTCCGACCTAATACCAATATCACATCCTCCTCACCGCCCCCCCCCCCCCCCCGACACCTACCGGCCCTCCGGGCCCCGGCCTTCCGTGCGCTGGCCGTTGTTACGCACGGGACGCCGTATAGAAGTCCACCTGGTTTACGGCCAACTGCGTCCCGTTAATGGTTGCTTTCACCGTCTCGGCCGGCCGCTCCCCCCGCCGTGAACCACGTCACAATGGGCGAGGATGACGTAGGTGACCTTGTCCAGGGCGCCAAGTGGACAAAGGTCATTGTGCGCCCATGGAGACGTCTGAACACCGAAAGGCGGCGGCACAAAAATACCCCAAACCCCAGGGGACGTGTTAATGGCTCTTGGGGTGTTCTCGGTGGGATAAGGAGTCTTTCATCAGGGTATTCACCGGTCCCCATGCGGAACACAGCGGCAAACAATGCCAAACCGTTGACAATAAGCATAGTTAGCCTGAAGCACAGTGTGCATTGTGGCTCCCGCGACGCAACCGTGTTAACGCCGTGGTCGTCTGGTGCGAATGGAATATTTCAATGTGTGGTGTGTGTGGTAGATTGGGTTGATGTCCCTAAGGGATGTGTGTGCAAAAACGGAGGTACATGGGACTGGATCTGGATATGTTGGGGAAGGGAGTAGGGTGGACAGGGAGAAAAGATAGAAAAGGAGAGAGTATCAGAGACAGAGACAGACGGAGAAAGAAAGAGAGCGACAGATACAGAAATACAGAACGGCGAGCGAGAGAAATACGTGAATGAGAAAGAGAGATACATAGAAAGATATAGTTCGAGAGCTACCAAAGGAACAAGAGACAAGGAGAGAACGACAGAGACAGAGCGATATTAGCAGTACAGGAATGTACATACAATGTGTCACTGCCACCCATAAGGCCAGGCGTCCGTGTTTCTCTCGACATCTGCGCCATGTCTTCTCACTATCTCAGATGTTCTTTGGCCCGATTTTACGGACGTGAGCCTAATGCGGCCATCCATCATCGTCCGGACCGTGTGGGTTTTCGTCCTCATTGAGTTGCCTCCGGGCGTCATGATACATGAATTCGTCCACAGACGGCAGGTGTTTTTTGCACACAAAATAAAAACACGCATTTCCTCTCTCGAATATACCGGCGAAGAGCCTTCTGTTTTATACACGTGTTTGGCTGTCGGCACCCTAGTCATGTTTCGCGAAAGGGTCAGAATTGCTGTAAACATAGCGTACACTACTATCTCGTATGAATAATGATTGCATTTTACATGATAATTACATACCGTTGCTCCCCTTGCAACGGGAATGGCCAAGGACATGTAGGGCTCATTCTTGGAATTTTATCTATTTTGCTGCAGATTTAGAACATGGAAAACATGGCGATTCGCTTGGTAATTGATTTGTCAAAGCATGAATGCCGGATACCCTTCTTTTCCAATCGCCCAGTGACTAGGAAGGGAAAGCTTTGGCGAAGTTTGCAAATTAAGACCAGTAAAGTTTGCGGAAAACAACGATCCTCTTTGGAACGGATCCCGTCTTACCACGGTGTCAGGCCCCCTCCCTGCGTCCCTTTCCAGCCCCCCTCCCCCCTCCTTAGCCTCCTGCGCATCCTTTCCGATCCCTCTTTTCATGAATTATTCATGCTTCCTTACTGTAGAAGTGACACATAAGACGAAGACGAATCAGAACCTTCTATTTCACCAAGAAAAAAACACAAAAATAAATGAACGTCTTGACTATGTTGTCTGCTTCCAAGATTTACATATAAAGATCAGTTTCTGATCATTACGCAATGAAATACTGTTGTTTTGGGCCACTCTCGTGTACGTGAAGGCTACAATGGGGCAAGAAAGCTCCCGAAACAATGGAATGGGGTTGGAAGACACATGCTCCAGATGCAATTGTCAGGGCGCGAATGCATAACCTGTCGACCATCATCCTGCTAACCAACTGTGCTACAAGCTTTCGGCATCATTTTAAAATATTTACATTTTTGTGTATTATACTTACTGTTTTAAATTAACATACATACAAATTTGGTTGTAAATGTTATGTTGCATTCATTATTAACATTCGTTGAAGCGCATCTATTGGAACTGCCGAGGACGAGCGTCTCTGGCGTTCATTAGTATTCACTTCGGAAATTCAGTGGACTCCTTGATTAAACCGTTAATATCTTGAGTTTTCTAGGTCCTTACAATGTCTGGTCTTCGTGCTGCTCCCTACGGGCGGATATCCATTATGTGTTGCCCGTGAAGCGTGCCTTTCACACCAGACTCCTGACAAATCAGGCCATAAAAACAATCTTTACACAGTGCTGATTGTATAATAAAGTGGATCCGACCATCGGGCCCCTCAGCGTACGCTGCAGGCATGGGAAACATCTAGGGTGGCTATGATGGGGACCGTCTCTGTGGGTCTCTCTCCTCCTTAGTGGCCCCTCCCGCCCCCTCCGAGGGTCATAATACTTAACTCCAGTCTCCATGTCCCGCCTTCCGGAAGGTCAAACTGCTTAACTTTACGCCCCCCCCCCCCCCTCCTTCCCATTCCCCTACCCGACACTGACCCTAACCCCTCAGGGAGGTTATAACGTCTAACCCATGTCTCCACCCACCAAGCTTCAGGTCCTATCATCCAACCCTGCCTCACCACGCACCCTTGGGGGGGGCGGGTAAACCACTTCCCCTACCTACCTAGCTCCAGGTCAGATCGCCTAGCCCCTCCACCACCATCACCCACCCTCCGCGATGATCACAACTTTCACCACCCCCTCATCCCCCACCCCCACCAAGCCCATTCCCCCTACAGCCACCCCCACCCCCCCCCCCCTAGAGCCACCCCCCCCCCCCTACAGCCACACCCCACCCCCTCCCGCCTACACCCATCCGGGAGGTCACTACACCAGCCCCGCACCCTTACAGCCCCCCCCCCCAACCCCCGCGCCCCTCCCTTACAGCCGGCGCCCCCCCGCCTCCCCTCGCACCCACACACCCCCGGGAGGTCACGACGCAAGCTCCACGGTCAGCGCACCAGTAATGGCGTCTCGACGACTCGACACCAAGGCGACCTTGTGTGCAGCGGAGCGTAAAATTAAATGCATTTTTCCATTCCGTCGCTGTTGCTAAATACGAAAGAGCCTGATTTATACCACAAAATGAATTTCCATCTTCGTGATCGGAGCGGGCAGCGCTGACCCAGCGGGTCCGATCGGGTCGCTAAGGACTTCCCGGAGTAAGGTGAAAGCTGGATCTACCACTCGAGGCGAGCGCGAGGGTGCGGGGACGGGAGGGAGGGGGGGGGCGATGGGTGGGGGTAGGTCGGAGATTGGAAGAGGGTTGATTGGGAGTACGGTGGTAGGGGCTAGGTGATGGGTGAAATCATTTATGTTGTTCGTAAGGGGTAGATTGGGCTGGCAAGAGTCCCCCTTTGACGTCAAACTGGGTATAGTAGCCAGCTCTTTCAAACGGATCTACAATTTCAAGAGTGTGAACACCCACCACAGACAATATACGGGACCATATCATACCTGATACAGTAATAATTACATTTCTGGTACGCAATGTAACACATGACGCAAGACAAATAGTGAGCTGCAGGTTGATACGACAGAGATACCTGCTATGGTCACAGGTACTTTCCTTTTGTGATATGTCGCCAAAAAGCTTTATTAAAATAGTATGTAATTATGGGATGCCAGTAGTATACTCCTTACGCGTCATATGATCCAGGAGACAATTATTCTGTTGCTAAAAACGTCGAGACAACGAGCTCTTCAATGCAATTACAGGTGACGAACTATTGATAATGAGAAATAAATTCCATAATATAATGATTAGTAAAACATATTAGACTCCATGAGGTATAAATACATCATCAATTAAATTGAAAATGGCAACGACCAGTAGACCAATATTAAGAATATCAACACAGCATTACACATACAAAAAAGAAAACGATGGCTACTACTGAAAATAGGTAAAAAAAAAAGATTAATTATGCAAAACGGAGTGTCTGATAAGAGCGGAAGATACGTCTGAAGATCGGCCAGTAGCCGTGCCTCACTGCACGTCATCCCTGCGGAAATTCAACCAATCAGGGCGAGGATAAAATAGCCATCCGCTTCTGATTAAGGACATTGGTAAGAAATCGGACCCCGCCAGAGTTGATTTGCGAAGGTCACGACGGACATTCCGCCGGAAGTAGACCGGTTGCCTTGGGGATCACGTTACCGGCAGGTGGCGTGTCTGCAAGGTCACGTGGCGTTGGTGAAAACCACGTGTGGTGGCGTCGGAGAAAGTCAGTTCTCGTTAGTTATGGACTTCCGGTCTCGCCATAAGACTAATTGCATCACTAAGGAGTTCTAAGGGTCCGCCATCGGAGAACGGAAGTACATGTGGACCCATTGCGCAAGCGCGGGTGATACGTCCCACTAAGAGTCACCAACATTATAACGCAGAAAATGAAATGACACTATACTTGTTTTTAGGCATATTTTCTGCACGGTAGGGCTAAATTAAGCGAAGAAAACTCCCAGTACAATGACCGATTCGGGTGAAATTTCCCCCTGAATAGATCGCCAACACCGGATAAGAACCAAAGACCTATTAACCTGCAGCTGGGCGTTCATACAAAGCGTAAAAACACATTAGTGTGTAAATGCATGAACTATATTCGTATTACTTCAATATATGTCCATACTTAACATATTTTCTTTAACATAACGTCTCATGTTGATGTCACAAGGTTGCTCGTAACATGCAACAGCTGCTCTGCGCAAAAGGAGAGGAGGAACGCAAAGCGTTGCTTCAACTTATAAATATCTGCTCCTCCAGTGTCGTGGCTACCATTGTCGCACAGTGCGTACACAATATCTGCTCCTCCAGTGTCGTGGCTACCATTGTCGCACAGTGCGTACACAATATCTGCTCCTCCAGTGTCGTGGCTACCATTGTCGCACAGTGCTACACAATATCTGCTCCTCCAGTGTCGTGGCTACCATTGTCGCACAGTGCGTACACAATATCTGCTCCTCCAGTGTCGTGGCTACCATTGTCGCACAGTGCGTACACAATATCTGCTCCTCCAGTGTCGTGGCTACCATTGTCGCACAGTGCGTACGCAATATCTGCTCCTCCAGTGTCGTGGCTACCATTGTCGCACAGTGCGTACGCAATATCTGCTCCTCCAGTGTCGTGGCTACCATTGTCGCACAGTGCGTACGCAATATCTGCTCCTCCAGTGTCGTGGCTACCATTGTCGCACAGTGCGTACACAATATCTGTTCCTCCAGTGTCGTGGCTACCATTGTCGCACAGTGCGTACACAATATCTGCTCCTCCAGTGTCGTGGCTACCATTGTCGCACAGTGCGTACACAATATCTGCTCCTCCAGTGTCGTGGCTACCATTGTCGCACAGTGCGTACACAATATCTGCTCCTCCAGTGTCGTGGCTACCATTGTCGCACAGTGCGTACACAATATCTGCTCCTCCAGTGTCGTGGCTACCATTGTCGCACAGTGCGTACACAATATCTGCTCCTCCAGTGTCGTGGCTACCATTGTCGCACAGTGCGTACACAATATCTGCTCCTCCAGTGTCGTGGCTACCATTGTCGCACAGTGCGTACACAATATCTGCTCCTCCAGTGTCGTGGCTACCATTGTCGCACAGTGCGTACACAATATCTGCTCCTCCAGTGTCGTGGCTACCATTGTCGCACAGTGCGTACACAATATCTGCTCCTCCAGTGTCGTGGCTACCATTGTCGCACAGTGCGTACACAATATCTGCTCCTCCAGTGTCGTGGCTACCATTGTCGCACAGTGCGTACACAATATCTGCTCCTCCAGTGTCGTGGCTACCATTGTCGCACAGTGCGTACACAATATCTGCTCCTCCAGTGTCGTGGCTACCATTGTCGCACAGTGCGTACACAATATCTGCTCCTCCAGTGTCGTGGCTACCATTGTCGCACAGTGCGTACACAATATCTGCTCCTCCAGTGTCGTGGCTACCATTGTCGCACAGTGCGTACACAATATCTGCTCCTCCAGTGTCGTGGCTACCATTGTCGCACAGTGCGTACACAATATCTGCTCCTCCAGTGTCGTGGCTACCATTGTCGCACAGTGCGTACACAATATCTGCTCCTCCAGTGTCGTGGCTACCATTGTCGCACAGTGCGTACACAATATCTGCTCCTCCAGTGTCGTGGCTACCATTGTCGCACAGTGCGTACACAATATCTGCTCCTCCAGTGTCGTGGCTACCATTGTCGCACAGTGCGTACACAATATCTGCTCCTCCAGTGTCGTGGCTACCATTGTCGCACAGTGCGTACACAATATCTGCTCCTCCAGTGTCGTGGCTACCATTGTCGCACAGTGCGTACACAATATCTGCTCCTCCAGTGTCGTGGCTACCATTGTCGCACAGTGCGTACACAATATCTGCTCCTCCAGTGTCGTGGCTACCATTGTCGCACAGTGCGTACACAATATCTGCTCCTCCAGTGTCGTGGCTACCATTGTCGCACAGTGCGTACACAATAAAAACTGACTGCCGATAAAAGCAAATTTGTTATGATCATTGCGTGTCCCTTGTACAACACCCATTATCAACGTCAATTCATTTAACGTGCAATTTACATGCCAACGCCATGGCGAAGAGCTCTGCGACGTCCCCCCTCATCTGCAGCACTCTGTGCTCGAACACGTCCGAAAAGATAATTACATAGACCATGTTTTACCTTCTTGTTTGGTAGTCATGCCATGCACTAAGCGGTGTGTGCCATTTCTTTGTATGACGTGAATTACTTGAATGCGACAATGAAAATAAAAACAGAGCCTCCACTCTAGCGCCATAGAAAACATGGAGTCCAATTCAACACCGATGACAGAAAGACAAAATTCTACAGCATCTAAAATTCATGTGATGGGCGAGGTAAACTCACTGTCTCACACCCTCGATTCTTTATTCAAAGGGATGAACACCAGACCTCGTCTCCTTATTTATCGCCGGCACGAAACCACTCGTTCGTTATGTGTAGAGGACATAAATGCCCTTCAACCTTACGGTATTACCGCTATCTTTCGGAATTCCCCGCAATATTGCTAACGGCTGTATGTAGAAACCAGAGGGTCGCATGCATTTATTTATCTATTGCGATATCCATACAGTGTATCAACCACTTGTATGCGAGTGGAATGTACTGAGAGCATACGTCCTGCTATTCCATGTACGGATCGGGGGGGGGGGGGGGCAAGGGTATTTGCGTTTCTCGGGATTGGGCTTGTCATTTCACCGTGAACTGGGAATGAGGAAAATAATTCTTCGTGAACTGGGAATGGGAATATTAGCCGACCGCCGTGATCAAGGATTTTCATTAATCGTGAACTGGGAATTTTAATATTAAATAACCGTGAATCGGGAAATCGTCAATTTAGTATCTTGTATCCGCCCTTCCATTGCATACGCATAGTTCTGCTTTTAATTCATCGTGACATGGGAATAAAGAAATTTATTCTTCGTGTTCTGGGAACACGACCCCTCCCAGCCCCTCCCCATGTACGAACACCTGCGGCACCTTGTCGGTGTTGTTAAAGCAATATATTCCGTAATTTTTTGTATTACCAACCTCTTCTCCATGTCAAATAAGTATATTCTGTCTTGAATTTAAATCCTGAAAGCCTGTGGGCTATCCGGAGAGAAGCAATTTGGTCACCGGAGCAGACGTTGGTGGCCGGCTTTATATCCCTGCGCGCCTGTTCGCCGTTCGGTATTTCGTGTGTGATGTCGACCGCGGCTCGCTATCACGTCCGCGCGCGATAAAAATAAACCGCGCAGTTTAATGTTGAAATGTTTGTTTTACAGACTCGAAGGAAACCCAAAACATATGCATCATACTTTTTGAGATACTTTTAGTCTTGATTTTAAAATGTAAAAATCTAAGATGGCGCATGTAAGTATATTGCTTTAAAATGCGATATGTACTTTTATCCTTTTCAGTACCACAGACACGTACAAAGCACAGTCTGTTACATTACTTTATCTAACCCACACAGGCAGGTAAATAACTGCCCTGCCCCCTGACTAACCTATCAACGAAGGAAGCCAAATCACACTGTCGAACTTTCACAGCCAAAGACGGAATAAACCAGCTCCCGCTGTCCTCGGAGAGGCGTGGACAAGCCGGTGGTATACGTTAACAGGAAGCTCCACGTCATGGAATAGAACCGCTGTCTTAATGGCAATGACCAACCAAGAAAGCGTCGTCACCGCGGTCAAGGCAGCGCACTCAAGGGTCCCACCCTTGATGACCATGCCCCCCCCCCCAACCTCCTCCCTACCTACCACCACAACCCCATCGCCCACTCCAGTGGTGGTTATTTTTCTGGCGGACCAGATTCCATTAGTACTGGGGGAGGAGGAGGGGGGGGGGGGCATGGGGTTTTAGGTGCATAAGGTCGTCGTCTTCCCCATGACGAGACGTGTATGATCCCGGCGACGTCGGCCACTGGGGGATTGATGCCGAAATCTCCCGCGGGTGACTGACTGGCTGTCTGGCTGTCGACACCGACGTGGCGCCCGGGATCCGATACTAATGTAATGCCAGTGGCGACGGGTCCACCTGGGAGCGGTGTGGGTCACATACACCGAGAGCCCGGTTACATACTGCATGAGGGGCCGGCCCGATAGCCCAGTGGGTTAGAGCGCTGGCATTCAGCGCTCTGGCCATATGAGAGCCTAACGGCACGTAGATCGTTTGGTAATGTTTGTGTGGTCGCAGGATAGAGATCACGTCTTTCTTCGCAAAGGGTAGGAGGTTACATCCGGAGACATGGCTCCACTCTCCTTTTTTCTCCCGTTGAAGCGATATAACCAAAAGTGGTTAAGGCGTTCTGAATATGCAAACAACTAACATACTGCATGCTGGGAGGTCTCCGCGGCGAATCGGCGCTCCGGAGCCTCGACTTCAGCCTGTGTAGGGCGTTCATGTGGCTTCCCATCATCTAGAAATAGGATTAATTGCGCAAGACTGACCGTTAAAGGTGTTGATAATTTAATTCCGATTGACAAGCGTATTAACACCAGTTGCCTTCTAGTATTCTAGTATTCCCGAGGGTAGGCGGCTGCAGTTTAAGCTGGTAATAAAGCAGAATCGGTTTAAGACAGTTGAAAATACGGGCTGTCATTGATGGCATTTATTGGCCGTACAAATCAAGATCATATCTCAAAAATACGCCTCTAGATAAAACAAAATCCATATATTTAAAGTCCAGAAAAAAATCTAGAATTTCAAGAAAAAACGTCACCAGACAAATTCTTTCCCATGACGATTGCATCGCCACGCGCCCTTCACAACGTACACCCAGGCACGCAGCTTGGGACCAGATGCACATACAAGATGGCGCGTTTGAAACGAGACTTCCACTTGCACGTCAGCCGCCAGCATAGTCCGAAAGCGGGGCTGCATTTTTTTTCGGCGGAAGGTGGGGGGGGGTGGGTCTCAGATATCGTTGTGCCGACGCAAAATGGACAGAAGCCACGGGAAATCAGAGCTTATAATGGAATCGTCAAGGAACAAATTATCTTGATGTCAGTTTGCGCGACGAAGACGAGCGACGCTAAAAACCACAGCAATAACCAAGATCCAAAAGCCGCAATCTCGGATAGGAAATCTGATTTAGTGTACCGGTATTGGCGACAATTTGAAATCTAACTCGATGTGCGGTCTATGACTGCCGGTTATCATTTCTTGGAGATGGTGACCGAGATTGCGTGTAACTTGTAGTAACACGTGTCACGGGTTACAAATGCCCCCTCCTCCCCCAGCTCTCACCCCTAAGCAGCGCAATGGACCGTAATGTTTTGTGTCACAAGTCGTATAAGCAAGAATGTATTAAAAAATGCGTCCGTGGTCTCCTTTCTTAGCAACATAGAAAGGTCACCACTATATCCTTTATTATTTTCCATTTATATTTTCGCAAGGGCGGTTCCAAAGGAGGGAGGGGTTCACTGGGAGTCCGCCCCCCCCCCCTCCCCCGCGGTCGCAAGTTTTGGACCCCCCCTTTTCAAATTCCTGGAGCCACCGATGTTTTCGAATGGTTCGGGAAATTCGACAGGACATCACAGTCATTTTTTTTCATGTTAATATTATAAAGGTATATACACGATGAATTGCTTGGCTCCCATCTCGTTACAAGTTCACTGTTTAAGTTGATGTGCCAACAACTTTCTATTACGTATACCAGGACGAACTGTGGCCTTGGAGTCACCATTTTGCTTCCGCTCCGTCATCCTGAGACAGCGCAACAGTGGTAATAATCGCTCGTATAGAGGTACAGTGTAATGCCGCTTTAAGACCAAGCCGGCAATATTATCACCCCGCCATTAAGACCAAGTGTTCCCAGTCCCGATTTTGTGCCTATACTATACTAATTCGACCCCTTCGCTAATCCGGCATTGAAACCACCAAGATCAGGCCCAAATAATCAATTGCAATGAAACGCAACACCGCTAATGCAAACACCGTAGTTTCAGCGATTTCTTTAATGACTCGTATATAAATGCAGATAAGTATATATTTTATTATATCATATGTAATACATGCATACATCTATAACGATTACATGCACACACAAAACTACGCTATTGAACGGTCTAAACGGAACGTCCTAAGCACCGACCAAGGACGTAGACTGTGTATTTAATGTATGTTATTGTTTCTGCTGGTATAAATGCGTCACTTCAAAAAAAAGCTATATAAAAGTTTGCTCCAGGTGTAACAGACCAAAATTGGCATTTTTACACATTCGATTGATTATGATTTTGCCCCTTGATTCATCTGTATTGCCAATGTACTACTCTTTGAAGACGACAGAATAAGTCGCCGGCTTCCTCCTCCTCATTGGTACCCACCGCCAAACCTCTGTGGCCTTTCCCTTTCATGATTCATATCTACAGACATATCTCTTCATCTGTTTTATTGTCGGACCGCCATGGGCGCGGTCCTCCCCGATACCACGGGGGGAGGAGGAGGGGGGGGGGCTGTGGGCTCTGGACCGCCCGCCGTCTGCGCTCCGATCCTGCAGCCTCCCGAACTCACCGACTTTATGTATGCAGGACCGGCGTCTGGGCGGATATGACGTCATACATCATCAGAGGGTTTTGTCTGAAGCCGACAGGGGGCGTCTCGATCGCGGCGGGTTATTTAATAGTCGATGGGCGGTGACCCCGAGAACGGAATTGTAGCGCCAGGACGTAGCCGACAATGTCCGTGGGTCTGTGTGAGAGAGAGAGAGGGGGGGAGGGGCGAGAGGCAGGGGTGAGGTTGGGGGCGGAAAGGGGGGGGGGGCTGCAGAGGTGGGAAGGACCGGGTTCGTTTACGGAAATGACCGGTATTCAGTATACTTGAACACCTCCCCGTAGAGCAATCAGAAAGCATTGGTACTCTAATATCACATCAGCCTGTGCTGGGGGCGCTCCAGGCGGCGTTTCAGGAAGGTATCCGACGACTTGACTAACGTCATCTTAACACATCGACTGGGGGAAGGGGGCCTTCTTCATCTGTGAGATAACCCGTGGTGTGGTTGGTTGTATATTCAGGACGCTTTAACCAATTCTCCTCCTATCGCTTACATGGGAGCAGGAAGGGAAGAGCGGAGCCACCTCCCTGTGGTAAACGAAGAAGCTAGGACATGGGATCTTTATCCTGCCACCACACAGACATGACCATAGCGGGGTTCGAACCACCAATACAAGTGTCCTTAGGCTCTCGATCAGGTGGCCAGGGAATGCTCTAACCCACTGAGCTATCGGGGCGTTCCTTGAAGCATGGTGTGCTGATATCTCTACAGCACACTGGAGACCTGGGTATCTGTGTGTGTCTTACTGAAGGATGCCCCCACGGTCTTCTAAAATCATGGAGCCCGTCACAGAGTGACCTAGTTAGATGGCCTGTTTTGGCTGTTGACGGAGTATTCCTCCGCTAGGCCAGTCCAAGCGGCCGGTGCGAAGGTCGAACGTACCACAAGTGAAGTTGGGTCGCTGCGATTGGGTGTTACGTGCTAAGTGGTATGTTGTATGGGGTGGATAGCCGGCAGGGCCGTGAGGGGTGGGCCCGTTAGATAAAACAAACTACCTTGACCTATGTCGTATGGAGTGGATAGCCGGCAGGGCAGTGAGGGGTGGGCCCGTTAGATAAAACAAACTACCCTGACCTATGTCGTATGGAGTGGATAGCCGGCAGGGCCGTGAGGGGTGGGCCCGTTAGATAAAACAAACTACCTTGACCTATGTCGTATGGAGTGGATAGCCGGCAGGGCAGTGAGGGGTGGGCCCGTTAGATAAAACAAACTACCCTGACCTATGTCGTATGGAGTGGATAGCCGGCAGGGCCGTGAGGGGTGGGCCCGTTAGATAAAACAAACTACCTTGACCTATGTCGTATGGAGTGGATAGCCGGCAGGGCAGTGAGGGGTGGGCCCGTTAGATAAAACAAACTACCTTGACCTATGTCGTATGGAGTGGATAGCCGGCAGGGCCGTGAGGGGTGGGCCCGTTAGATAAAACAAACTACCTTGACCTATGTCGTATGGAGTGGATAGCCGGCAGGGCCGTGAGGGGTGGGCCCGTTAGATAAAACAAACTACCTTGACCTATGTCGTATGGAGTGGATAGCCGGCAGGGCCGTGAGGGGTGGGCCCGTTAGATAAAACAAACTACCTTGACCTATGTCGTATGGAGTGGATAGCCGGCAGGGCCGTGAGGGGTGGGCCCGTTAGATAAAACAAACTACCTTGACCTATGTCGTATGGAGTGGATAGCCGGCAGGGCAGTGAGGGGTGGGCCCGTTAGATAAAACAAACTACCTTGACCTATGTCGTATGGAGTGGATAGCCGGCAGGGCCGTGAGGGGTGGGCCCGTTAGATAAAACAAACTACCTTGACCTATGTCGTATGGAGTGGATAGCCGGCAGGGCCGTGAGGGGTGGGCCCGTTAGATAAAACAAACTACCTTGACCTATGTCGTATGGAGTGGATAGCCGGCAGGGCCGTGAGGGGTGGGCCCGTTAGATAAAACAAACTACCTTGACCTATGTCGTATGGAGTGGATAGCCGGCAGGGCCGTGAGGGGTGGGCCTGTTAGATGAAACAAGCTACCGTGACCTTTCAGCGAGTACACTAGGTAGGGACAATGCCTCAACACTAAACTCCCCGCCGGCCCCCCAATAACACGCCCACGGCATAACGTGTAATGCTGTCGAGAACGAGCATCATTTTGTATTAAAGTCTCCCCTGTGTAGCGACGTAAGAAGCACGATCTCAACAAAATTTTATGACATACGACGTAACATTCGCTGTTACACGATTATGTATATATATATCTCTCTATATATATACATTACCCTATCGGTCGGGTCGCCATGGTTCATACACAGACACCCGGATAGTGGGCCATCCCCCCATTGTCCTACTGCCCGCAGCGGTGGCCATGTTTACTGGCAACTGGACAGCGGGATCAAGACGTGGGCTCAGATAGGACGCATAAACTCCACCTTTTGAAAGGCTCGTTGACATATATCGGGGGCTGTTTCAACGAACAATGGTATATTCGTTTCATTATCTCGTACATTTCGTTTGTCGGACGAAAACTCTGCCTCATAGCGATCTTTAAATGGAATATATGATCCATAGCTATATATATATATATATGAACCTTTCTTGCAAACAATGGTAAGAAGATAAGAGCCAGACCCCTATTTTTTCCAAGGATTGAACTGTATCAAGCAAGGACAGAATAATCCTTCTATACGTCCCCATAGGCCCATCCACCCCACTACGCGTTACGTCACAGCCAGCCCCTCCTCTAGGTTGCATTATTGTCTAGTTAATCTCCCCCATATCTCGCTGGCCTGGAAGGCGCAGTCTTTAAAGTGTCTTAGACTGAACCAAGCCCCAACCTTATACGTCTTCTCCAAAAGCGGAAAAAAAACCTTCCTATCTCCCTCCACCAAGAGGGTTCCGACTCCGCGAAGCGCTTCACGGCCAAAAAACCTGCCGGTAATGAGTCCGCGTAGTGCGCAGCAGGCGTAGAGATATGGGATCCATGACAGGCTGGCGGAAGAAGACGAATGTGCCTAATATGGTGAGGCGTCCGAGTGTAATCAACCTATTTGTCTCGCCGGTGACCAGACCGTGTTAGGATACATCCGGTAAGACAAATAACGTGGCGGGGGAAACACCTAACAGGGTTTGTCATTAAAAGTAGAAGCACATATCGCCATGTCCTGGCGAGGTAAGGAGTAGAGGACGCATGGGGCGGGCGATTTGTGGTAATACGGTAGCAATGAGGAAATAAATAACGTATTATATTTATTTTTTACTTCTACGCTTATTTAAATCCAGATTATTTCATCATCATTTCTTGTTGACCAACGAAACTGATGGACCAAATTAGTAAAGACGGCATTACCACAAATCCACGGTTTAAAGGTTACATCCAGAAGCATCTAATGAGTAATGAGCTGATGGCAGTGGGGCCTAAATTATTGTCGCAATAGATGGATGGATGGATTCGTGTTTTAGATCAACTGCGTGTACGCCAAATCTAAACCGGCCCAAGGAAGCCGTGCGATGCAATGGGTTGGTAGGAAACGGTCGCAAGACATAAGTGGGGTTTGAATGTTCAACGACTCGGTCTGCCGTCCAGGGTTTGCTGCAAGGAAGCAAGCGTGGATAATATCTATACCAGCTGTGTCCCCTCGCCAAATACCAAACATACATCTCTGTATCTGGCGCTACGTTTTGTGCTGTCCTCCCGGCTGAGTCTGTTCGAGATACGACCGTGAGTTGTTTCACCGCTTCACTCCGAAGACCACACGGAATGCCTCCGCGACAGATGTGGTGGGTATATATATATATATATCCCAGGCCAAGCCGATCGCCAGACATGATGACGTCATAAACCATCCGCAGTTATTGTCTGCAGCCGGCCAGATGGAGTCGTGATTTAATAGGCAAGCGATGGCGAAAAGGCTTTTTGCATCCGCGGCTGGTTGACAGGAAATCGCTCGGTAAAGCCATAATTCTCAGCTTCCGGCCTGGCGCGACATAAATAAACAATATACCTGGCTGATCACCGGCACTCTGGTCGGCTATTTAATTACCGGCGGAAGAATACATCCGTCCGCCATCGCTGGTGGTCAAGAAATAAATAGTGAAGCAAATAGCCAGTGAAGATATTATAGCTGGCTTCCGGTTCAAAGCGGTATAAATAATCCCAGGCCATCAGAGTGCATTTGGCTCTGACTGCCCGTGTGTTGTGCCGGATGAGCGATGTCGCGGTTGGCACTCTCCGGGGAAGTCACACTGAATTGCTTGACGTCCTTGCGTGACCCCAGGTTTCCGCCATAACTGCGACAGGTCAGCACGTATCCGGGTATTGCCAGAGCCAGTGACGTCATAAATAATTTCGACCCGCACTTAAGGACCGCGCTTTAAATTGTAGCAAACAAGAGTATTATTGGCTATATCCGCTAAGTTAGGCCAGAGCCATAATTCCTCGTCAAGATGTACACGAGTGTATCCTAACAACAGTATTCATACGAAGCGGCATGCTGAGAACACAATGTCATATTATTATGGGCCCATATAGATCCATCATATCTGGATGCATATTCAGATACATAGGATTCTGCTCCTTAAATTCCTAAATTTTAGCTTAGAGTTCAGAGTTTCCTTTCACTCTCGACATTTATATTCCATAGCCTTAATATTAGAAGACTGTTTGCTATTGTAAACATGCTGCACGCCAAACAGCTCTGTAAACAAAAAAACATTGCCTTCCTTCCAACTTAGCGAACGTGCACAATGATGACCTTATCTGTATTTCCCCATTCAGACGCCCCTTATGCTGTACCTATCAAATAAAACTTGCAGTCTAATTTGCAACCTCTCCTCGCCATCTGCGATCGAGTTACAATATATCATTTTGCAAACTCACAGGGTCTAAACGAAATAACCTAGATTAACCCTTAGGTTGACAAAAAATGGCCTAAACGTATCAATTTAGAGTCTTTATATAGACACACTACGGGCCTTACGAAGGCCTTATCACGGGATCAGGCGGTGCACGGATCACGCCTGGAGCATAGTTGGCTGAAAAAAACTGCTTTCTGCATGCAAAATGGGAAAGCATCCACGAATGACAATGGTACATTACTCAAAGACGATATTTGTTTCTGGACAATAAAAATTGAGAAAGTGTCTCCAACGACCGATGTTCCCTGCCAAACAGAGGGAGGCCGGCAGACATCTTGAGCACTTAGCTTGGGAGTGGATGTCCCCACACAGCCTCTGTAACATAATGCCTGCTAAGCCCAGAGGCCCAGCGATTACAGTGACCACCATCACTTTTTTCGTACCTCCCTACCTTTGGTAAGAGAGGGCTTCCACAGTAGGACGCGGACAATACGGAAACACCCTTTTAAGAGCCGTCCGACTTCCCGGGTTCTTAGGTCAATGGAAAAGTGCATTAAGCCAGACATGTGTAATGGCTGCCTCAGCCACGCACCTCATGAAATACCTATCGGCCACCCAACTCACCCCTCCAATCCTCACCCACCACCGCTCCACCCTCCAGCCCTCCACCAATACCCCTCCAACCCCCACCCCTCCACACCTCCACCCACCTCACCCCTCCACTCTTCCACCCCTCCACCCCTCCGCCCCTCCACCTCCACCCCTCCAGCCCTCCACCAGGCACCGTTCCTCCTCCCCACCGCTCCACCCTACTGTTCCTTCACCTTCCATCCCTCCACCCTCCACCAAACACAGCTCCTTCTCTCCATCCCCAGGTGATGTTACAGATGAATGGGGTGATATCAACACACCGTGGTGCAGGGGTGGTGAGAAGAATCCCCATTGACGCCATAATAAGTATTGTGCATTAGTGGGCGCGGGCAGCAAGGGGAGATTGTTACCTCGGTCTCTGGCTTTGTGCCGTAAGCTCTACCTACCTAGGCTATCACGACCCCCCACACCCCTCATCAAGCTCCTCCAAAATAATCCATATTTTCCCCCACTTTCCCTATATGTAAACGCAACCAAACAAACACACAGCCATAAAATGTAATAAATCGTACGAACACTATGATTATTTATTCCCTAAATCTATGAAATGCCCTGAAAGTATGATCCGGGGATAACTGCTGATATGTATCAGCACCGTATGGCACGATTGTCTCTCATAGGCTGGATGCAGATCATGCAAAAGTAAGCGCCATGTATAGGTTAACCGTTTTGTTATGTGCAAATTATTATTACTGAAATAACCCACGTCATCTAATATATATTTCCTGTTATATTACCCCGTATATCTCCCGTAGCATGCCGTGGTATCTTGACAAACTGCTTGTTTTGTTCTAGGTCATTGACCAAAAACTTCACTGAACCCTCCAAGCAAAGGAATTGAAAACAAAAACAACAAATAAAACAAAAAGAAGCAATCTTCAAGTCAGGATTTCGCCGACCGCAATTTAAGCTAGTTTTACAGGTCTGCAGCCTCATAGATAACGAAGTCCCGTGGAATCCTTTCCGTGAACCTCCCCGGCAGTGACCAAGACATAGGACCTCGCTTACCCCGGGAGGAGGCTCCAGGCTTTCCATGCCGGTGCCTGCGAGGTTCAGCTCTCCTAGCCATGAAATGCCTGGCCATAAAACAGTATTATTGAGTCGGGGTTGCTCCAGGGGCCTCCACAATATGTCACCGTGTGTTGTGGCTGCTGACTTTTTATGCGATCATTTTGATGTGAACTTGATTGGTTACAAGGGGTAGGGGGTGGGGGTATGCCCGGGGTCGAGAAAAAAGGTCTTATTTAATGAAAGTGTCATTTAGTTTCGATACATGGTATCCCGCAGTTCACACGGCGTTGATACAAAGCATTCTTTTTGAACAATCTGTTCGACTCATCTGCAGCATCTTACCGACAGTTTCTGTGGCTAAAACATATCCTAGATTTGAGATGTCGGAACGTTGAGCCCCAAAGTCCATAGCATTTTGAAGCCTATACCATTTTGTGAGCGCTGAATTGAACAGCCAAATCGTTGACACGTGGTGTCACTGTGTGAGCCGTTGACCCACTCTCCCAGCAGAGGGAGCTCGTTCCTCACGTCACCTCTGCCCCACATAACTGCCAACCTTACGGTTGATCTCAAAGGCCTCGAATCGTTGTTGATGGTTGTTAAGATATATTCATCGATGCATATTTTGAGACGTATAGACATTACGTTTTCGTTGTACTATTTAAAAATAACGGTCTCAAAGTTCAAAGCGCTTCTCGTCTTTGACCTTCATCGAACTCATAGTTCGCGAGTAATTTGGATTCTATTTAATCAAAAGCGAATGAATTCGTCCGGTACGCTACTAGTAGGACAGTACATGCTAAGCAGTTGTGTACTTGGTGCCAAACTTCGAATATATATTTGATTACAATTTCGAGTAATTTGCAATTTTCGAGTGTGTAGGAAAATTCTAATAGTTAAATTTGACGTGGACTATATAGTCTGCCAGTAGATTGCCGTTGACCGAGCGTTGCTTCGAACGTTTTGTTATCGTATATATACCGCCTGAACCTGGGCTCAAACGTCATCCTATGCTGATCACCCGGGACTCGTTGATAAGTCGGCCTAACAGGCATATTGCAATGTCAACTGTTCATATAAAATTTCTTTGATTTAGATGTCCGATGACAACTGTCTATACCCCACTCCCTGTTAGAGGGGATTAATAAGGCCGATACATCAAAGGCATTTGTTTCATTTGTTTCGTATGCGTGTTACTATATATATTCTACCTTTAGCTAATACCAGTTACGCTTAACATTGTGGCAGCCATTGACTTATTCAGTATACATTACACTGGTCGGTCGCGTCATTTAACTGGACCAAATTTCTTGCTGGGAAATGTTGCACCCACTGGGAACAAATACTGCGAAACCATATTATTTTAGTTGACAAAAGATACATGTTTATATGCATTTGCAATTGCTGTAACACCAAAATATCTTGTCAAGGTTCTTTAATTTCTACGAAATCTTTGTCTTATATATGTATCAACGCCAAGTGAGAGCCCGTAGAACTTTTATTGATTTCTATATAAGCTTGTTTACGATTGTTATCACTTTGTATGACTTGCATGTACTTGGATTAACAATATTGAAATTGACAAACGAAATTAAAAATGGCCGTCTTATGGCGGACTTTAGCGTGAGTCACGACGTCCGTATCTTGATTGTTTGTTGCGTTAATGTAGGCAAACGAAAAATGTGGTGAAATAATCGCCCGCGCGCACCAAGTACAAAATTGATGACTTTGACTGGCTCAACCACTGGCTAGCTTACGACATGGTATGCAAATTTCCGCAGTGAAATGAGCAGAAACAAACAAGAAACCTAATGTGGGACATTTAATGTAGTCGTAGAATAGTTATGACGCCATTCAATTGCAAAATAGGGCTATAAAGTCTCGTTCGCTTAGACTTCCGGTTTACTCATTTTGGGGACAAACAAACGAAGCACGTGTTCGGAATGAGTTTAGAATCTCTGCACACACTAATATCGTGACTATCTGTGACGTAGGCGTGACGTGTATGTTACGCAAAGAGAGAGACTGGGAACCAGACTACCTGCGCAAAAGCCAGGCGCCGAGGGGTGGCTCCATTGCGGAAGGCCTAGCGATATAATTAAGAATATTTAAGAAATATAGCTTTACAAAACGGATAGACGACATATTTTGTATTCGTTTGCGCCATCACAATGACGAATATTTGTTACGACGGGAAAATACGACTGCGAAAGTAACGTTTTTCTGCATTTCCTACGCGAACGAGTTATTATGACGTCACACGGATACTCCCCAGTGACAACGTTGGCGCAACGCTTCAAACAGAAAACTTACCAACAATGAAGAAGCTTAGTTTTTTCGCGGTCCAATAGTGATACCAAAACATCCAACTGGTCTCATTGTATCTCTACCATGTGGTTTAATGACGCATCCGTGTGCTGTTACTCCATGCACTGCACATTTTGACAGCGGAATGGTGAAGTCGATCACTTGCTGTCGCCATTTTTGTTACCACGGAGGCACGCGAAACTCTGTGACGTCATTCGCTGTTTGGGGAAATTGCGAAAGCCCGGGTACAGGGCTAAATTTAGAATGTTATTTTTAGCTTTCGAGTGTTTTGAAGACTTTTTTTTTCGTTTTATATTCCAAAAGTTCTGCGCTTCATCAACTCCAAATATGGTAACGTACATTCCCCATAGCCAGTGAAATGGTACTCATAGTCTTTAGAATACACCTGGAAAGAAATTGACTTATAGCTGCCTATACTTCAACATGGATCACGTGTGCTTGTTTGTCCCCAAAACTGAAGTCTCGCGGCCCGATCGCGAGAACTGTTTTGCCCTATAGGGCTCCTGTTACAGCACACGTGCGTACACATGTACGGAACTATTGCGAGGTGGGAAAGATGCGTACATGTTATGGTGACGTCAGCCCATGTGGCTTACGTAAACCGCACGAAGGCGGACTGCAGTGCTGGCATTGTGTTACGATAGAAATCTACCGTATGTCGCTTCTCGCAGTATCTCTCATCTCTACGGATGTTCCAACATACACCACCCCCCCCCCCCCCTCCCCCGGCCTCCGTCAGAATTATTTCGTGCAACCTGATTGTAATAGCTATTTTAACGAGGCATCCTTGTTTGCAGGTTCCGTCACTAAGCTCGCCGGAACAACCGAGGGCTGCAAGGACGGGGAACAACCGGAAATGATCGCCGGCGTGGTGGCAGCGCCATCTAGCGTCACCTCCATACAAGTGGCAAATTTGTTGAAATTGTTCAAGATCCCACAGGTTAGTTGGAATATATGACTTTTCTATGTATACCATGGTATTTATAATGTGTCACTATTGTTGTATACATTGTGGGCCATTGATCTGTACATGATGAAGTGGAAGCGTCCTGTTGTTTCGTGTCGCGTCTCATTGCGTCATCAGACGACCGCATTGACGACGTTATTCGGCAGCTGTCACTTCAGTGAAGTCAGCATCGGATCTCCGTGAAGATCAAGTTTAATTGCACCGAAGCAGCTGTGCATCCGTGGCACATATTACTAATATCCAAGTGCAGTACCAATTGTCGTCCTTCCGAATCACGAGTAATAAAGTTCATATCTCAACGTCTGCTGCCAATAGTCTCTACTCTTAGAATACACCCGGCGGTTGTTATCCGACATGGCCAGTGGAAGCTCATGTCTCTAACCTTTGCGGCAGTCACAAACAACCCATTAAGGCTGAGGCAGGTGGTTGGGGAGACGGGAGGAGGGAGGGAGAGGGGGGGGGGGGTTCTAGATTCCTCATTCAGAGCTATGAGCAGGGTTGCATTTTGTAGGCACTGACATGCTGATCGCTAATACAATACCCCGAAGGATTTATTCAGTTCATTGTGGTGGGTGGATGGAGGTGGGGGTGGGGTGAGGGGTGTGGCGAGGGAAGGGGAGGGGGCGTCTGGACGGTGGCATAACGGTGGCGGGGGCGGGGGGGGCGGGGGGCAGTGGGATTTATTATTGAGGGTGAGGCGAGCTGATGGGGGTCCCTCGTAACGACCGTTGCTGGTCGTTAAAAGGAAGAAGATTGCTTTGGCTTTCGCAACTCGTTCGTTCGGCCATCCGCGAACTCAGACTGCGCCGACATGGAGATTATGTAAAGCAAGGCCATCATACGCAAAGATGAAAATCTTGATATACGAGATAAATCATGAACCTTCGTCCCCACTTTTTTACGCGTTCATACGGCTGTCCTGCGCACTGCACACTTCCGGTTGTCCTTCGCGGACAGCGGCCGCTACCCGATCTGCACATCCGGGTATCTTGTTGCGCCATGCCCTGAATACATACAGTCGCGTTCCTCGAGCGGAATGCCTGAATGGGTACCCACCACAAAAAACGCCCTCCATTGCGCTTAAGACAATGGGATGGCGAGGCTGTAACATCCCCCATTAGACCTTATTGGGGTCGGAAGATTGGTCCCGGCACCAGCGGACCCCTCGCCGGGCCAATCCGTTCAACCCCCGACCTCTTCACCTCACCCGGCCGTCCGCTTCACCCCTCCAATCCCCGCGCTACCCGATACGCCGCGGGGACCGGGACTGGTTGGGGCTGACACTGGCGCCCTGGATTTCACATGAAGCCCTTGCTTTTAATTTACATACGCTTAGTGAGAGGCGCGGCACACCGTGTTACAAGTGGGACGGACTTGAGGACTAGCGCGGAATACCTTCCCAGATAGTATGCCAACGTTATATTCACGTTAGGTGAACGTTAGCAGCTACGTTTAACTAACAATATATGTTAACGTTATTCTAACGTAATTTTGCTCATGTTAAATTAACGTTTGCATATTAACTGTAATCCATTTTTTAAACGAATATCTAGCCTTCCTGCCTTCGTACACTCTGTGTCACTGCGTATTTCCCGAGCGGATGGCCCACGGTGTGGTAGCCGACGTCATAGACCTCCGAAAATTCACCTCTGCCAGGTTTGGGTTTGAACCCCGGTCGCGAGATTAAAAGTCACGCACGCTAACCATTGGGCTACCGAAGACGGCTTTATATTAGACCTGTATCAAATGGTTAAAAAAAATCAATTTTATGTGAATGCTAACCCATAAACTTTTTTTCGAATCGTTAATTTTCAGTTTAACTTACAAACGTTTATTTGTAAACGAAAAACAAACATTAGTTTAACGTTGTAAAGTAGCTGGAAACCATATATAACCCCTCACCCCCCCCCCCCCTCCCCTTTATCCCGCACTTGAATTGTGTGTGCTTTCTGTCACTACATGGCTGGCGTTGTGCATTTCTACATTTGCGTGGCTACCATTAACACTTTTTATACTAAGAGAGCCGATAAATGCACCAAAAAGGACACGCTAGGCGAAAACAAAAATGCCCAAACTGCACAGCATAACGTACCGTCTTCACCTCTCAGGGCAGCCAATGTGTGCAAATAGCTCCCCCCGAAACACGAATACTTTTCATTTATTCTTGACACTAATCCTTCGGTCTCCCCTGGCACTAGTTCTTCGTCGTCTGCCTTCCGTTGTCACCCGTGCGTTCGACCCCACCTCTCCCTCTCCTGGACCCATCCCTGGCCCTTACCCCCCACCCCCACCCCCCACCCCCCATCCCCCCAACACCCAAACCCCATCGTCCCCAACCCTACCCAGGTATGCGTCTCCCCCTGCAGAATCGGCGACCAATCAGGCGTTAAGAGCCAATAAGAGGTCTGGCACGATACTTCACGTGGGTTCTCACGGACGAGATCTAGTACTTAGCTCTCGGCATTAGGATCTCAGTTTAGGGGGCGCTTTGTCTTGGCGTGACCCTTCCGGCCGCCCGGAGACTGTAGCGACCTCGGACGACTTTTGCTACTTTCCGCAGAATGTCTACAAATGAAAGATACGTGGGTTGGGGGTGGGGGTTTAGGGGGGTGTACTTTGACAGGAACAGCCCATCGAGTGAGGCTAATAAGGCTGTGAGAATTGTCACGCAGGTCGGACATCACACAACCAAAGATATTATAGAATCGCTGTTTCATGCCATGTATGTGCACACATAGGCTAAACCGGGTTAAGGCTTATGTCGGGTGGACGGGTCATGTGATATATGACAGACAACGCTCAGAATTATACCTTAGTACTGATAGCATGTATAGACCTTAGACCTTAGTACTGATAGCATGTATAGACCTTAGACCTTGGTACTGATAGCATGTATAGACCTTAGACCTTAGTACTGATAGCACGTATAGATCTTAGACCTTAGTACTGATAGCATGTATATACCTTAGACCTTAGTACTGATAGCACGAATATACCTTAGACCTTGGTACTGATAGCATGTATAGACCTTAGACCTTAGTACTGATAGCACGTATAGACCTTAGACCTTAGTACTGATAGCATGTGTATACCTTAGACCTTAGTACTGATAGCATGTATAGACCTTAGACCTTAATACTGATAGCATGTATAGACCTTAGGCCTTAGTACTGATAGCATGTATAGACCTTAGGCCTTAGTACTGATAGCATGTATAGACCTTATGCCTTAGCACTGATAGCATGTATAGACCTTGGACCTTAGTACTGATAGCATGTATAGACCTTAGACCTTAATACTGATAACATGTATAGACCTTAGATCTTAGTACTGATAGCATCTATGTACCTTAGACCTTGGTACTGATAGCATGTTTATACCTTAGACCTTAGTACTGATAGCATGTATAGACCTTAGACCTTAGTACTGATAGCATGTGTAGGCCTTAGACCTTAGTACTGATAGCATTTATCTAACTTAGACCTTAGTACTGATAGCATTTATATAACTTAGACCATAGTACGGATAGCATTTATATAACTTAGACTATAGTACTGATAGCATTTATATAACTTAGACCTTAGTACTGATAGCATTTATATAACTTAGAACTTAGTACTTATATCATTTATATAACTTAGACCTTACTATTGATAGCATTTATATAACTTAGACCTTAGTACTGATAGCATTTATCTAACTTAGACCTTAGTACTGATAGCATTTATATAACTTAGACCATAGTACGGATAGCATTTATATAACTTAGACCTTAGTACTGATAGCATTTATATAACTTAGACCTTAGTACTGATAGCATTTATATAACTTAGAACTTAGTACTTATATCATTTATACAACTTAGACCTTACTATTGATAGCATTTATATAACTTAGACCTTAGTACTGATAGCATTTATATAACTTAGACTTTAGTACTGATAGCATGTATAGACCTTAAAATATGTTGAGTTGAAACGATATATTACGGTTCCTCGTGTATATTTACACATGTATGGGGTGTAAATAAATATGAATGCATGTTCATATAACACTCTTTTGCCAAGATGGTACAAAATCTCCCATGGGGAACTTTGACTTTCGCGTATACTACCTCATCAAAATTCCAAAATTGCTGCTGCGTTTTGTCCTTTAACATAATTATCATGTAATATCTATGTCGTACGTAGACATCGTTAACTAGCACACAGTCAGACAATCTGTCCGAGATATTTGCAAATCACAATGTATATGCAAAGCTCTGCATAAGCAAGAGTGATTTATATAGGCATTACCTGTTTCCAAATTGCAAAATAAAATATGCTTAAATCAAACAAATAGCTGTTCGTAATCAAATAATTATTCTCAATCAAATAATCATTCTCAATTGAGTAATTATTCTTACTAAAAGATATATTTAAAAATAGTTTGTCTTGATATGATTATCATCTTTTGATATGCATCAATGCAATTTTGAGCATGCGCATCCCTGACTAATAGTCCTGTGAAGTTAATTAAGACTTCAGCGCCAATAACTCCATTGCTATATCGTTTCCCAGCATGTTTATCCGTGTGCGATGTTAGCCGGATAGCGATGCCATAAACCTTCCGCCGACACTATCCCGATGGACGAAATGTGAATGCTTTCCATGTATGCCTACATGTATCACTAATAAAGGACATTATTGTTATTGCGATGGCGGCATCGGCTGTGTGATGCAGACTCCGATACCACGGTGACGGAATGCTGCGCCAATTACCTTTTTATACTAATTGTGCCTGTAATGTCATTCCTCAGGACGGTATACCACCAGATAATCCCCGTCTAAACCCGTCTAATGTCATTGAACTCTCGCCGAGGTCTGTCGCGTCTTTACCGGTCCTGCGCCCCACGATAAGCACTGATAAACTACCTCGGCACGGGAAACATTTCTTCAGAGGCAATTTGTTTGGATTTGTGTTTTTGCTTCATCCGCCTGGATTAGTCACGAGTATGGATTTTTGGTTTTGCCGGTAATCTGATGAACAGCCATGGCGTTAGATAACGGTTCATTATGTGTATATCTATGTCGATGTTATCCCCGGGATTCGATTATCCTGCAAATCCAACACATGTTTTATACCCCGTGCCCGTGACATATATTGACTGTGTTGCACGTTTGGGAAATAAGATGTATTGGTGTTTGTTAATTAAACATGTCACGCAAACTTGTAGTCAACTGTTCCGGCAATAAGATGGTTTTATTTGTGCCAACACTGGTCTAAAAACACGCGTGGCCAAGCATTCAGGAAAGTGTCAAGTCATCTTGCTGTATATTCGACATTGATGCCCTATCATAACAAGTTCATACAATGGCCTCAATTTGCCGACTGATATTCACTCTGAAAGTAACGCCGTAATTGTCGTTCAACCATAAATTACTCTTTTTCGGAACTTTTTATTTCTTATGTTGTGTGATTCATATTTTGTGGGACGGTTAAGATCTCCTGAACTTAGCATATAATGTTGGAAATGTAGCGCCGAACCATGGAGTAAACGTCTGTAATATATGGGAAACTTAGCCTGGAGCCATGGGATGAACGTTTGTAATGTGTGGGCAACGTAGCCCAGAGCCAGAGTGGGATATCCCTCCCGCGCTTGGCGCATAGGACAAATTGGGCCTTTATTACGCGCCGGCCATAGGCGTTCGCAGAATGGGGATCGACCCCCGGCCTTTGGCTCTCGTTGTACCCGAATCATCGGGTCGAGCGACTTACTTTGTCCCTGCTGTTGTTGGCATCCGTCCGTCTGCGAAAGGCGATGGATCTGCAGCTTTTGTTTTGCGTTAGGTTTGTCCCTGGAGCCCCCAACATATCGCCAACCGCCCGTGGCTATGTGGTAGCACAGCATGGCATGTCACGGGAAAAACCGTGATGATGTATTGCCATCAAACAACGACTTCTTTTTTGCGAGGTGAAGCGAATATTGCTTTAATATCAGGGTCCTGGATAGTCCGAGAGGGAGGATCAGACGAAGAAAGCCCCAAGGATATGCCAACGGTACCAGCACCCCCCCCCCCCCCCGACCCCCCCACCATCCCATGCCAAACCTGACCAGGAGATTGGCGACTTGCCGGAAGTGACAATGATGTTTGACGTTAACTCCACGCCATAAAGCGTCGAGCTGATGGTTGGTGTCGGACCACGTGTCCTGGTGAGGGTGTTCACGGCTGTCACAATGGCGGATCCGGCACCCCTTGTTAAAGTTGTAAAACATCCCATCACAGAGGGCAGTTAAAGGCCACCAAAGAGGCCAAGAACTATGGTGTAAACTTGAAATAAATGTCACGCGAGCACCTCGTTCTTTTCAATCTACCCCGGGACAGAAGTACTCAGTTAACCAGTCGCGCTGAGAAGTCTATGCTTGTCTCGCCCTCTCTCTCTTTTAATCCGTGAAATAGGGTTGGTAAAAATACATCGGTGCGGTGCATAAAATTGCGTTAGTTTGGAAGGGAACACTTTCACAGTTGCTGCCGACGCACCAGGGTCCTCGCAGCCGTTCATTGATATTCCGCGCATTCGCGCTGTGGATCATTAATTCTGGTTGCCCCCTAGTGGCCGAGATTGGGCATGGCGGGCTTTCGCTGCGGCACGGTTCGTGGAAGAGAATGGGCATGATGCAACACGAGGGGCAGCCGCTAGAGGTCGCTTGGCCCGAATACGTCAAAACATATCGTAATGATAACGCACGATTTCCTTAATTTGTCATTTGCAATTAAACTCGTTTTTCATTCATTTTACATAGTAAATTTACAGAATCGTTATGAAAACTGAAATAGTGTGGTTAATGTTTCGAGAAAAAAAACAGCCAGTGGTGTGTTATATTCCGGGCTTTATCACGACTCACACGATTAAACATCCCCCCCGCCCTCCCCCCCCCCCCAATGTTCATCTCACCACCTTATTGCTTCCCTACCAGGAACTGATCAGATACGCCCCCCGCCACCCTTCCTCCACCCATTTCAGACATATGGCTTGATGTGGTTGTCGGAGACTCGCTATCATGGAAAGCCTCCCGCTCTATTTTTTCTTCCATGCGCATTTTCTGGAGTCCACATACGTGCCATGCAGTCAGACCCTATTCCACCCCCGCCCCCCACTCCCCCCCTCCCCCCTGGCCGTCGGTGGGTGGTGGGTACGGGGTGTGAGAGGGAGTGAGGGGGGCGGGGGCCGGGATGGAGGTGTAGACCGACGAACCATAACACCTCATTTGCCGCACTCCACGGACAATCGACAGCTGGTTAATCTTTATGGCTTTGTTTTCGACTTTGTTACCCGTAAAGCACAAAACAAGCGGAAGCGAAGCAGCCTCCATTGCCGCCCAATTAGAGCACCGGCCGGCGAGGCTGATATCACAGATCCATGTTTGTATACTCAGCCCCATCAGGTCGAGAGAGAAGAGCCACTGGGAGCGGGAAAGAGGGTTTGAACCTAAGATAACGCGGCAATATGAAACACCGCGCCCTGTGGACATCTCGCTGATGGAGCGAAAGAGAGCATCTCGCTGAGAGCGCTCTCTGGGGGAGAGCGTTAAAGAGACCGTCTCGGGGAGTGTGTTAAAGAGACCGTCTCGGGCAGTGTGTTAAAGAGACCATCTCGGGGAGAATGTTAAAGAGACCGTCTCGGTGAGAGTGTTAAAGCGAACGTCTCGCGGACATCGTTAAAGAGAACGTCTCGGGGAGAGGGTTAAAGAAAACGTCTCAGGGAGAGTGTTAAAGAGTACGTCTCGCGGAGAGCGTTAAGGAGAACGTCTCGCAGAGAGCGTTAAAGAGAACGTATCGCGGAGAGCGTTAAAAAGAGAACGTCTGGCAGAGAGCGTTAAAGAGAACGTCTCGCAGAGAGCGTTAAAGAGAACGTCTCGCGGAAAGCGTTAAAAAGAGAACGTCTGGCAGAGAGCGGTAAAGAGAACGTCTCGCAGAGAGCGTTAAAGAGAACGTCTCGCGGAGAGCGTTAAAAAGAGGATGTCTGGCAGAGAGCGTTAAGGAGAACGTCTCGCAGAGAGCGTTAAAGAGAACGTCTCGCGGAGAGCGTTAAAAAGAGAACGTCTGGCAGAGAGCGGTAAAGAGAACGTCTCGCGGAGAGCTTTAAAAAGAGAACGTCTGGCGGAGAGCGTTAAAAGATAACGTCTTTCGGAGAGACTTAAAGAGAACGTGTCTGGGAAAGCGTTAAAGAGAACGTCTCGGGAATAGTGTTTAAGAGAACGTATCGGGGAGAGTGTTAAAAAGAGAACGTCTGGCAGAGAGCGGTAAAGAGAACGTCTCGCGGAGAGCGTTAAAAAGAGAACGTCTGGCAGAGAGCGGTAAAGAGAACGTCTCGCGGAGAGGGTTAAAAAGAGAATGTCTGGCAGAGAGCGTTAAAGAGAACGTCTCGCGGAGAGCGTTAAAAAGAGAACGTCTGGCAGAGAGCGGTAAAGAGAACGTCTCGCGGAGAGCTTTAAAAAGAGAACGTCTGGCAGAGAGCGGTAAAGAGAACGTCTCGCGGAGAGCTTTAAAAAGAGAACGTCTGGCGGAGAGCGTTAAAGAGAACGTCTCGGGAAGAGTGTTAAAGAGAACGTATCGGGGAGAGCGTTAAAAAGAGAACGTCTGGCAGAGAGCGGTAAAGAGAACGTCTCGCGGAGAGCTTTAAAACGAAAACGTCTGGCAGAGAGCGGTAAAGAGAACGTCTCGCGGAGAGCTTTAAAAAGAGAACGTCTGGCGGAGAGCGGCAAGAGGAGAACGTCAGGCGGAGAGCGTTAAAAGATAACGTCTTTCGGAGAAACTTAAAGAGAACGTATCGGGGAAAGCGTTAAAGAGAACGTCTCGGGAAAAGTGTTAAAGAGAACGTATCGGGGAGAGTGTTAAAGAGAACGTATCGGGGAGAGTGTTAAAGTGAACATATCGGGGAGAGTGTTAAAGTGAACGTATCGGGGAGAGTGTTAAAGAGAACGTATCGGGGAGAGTGTTAAAGAGAACATATCGGGGAGAGTGTTAAAGTGAACATATCGGGGAGAGTGTTAAAGTGAACGTATCGGGGAGAGTGTTAAAGAGAACGTCTCGCAGAGAGTGTTAAAGAGAACAGGTAGAAAAGCGACAATATATGAATAAGAGCGAGAGCCATAAATGTAGGGAGAGGGTGCGAGAAAGTAAAAGGGAGAGGGTGAGAGAAAGGAGATAGAAGAAGCGAGAGAAGCCTGGTAAAAATAAGGATTATCGAGAGACGACGCCAACAGGGAGCGTTCAGAGCATCATACCCAGTGGAATCATAATAAAATGACGCTAAAAACCGCTTACCAAAGAGAAGGCCGCGAGAGGGCGCTCGCGCCGCCCCCGGGAGTGAACGCGAAAAGATGCAGCGACCACAAATCACCCACCAGAGAGCGTCACGTGTGCGGCTTTTGAAGGTATACAAGAAAACATCCACGTTGAAGGCGAAATGAAAGCGCAAAACAGGCAATGCGAAAAGCGAATGCCAAGGGAGAGCGCAAAATACTCGACAAACAGAGGAAATGGAGTCCCACAGAGGAGGTAAAAACCGAGTGCTCAGAGAGAGTGTCTATAAAGAGCGTCCATAGGCAGCGTCTACAGGCACGGCCACAGACAGCGTCCACAGACAGCGTCCTTAGACGGCGTCCACGGACAGCGTCCACAGACAGCGTCCACAGACAGCGTCTACAGGCACGGCCACAGACAGCGTCCGCAGACAGCGTCCTTAGACGGCGTCCACGGACAGCGTCCACAGACAGCGTCCACAGACAGCGTCCACAGGCACGGCCACAGACAGCGTCCACAGACAGCGTCCACAGACAGCGTCCACAGGCACGGCCACAGACAACGGCCACAGACAGCGTCCACAGACAGCGTCCTTAGACGGCGTCCACAGAGAGCGTCCATAGACAACGTCCACAGACAGCGTCCATAGACAGCGTCCATAGACAGCTTCCATAGAAAGCGTCCATAGACAACGTCCGTAGAAAACGTTCATAGACAGCGTCCATAGACAACGTCCATAGACAGCGTCCATAGACAACGTCCATAGACAACGTCTATAGACAGCGTCCATAGACAGCGTCCATAGACGTCCATATAGAGCGTCCATAGACGTCCATATAGAGCGTCCATAGACGTCCATATAGAGCGTCCATAGGCAACGCCGAAGAAGAGAACCCACTGCGGGAGCCTGCAAAAAGAGCCCGGAGATAACGGCTGAAGAGGGTCCCCCAGAGTCTCCTAGCGCGCACCACTGTGACGTATATCTACACGGATCAAGCGAGCGTGTGCACGTAAAACATCGGAGTGAGCCTCCCATACGAATGCACGTTACCGCAGTCACTGGAGTCAAGTCAGGTTTGCAAGGTTGGCTAGCTTTAGTCTCAGTCCACATGACGGTCGTAGGCGCGTTGACTCAGATGCGCATAGTGTTTTTGGCGCGTTTTTCTCAATTTGGGGCTAGTAGAACTGGGGCCTGCCAAAACAGATCCACCAGATGGTCCTCAAATGACAATGTTATCAAGCGTGTTGGTCGCATATTCAGAAAAGACAGTCAAAAATGAAAATACAACTACCTTCATTTTATTGTTGACCCCGCGCTGGCTCTTGCATAGTCGATAGTCAGTTGTACCAGTTGAATTAAGAATATTAAGAAAATATTCTTTCATATATACTCTGTTATGTTACAAAATGAAATAATATTGCTAAGTATAGTCGGTAGAAACGTGTATCAAATATTCTACCAGGTGACCAGCTAGTCGAATGTTATGAGACCCTACTCTGAGTTCATAAGGTGACAACTGTCATCAAGCGAGACCTCTATGTTGGAGTCTCTAGTGAGGAAGTTTGCAGGGCGGGCCCCCGACCCTGTCCAACAATCCAGCAGAGAGTCATTGCGCCTGCGCGGGTTCCCCGTCCACATGTCCGTGTGTTTGCAGCGCCACCATGCGGCCCATGATGTAAGGTGACCTTGCCTTCAGCGGCGTTCATCGTCTTCTGGGTAGCGTCTGAAGTATCTGAAATATTAAAACCGGAAGCTAATCGCAGAAAGAATGACCAATCTGTCCCTCATTAGCATGTCGTTTGCATATTTTGGCCTCACATCGTTTCTTGGAATGAGGGAGGCCCGCGGCGACCGGTGGGGTTGAGGATGGGGCAGTGGGTGGGGGGGGGGGGGAGGGTAATGTAGGAGAGGGGTGAATGGGTTGGTGATCCAGGGGTGTGCTGAGATGTACCGAGTCAGGGGGAAAATGCTGCTAAATGAAGAAAGGACAGAGAAGAAGCAGAAAGTGGGGGGAATGCCGAAGTGAATAGGGGGAGAGTGGTGGGTGAAAGGGGCAAAGGATGAGGGACAGGGTGAGAGTGGTGGGTGAAAGGAGCAAATGCTGAGGGACAGGGTGAGTGGTGGGTGAAAGGAGCAAAGGAAGAGGGACAGGGTGAGTGTGGTGCGTGAAAGGAGCAAAGGACCAGGGACAGGGTGAGTGTGGTGGGTGAAAGGAGCAAAGGATGAGAGACAGGGTGAGGGAGGTGGGTGAAAGGAGCAAATGATCAGGGGCAGGGTGAGAGTGGTGGGTGAAAGGAGCAAATGATCAGGGGCAGAGTGAGAGTGGTGGGTGAAAGCAGAAAAGGATGAGGGACAGTGGGAGAGTGGTGGGTGAAAGGAGCAAAGGTTGAGGGACAGGGTGAGAGTAGTGGGTGAAAGGAGCAAAGGATGTAGGGCAGGGTGAGTGGTGGGTGAAAGGAGCAAAGGATGAGGGACAGGGTAAGAGTGGTGGGTGAAAGGTGCAAAGGATGAGGGACAGGGTGAGAATGGTGGGTGAAAGGAGCAAAAGGTGAGGGACAGGGTGAGTGGTGGGTGAAAGGAGCAAAGGATGAGGGACAGGGCGAGTGGTGGGTGAAAGCAGCAAAGGATGAGGGACAGGGCGAGAGGGGTGGGTGAAAGGAGCAAAGGATGAGGGACAGGGTGAGAGTGGTGGGTGAAAGGAGCAAAGGCTGAGGAACAGGGTGAAATGAGCAAAGGATGAGGGACAGGGTGAGAGTGATGGGTGAAAGGAGCAAAGGACGAGGGACAGGGTGAGTGTGGTGGGTGAAAGGAACAAAGGATGAGGGCCAATGTAAGAGTGATGGGTGAAGGGAGCCAAGAATCAGGGACAGGGTGACAGTGGTGGGTGAAAGGAGCAAAGGATGAGAGACAGGTTGAGTTGGGGGTGAAAGGAGCAAAGAATGAGGGACAGGGTGAGAATGGTGGGTGAAAGGAGCAAAGGATGAGGGACAGGGTAAGTGGTGGGTGAAAGGAGCAAAGGATGAGGGACAGGGTGAGTGGTGGGTGAAAGCAGCAACGGATGAGGGACAGGGCCAGAGTGCTGGGTGAAAGGAGCAAAGGACGAGGGACAGGGTGAGAGTGGTGGGTGAAAGGAGCAAAGGCTGAGGAACAGGGTGAAAGGAGCAAAGGATGAGGGACAGGGTGAGAGTGATGAGTGAAAGGAGCAAAGGACGAGGGACAGGGTGACTGTGGTGGGTGAAAGGAACAAAGGATGAGGGCCAATGTAAGAGTGATGGGTGAAGGGAGCCAAGAATCAGGGACAGGGTGACAGTGGTGGGTGAAAGGAGCAAAGGATGAGAGACAGGTTGCGAGTTGTGGGTGAAAGGGGCAAAGGATGAGGGACAGGTTGAGTTGGGGGTGAAAGGAACAAAGGATGAGGGACAGGGTGCGAGTGGTGGGTGAAAGGGGCAAAGCATGAGGGACAGGGTGAGAGTGGTGGGTGAAAGGAGCAAAGGATAAGGGACAGGGTGAGAGTGGTGGGTGAAAGGAGCAAAGGATAAGGGACAGGGTGAGAGTGATGGGTGAAAGGAGCAAAGGACGTGGGACAGGGTGAGAGTGGTGGGTGAAAGGGGCAAAGGATAAGGGGCAGGGTGCGAGTGGTGGGTGAAAGGGGCAAAGGATGAGGGAAAGGGTGAGAGTGGTGGGTGAAAGGAGCAAAGGATGAGGGACAGGGTGAGAGTGGTGGGTGAAAGGGGCAAAGGATGAGGGACAGGGTGAGAGTGGTGGGTGAAAGGAGCAAAGGATAAGGGACAGGGTGCGAGTGGTGGGTGAAAGGGGCAAAGGATGAGGGACAGGATGAATGGTGGGTGAAAGGAGCAAAGGATAAGGGACAGGGTGCGAGTGGTGGGTGAAAGAGGCAAAGGATGAGGGACAGGGTGAGAGTGGTGGGTGAAAGGAGCAAAGGATAAGGGACAGGGTGCGAGTGGTGGGTGAAAGGGGCAAAGGATGAGGGACAGGGTGAATGGTGGGTGAAAAGAGCAAAGGTTGAGGGACAGGGTGCGAGTGGTGGGTGAAAGGGGCAAAGGATGAGGGACAGGTTGATTTGGGGGTGAAAGGAGCAGAGGATGAGGGACAGGGTGAGAGTGGTGGGTGAAAGGAGCAAAGGATGAGAGACAGGGTGAGAGTGGTGGGTGAAAGGAGCAAATGATCAGGGGCAGAGTGAGAGTGGTGGGTGAAAGCAGAAAAGGATGAGGGACAGTGGGAGAGTGGTGGGTGAAAGGAGCAAAGGTTGAGGGACAGGGTGAGAGTAGTGGGTGAAAGGAGCAAAGGATGTAGGGCAGGGGGAGTGGTGGGTGAAAGGAGCAAAGGATGAGGGACAGGGTAGTAGTGGTGGGTGAAAGGAGCAAAGGATGAGGGACAGGGTGAGAATGGTGGGTGAAAGGAGCAAAGGATGAGAGACAGGGTGAGAGTAGTGGGTGAAAGGAGCAAAGGATGAGGGACAGGGTGAGTGGTGGGTGAAAGGAGCAAAGGAAGAGGGACAGGGTGAGTGTGGTGCGTGACAGGAGCAGAGGACCAGGGACAGGGTGAGTGTGGTGGGTGAAAGGAGCAAAGGATGAGAGACAGGGTGAGGGAGGTGGGTGAAAGGAGCAAATGATCAGGGGCAGGGTGAGAGTGGTGGGTGAAAGGAGCAAATGATCAGGGGCAGAGTGAGAGTGGTGGGTGAAAGCAGAAAAGGATGAGGGACAGTGGGAGAGTGGTGGGTGAAAGGAGCAAAGGTTGAGGGACAGGGTGAGAGTAGTGGGTGAAAGGAGCAAAGGATGTAGGGCAGGGTGAGTGGTGGGTGAAAGGAGCAAAGGATGAGGGACAGGGTAAGAGTGGTGGGTGAAAGGAGCAAAGGATGAGGGACAGGGTGAGAATGGTGGGTGAAAGGAGCAAAAGGTGAGGGACAGGGTGAGTGGTGGGTGAAAGGAGCAAAGGATGAGGGACAGGGCGAGTGGTGGGTGAAAGCAGCAAAGGATGAGGGACAGGGCGAGAGGGGTGGGTGAAAGGAGCAAAGGATGAGGGACAGGGTGAGAGTGGTGGGTGAAAGGAGCAAAGGCTGAGGAACAGGGTGAAAGGAGCAAAGGATGAGGGACAGGGTGAGAGTGATGGGTGAAGAGGAGCAAAGGACGAGGGACAGGGTGAGTGTGGTGGGTGAAAGGAACAAAGGATGAGGGCCAATGTAAGAGTGATGAGTGAAGGGAGCCAAGAATCAGGGACAGGGTGACAGTGGTGGGTGAAAGGAGCAAAGGATGAGAGACAGGTTGAGTTGGGGGTGAAAGGAGCAAAGAATGAGGGACAGGGTGAGAATGGTGGGTGAAAGGAGCAAAGGATGAGGGACAGGGTAAGTGGTGGGTGAAAGGAGCAAAGGATGAGGGACAGGGTGAGTGGTGGGTGAAAGCAGCAACGGATGAGGGACAGGGCCAGAGTGCTGGCTGAAAGGAGCAAAGGACGAGGGACAGGGTGAGAGTGGTGGGTGAAAGGAGCAAAGGCTGAGGAACAGGGTGAAAGGAGCAAAGGATGAGGGACAGGGTGAGAGTGATGAGTGAAAGGAGCAAAGGACGAGGGACAGGGTGACTGTGGTGGGTGAAAGGAACAAAGGATGAGGGCCAATGTAAGAGTGATGGGTGAAGGGAGCCAAGAATCAGGGACAGGGTGACAGTGGTGGGTGAAAGGAGCAAAGGATGAGAGACAGGTTGCGAGTTGTGGGTGAAAGGGGCAAAGGATGAGGGACAGGTTGAGTTGGGGGTGAAAGGAACAAAGGATGAGGGACAGGGTGCGAGTGGTGGGTGAAAGGGGCAAAGCATGAGGGACAGGGTGAGAGTGGTGGGTGAAAGGAGCAAAGGATAAGGGACAGGGTGAGAGTGGTGGGTGAAAGGAGCAAAGGATAAGGGACAGGGTGAGAGTGATGGGTGAAAGGAGCAAAGGACGTGGGACAGGGTGAGAGTGGTGGGTGAAAGGGGCAAAGGATAAGGGGCAGGGTGCGAGTGGTGGGTGAAAGGGGCAAAGGATGAGGGAAAGGGTGAGAGTGGTGGGTGAAAGGAGCAAAGGATGAGGGACAGGGTGAGAGTGGTGGGTGAAAGGGGCAAAGGATGAGGGACAGGGTGAGAGTGGTGGGTGAAAGGAGCAAAGGATAAGGGACAGGGTGCGAGTGGTGGGTGAAAGGGGCAAAGGATGAGGGACAGGATGAATGGTGGGTGAAAGGAGCAAAGGATAAGGGACAGGGTGCGAGTGGTGGGTGAAAGAGGCAAAGGATGAGGGACAGGGTGAGAGTGGTGGGTGAAAGGAGCAAAGGATAAGGGACAGGGTGCGAGTGGTGGGTGAAAGGGGCAAAGGATGAGGGACAGGGTGAATGGTGGGTGAAAAGAGCAAAGGTTGAGGGACAGGGTGCGAGTGGTGGGTGAAAGGGGCAAAGGATGAGGGACAGGTTGATTTGGGGGTGAAAGGAGCAGAGGATGAGGGACAGGGTGAGAGTGGTGGGTGAAAGGAGCAAAGGATGAGAGACAGGGTGAGAGTGGTGGGTGAAAGGAGCAAATGATCAGGGGCAGAGTGAGAGTGGTGGGTGAAAGCAGAAAAGGATGAGGGACAGTGGGAGAGTGGTGGGTGAAAGGAGCAAAGGTTGAGGGACAGGGTGAGAGTAGTGGGTGAAAGGAGCAAAGGATGTAGGGCAGGGGGAGTGGTGGGTGAAAGGAGCAAAGGATGAGGGACAGGGTAAGAGTGGTGGGTGAAAGGAGCAAAGGATGAGGGACAGGGTGAGAATGGTGGGTGAAAGGAGCAAAGGATGAGAGACAGGGTGAGAGTAGTGGGTGAAAGGAGCAAAGGATGAGGGACAGGGTGAGTGGTGGGTGAAAGGAGCAAAGGAAGAGGGACAGGGTGAGTGTGGTGCGTGACAGGAGCAAAGGACCAGGGACAGGGTGAGTGTGCTGGGTGAAAGGAGCAAAGGATGAGAGACAGGGTGAGGGAGGTGGGTGAAAGGAGCAAATGATCAGGGGCAGGGTGAGAGTGGTGGGTGAAAGGAGCAAATGATCAGGGGCAGAGTGAGAGTGGTGGGTGAAAGCAGAAAAGGATGAGGGACAGTGGGAGAGTGGTGGGTGAAAGGAGCAAAGGTTGAGGGACAGGGTGAGAGTAGTGGGTGAAAGGAGCAAAGGATGTAGGGCAGGGTGAGTGGTGGGTGAAAGGAGCAAAGGATGAGGGACAGGGTAAGAGTGGTGGGTGAAAGGAGCAAAGGATGAGGGACAGGGTGAGAATGGTGGGTGAAAGGAGCAAAAGGTGAGGGACAGGGTGAGTGGTGGGTGAAAGGAGCAAAGGATGAGGGACAGGGCGAGTGGTGGGTGAAAGCAGCAAAGGATGAGGGACAGGGCGAGAGGGGTGGGTGAAAGGAGCAAAGGATGAGGGACAGGGTGAGAGTGGTGGGTGAAAGGAGCAAAGGCTGAGGAACAGGGTGAAAGGAGCAAAGGATGAGGGACAGGGTGAGAGTGATGGGTGAAGAGGAGCAAAGGACGAGGGACAGGGTGAGTGTGGTGGGTGAAAGGAACAAAAGATGAGGGCCAATGTAAGAGTGATGAGTGAAGGGAGCCAAGAATCAGGGACAGGGTGACAGTGGTGGGTGAAAGGAGCAAAGGATGAGAGACAGGTTGAGTTGGGGGTGAAAGGAGCAAAGAATGAGGGACAGGGTGAGAATGGTGGGTGAAAGGAGCAAAGGATGAGGGACAGGGTAAGTGGTGGGTGAAAGGAGCAAAGGATGAGGGACAGGGTGAGTGGTGGGTGAAAGCAGCAACGGATGAGGGACAGGGCCAGAGTGCTGGGTGAAAGGAGCAAAGGACGAGGGACAGGGTGAGAGTGGTGGGTGAAAGGAGCAAAGGCTGAGGAACAGGGTGAAAGGAGCAAAGGATGAGGGACAGGGTGAGAGTGATGAGTGAAAGGAGCAAAGGACGAGGGACAGGGTGACTGTGGTGGGTGAAAGGAACAAAGGATGAGGGCCAATGTAAGAGTGATGGGTGAAGGGAGCCAAGAATCAGGGACAGGGTGACAGTGGTGGGTGAAAGGAGCAAAGGATGAGAGACAGGTTGCGAGTTGTGGGTGAAAGGGGCAAAGGATGAGGGACAGGTTGAGTTGGGGGTGAAAGGAACAAAGGATGAGGGACAGGGTGCGAGTGGTGGGTGAAAGGGGCAAAGCATGAGGGACAGGGTGAGAGTGGTGGGTGAAAGGAGCAAAGGATAAGGGACAGGGTGAGAGTGGTGGGTGAAAGGAGCAAAGGATAAGGGACAGGGTGAGAGTGATGGGTGAAAGGAGCAAAGGACGTGGGACAGGGTGAGAGTGGTGGGTGAAAGGGGCAAAGGATAAGGGGCAGGGTGCGAGTGGTGGGTGAAAGGGGCAAAGGATGAGGGAAAGGGTGAGAGTGGTGGGTGAAAGGAGCAAAGGATGAGGGACAGGGTGAGAGTGGTGGGTGAAAGGGGCAAAGGATGAGGGACAGGGTGAGAGTGGTGGGTGAAAGGAGCAAAGGATAAGGGACAGGGTGCGAGTGGTGGGTGAAAGGGGCAAAGGATGAGGGACAGGATGAATGGTGGGTGAAAGGAGCAAAGGATAAGGGACAGGGTGCGAGTGGTGGGTGAAAGAGGCAAAGGATGAGGGACAGGGTGAGAGTGGTGGGTGAAAGGAGCAAAGGATAAGGGACAGGGTGCGAGTGGTGGGTGAAAGGGGCAAAGGATGAGGGACAGGGTGAATGGTGGGTGAAAAGAGCAAAGGTTGAGGGACAGGGTGCGAGTGGTGGGTGAAAGGGGCAAAGGATGAGGGACAGGTTGATTTGGGGGTGAAAGGAGCAGAGGATGAGGGACAGGGTGAGAGTGGTGGGTGAAAGGAGCAAAGGATGAGAGACAGGGTGAGAGTGGTGGGTGAAAGGAGCAAATGATCAGGGGCAGAGTGAGAGTGGTGGGTGAAAGCAGAAAAGGATGAGGGACAGTGGGAGAGTGGTGGGTGAAAGGAGCAAAGGTTGAGGGACAGGGTGAGAGTAGTGGGTGAAAGGAGCAAAGGATGTAGGGCAGGGGGAGTGGTGGGTGAAAGGAGCAAAGGATGAGGGACAGGGTAAGAGTGGTGGGTGAAAGGAGCAAAGGATGAGGGACAGGGTGAGAATGGTGGGTGAAAGGAGCAAAGGATGAGAGACAGGGTGAGAGTAGTGGGTGAAAGGAGCAAAGGATGAGGGACAGGGTGAGTGGTGGGTGAAAGGAGCAAAGGAAGAGGGACAGGGTGAGTGTGGTGCGTGACAGGAGCAAAGGACCAGGGACAGGGTGAGTGTGCTGGGTGAAAGGAGCAAAGGATGAGAGACAGGGTGAGGGAGGTGGGTGAAAGGAGCAAATGATCAGGGGCAGGGTGAGAGTGGTGGGTGAAAGGAGCAAATGATCAGGGGCAGAGTGAGAGTGGTGGGTGAAAGCAGAAAAGGATGAGGGACAGTGGGAGAGTGGTGGGTGAAAGGAGCAAAGGTTGAGGGACAGGGTGAGAGTAGTGGGTGAAAGGAGCAAAGGATGTAGGGCAGGGTGAGTGGTGGGTGAAAGGAGCAAAGGATGAGGGACAGGGTAAGAGTGGTGGGTGAAAGGAGCAAAGGATGAGGGACAGGGTGAGAATGGTGGGTGAAAGGAGCAAAAGGTGAGGGACAGGGTGAGTGGTGGGTGAAAGGAGCAAAGGATGAGGGACAGGGCGAGTGGTGGGTGAAAGCAGCAAAGGATGAGGGACAGGGCGAGAGGGGTGGGTGAAAGGAGCAAAGGATGAGGGACAGGGTGAGAGTGGTGGGTGAAAGGAGCAAAGGCTGAGGAACAGGGTGAAAGGAGCAAAGGATGAGGGACAGGGTGAGAGTGATGGGTGAAAGGAGCAAAGGACGAGGGACAGGGTGAGTGTGGTGGGTGAAAGGAACAAATGATGAGGGCCAATGTAAGAGTGATGGGTGAAGGGAGCCAAGAATCAGGGACAGGGTGACAGTGGTGGGTGAAAGGAGCAAAGGATGAGAGACAGGTTGAGTTGGGGGATGAAAGGAGCAAAGAATGAGGGACAGGGTGAGAGTGGTGGGTGAAAGGAGCAAATGATCAGGGGCAGAGTGAGAGTGGTGGGTGAAAGCAGAAAAGGATGAGGGACAGTGGGAGAGTGGTGGGTTAAAGGAGCAAAGGTTGAGGGACAGGGTGAGAGTAGTGGGTGAAAGGAGCAAAGGATGTAGGGCAGGGTGAGTGGTGGGTGAAAGGAGCAAAGGATGAGGGACAGGGTAAGAGTGGTGGGTGAAAGGAGCAAAGGATGAGGGACAGGGTGAGAATGGTGGGTGAAAGGAGCAAAAGGTGAGGGACAGGGTGAGTGGTGGGTGAAAGGAGCAAAGGATGAGGGACAGGGCGAGTGGTGGGTGAAAGCAGCAAAGGATGAGGGACAGGGCGAGAGGGGTGGGTGAAAGGAGCAAAGGATGAGGGACAGGGTGAGAGTGGTGGGTGAAAGGAGCAAAGGCTGAGGAACAGGGTGAAAGGAGCAAAGGATGAGGGACAGGGTGAGAGTGATGGGTGAAAGGAGCAAAGGACGAGGGACAGGGTGAGTGTGGTGGGTGAAAGGAACAAAGGATGAGGGCCAATGTAAGAGTGATGGGTGAAGGGAGCCAAGAATCAGGGACAGGGTGACAGTGGGGGTGAAAGGAGCCAAGGATCAGAGACAGGGTGCGAGTGTTGGTTGAAAGGGGCAAAGGATGAGGGACAGGTTGAGTTTTGGGTGAAAGGAGCAAAGGATGAGGGACAGGGTGAGAATGGTGGGTGAAAGGAGCAAAGGATGAGGGACAGGGTGAGTGGTGGGTGAAAGGAGCAAAGGATGAGGGACAGGGTGAGTGGTGGGTGAAAGCAGCAACGGAAGAGGGACAGGGCCAGAGTGGTGGGTGAAAGGAGCAAAGGACGAGGGACAGGGTGAGAGTGGTGGGTGAAAGGAGCAAAGGCTGAGGAACAGGGTGAAAGGAGCAAAGGATGAGGGACAGGGTGAGAGTGATGGGTGAAAGGAGCAAAGGACGAGGGACAGGGTGACTGTGGTGGGTGAAAGGAACAAAGGATGAGGGCCAATGTAAGAGTGATGGGTGAAGGGAGCCAAGAATCAGGGACAGGGTGACATTGGTGGGTGAAAGAAGCAAAGGATGAGAGACAGGTTGCGAGTGGTGGGTGAAAGGGGCAAAGGATGAGGGACAGGTTGAGTTGGGGGTGAAAGGAGCAAAGGATGAGGGACAGGGTGCGAGTGGTGGGTGAAAGGGGCAAAGGATGAGGGACAGGGTGAGAGTGGTGGGTGAAAGGAGCAAAGGATAAGGGACAGGATGAGAGTGGTGGGTGAAAGGAGCAAAGGATAAGGGACGGGGTGAGAGTGATGGGTGAAAGGAGCAAAGGACGTGGGACAGGGTGAGAGTGGTGGGTGAAAGGGGTAAAGGATAAGGGGCAGGGTGCGAGTGGTGGGTGAAAGGGGCAAAGGATGAGGGAAAGGGTGAGAGTGGTGGGTGAAAGGAGCAAAGGATGATGGACAAGGTGAAAGTGGTGGGTGAAAGGAGCAAAGGATGATGGACAAGGTGAGAGTGGTGGGTGAAAGGAGCAAAGGATGAGGGTCAGGGTGAGAGTGATGGGTGAAAAAAGCAAACGATCAGGGACAAGGTGAGAGTGGTGGGTGAAAGGAGCAAAGGATGAGGGACAGGGTGAGAGTGGTGAGTGAAAGGACCAAAGGGTGATTGGTATGGTGGGACTGAAAAGTAACAAGGGCCAAGGGTGGCGGAAGGGTAGAAATGAAGGCTACAAGAAGAAGAGGGTGATGGGTATGGTGAGAGTCGTGAGTGAACAATGACCAAGGGTGATGGGTAAGGTGAAAGTGGTGAGAGTAACGTGAGGGTGACAGGAGCAAAGGGTGACGGGTATGGCTGTGGACTGGGAGTGGAAGAGTAACTAGAGTGAGAGTGGAACAGGTTATGCTGGGAGATGGCGGAGACGTAAAAAACACGGTTACGAGTTAGGGTATAAATGGCCCACCTCAAAATACCATAATATCTCATTACAACTGAACCCTCAAACCCTCAATCCCTCTCTCACCCTGCTCGGCCGTCCTTCGGAGCTAACGGTGTGGGTGAGTTTTGAGTTGGCGTGGGGGTGGGGGTGGGGAGGGACATTTTTAATGGGAGTGTGGTTGCCCGGGAATGAGTCGAGCGGGGGAGGATAGGGGGCGGGGGGATGCCCTTGGCTGGAGTTTGGAGGTGGGGGTAGGAATGGTAGGGAGGGGGGTTGCTAGGTGAGCGTCGGCTGTGAATCCATCTCAAGAAGTGAGTGAATGATGGCTGAAAAATAAGCCAGATTATGTGGGAAGACGGCGAATAAGCTCGGAGCTAATTTAAGATTGGGGTCAAGTTGGACCCCCGTCGCCCGGCAGATTACGGGTGGGGCCGTTAAAGAGGTGGGAGGGGCCTGTGGTGTGAGTGGGTGGCGGAGCGGATGGAGGAGCGGGAAGGGGGAGGGAAAGTGGCAGAGAGGAGTCCAAGACTGGCGTTTATTACGGGAGCCCATGCATAAAGTGGGCCCCCAGGGGCGGTCGGGGTGGGGCGCGGGGTAGCGGGGTAGAGTGGGTTGATAGGTGGGTACTTGGGGGAAGGGGGTATGGGAAGGGTGATGAGGCAGTTAGAACTTTGGGATTGACTTGGATCGTAATGGTAGGCAATAGCCACGGGGGTGTTGGGGTGGGGTGGTGAGGGTTAAGGTTAGCAACTCACCCCACGACCACCGCCCTCACCCCATGCATCCACCCCTTAGCCCTACCCACTATACCATCGCCCTACCCACTATACCGTCGTCCTATCCCCACGCACCATATATAGCCTGTCCCCCTCCACCCCTTCGCCACCTCCTCCCACCGTCGTCCAACCCTCATCACCCGGCCTCATTCACCCCCCACCCTTGCCCTTCCACCCTCTATCGTACTCTCGTTCACCCACCACTCCCCCATGGACCATACCCTTGCCCCCTCCACAACCGTCACATACCCCACTCCCGGCCCCGTCCCGATGGCCGTACCCTCTTAGCAACAATCCTACCCCCACAGCCATCGTTCTAACCCCACTGCCGCTACTGTCACTCTTACCACCCTCACTGCCGCTAACTTGCTATCCCCACCCCTACCCTGTCCCCCGCTGCGCCGAGCTCCCATGCCACCCTCGCCATCTCCCACCACCCCCGTCCCACCCCTCCCGAGTGCATACACCTTGCTGGTCGAGCCCCCTTGCCCCTAGAAGATGACATGACCATGGTACTCACAGAGTGAGCTGGCTGTGGGGGGAGGTTATGTCTCTGTGTAAGCAGGATCGGGCAAATATCCCACCACTCTCCCAGTAGAGGGGAGGGAGGGGGGGGGGGTTCAAATGATCACCAGATGCAGAATGTGAAAGATGTAGGCATTTTGTTATTGTATGATGAAAGTTGAGCAAAAAAGAAACTTGAAGATAACGTGGGTTCAAACTTTGAGTTTCACGCCTGTATTACGTGTTGATGACAGAGTCGGGGTTCCCCTCGTATATCACTCCCAGCCCTCCCGAACGGTGGAAACCCCTCCATTTTACCCCTACAACACCTCAGCGGTCCACTGTCGACCTTTGGTAGACCCCTTCCTCCCCGGACTTACACTCCACCCCTTCCCATCCCGCACACCGTCTACCGGGGCCTCGGGTAGTTATTTTATGGTCTGCTCGATTTCTCGCCCCTCTCCCCCCCCCCACTCCCACATACATACCAATACCAGCCGTACCCGTGCTACCACCACACCCAACCACTGTCCATCGGCCCATACCCCCGCACAACCCGTCCTACCCCCAGCGCCATCTCCATGGCCCATAACCTGCGCCCCCACCCTCACCCCCCCGCCCACACACCCCGCCCTTAGCGTCAAAAGCTGCCCAAACTCCACACAACCTCCATCTTGTTCCGCTGTTCCACCAACTCCCTACACACACCCATCCACCCTGTCCAGCTGGTGGCCGCCGCACCCCCGTCCACCCCCACCCATACTGTCCCTCTAGTGATCGCCGCATCCTCCCCCCCCACACGCACACACATCCTGCCCAGCTGGTGACCGCCCCACCCTCATCCCGCCCCGCTGGTGACCGCCCCCCCCCTCCCTATCCCCCATCCCGCCCCGCTGGTGACCGCCCCACCCCCATCCCGCCCCGCTGGTGACCGCCCCACCCCCATCCCGCCCCGCTGGTGACCGCCCCACCCCATCCCGCCCCGCCACTGATGGATTGACTGTCAGAAGAAGGAATTGCGTGTCCACGCCGAGTATGGCATCAGCTGAGTCAAGACTGCCACATCGGGGGGGGGGGGGCGAGGGTAACGCGGGGGGTAAGGACGGGGTCTTACCCGCATAAGCTCCCCCAACCAACCCCCCCTCCCCCAACACACACACAACCGCTCACCCGCCGGCCCGACCCGAAACCCCCAACCGTGGCCAACCTCTTTTAAAAAGAACTCCCCATCAGCCCTCTCAGACCCCTAGAGTGGTCTGAGCGTTCAGCAGCCACCCACTTTAACCGCTCTCTTCCTCTCCCACTGTATCTCTATATTGCAGGATGTTTTGCTCTCCCCTGACGCTGTGGCTTGGGCAGTATACGTGCGCTGGTGTCCTCTCCGCAACTCGTCCTTTTTCATACATATATCGTCGTTTTCTATGGAACGTTCAGACGATACATTTTTAGATGTCGACTGCACTTGGTGGAATCCTCCAAATGATCAGAAAGTGTGTCATTATGTGTACATTGTTTGCCTGATTTATAAAGTGGTACACTTTTAACTCTAAGATCATATCGCGTCAATGGTAAGATTTAAGGCAGAGAGGAGCCATGTGACCGGGAATAACCCCAACCTCTTTGCGAAGAAAGACATAGAATTGATCTTGATCTTGCACAAGCAATTACACGAAGGGTAATTTAACCTGTGAGGTCATATACCTCGTATATAGATGGGACCGTGAGTGGAGCTTATTCAACAAGATGATATATTCCTGTCGTATTGGTGTTTACTGGAGCTTTATCCAGCGTGATGCATTATGCCCGTACAACGTAGAGGATGGAGACCGCTCTCCCAGATGTGACACACCGCCCATAGCTGGGCCGCCGCCGCCGCTGTGGTAAAGGGTCATGTGACTGATCGGCGCCCTAAAAACATGCCTTCGTGCGGCTGGACGCCACCCGTTGGGCTGTTGCGAGTAGCTGGTGGCCTGGCACTCTCCATATGAAGCATGTATGCGTCTTGCTCCGTCCCGTCTCGCACTTATTGCGGTGTTTTCTATCGTCACTCCGTCCCGTCTCGCACTTAATGCGGTGTCTCCTATCGTCACTCCGTCCCGTCTCGCACTTTATACGGTGTCTCCTATCGTCACTCCGTCCCGTCTCGCACTTAATGCGGTGTCTCCTATCGTCACTCCGTCCCATCTCGCACTTTATACGGTGTCTCCTATCGTTACTCCGTCCCGTCTCGCACATTATACGGTGTCTCCTATCGTCACTCCGTCCCGTCTCGCACTTTATACGGTCCTATCGTCACTCCGTCCCGTCTCGCACTTAATGTGGTATTTCCTATCGTCACTCCGTCCCGTCTCGCACTTTATACGGTGTCTCCTATCGTCACTCCGTCCCGTCTCGCACTTTATACGGTGTCTCCTATCGTCATTCCGTCCCGTCTCGCACTTTATACGGTGTCTCCTATCGTCACTCCGTCCCGTCTCGCACTTTATACGGTGTCTCCTATCGTCACTCCGTCCCGTCTCGCACTTTATACGGTGTTTCCTATCGTCACTCCGTCCCGTCTCGCACTTAATGCGGTGTTTCCTATCGTCACTCCGTCCCGCCTCGCACTTTATACGGTCCTATCGTCACTCCGTCCCGTCTCGCTCTTTATACGGTGTCTCCTATCGTCACTCCGTCCCGTCTCGCACTTTATACGGTCCTATCTTCACTCCGTCCCGTCTCGCACTTTATACAGTGTCTCCTATCGTCACTCCGTCCCGTCTCGCACTTTATACGGTGTCTCCTATCGTCACTCCGTCCCGTCTGGCACTTTATACGGTGTCTCCTATCGTCACTCCGTCCCGTCTCGCACTTTATACGGTGTCTCCTATCGTCACTCCGTCCCGTCTCGCACTTTATACGGTCCTATCGTCACTCCGTCCCGTCTCGCACTTTATACGGTCCTATCGTCACTCCGTCCCGTCGCGCACTTTATACGGTGTCTCCTAGCGTCACTCCGTCCCGTCTCGCACTTTATACGGTCCTATCGTCACTCCGTCCCGTCTCGCACTTTATACGGTCCTATCGTCACTCCGCCCCGTCTCGCTCTTTATACGGTGTCTCCTATCGTCACTCCGTCCCGTCTCGCACTTTATACGGTGTCTCCTATCGTCACTCCGTCCCGTCTCGCACTTTATACGGTGTCTCCTATCGTCACTCCGTCCCGTCTCGTACTTTATACGGTGTCTCCTATCGTCACTCCGTCCCGTCTCGCACTTTATACGGTCCTATCGTCACTCCGTCCCGTCTCGCACTTAATGCGGTGTCTCCTATCGTCACTCCGTCCCGTCTCGCACTTTATACGGTCCTATCGTCACTCCGTCTCGTCTCGCACTTTATACGGTGTCTCCTATCGTCACTCCGTCCCGTCTCGCACTTAATGCGGTGTCTCCTATCGTCACTCCGTCCCGTCTCGCACTTGATACGGTGTCTCCTAGCGTCACTCCGTCCCGTCTCGCACTTTATACGGTCCTATCGTCACTCCGTCCCGTCTCGCACTTTATACGGTGTCTCCTATCGTCACTCCGTCCCGTCTCGCACTTTATACGGTGTCTCCTATCGTCACTCCGTCCCGTCTCGCACTTTATACGGTGTCTCCTATCGTCACTCCGTCCCGTCTCGCACTTTATACGGTGTCTCCTAGCGTCACTCCGTCCCGTTTCGCACTTTATACGGTCCTATCGTCACTCCGTCCCGTCTCGCACTTTATACGGTGTCTCCTAGCGTCACTCCGTCCCGTCTCGCACTTTATACGGTCCTATCGTCACTCCGTCCCGTCTCGCACTTTATACGGTGTCTCCTAGCGTCACTCCGTCCCGTTTCGCACTTTATACGGTCCTATCGTCACTCCGTCCCGTCTCGCACTTTATACGGTGTCTCCTAGCGTCACTCCGTCCCGTTTCGCACTTTATACGGTCCTATCGTCACTCCGTCCCGTCTCGCACTTTATACGGTGTCTCCTAGCGTCACTCCGTCCCGTCTCGCACTTTATACGGTCCTATCGTCACTCCGTCCCGTCTCGCACTTTATACGGTGTCTCCTAGCGTCACTCCGTCCCGTTTCGCACTTTATACGGTCCTATCGTCACTCCGTCCCGTCTCGCACTTTATACGGTGTCTCCTAGCGTCACTCCGTCCCGTCTCGCACTTTATACGGTGTCTCCTATCGTCACTCCGTCCCGTCTCGCACTTCATACGGTGTCTCCTATCGTCACTCCGTCCCGTCTCGCACTTTATACGGTGTCACCTTTCGTCACTCCTTGTCCGTTCGCATCCATTCTCCTCCGATCGCTTCCTCACTGACCATGCCTCGTCCGTTCGCTTCATTTCTTATCCTTTCTCGTCCGTTCGCGTCAGTCTTTACCCTTTCTCGACATTACTCTTCCGTTCGTTCATTTCTTATCCTTTCTCGTCCGTTCGCGTCAGTCTTTACCCTTTCTCGACATTTCTCGTTCGTTTGCTTCATTTCTTATCCTTTCTCGTCTGTTCGCGTCAGTCTTTGCCTTTTCTCGACATTTCTCGCCCGTTCGCTTCATTTCTTATCCTTTCTCGTCCGTTCGCGTCAGTCTTTACCCTTTCTCGACATTTCTCCTTCGTTTGCTTCATTTCTTATCCTTTCTCGTCCGTTCGCGTCAGTCTTTACCCTTTCTCGACATTTATCGTACGTTCGCGTCATTCCTACCCGTTGTCGTCCATCTCGCGTCGGTCTTTACATCTTCAAGTCATTCTGGGTCAATTCGAGTAATTTTTTAATCTCGTCCATTCGTGCCTGTCGTACCCTTTCTCGACATTTCTCGTTCCTTTCGCGTCACTTCTTACCTTTGCTCGTCCGTTCGCGATCCATTCACATTAATCCTTAACCTTTATCATTCCTGTGCGTCCTTACCTACCCGTCTTCGTCCTTTTGCATCTTTCTTGTCTCTTTCTCTTCTTTTCTTTGCTTCCTCAGTGACCCGTTTTCCTCCGTACACTTCATTTCTCATCTTTTCTGGTCCGTTTTTGTCCGTCCGTTCACGCCATTCCTCACCATTTATCGTCCCTTCTGCGCGACCCTTCGCGTTATTTCCGCGTCCTTTGCTTTTGTTTTTCTCACTGGTCTGGTCTGGTTAGAAGTGTTTTTGTGTGTAATGCATACACGTGTCTGAAATATCCCCATAATTCCCATGCATTACGCCTCGATGCCAGACATCACCTGCCCTGCGTCTTCTATCCATTTCTATTTCTGTTGGCGCCTGCTAACCCCTCTAGTCAAGTTACCCCCCCCCACCCTCTCTCTCTCTCTCCGGGCTGCAGCAACCCCCACCCCCCCCCCCTCCATTTGTCGCCTTCTGCCTTCACTTCGGCTTACTTTTCTTTTCGAGGAAACATATTGCCCGCTCCCTTCCCTGTGATCTTAGCGCCTGCCCCTCCATATAACAACTACCATCACTTAACACCCATCTTGGGCTCCAGACTGGTATTTCAGCAAATTGACGGAAATGTTTTTTTGTCCATCAAATGTCACGGAAACCTCGGGCGACTTCTCCTGTAGGCCCTACATACTGGAGGGAGAGGAGCGTTCGCTGTTTGATGGTACACGGTTCATCCTCGCGTGGTGATTCGATCGCTGTTAAAGGGAAGGCACGAATAGGCTTCAGAGAGATGATGGTTCATGGGGTTCTTGCACGATACACGGCTTGGACGTTGAAGAGAGATGAGCCTCGACTTCTCAGGCGGGATATCGTACATAAGGGCACAATTAGGGGTGATTATTCCATATATATATACTTGCCTTCTTCCAAGATGGTGTGGTCCTATTGGTGTGTTCATAGATTTTTTTTCTTAACGCCTTATGGCCGTGCAATATACGAGATGAAAGCACTCTTCACCGATGTCACATTCGTGTCTTCACATTCCTGATCTTAGTGACATCCTGGCGGCAGGGTAATTTGAAATTATCTCAGTAACAAGTATTTTGGGATTCTATACGCGTGGGTGATATGGTTCCTTCGAAACCTACGATGTTTGCATGCTGTCTAACTTAAGTAATCTTAAAAAGACAACCCGGCCGTTAATGCTTCTTTCATACCATTGTAGGTGTGCGGATTGAGACTTAACCCTGAATATATCTGTTCGCACGTCAACCCATCTCCATAATATATTTATATGTTTGTAATCACCATAAAGTATTACCAATGACAGGTTATATTCCGTAGGCACATCATATATCTAACCATTGTGTTATATGAAATAAATGCCGGTAGAATTTAAAACCGATCATTAACGACTTTGCACCCAACGAACGCTATTATCTCTTCTCATAGCGCTTAATATGAGCTTCAATGCTTTTACTATGAAAATGATGCGGGGTGTCCACGACTGTGTACGTGCAGAATGGTGGATGTGCCATCAATATATGCAATGGAACGTATATGGTTTAAGCCGATAAGAAGTTTACAACCCTACACTTTTATTTGTATTTAACATTTCCCATAAACTCAGATTTTATTTGGACATGATCCCATCGCACTAAGAGACTGGTTCTAAAAAAAGAGCAAACCACACGAATGGATGCACACCGGGCAGTTTTCTATAACGATCAATCAATCAATCAATCAATTTTAGCTATAGCGGAAGTAGCAAGACAACCCAAACCCTAAAATTAAAAACGATGGTTTAAAAGAACGCATTTAAGCCATTCGAAGCGCTCGTGCGACGTATCTTTCGACTTTATAATGGCGAAGAGTACTTTTTCTCGAACAAAACTTTCTGTCCGAGATATCCCGGTGGATAAAACGTACTTTCGGTGGCCGTTGTTTCAGACAGCCGTCTCCGAAAGGTTCTGCGTGCCCGGCCAACCCACGTCACATAGATCGCAGTGGGCAGAAACACAAACTCGCTAAATCACTTTAATCGACGCCGGGATTTCAGCGTAAGTTTTTTAATGTGAAATGCAAAATTCCGTTATTTCCCATGACAATAGCGCGCGGTTGAACGCGTTCACCATGGCGCCGGCACAGACCGTGAATGGGGGTTATCAGAGGGGTTACGTCCATCTGGTCCCCACTTGGTCGTGCCCCATTGTGGCACCATGGTCTGGGATAAACCCCTCCACTACAGACTTTACGTGAAGTTTAAATGGCAGAAAATGCACGCGGCTTTGCTTCTCCTGCCAGATTTGTCTTTACTTTTATATTTTTTGCTCAGCTCAAGTACTTGCCTCATCTAAAGAAATGCACTGGGTGTGAAAATATTATACTGGGATAACCCGATTTTCGCAGTGGAACGGCTGCTGTATGTATGTCCTATATTCCGTGGAGAGTATGCATTGCGCATTGCGCCTTTACGTGAGATTGACCCCACCCCCTTCGTGTCTCTCCGTGGTGGCGTTTCCATGGTGAGAGTATTACCGGATTATCCCTGTTGGTAACCTCGTGCCTCTGGAGCTTTCTCTCTATGGTGGCTGGTCCACACCAGATGCTCTATCGGGGGTCTTTCCAATGTTGGTTCTTCTGTTCCTGACTGTCGTGCTGCATATTTATAGATGTTGGGTCATGTGTCGCGTTTCTGTCCGTGTCGTGTGTCAGTCTGTGTTGTGTGTCAGTCTGTGTCGTGTTTCAGTCTGTGTCGTGTGTCAGTCTGTGTCGTGTGTCAGTCTGTCATGCGTTTGTCCGTTTATATGTCTGTGTCGTGTGTCTATCTGTGTGTTGTGTGTCTGTCTATGTGTGTGTCTTGTATCTGTCTGTGTGTCGTGTGTCTGTCTATGTGTCTTGTGTCTGTCTGTGTGTCGTGTCTCTGTGTGTCGGTTTGTCCACCACTGCTATGTGTCTGTCTGTGTGTCATATGTCTGTGGGTATCATATGTCTGTGGGTGTCATATGTCTGTGGGTATCACAACCCTTTTAAATAGGGAATTAGATTTCATTGTGCGTTGGTTACGTTTAAATAAACTTACACTGAATGTAAATAAAAAAAAGTACATGGTATTTACATCAACCCGTAAGAAAGTTATAGCTTCCACCAATGTTGAGATAATGGGTCAATGTATTACAAAAGTCACAAAAACGAAATTCCTAGGGGTGTATATCGATAGTAATCTAACATGGAAGGAACACATAGCATATATAAAAGGAAAAATCGCACGAGACTTAGGCGTAATTACTAAAGCTCGGAAGTATTTTAAAACTGAAACCCTCCGTACGCTCTACTTCTCATTTATCCATCCATACATTCTTTATGCTCATGAACTATGGGGAACTGCTTGTCAATCTTATCTTTGGCCACTTGTTGTGCTGCAAAAAGAGCTGTTAGAATTATTACTGGTGTAGAAAGAAATGCTCATACAGATCCGCTGTTTCGAAAGCTGAATATTGTACCTTTGTCGAATATGGCTGAATATTGCATGTTGATATTTATGTTCAAACTCTATACAGGTCAGCTACCAAAGGTGATTGCCTCTTTATTTATCAATAATTATCAAATACACGGTTATGGTACTCGAGGATCCAAGTTGTACCACACACCTAAGGCCAGAACGAATTATCTACGGAAGACTGTGAAGTATAGAGGTAGTATAGTGTACAACGAATGGTGCAATAGAATAAATTTCAACGCCGATTCAATAGAAGTGTATAAACGAGAGCTCGGATCAAAGATATTTGTCCATCCCCAAAATCCATGAAGTGCTGACTTACCATGCAATAAGCCTTTTCTGTTTTTTTTTGTTTTTTTTGTTTTTTTTTCTATGATTTGTATCCAGTCTAGCTGACTTACCATGCAATAAGCTATTTCTGTTGTATTTATTTGTTTTGTTCTTTTTCTTCCATGATTTGTACACAGTCTAGCTGATATGTGAATAATATGAAGTATTTTGTATGAGCTCTGCAGCTAATAAGCCTTGCTTCTGCTGCTGTTAATTTGTTGAATGTGACTGCCTTTTGATGTTGTATAAGCTTGTCAAACAACTGTAACTGATTTAAGTGAACAATAAACCGATTCAATTCAATTCAATTCAATTCAATCATATGTCTGTCTATGTGTCATATGTCTGTGGGTATCATATGTCTGTCTATGTGTCATATGTCTGTCTGTGTGTCATTTGTCTGTCTGTGTGTCATATGTTTGTCTGTGTGTCATATATCTGTCTGTGGGTCATATATCTGTCTATGTGTCATATGTCTGTTTATGTGTCATATGTCTGTCTGTGTGTCATATGTCTGTCTGTGTGTCATATGTCTGTATGTGTCATATGTCTGTCTGTGTGTCATATGTCTGTCTGTGTGTCATATTTCTGTCTGTGTGTCATATGTCTGTATGTGTCATATGCCTGTCTGTGTGTCATATGTCTGTATGTGTGTCATATGTCTGTGGGTACCATATGTCTGTCTGTGTGTCATATGTGTGTCTCTGTGTCATATGTCTGTCTGTGTGTCCTATGTCTGTCTGTGTGTTATATTTCTGTCTGTGTGTCATATGTCTGCCTGTGTGTCATATGTCTGTCTATGTGTCATATGTCTGTCTGTGTGTCATGTCTGTCTATGTGTCATATGTCTGCCTGTGTGTCATATGTCTGTCTGTGTGTCATGTATGTCTATGTGTCATATGTCTGTCTGTGTGTCATGTCTGTCTGTGTGTCATATGTCTGTCTGTGTGTCATGTCTGTCTGTGTGTCATATGTCTGTCTGTGTGTCATATGTCTGTCTATGTGTCACATGTCTGTCTGTGTGTCATATGTCTGTCTGTGTGTCACATGTCTGTCTGTGTGTCATACGTCTGTCTGTGTGTCATATGTCTGTCTGTGTGTCATATGTCTGTCTGTGTGTCATGTCTGTCTGTGTGTCATATGTCTGTCTGTGTGTCATATGTCTGTCTGTGTGTCATATGTCTGTCTGTGTGTCATATGTCTGTCTGTGTGTCATATGTCTGTCTGTGTGTCATATGTCTGTCTGGGTGTCATATGTCTGTCTGTGTGTCATATGTCTGTCTGCGAATGTGTACCACGTGTCTCCTCGTCGCATCCGTCCACGTAGGAGACAATGCAGTCTCGGTTCTGGTCGCCTTTCCGCAACTTAAGACAAATTAAACATGCATAAACCTCACTGTAAACAAGCTCACTACAAACAATTCAATAGAATATGTTCAGATTTTTAGATATTTTCTCAATATATTATATATAGTTGTCCATATGCATATACGTACCTTTCGGGTACGAATGTGATATTATTTTGGTTAGAATACATCGCTGAAAGACATTCTCATTCAAGCAATATTGACAATCGGCTCACTTAGCTATTACTAAATACCCTGAAATATCTGAGATTCCTGCTCAAATACATAGTCTGTGTAGGCGCCCCCACAGTACAGAGTTCGGCCGGTGTGCCCGGCGTCATCAAGAGGGCAAGGGGTATAGTCCAAGACCAGGATATTGATCTGGCCCAGCATGCTTGATGCGTGCACAAAGATGGCCTAAAACTTCCCATTCGATCTATCATCTGCTGCGCGTCACTCGGCCTCTGCCCCGATCTCTCTTCAGATTTGGAAACCATGGCTCTGGATCCGTCTTCAAATTTCTCCGTATCTCTGTACTGCTTTTTGCCGGAGCCCCCGTATGCACATCACCCCCCTCTCCCTGTCTTCCCCCTCCCCACGCCCCTCCCCCGCCTAGCCCTCCCTCCCTACCATATGGTCTATTACCCGCACACAGCACGGCTTTGGCACGGCAACACGCACCCAAGTGGCCTCAAATTAAACTCGCGACGTCACCATCGGGTTTTTACCATGATCCGGAAATCAGCTCTACGCAGCTACGCCACCTAGCGAGAGCGGGACAGTGGTGGTGGAGATTGAAAACCCCCGTCTTATCTCGCAGCACGTGTCCTCAAAGGCCACTGGGCACGCGGGATTGTCACCGACATTATTGCAAGAATAGCAATGGCTGCCCAAGATAATTACGCGGCGTGCTGCTTTGACAAAAGAGGATACATTGTAAGCTCTTTGGGTAAAATCCGTTCACTCTCTCGCCGATAGATGGCGCGAAGCGGGGCACGTGTCTCCTTCTTTGTAGATATAAATAACGCAGCGAGACATGTAAATTTGGGGTCCAAATGGATTGTGTGTCTTGTAGGCTTTGTAATTAAGCCAATAAAAATAAAGGAATCGAAATATATATAGAGAAAGAAAAGTTGCGAGAAACGAGTCCATTAAACGGGCGCAGCTTATAATATGACAGCCACAATATATCTTACATCGATTTTAGCAAAAAGAGCCGAAATATTGCAGCATCAAGAAGGGAAAAATACGCGGAATACTTATAATTATTGTGCATAATACATTATTGCTTCACTTTACACTTTAGTCGGTATGATCCTGTTGCTGTTAATTTGATTTACGAGTTGTCAACAGAGTATATTATGCAGTTTGCTCACAATATACGTAATATTAAACAATCACGCGGGTCGCCTGAAACGTACTGTGAATCAAATACTTGCCCAAAGTGCACTCACAAAAGAATACACGCATTTATTTAAAATGAATCAAGTCTTGTCCAGTATTGAATCGCTATCGCTAGCGATGTTACAAGATTAATATTTAAAGATTGGCAATTTGCGCCCAGTAGACATACTGGCTGAGGCTGGAACCAGGCGGCAAAACTGTGTAATGCCCCGAAATGGAAACAGAAAAAAAGTCAAGGTAGAATGTCGAATAGTGTACAATTGAGCCAGGGACCCGAACGGATTATGAGAAACGTCGTTAGCTAGGCAGTCTGAGCGGGAAAACATAGGATTTAACCCCACACCGCTCCTTGGGCCCCCGTTCTGTCTTGCGCCTTTTTGTGTTTTTGTTTTTTTGATTGGTGTTTAGTGGGTCTGCCACTAGGGGTTCTTGCGGCGCTGTCGGTGGCTTGACGGATCACGTCGAGGTTCAAGTCACAGCCCCGACAGAGACGCATCTCCAACTGTGTGCCTTCCAGATCTTTTACTTCTTTATTTATAGTGTGCGAGGAGGCTTCGCGAACCCTCTTCCGGATACGAGTCCCACTCGGGGACTCCAGAGATCAGCGAAATATCCGCCTAATACAAAGGACACGTTGCCCCCCCCCCCCACCCCCCCTCTCCCATTTCCTTACTTCTTCCACACACCAAACTGCCCCCTCTCATTTCCATGCCCGTCTAGGCGCCACGCCACGCCAGCCAAGCCCCTGTCCCGCCATGGGTGTACCGCCAACCACTCATTTTATAGTGACATCGTCCTCCTCCATGGAAGCCGTCTCCTTATACTCTTTCCTCCCTTCTGAGTTAGCGCTAATTCCGAAAGACTGAGCCAGATCCAGGGATAAAAGAAAGCATAGAGGACCACACCCACGACGGAGGTTGGGAGCGAGGAGGGTGGGAGGGAAGGGGGAATGCATGTGTGTGTTTATTTGTTTTGATGGAGCACTAGGGGTGGCCTTTCAAGTGGTTTCTCACTCCCATAAAAACAAGACCCTTGGGCATTTATATTAATCTGACTGGAGTTCCAAGACTGGGGCATTGTGAGGAATCAAACGGCACCATGCTCGTCGACTCGCTGAACCCGCTCGTTGCACTTAATGACCCCCCACATAAAGATTTTGCGTTCCCCCGTATCTACGCATGTCGATACAAGTGGGTAAGACCGTATGACCGTGTCACCCATATTCTCTGATCATCCCTCTGTTGCTCAACTGTTATTAACTCTTTTAATAAAAAGATACACACGCGGCACAGCAACTTATAACGCATCTCGTTATGACGTCCACGTCACGTGATTGAAATCTCCCTGAGCGAGAGTCTATTACTTCAAATGAGAAGCAAGCACAACTGGTTTCTGGTTTCTGCTTCCGGTCGATAAGAGCCATTTATTCTAGGAATAACGCCGAAAAAAACTCAAATTGTCGCATCTGAATTGGTATCTATGGTGACCACTTCCAGAGATAAAAGACGGTGATAGTGAGGCATCGTATTTGGCGGAGATCATGCATCACCGCTCGCCAGCATCGATGGGGAATGAACGCATTGCCAGTGACAGAACCTCACAGCGCATTATCGCTCGCCAGCATCGATGGGGAATGAACGCATTGCCAGTGACAGAACCTCACAGCGCATTATCGCTCGCCAGCATCGATGGGGAATGAACGCATTGCCAGTGACAGAACCTCACAGCGCATTATCGCTCGCCAGCATCGATGGGGAATGAACGCATTGCCAGTGACAGAACAACACAGCGCATTATCGCTCGCCAGCATCGATGGGGAATGAACGCATTGCCAGTGACAGAACAACACAGCGCATTATCGCTCGCCAGCATCGATGGGGAATGAACGCATTGCCAGTGACAGAACAACACAGCGCATTATCGCTCGCCAGCATCGATGGGGAATGAACGCATTGCCAGTGACAGAACAACACAGCGCATTATCGCTCGCCAGCATCGATGGGGAATGAACGCATTGCCAGTGACAGAACAACACAGCGCATCACCGCTCGCCAGCATCGATGGGGAATGAACGCATTGCCAGTGACAGAACAACACAGCGCATTATCGCTCGCCAGCATCGATGGGGAATGAACGCATTGCCAGTGACAGAACAACACAGCGCATTATCGCTCGCCAGCATCGATGGGGAATGAACGCATTGCCAGTGACAGAACAACACAGCGCATTATCGCTCGCCAGCATCGATGGGGAATGAACGCATTGCCAGTGACAGAACAACACAGCGCATTATCGCTCGCCAGCATCGATGGGGAATGAACGCATTGCCAGTGACAGAACCTCACAGCGCATTATCGCTCGCCAGCATCGATGGGGAATGAACGCATTGCCAGTGACAGAACAACACAGCGCATTATCGCTCGCCAGCATCGATGGGGAATGAACGCATTGCCAGTGACAGAACAACACAGCGCATTATCGCTCGCCAGTGTGATTGAAAGCATTGTTCTTGACAAGATGGCGAAGAGGATTGGAATGATGAACGCATCCATAAAAACGGTAGCAAATCCCATATTCCTTGGTTAAAACAAAACAAAAACCTTTTATGGTTAAATCGGGGGATAGTTTATTGATCACTTTAGCAGCGTGATATTTCTAACGAGTATTTTTAGTTAACTTTGTGGTCTGATATATTCTAACGAATGTTTGTAGTTAACTTTAGCGGTCTGATATTTCTAATGAAAGTTTCTTTAAAAATAAGGAATAATTCTTCCCTCCATCGACCCACAATGCTTCATCCTGCCGGAAGCATTGACCGGAATCTAAAACCCACTAACGAGTTTTACTATTTATTATATAAACTAAAGCGCCTTACACTGAGGCAGCAACACCATGTGGTGCCATTTATTCCTTATTTTATTGCTTTGCCCACGTCCATCTGGCTGAGATAATACTCCAGTGGATGGACGCTCTAGCGAATGTCCGCTATAAACTCGCCACAATTGTGTCTGCCGGAAGTGACCCCATCTCGACCCGTCTTGTGCGGGCCCCATCAGTTCCGCGAAAACGCACTGAATAACCTCATGGCCGCAGAAATCGAATGATATATATATATATGATTATGTCACGCAATTAGTTTGGAACACTATTTTACCGGTTAAGCTCTAAGTAGAATCATAAAAGAGTAATAATGGCATCATTGCATCGACAGAGATAAAAAGGATACCGGATGTCTTTACAAGCTGCGTTTGAAGATGGAACGACCCAGTAAAAAGTGTTATCGAGTGTGTTGGGCTCCCAAATGATGATAAAGGCCTAATAAAACTCGTTATGAAATATGAGAATAGCAGAGATATTTACAAAGAGTTGTGTCCCGAGAAATGGAACAAGGATGCCTCCGCTCCCAGATGCTAATAATGAGGGTTAATTCAGCGTATATACAATGAAGTAACTCACAAAGCAGCGGGGCACAAATATAATATTATAGGCGTATTTACTGGTGTCCCATAATGTTTAAGCATGTTATGGCTCATTAACAGTCCTTGGCCAATGATAATCGGCGAGCGGTTCATGGCATGGGTTAATTACGATGATGGTCGACTTCAGTGATCCACGGCTTGGTTAATTACAGGTAGCCAATCGACCGTGGTAGGACAAATTATCGATAAACAACGATCCATGAATTATTACAAATTATTTTCAGCCTACTTCGTTGATTTATTTCTTGAACATTCCGACTTTCGCACTTGTGGGGTGAGTCGTACAATTATCGTAGGTCCTTTCCCTTGGCGTTGACAAACGCGATTCTGTCACCCAGAAACAAGTCCTGAAACCCTGGGCGACCAACCAAACCTTGGCTGGCAGGTGATCTATCACAAGTTTTGGCCTGTTTTAGCTGGTCTCTGTCTCTCCGATCTTGCCCAGCCAGGTCAGCATGACATGCAAAAGTTTATGAAAACCTTGCCCGGGACTCATTAGAAAAGCGCCGCCTGGCGAGCAATATGATGCATCGGCTGGCGCGGGAGAAAGCAAGAAATAGTGATTATCAATGGCGGACAGCAACGAAACAAGATAAGTCCAACCGCCGTGAAGCCACTAACGACACAACCGCGCCCGCCACTCACATTTTTCACGATCATGGTATTTTTATGAACCATTTCTCATATGTGCGCTATCCATCACACCGTGGGGATTGCACGCGGGGTAAAAGTTGACGGCTTCCAAAAAGAGCCGTTAATACAAAGATTCTAATGTAATAGGGCGATATGACATTTTGCACTCGGGTGAATAGGCCGCTTTCGTTATTCAAGCTCATTTGAAAGAAGGCGATAGAATTAACTGACGTATATCACATCTCGTATTTCACGAGGTATCACGAGATCTGTGCATTATAGGTCGCGCCGAATGATAGTTTGATTGATCGAGAAGTCGATGAGGTGACGTAGAATTGATGGCCTGCTGGGTGCACAATGGGTGCTTAGCTAGGACCACAACAGCTTGCCCACTTTTTTGTGGTACAAGCAAGCAATTATGCATCGCCATTATCACGCATTTAAATGTTTTATTACAAAACCGCCGCCCAATTCAGGTTCTTTATTATCTTTATACTGTTTATTCCAGACACATACAAGTCATGGCCAAGGAATCATATTGCGTAGAAATAATAGTATGTAGCTTCAATTCCGAACCTAGTTGTGACTTTTAATAAAGTTAAATTATGTTAAACATTTCATTCTATCAAAAACAAGGGGCAAAACGATAACAGTGCAACCTCAATACCTCAATAAGGGAACGAATATGCTGATGACCATACAACCTTACAAGTGGCCACCCAAATATGTTAATACCCATACAACTATACAAGTGGCCACCCGAATATGCTAATAACCATACAACCTTACAAGTGGCCACCCGAATATGCTAATAACCATACAACCTTACAAGTGGCCACCCAAATATGTTAATAACCATACAACTATACAAGTGGCCACCCGAATATGCTAATAACCATACAACCTTACAAGTGGCCGCCCGAATTTCCAAATTGTTTTTTTATTGCTAGAGAGAATGATACTAACGAAGTTATTGACAATGCAGATAACGCGCTAAAGAACGAAATAAATGTGACTGGAAATTGATCCTTCTGACGTGTGAACGGCAATTAGGCAACTATACGCTTTAAACACCGAAACACTTAAAGGTTGACCTAAAATATTTACTTCTCAAATTGCCTTTTAAGCACACAAACTAGATAGTTTGTGATATTAATATCGCATTTCTTTGCGAATTGGTGTTATTCCGCATTTTTCAAATATGCTTTAGAGTTAATATATCAAATCATGGTTATTATTATTATTATTGTGACGAACACAGACCATACGGGATCCCGCCTTTATTGAATCTCGAGCCTGTGACCACGTCACCTCTGTGAGTCCCCGTTACCCGTCCAGTCGGCCTGAGTCGTATGCGCCCACGCATTAGTCCCCTCCGCTCCCTTCCCCTCCCCTCTCCCGCCTTCCTTCTCCGCCTTGTTCTCCCCCACTCCCTTCCCCCGTCTTTCCTCCCCCCCCCCTCCCCTCACCCTCCCACTCCCTAAATATCTCGCACCCCTTTCCCCTGCCCCTCTCGCCCACCCCCATCGTCCGACACCGCCCCTTTCACTCTCAGTCCCCAGGCATCAAGAAGCCGTTAAGACAAACTACGGATGTGATCATTCATGACAAAACTCGGCCAGCGGCGCATTTAAGCAGATTAAGCACCATAGTAAGCCGTATGCAGCAAGCAGATTGGGAGTCCCATCTCTCTTTGTCGATTTGTGAAATGGCACATTATATTGGTCTTGTGCATTTGCTGGTGGCTGTCTTCTTTCTGTTATTATTGTATTTATTACGCATCGTCACTTTTATTTCGACATTATGTTATAAATCGGCGCGGTATTATTACGTCCAGAACTGATCTCCCGTATTTTGTGGGTCATAGTGTCGTTCCGATGTCAGATGTTGTTTTTATATTGATTACGACAGCGGAAATCTATAGTTGTGTGCTATCTGTCAAAGTATTTTTGTCAAGTTTACTAGCATAACTTTAATATTGGACTTTTTATAAAGCCTTCGAACTTGTCATTCAATTGGCATATATACGACGTCGCGACCTCTATAATAAAAAAGATAATAAACTAAATGCACTGAAATTCTAGATAATAACATCGGCAATTTTCAACATTCAGTGTTGAGTATATAAATATGTAAATATGAGTATCGCGTGGCAGAATAATTTTATTTACCCCTATTTACCTATACCGATATATAATTAGTTCTTTGTCCCGAATTTTTGTTCTTGGTTGATTGATCTGGCGTCACAATATGATGCATGATTTAACGATGATGACGCATGAATTCACTGACACGGATCTTGTACGGTGATGCGATAACGAGGGCCTTACTCTGTGGTTTGTTCCTAGTCAGTCAAGTAGCAAATTCGAAGGCGAACCAGCGATTGCAATATACCTCTCTATCTCATCCACCGATGACAAGATGCGGTAGTTGATGAGCACGGGACCCATCACTTTGACCCTTCCCTCTAGATCAGCTCCTGTTCGTACATCTTGCAGTCGCCATCCAGGGGGATTGTTATATGTTCGCAGGGGCAATATGACACGATTCATCCACGGTGCCCCGTTAGGTAGTCTCTGACAAACGTCCGACCATCGCCATGGGGCGAGAATAACTGTGGTGCTTGAATGCATTACTGCACCCTGCTTAGTCCATATCTGTGGATAAATATGGAGCCAATACAGGCCCAGATTCATCCTGCAATAACGACATGAAATATATGCCAAACAATCGCCAGTTGCCGACACCGGAACCGTGTATGGTAATGTGATATATATAAATGGTTCCCGATAAATGAGTCATCTTTTCGCGTTGGTTGAAGATACAATGAAGGCTGAAAGAACAAAATAAAATTCCTAGTTGGCATAGAAGGTGGCAAATGCTTTATCCACCTAGAAGTGAAACTGCTTATAATCCAGACAATGATAAATTACTTGCCCAAATGCCGAATCAAGACGACCTGCCTGGCACCTTTCAACAGCGGTATGAAGAAATGTCATGGATATCACTCAGTTCCCGGGTTGTCGAGAAATGCAGGAAATGATTAACAAGCCATATGGGTGTATACACGGTCCAGCCCCAACAATTCTACATCCCCCCTCGCCCTTTGGGTGATAAATAAACTACTATGGGGATATGTCGGGATCGCCAAGATCAGATTTACATAAACCTGCTTGGCTCATTATACAATACAAACAACTCGGACACACGGAACAGGCGAAGTTGTCGACAATGATCAGCATGCCACTGGAGTCATCTTTGTCATCCTTTATTACATTTTGCCTGAACATGCACGGTGACAGTGAGAGATTTTGCTATTCTATTCGGCCAATTATTATGTGCTTCTCCATTCGCTTGTCGAGAGTGGTGACAGGGCTACATGGCAGTAAATGCAGATTCGTACGGTTATTTGTAGGAGTTCCCCAGGGAATTGAAAGGAAGCTATGCAGACAGCGCCAAACTTTGTTCCGCGGATGAATCTGTCCACATTGGACTGTTGGGCAACGCAGTGAAAACGGTGCCAGTTTTATTTGTGTTTTATCGGTTTGGGTGGAATTTGGGTGAAATAGGTCGAAGCGATGGGGCTGGGATTTATCAGCCAAGCTGTCATGTCATCGAAAGACATGATGGAGAGGTACATTACAGAACCAGTCCTGTTTTGTTGTGTCTCTAAATTCATACCTTGACCGGGAGAGGAGACGTGAGTAAAAGACAGAGACTGCAATGCGGCCCTTCAAGAACAATCAATACACTCGTTCAGCGATCTCAGCTGATGATACCCCGACGCAATGTCCGAAATTTCAGTTTTTTAAACCAACACCCTCATCGTCCGGAAAAGTGAAAGTTATCATTGTCTTCCATGTTGACGGAGCAGTACAATTTGTTTCTGTTCAAGATATAAATGTTTTACTACAATTATTATAACGGCAAGAGGACGTATTTTCATCGTGTTGTGGTGGGAGTGGTGGGGGTCGAAACTAATTATATTTGTGATAACTTAGCCATAGCCCGAGTGTAGAATCTCAGTTTTCACAGTTACATTATGATGAAGTAACGGCGATCAAGGGAGAACAACGCAAACCATGTATCAACCGGCTAAATGGATCAGCCCCGTTTTACACTGCGCACAGCTTGCGTTGGTTGCCAGATTGGGGATAATAAATCTGCTTAAATACGACAGCAATCGCGTTTCCCCAAGAATGATGGCCTTCGTAGTTCGTTCCAACAGCTTCTTGGTGCCCGTGACCGATCACTAGACGAAAAGCAGGTGGCCCGGGTCAACCTGGAGGGGAGGAGGGAGATGCTGCGCGTACCATGGCAAGAGGGTATCTGTGGAATACAGCTGGGAGCGTCAAGCCATCGCCGTAAAGGTCTACGCTCTAGTGCGACACCGAAAAGCTGCGCCGCCTACGCTGGGGAAAGCAGTTACAGACACACACCGTAAAAAATGTATAACAGTTAAAATGGTCACACAAAGGCTGTGGATATCTGTTTCGTTATTTCAGGGGCATTATATAAAAACTGAACAGTATACGTCAGTCGGTCAGTCAACCCCATAAGGGTCAGTGGTATATGCCTTTTACATCTTATTTTCTCTCCGTATTTCATTATCTGTAGTGGGTTTTTACCATATATTGGTAAAAAAAAACATGAGTTGAGGTTTATTCCTTAAATTTACGGCTGAATGCAATAAATTCGCAACGACCGTAAACATCAATGTCGGCAGAAAACCCCTTTTGGCTGCTGCCAGGTCAGTGACCAGTTATACAATGTATAGAAGCCAATTCACGAAAGCCGTTCATCCTGCTATAACGATATTGATGCCGTCTGGCCGTCCCCATCCCAAGTTAAAGGGCCACTGCCACGATGCCAACTGATGCTGTGAAAGTTATTGCGCACTCGCTACCATTTTGAAGCGATGCTTGATAATTCCCCTTGGTATGAATATTATCGTTTTCAATTTATTTATCAACACAATGCCGTATATCTTATTTACGAACACATTAATTACATTGACTGCAGAATGCAGTATTCAAACAAATTAAACGAGTCTGCTGCGACACATTAAGGTACGATACATATATTAAACGAATAATAAGACCTGATGTTGCTAAGCAACATGGTGCACACGGAACATACATCTTAGCAACGAATTGCGGGACACTTGATTGGCCACCAGCCGTCGGCTTCTATTGATCTGACTGAGCTGGTCAATAACTCAGTGACATCAAAGGTGCCGCCATCATGTAAGCCAGACCGACGCTTTACATCACCCGCAAATGGTCTTTTTATTCCTGCAATTGCCGGGCAGGATGGTCCGGCATTTACATCCCATACACGCCACCCCTACCCTCAGCCCTCCTCTCCCACGGCACCAGAGCCTTTCGCTCTTTACACTATTGCCGTCGGCTTTCTCCCTGTATCCTATGTCTGACTCCAAATGGTCGGTGATTGCGACGACTGCAGTATTCCTTCCTTTAGCTTCAGCCGTCTTCTCTGTGGGGCCTCCATCACGGCTTCTAGGCAGTATTTTTGCATAACTCCCCCCCCCCCACCGCTCTATCCACCCTCCGGACAAGTCCAAATCGTTCTTCAGTGGTGATATGCACCACTGTTCCCCTCGGACTGAGGTTATCTAGGCCTGCAGGGGAGGGCTACCCTCATTAGGACGCCATGCAAAACTGGGCTGTTCTGAATAAGTTATAATATCTTGAGGGCCAACGTAAATGTGGGTAGTGGTACTATGGGCAGTTGCCCACTCGGTTAATAGCATGGTGGTCGCCCCTTCTGGCTATGCTTACACGGTAAACAGGACCACATGCAGCTCCAATTTCCGACCACCTGACGCAAACCCGTCTAAACCGTCTAGCCTTAAAACCGTCTAAACTCAAATCGCCTATTACTGGATCACCTACACATACCTTGACACCTACGACAATCTGAAAAAAAAAACATTACCACCTTACCCATGACCCAACCACCAACACCCACATTACCCACAACACCATCACCAGCACCCACCTTATCCAATGACCCATCACCAGAACCCACCTTAACCAATGACCCATCATCAACACCCAACTTACCCTAGAATCCATCGCCAACACCCACCTTACCCACACTATCACCAGCACCCACCTTAACCAATAACCCATCATCAACACCCAACTTACCCTAGAATCCATCGCCAACACCCACCTTACCCACACTATCACCAGCACCCACCTTAACCAATAACCCATCATCAACACCCACCTTACCCCAGAATCCATCGCCAACACCCACCTTACCCACACTATCACCAGCACCCACCTTTACCAATAGCCCATCATCAACGCTCACCTTACCCTAGAATCCATCGCCAACACCCACCTTACCCTAGAACCCATCGCCAACACCCACCTTACCCACACTATCACCAGCACCCACCTTTACCAATAACCCATCATCAACACCCAACTTACCCTAGAATCCATCGCCAACACCCACCTTACCCACACTATCACCAGCACCCACCTTAACCAATAACCCATCATCAACACCCACCTTACCCTAGAATCCATCGCCAACACCCACCTTACCCACACTATCACCAGCACCCACCTTTACCAATAACCCATCATCAACACCCAACTTACCCTAGAATCCATCGCCAACACCCACCTTACCCACACTATCGCCAACACCCACCTTAACCAATGACCCATCATCAACACCCAACTTACCCTAGAATCCATCGCCAACACCCACCTTACCCACACTATCACCAGCACCCACCTTAACCAATAACCCATCATCAACACCCACCTTACCCCAGAATCCATCGCCAACACCCACCTTACCCACACTATCACCAGCACCCACCTTTACCAATAGCCCATCATCAACGCTCACCTTACCCTAGAATCCATCGCCAACACCCACCTTACCCTAGAACCCATCGCCAACACCCACCTTACCCACACTATCACCAGCACCCACCTTTACCAATAACCCATCATCAACACCCAACTTACCCTAGAATCCATCGCCAACACCCACCTTACCCACACTATCACCAGCACCCACCTTAACCAATAACCCATCATCAACACCCACCTTACCCTAGAATCCATCGCCAACACCCACCTTACCCACACTATCACCAGCACCCACCTTTACCAATAGCCCATCATCAACGCTCACCTTACCCTAGAATCCATCGCCAACACCCACCTTACCCTAGAACCCATCGCCAACACCCACCTTACCCACACTATCACCAGCACCCACCTTTACCAATAACCCATCATCAACGCTCACCTTACCCTAGAATCCATCGCCAACACCCACCTTACCCACACTATCACCAGCACCCACCTTTACCAATAACCCATCATCAACGCTCACCTTACCTGAGAACCCATAACCAACATCAACTTACGCAAGAACCCATCACCAACACCCATCTGGCCCACAAGCCCATTGCTAACACCCACCTTACCCTCAACGCCACCACACATCAGTTGTCTTACCCCTGCGATTCCATCCTCATCCACGTTCTCATTCAAACGACCCCTCATGCCGTGACCCCGTGACCGTGATCTTCACCATTATCCCAGTCCTTGTCTACACCAATCCCTCAGCTCGATGCCCCAATATCTCTACTCCTCTGAATCAAACCAACCCTCCATTTCCTTCCCCCTATATTCTCAGCACCCTCCAAGTCCTGAATCACCCCTCCCCCGCCCCCCCTTAATTTCCTTACCCCCATATTCTCACCCCCACCCCTTCCGGGGGAGAAGCTCGTGACCCTCTCCACGTCCTGAATCAAACCAACCCTTCATATCGTACCGCACATCGTCACCCCGCACACCCCGCACACCCGGTATATGTACCCCCCTCCCGCCCCCTGGCCCGGCCCCACACGCTACCCCGTCCGCCACGCTACCCCCGTCTCCCACCCTACCCACGTTAACCACCATACCCCCGCCATCCTCACCCTCCCCCCTGTCCCCCACCCTACCCCCGTCCGCCACCCTACACCCGCTCCCCCCCCCGTAGGCGCAATGAGCCCCTGCGCTGTCCCCGCTCCTGTTCTGTGCCTCCCACTCCGCCCGCCAGATAGGCGCTCCGAGTCTTCTAATGAGGCAGATTTACACAGAGCATAAATAACCAATCTCGTGCCCCGCGCAGGAAATCGTCCCCAGGACCGCATCACGAAGACTGCTGCGTGTGTGTATTCCGCCGCATGTAGTTCCCCCCGAGTCGCTTGCCTTTGAGAGAACCTTTGATCTCTGCGGTGCTGGATGGCATATCCTAACCCTGCGACTAGGCAGTGACCAATCATATCCCTTTCCGCTGTAAATGTTTTGACAGTCGGTAAATTCTTTGCAGAACGGCAGGTGGCGGTGTTTTCATGTGCCGTCGGCGGGACGTCATGAAATTTGCTCCCAATCTCCTCTTCACATTATGGTCACGGATAGCGTTCATAAACGTATCCTTCCGCTAAACCAATGGTCGGGTAAAAAAGTGCCCTGCTGAACATATCCACCTATAAACTAATAACACTCATTGCATGCTTAACCCGATTACCCTCCAAAAACCAACTGCCTCCCTCAACCCATCAGGACCTTAAGGCGATCGCATGTCTAAGGCATCATCTTAAACCCAATTATTCTCTTAACCGACTCCCTGCTAAAACTGAAAGCCTATCTAAGCTAGTTAGTCCCAGGGGCTTATTTCACGAACATGGTTTAGACGGCTACGGGGCTTAGTGGACTAAAATCACCACTGATCTCTCTGGCTCTCTTGGTCTTACGTCTTCATCGTGATTGATTTCTTGAACAATTTGCTTGCACACTCGACCAATTTAAGACGTGTGTAATTCGGTGCGTCAGGCCGGTTCATGCATCAATATATTTGAGCTCTGCATCTGTACATGATGAACTTCTCATATAAAATATTTTTCTCATTTGAAAAAAACGCATCTTTTCGTATTAACTGCGTTATAAAGAACCAAATATTGCTGTCGTACTTCGTCTATGTCAAATAAAGACGCCCTTTCCCCCATCCCACCACCCTCCTGGGCGCCTCTTACCCGTAAGTAATGACATTCTTCATCAACGGAGCGACAGCGTCATATAGTGCTGGCGATTAGTGTCCAATTGATGGCCGTTGTGTCAAAGAACCTTGCGGCACTAAAGGGACGGTCGTTTCATGCACGTGGTGGTGATTCTGATGACCACGTACAGATGGTGGCCCCCTGGTGCGGAAATCACGCCTTCGGGATGAGGCGTCCAAGGCCTGCCTGAAATAGGTCGTATAATGGTTGGATACCGTAGCGCTTGCATGGCCTGTTATGGCCCACTGTCACCATATCTGATCGCCATCCAGCGAGTCACACTCGTTGCCGACTATTCGAACCTCGTAAAACAATCCATTTATAACTGCTTAGCGACATCCTTTGCAAAGCACAGAACGCAGACCGTCCCATAAATGAGTTTGCGTAAATGTCGCAAAAATTCATTGTCGCAAAAAAAAGCAAATTGCGAGAGAGATTACCCATAAAGATGCGACCATGGTGAACTGACCGCTGTAAGTTCCCTAATACCGCCGATGTAGGTGATCGCCTCCCGCGGTCCTATCCGGGCATGTAGTCAGTCATATTTTATCCCCACGATGGTAATCTACAGTTGCTTCGAATGCTGGCAACTGGTGCTCTGCTCATTTATGTGTTTCCTTCGTGAGGCACCGAGGCGGCCGTAAGGATGCAGAGAGCCAGTGGGGGGTAGCGGGGGGGGGGGGGGGGTTACGTAAAAAGGAAGATTAGTTCGTCTTGTCTAAAAACACCAGTCGGATTCTTTCCTTGTAGATAGTGTCTCACACATCCAACATGTCCCGCTGTTCCTTTAATACCTTTAGTTAATGGAGAATTATTGTTCGCTAATATTTAATAGTAAACCTACATGGCGGAGAACAGCATGAAACAGCAATGAAAGCAGAATGAGATTCATTGTAAGATATAGCACTATTCGTGCATTACATATTTACTGCCAACGTAATTGCTCACATAACACTCACTCCCAGCATGCACCAGAATAATCGCGTATATGGCAGATGGATGTCACGTGGCTTGCTTCCTACAGCAATAAGTTCGATGCTGAACCTAAAAGCGACTTTATCTCTTGGCTCTGACGTCACGATGACGTAGAGAAAATGCAAATGGCGCCGAACCCGCCGTCCATAAGGCGCTCAACGATTGTCCTTAACGTCACTGGTCTATCGCTCAGTAATCCAGGGCCACCCAATTACCATCAGCCGCCCGCCCACCCCCCCCCCACCCCCATCCCTCACCTTGCCTCCCATCTCGTTCCCGGATCTATCTAATAATAGACTCAAACGTTTGCTCGCCTGGGACGTTCATGGCCAAGGTGACCTTGAAAAGGGGGCCTGAGGCACATGTTCACCTGAGCATGTCAGCAGCTTATGCGAAAATCATATGAGAATCGTGGCTTCCCCACGGCACCCTGTCGATATCTCACCCTAAACAGAGCCCCATTTGAGGATTAACTGCCTCCCGCCCTCGCCCCGAATCCTCTATCCCTCTCCCATCATTTCCAAGAGAAAACAATCCATTTTTTGGGCCGATTGCCGAACCCTTTGGGGCTGTGGAGAAGGTGGGGTAGGGGGAAGGTTGCCTTTGTATTGGTCGGCAGCGTTACCCTCTATGCGAAAGTAGCGTCACCTATGAACAGGGAGAGTGAAACCTGTCTCGGGGATTTGGTCCCCTGGGTGGAGCCAATGTGCATTACCCGGCTGTCACATCGCCTCCTATCGGAGATTCAATGCAACTACTGCCTTATGGGGCCGAATCCAGACGCGACGCCCAGCATCTCAGATCCAGGGCACTACGCCCCCCCCCCCCCCTCTTCCCCAGATCCACCCACATCCCTCCGCTCCCTGAGCTTCTCCGCACAGCCCAAACACACCTCTAACTCTCAATGTCAAATCTCTGTAAGCCACCCTTTGCCCCTCGAACCCAATCTATTACGTAGGCGGCCACGGCTTGAGAAACATGCCCCCCGCCTATGCTACCACGGCCACCACGGCCACCACCCCACCGCGGCCGCCGCTGTCACCCTCAACCCCAGCCCCAGCCCCCCCCCCTCCCCCGCCCCCACCCCATACCGACTGCCACCGCCACTAACACGACCACTTCGCTTCTCCCTCTCAATCGCCACAATACATAATTACAACCACTCCACCCCGCCCCATTTTAGTTTAACCACCACCGCACCCTCCCAGCCGACGCCACAGCCCTTCCAAAAGCATATCCGTCGCGACATAGAGGAGCGCGCCTGGCCCAGTTATTAAGCAGGCTCAGCTGCAGATCAATATGTCGTGTGCTCGCGCCCTCCGACCTCCATCTGCGGTATTGTTTTATGCATGTTAAATGGTGATTATATACAAGAAGAAAAATCCTTGTCATTGTTGGTTTGTGTCTAACGTTACAATTTTTTTTTATAAATGTTGTCTTTTAGCCTGCTCTCCACCGGCAAAATCAGAGAGGTTACTGAAGATTTCCATATTTGCCTTTTATATCGCCTGTATATACTGCTATGACTGTTTTTATTTTTGTTTATGTACCTTTGCTGGCGGCCTGGCGGATGATACGAAATAAATTGTTACTGCTACTGTTAAGTGCTCACAAAAGGGATCTAAAACACCATCATTGCTTCTCCGCCTGCTTCGTTTCACTTTGGGTTCCTAGTTGGCAGCCTGAAGTGCTGATGTAGATAAACAAAACAACAGAACTGTCATTTGAGGAATAAAATCGTGACTGTTCTTGTCTCGATGTATAATATAGACCAACCTATATCGTGCATTATTTATATAAGAAAGGGATCGTTAGAATTTAATGCGTCTATATTTATAGAAATGTTGCTGTGTGAGCCATTTTATTGTTGGTGGTCTGTGTAGTCACTGTGTCAGTTGTGACATCAGTTCTTGTAGGACGCTACTGAGTTACTCCCTTTTAACAGCACGATCGCTATTCTGTATCCGACCACTCGGAACAACCATTCTTGCTCTGCCTGTGGACTCTAATGAATACATATTGCGCATAGCGATATCCACATGGATAAACGTATTTAGTCCTGCGATATGGACTTACAGCTTGCGCACTGAATGCAATGATAGGATTCAACTCCCGAACTCAACTCCCCACCCCCTCATTCACTATCACCCCCCTTTTCCCACCGTCCTCTTGCTCCCACCTCCCCTTCACACTCCCCCCCCCCCCCCCCACATGCTCTCACACCCACCACACATGGTCCAAATGCCAAGCGACATTTTCCTCTGACGCAGGCTATTGTCACAGCGATGATGAATGGAAGTTCCTGGCGAATTGAAGCTGAGGTGACCATGATAAATAGCATTGACCCGTATCACCCTGCACCCTCCCCCCTCCCTGCCACTACCTGCCCCTGCATCACCCCCGCCCCCGCCACCTGCCCCCACGCCCACCAATCGTTCGACGTAGCCTAAGTCTCCGTGTTGGCTGCCGATATCAATTACACATCAACTTTCCTCTGACGTTGATCTCGATCAAGGTCTTGGAACGCCGTGCAACTCTGGCTACTCCGTCCCTCTCTGCCTTTCCATCTCTCTTTCCCTCTCCCGCTTTCTCCCCCTCCCCCTCCCTCTCCCTCTCCCTCCCTCTCCATCTCTCTCTCCATCTCCCTCCTCCTCTCCTCTCCCTCTCCCTCCATCTCTCTCTCCATCTCCCTCCTCCTCTCCCTCTCCATCTCCCTCCATCTCCCTCTCTCTCTCCCTCCATCTCCCTCTCTCTCTCCCTCCCTCTCCATCTCTCTGACCATCTCCCTCCTCCTCTCCCTCTCCCTCTCCCTCCATCTCCCTCTCCCTCTCCCTCCCCCTCTCCCTCTCCCTCCATCTCCCTCTCTCTCTCCCTCTCTTCCTCTTTCCTCTCCCTCTCCCTCTCCCTTACCCCCTCCTCCCCCTCCTCCTGCCCTTATCCATCTGTCAGCCTGCGACATGCGCGTCTAACAGCAGTTCAAATTCCTCAATTATATTTTGTATTCATAAATATTGCTTAACAATATGGAATATCGAACCAAATGATCGTACTTGTGCTTGTAGAACACAAGTACATTTTGGGAGAATGCGAATATCCCAAACAGTTTTGTTTCAATTTGATACGCGCGATATTTATTTACGTGTTAACATAAATTAGAATATAAGGTAGCCCTATAGCCACCCATGGGTCCAGTACATACAGTTCGTTCATACACTACTAAGGGTACTGTCATACGTTATTCAACGAAACATTATACAGATCCAGTACGGGCGGTGTGAAGGCTTTAGCTGGTCTTTAAATATTATATATATACCCCAATGCTTTTGCATGCTGCCGCGATTTTCATCATTTTACCTACTGTTTGCTTCTAATGGCATTATGTACTGTGATGGTGGAAAATGAAAAATATACCTTATTTTGTTAACAATTTATAAAAAAAAATTCGCGTGCATATTTTTAGTTTGCAAACTTAGATTGTCGATTTCGGCCTAAACCTTGATTTCCCACAACCAGAATGTCCTCTAATAACACGTTCTGAGTGATCCAGCGACGCATGCGGTAACGATGAGTAGTTATCTAAAGCACGATGGGTACCACAAGCAAGGTTCTTGGGCACTTAGCTGATGAGATATAAATATGCACAATATTCCCAATAATACAACATACCCATGCCTTCCCCGTTGAAATATGATATACCCAGGTAACAAAATAATATTCTCCGACCATTCTCCGAATATTACGGGAATATTACCAGAAAACAGTCCGGGAATGTTGTTCAGGAATGTTTTCCTAATATTCAGGGAAGGTTTTTGGCGAATAGCCTTCCAAGACATTAAACGAACATGATGGTGCACTGAAATGAAGCAGTAAAATACCGTGTGGATGACAGGCCAAGGCACCAATATCCTCCGCAAGCAAGCGTCGCAAAAGTTCTGAATATGCAAAAATAATTGTACTAATGTGCATCGCAGCCCATGGGCAGATCCAACAGGGGCAGGTCCGGAGCCCCTGGACCCCCCCCCCCCTCCCTTTTGAGGAATAATGCCTTGTTTTAATGCAAAATTTAGGCCATCTGAGGGGTGGACCCCCCCCCCCACCCCCCCGCCACACACACACATTTTGAGGAACAACGCTATCTGAGGCGTGGAGCACCGCGGTTGCAATTTGTGGTGGACCACAGTTCGACATTTTGTTCAGAGCCCCCGCCGCCCTGTCGCCAATTTCAATGCATATAACGTAACAAACGTTACTGTGTGCAAGCATACCATTCGCAAAACATCCTCGTAATTCGCCCGTAACGTAGCACGGAAAGAACACCGAGCGAATATCACGGGAATGTTCGTCCGTAGCATTCTGCGAATATTACGGGAATGTTCGTCCGTAACAAAACACGGAAATAACATTGAACGAATATTACGCAAATGTTCCGTGTTTGCTGGGTAAATGACAAACAAAACACAATGCAGAAAGAATGCTTGATCCTCAACCTCATAACTTACAATGAAATGAAAATAATATTAAATTCTTTGGGTGAACTTTGGGCCGCTCTTGCTGCATCGCTACCAAGTCCCTGGCAACAGGCCAAACATTCAACCCTCATTTTCAATTCTTGTGCCATTTCAGTTCTTGTGCCATTTCAAATGAATTTAAATTTCCACATAACGGGTCGGCTATTATATTGGCCTGCTCAAGATTCACCGGATCCCACAACTCGCCAAAGTGTAATCCGGAAATCCCACACTCGATTAGCCTTGGAAAACGCAATGAATAACGCATGATGGGCGTTATATCGCAAAGCCACGAGGCTGCCGACGCCGATAAAAACAAAAAGCCGAAATGAACTATTCTGAGCGATAATGCACCATACATACCACGCCCTCTATCGCCCATTATATCTGGCCCCTGCGCTAGTTACCATAGTTACTAGGCAGGGGTTGTTTCTCATGGCGAGGAAGGGCAACTCCCCCAAATGGACAACCTCTGTCGAGGGATTTTAACCTCCGCCCGGGAGCCGTATTTGGTCGACGCCCGGGTCCATAACTCAGGGAAAGGGGCCGGGATAACTACACCGCTTCCCGTCAGAGGGAGCCACACGCTTTGTATTAATACCGTCACGCGTTTGAGAGCGCTAATGATGGATATTTAGGGTATGAAGGGCGGACCCTGTTGAATTGCTTCGCGTTAAATGCGATGGTATATTATTCTGAGGGGCGCGCGTTCTACTTTGTAAACAATTCACGCTACTGCGTTGGCAAGGTATTAATGACAATAAAGCTTGCCTAAATGGAAGGTATTGTGCGTCGCTTCCTTTATATTCCCCAGGTGCGAGCGGAAAATGCCACGCCATGTCCTGGCTTTAGACGTAGGTTAATATCATTGCCTATACGATGGTGGCCTCGCGTTATAACGGCTGCATTAGTAACATGTATTAGGCGAAAGAAAAAAGAAATTGGACCCCGAAAATACAAAACAACTACGTCCCAGATGCCAATGTGATATAGAGCGACGGAATAAGAAGACAATATTATGGTTATTTTAATTGACAGAAAACGGCGGTGAACCCAAGAAATCGGTGTTCCGATTTGAAACCCTCTGAGGGACAGGCGTTTTGCCCTTATGAAATTTAAAGTGTCTTCTTTTGTCCCAATTGTTCGTCGGGAATATTGCCCACGTGCCCTGAAAATAGTCGAACACTAACATGTGTTTAATATTAAAAGCACATTGACTGTTTTCGCTTAAAAAATCTTCTTTGGTCGGCAAGGGCTGGAAAGAAGATAATATAGCGTTCCATGTGACCCTGAAGCCAACGAAGGTCACGCCGAGCGCGATCACTGGAGCCGTATTCTTATCACCCGCTTTATCGCCCAGTCTGATCGCCACAGGATTGGACCCGTGTAGGACAAAGAATAAGTAGTCAGAGTGGCTACCCTGACCCAACTGGACGCATAGGGCAATGGGATGGGCGAGGTCGACCCAGGGGACAGATAGGGCATCTGCGGGGGAGGCGGGTGTGTGTGGGAGGGTGGTGGTGATGGGGTGGGGGGGGAGATGCTGTCTAAAACATCTCGAACCCGACACCCTTTTTACCCAATCCCGTCTTATAAAAAGGCAGGAGAGGTGTTTATTTATAGCATCTGTCGGTTCGGTTTTAGTGACGCCCTCAGTAATTGCCTTCGAGTCCGAGGTGCTGGGTATTGAAATGTGTTCTCACCTATCAAGATTAGGACCGGAAGGCAATCACTGCCCGTCCCCCAAGGTATCTGGGCGGCCCATGCAGCCATCCATCTCGGAATGTGACGCGGAGAACCAGTCTCAAGGTCGTCGTGTCACCTAATTCCAAGCGCTACATATTAAGATTTAAGACATAATTCCGCATATATCGATGAAAGGTCATTGGATGCACATGTTGTAAGGGTGGAACAACTTCCCGCTGGGCAGTGAGGGTCATTGAACTGGCGGCAAGACGAACCGATATACTTTACGGGTTAGATAACGCAATAGTTTCCTAGTCGAACGCATCGAATCATGCTAATTAATGATGTGACTGTTGTTTACGGTACTGTCGCCACTACCCCCTTCCCCACAAACCATTTCAACACCCGCCTCTCCTCAAATGACACAAGTGAGCAATTGTTTCGCACTGTCAGTTCGAAATCATCTATGTTATCAGCCAAACTAGAGGAAATAAACGTGACAAAACCCAAAATAGAGTTAGGGTTAGGGGTATCTACACTGTGCTTCGTTACATGACCCCAACAGCGTCTCGTAGTTCGACCCAGCTCCGCATAAGGGTATTGACTTCCACGTTTCACTATTATATCAACATATATATATATGGTTAATATATACGGAAAGATATTTTAATCCGACCAGTGATGGCGGACACGTGGGAGGGTGTGAGGAGTGGGGACCGGGCTCAGATCATACTATCATGCTGGCTGGCACCCCATTCATAACACAAAACAAGAACCCATGAAAAATGGTCGATTGTCAAGACCTGAACGTCGACGGAATTCCCCCACTGCGCCCCCGTAGTTTAATAACCTCTGCAGCATCGCAGCATTGATCTCCAACCATAAGCGATGGGAAAGTCGTTCACTAAGATGGATGCCTGGCGGGGCGTCTTGGTTTATTGAGTTTACCGACTCCCATGGCCGTTGTGGGGCAGTCATGACGCATTACTTACGATGTAGGAAGCTAAATTACAGCCTACTGATTGCATGACTGTGATTCCCAGCATCGCGCATCAGAGATAATGCAATCTGTCGTTGATTATATCTTGGCATGCGATCGAGAAATATCGCTCTCACAAAACGCAAAAAACGCCGCGCCAAATGATGATGAATGGTATCTTGTGTGGTGTAACGGGGCTAATACGTCTTCACTTGCGAGCCGCTGCTCAGTCGCATCGTGTAGACATTCCATCATCGAGGGCGTTGCAATACCCTTGTGTTAATGTCCACCATTCAAATAATCCTAGGTGGTGTTCATATGCAATGTCTAATACATTGTATTCGTAATATTTCCTTCATCCAGAGACCTGCAGAAATATTCCACCACGCACACGCCTGCCACGCGTAGTCGCAACATGCGAGGATGGCGGACAGACGCAGGATTTCGGTTTAGGGGTAGGGGTGGCAGGGTCACTGACACTGTTCATAAAAAATCCATACCCCCCCCCCTTCCCCCCCCCCCCCCCTCTCGGCAGCAGGACGGCCAGGGTGTCGTAGCAATGACCTTGTCGTCATCATTCTCCTTCAATTTGCATTTTTTGCTCGATCTCCACTCTGGAATACCCGGATGTTCCATGGCAACAGACGCCTCTACCCCCCCCCCCCACTCCACCATCGGCCTTCCCTCGCAGCCAGACACCGGTGGCCATATACACGGCAGCCGTGCATTGGTGATCACTAAACATACAGAGGTCTACGTGTTATAACCAATGCCTAAAAACGTCTATATCAACAATAATAATAATAACACTGATAATAAAAACAAAGATAACAGTAATAATAATAACAATAATAATAACAGTAATAATAATAATGTTCAGTTGCTGGTACAGTTGTGGCCACACGTAATACACGTTGATTAATACGAACGTCGTAATATAGCCACAGAATGGTTATTGTTTCCGCTAAATATAACATACGTGATTGGTGCAGCGAATTGCTACCGAGCAGGCAGAGGACGAGGGGAGTATGGTGGTGGAGAGGGGGGTGGGTTGGCAATCACCAATTCAAGTCATAACAGCGTCATTCAGAAAGGGGACCAGTGGTTCAGTAGGTCGGCGGTCGGTAGAGAAGTCGATATTATCATAAAATTGGTCCTGTTAGGGATTGACACAATCAGTGAGGGACCAACCAGACTATGGGGTGAATTCCGCTTTGCCGGAAAATGTCAACGTAAGTATCAAATATCTGTGTTGGGGGCTGTTTCTCGGTTCAAGGTTCACGGTCAGGGAGTGATAGGTGAATCAACGTTGGGGCTCAGCTCTGCGTTACATAATTGACATTATTTATTGTTATTGCGGCGAATCCATGGGCGTCGGGTAGCCAAGATTAATCCCCCACCCCGCCTCACGCGCAGCGTCTGTAGCCAAAATACGGATACTACGTAATTGTCCGTGGATGTTTGTTCGCAGCCTTGATGGTGTGTGTGTCTATCTTTCGATATGACTTTGCTCGTATATTTACGTACGCTTCAGGGTTTTGTTACTTCCACAATGACAACGAGTTGCAAGGAGTGACAATATTACCGAAGAGCATGTATGAGAAATTGCGACGAGTGACAATATTACCATTGTTCGCCAACGCACATGCATGACAAATATGACGAGTTACAACATTATCGATCGACATGCATGACATATATGACGAGTTACAATATAATCGACGTACATGCATGACAAACATCACGAGTTACAACATTATTGATGTAACTGCATGACAAATATGACGAGTTACAACATTGTCGACGTATATGCATGACAAATGTGGCAACGAGTGACAATATTACCAAATGTATCTGCATGACACACGTGATGGGTGACAATATGACCAACGTATATATATACATGACAAAATATGCGTGCCAAAAGTAAGAACGAGCGACAATATGTGATAACAGTAAAATCAAGTGACAATATGTGACAACAGTAAAACCGAGTGACAATATATGACAACAGTAAAACCAAGTGACAATATATGACAACAGTAAACCAAGTGGCAATACATGACAACAGTAAGAACTAGTGACACTATGTGACAGATGTACGAAAGAGTGACACGGAGTGATGTCATAATATATCTACATTCTTGAACAGTGTTTGTCTTTCTGCTCGCCAGGTGAGTTTCTTCTCGACGAGTCCTGCCCTGAGTTCGCAGCAGCGTTTCCCCTTCTTCATGCGGACAATCCCATCGGACAAGAACCAAGCGGAGGTGATGGTCGAACTGGTCAAGCTCTTCAACTGGACTTACGTCTCCATCGTATATGAGGAGTCCAGCTACGGACAGATGGTACGGATGCACGGACATGCAATGCTCCCTTCGGTTCGCGAGATGATTATTAATGACACGCTGTCTTCGGCTCGCAAATTGATTAATAATGAAATGCTCCCTTCGTTTCGCGAAAGGATTAATAATGACACGCTCCCTTGGGCTCGTGAAATAATTTGATCAACTGTTGGTATGTGTGGCCCACTTTTGTGGACAATTCAGAATCCCTGGGTTAAGTAAGAGGGTTGCATGTGGCATGCATGTAAGGGTATAGTTTCCATGTTTCGAACCCTTGACATTTTCGTCTTAACCTCAAGCCGCATGCCAAACAGTTGGAGGCCTAGTAAGGAATACACGACTAGCAGGTATATGGTGTCTGTAGAGGAACATCACAAAACAAGTTCTTAAATGTTGTCTGCGGTTCTTGAACAATTTTAACTGAACCATTTCCCCGCGACTCAGATAATTTAGTTCACACGCGAGCATAGCATGCCGCAACCATCGGGAGCCTTAAAAGAACAAGCGAAGATACATAATAAATGCGTGAAGTCAAGAACCTCTTTTCTGCGATGTTTTATCAGATCATAATCACAAGCTGTGTCCTCTATCTATGCGGACGCCATGAGGGTGCGATGTGTGGTGGACATCTACATATACTGGACAGTGACTTAATTAATCCTTTACCCACAGTAAAGTGCCAAAAGGATCCTCCTTCTCCACCATCGCCATTTTTGCTGCTCCTTTTAAATCTAAAAACAACTGCCCCGACATTGTAAGAAAATAGCCCAAAACCAGTTTAGCATCAACGTCAAGCGTCTTGATTGATGTGGGTGATCCAGATTTCAGATTCAGGTTTTGCTTATTTGTCCACCCCCCCCCCCACCCACACACACACCAAAAAAAGAAAATCACTGAAATGAAAATAAAATGGATCACTGAAGGAAATTATACGGTCGGTCCTTAAGTCTTGATAGGTGAGACCCCCATAAACAACACTGTCCGCCAGAGGGACACCCGAACTTCCGGCGCAGCCCGACGTCGTCAAAGTGCATCATACTATCAATCAACAGTTTTAATTAAACTACCTAATGTGTACCGAGTGTGAGGCAATTTATACAGATAAGTGAAATTCCCACCCCGACCTCACCACCCGTGACATTATCTGGCCGTGAATCCCAGTGATGAAGCACCCGTGAGTCCCAACAATACCCGTCAACATATAAATCGACACCTTCGTCATTAGCAGCAATCCAGTCGACGTCACGTGACACATGATCGGTACTGGCCATACAATATCAGCACGCCGTGTGCGTATCATAGGTGTATTATTTTGATTAATCCAATCATTTGCACCCCGAATATATCGCGATTCATGGGACTATTTAGATGGAGACCCAACAAGAGTTGTAGTTGATGCGTGTTATTGTGCCTATGAAGGCTATCAATCTCCACTTAAACATGACTAATGGATGTTAATTGAAGTTAATGATGCGAGTCACTAAGCATTCTGTCACATCATGATGCAGCATGTGTTAAAATGCGTCAGTTCAATTAGACGTTATTTGTGTTTCACTTATTCATCGGCTTGGGTCTGTATTAAAAGCGTGCGACACGAGTTTTAGAATAAAAGGCAGGGTGTCGTTTATCAATACTGAGTGGACATAATGTGACCCTTATTTCACCAATTGCTTCTCCCCGCAGATTATGACAGTACATTTCCCACCCCTTCTCCTTTGATTTTTTGGGGATATGCATCATCACTCAACCGACTAGACAGGCCCAGGCACGACGCATGTATTTACACATGACTTAACTCCATCTAACCCACTGGCATTGTATTATTTTATGACTCCAGTAAGTCGCTAATCCTAATCCTTACTTGTGCATTTAGCTCAATGTAGGTAATAACGCTAGGCATAATACGACGGTCTTGTTTTACGTTCCTCAATTTAAACCCCATAAACAGACACCGTTCGGTGACAAGAATCATATATTCACCCACAAACTCCCTTAAATTCCTATATATTAGGGCCTAACGTTATAAGGGACTTCACTGAACCGAAGTTATGGGTTTGATACATCGCTCGTGACATTAGTTCAATGGAAGTATACATCATGTGTCATACATCTGTCCGCACCCCCCCCCCCCTCCCACCTATCACTCATTCCTAATAACCATTCGGTTCAGCTTCAAAACACGCCCCAAGCAGAGCCACCACAATATAAATGTATGTCTCCCGAAGCTCTCAATATGGACTGCTATGAACTGTTACTGTGGAGTATTTCATTTAATTTAAGCGTATTCACAAACCAAATGCTGCATATTAAACGGGAAATGGGAAAAATAATCCCCTTGTCGCACTCTCTGTGCGGTCCAGATTTATATCATGTGAAAAAACGCTGATAAACGTTTCAAAACTCTCGATCAACCGCTAGATTTGGCTTAATCTCACGGCCCCACATAACATAGAGGTACCATATGTTCTGTCCACCTACTAGGGTTACCAGGAGGTCGCCGAGCTGCTGAAACAGGAAGGGATCTGCGTCGCCATGACAGACAAGCTCATCAAGGACTCCGGGGTGGCGGCCGCGGAGGCATACGACCGCACGGTGGCGGACCTCATCACTAACAGCCGCGCACGAGGTAAAGATGCTTCCGCTCACAAAATAGTTACCTTTGTTATTTGGACGGACTGTGTCAACAACAGCAACAACCCATAAAACCAAACGCTGGCATGAGAAAAGAAGTTTCCTGCGAGGTCAACCCGAGCCAAACTATCACTTCGGGAGACATATGTGTGCACTGATTCCGGAACCTTTTCCCGTTCTGTTAATGTTTATTCATTGTGCATCTGTGTTACTTAAAAAAATCTCTTTATATCATGGTAGAGAATTTATGCTTGCTTTTTGGAAACCCTCTATGTATCAATGTCCAAATATTGGGGTTGTTTTGGTTCTGCCTGCTCTACAGAAGGCCATGGGAATGAACTCTTTGACTCAAGTATCATTCCCCTTCCCATCTCGCCCCGTTATACCCCGCACAAGTGTATTTCCTGTTCTGTCAGCCTGCCACGGATAGATAATGATAAGATATGAATATTCTGTCGTCATACCATGGCGACAACGCAAGGGGCAAGTCACTGGTGCGGTTCCAAGGTCATTGGCAACCAAGGAGCCATAGCAACGGCGGAAGTGTTCCATTAATTATGCATGCATAAAACCATTAGTCGCAATCCTGCAACTGATCTGGGCCTATATTGGCAACACTGTCACCCAGGTGTGATACTCACCATGACCACATCATACACGTACATGGGCCTGCCGCTAAGTGCCGAGGTGGTTTCTCTGATCAGTGGTATTCTTTATCGGCTGACATGTATACGGCTGTTAAACCTCAATGCAAATGCAAGTTTCTTGTAACAAAATCTCATATATTGCATTCAAGCAATTTCAACTGACGCTTAGTTGTAACAAGATACAACCAAGACAGTCGTTGCCTGGGTATAGATACACGGCGTAATATACCAGATTGGAAGATGATTTCCAATACAATCAAAGACATCAGAAAAGAAAGGATTGATAAAATAAAAATCTAACATATAAAACATGGGGGTGCTTGTAAATTAATTAACTTTCAATATTGCTTGAAAATTAATTAATTTTCAATAATACCTGACCTACGGTGTTGTGGCTACCGATTAAAAGACAACTATACTTTGCAGAACAATGACGAAAATCAAGTCATCTACAGTCAAGTTTAGCGATATTCGCAGTATTTCATTTGGAATTTATTAGACTATTTTCCGAAGTAGTTTACTTCCGCGCAATGAGCCGCCAATAACTGTAGGTTCCGTCCTTTCGCCATTTGGGTGTTGGGAACCGTTCATATTATGGGCCTTTAAACTGCAAATGTCATGGAAATGTCCTACAACTGGCCTTGACGGCTGATGGGTCTTTTGTCGGGACTGTCTGGTTGCTGATGGGGGTCCCGCTCTGATGACGGTTATCTAATATGCCTCTCTGCCGGACTGACTGCAGTTAGGCGGTGTGTGGTGCCCTACTGGCGTGACCCATGTCCCCCGGCGGGTAACTGGGTAGAAGACATCGGGCGGACGGAGAGGTGGGGGGGCGGGTCTCGTATGGCAAGCCGGGTAGGGAGGTTTGTAGGTGGGTGCGTGCGTTGGGCGATCTTTGCGCCCCTCTTTGGGGTAAGTCACTCATATATCTGGTAAACAAGCCATCTAGTTACAGGCCCGACAGAGGTCGACCTAGACGAGAGCGACGGTGAGAGTGAGGGTGTGTGCAAATGGTGGCGGGGGTAAGGGTGGTGGTGAGGGTCAGGTGAGTATGAGGGTGACGGTCATGGTGAGGCTAAAGCTGGGGGTGAGGCTAAGGCTGAAGATGAGGACGAGGCTGAAGACGGGAATGAGAGTCTGGGGGTGAGGGTGGCGGGGACGGTGACAGTGACGGTGACGGTGACGGTGAGGGTGACAGCGAGGCCAAAGCTGTTGGTGACGTTACGGGTGAAGATGGGGATGAGTGACCCCGGGGGGTGGGGGTAAGGCTGAAGATGAGGGCGTGGTTGAGGGTGAGGCGGGGGGTCAAGGTGAGGACGGGGGTGATGGTGAGGCTAAGGGTGAGGGTGAGGGTGAAGATGAGGGCGGGGGTGTTGGTGATGGAGAGGTTAAAGCTGGGAGTGAGACTGAGGCTGAAGATGGGAGTGAGAGTGAGTCTGTGGGTGAAGGTGAGGGTGAACATGAAGACTGGGGTGACGGTGAGGCTGGGAAGATTGTGAAGAAAACGATGCGGGTAATTTGGGTAAAAATGATTTTGTTGCGACGGGGTTATGGGCAGAGGTATGATCGAGGGACGGTGGAACAATCGAACGTCACGTCTATCGGAAAAACGAAACGATGCAATCACCATGGAGACAACGACGCAAATGTATGGCATATATGACATTACTACAGACAACAGGAGAGAAAATGGTGCAAAAAAATGAAAACATTCCAACTATGTGTAGGCGTTTTCGCATGACCAATGGACCCCGTTGATGTATTGCTCATGATGACTGAACAGCGGCTGGCCATGTTATAACTTCAACGTTGTCTTTACATATGTGTGTGTGATGAGCACTCCATGTCATAGTGTATAGCACGCCATGGACCCATGCTGCTAAATAACATGGACCACGGAACCAGTTCCACGACTCATACATTCAATATCGAGACATGTGTTGTTATTCCATCACAAAACGACTTCATCCGCTTTTAAATTAACATATTGGATTACTGCTGCCACTTCTTTCGCGCACTCATCGTCACTCGGTCATTAAACCACTTCTTTCAAGCACTCATTGCCCCTCGGTCATTAAATCACTTCATTCATGCACTCATTGCCACTCGGTCATTAAATCACTTCATTCATGCACTCATTGCCACTCGGTCATTAACTCGCTTAATTCATGCAATCTGTGCCACTCGGTCATTGAACCACTTCATTCATGTAATCATTGCCACTCGGTCATTAAATCACTTCATTCATGCAATCATTGCCACTCGGTCATTAAACCACTTCATTCATGCAGTCATTGCCACTCGGTCATTAACTCACTTCATCCATGCAATCATTGCCACTAGGTAATTATACAACTTCATTCATGCACTCATTGCCAATCGGTAATTATACAACTTCATTCATGCACTCATGGCAACCCGGGATGATTGCTGCCACTCGGCTATAAACTTCTCGTTCCAAACAGAGGTCGGTTTAGTCACTCGTTCCTGACCACTCCATGTATTACCGGGCGCCTTTCTTTAGGCCAGGACCGGTAGGCCGCCCGGTATACTCAACCTCTTCCCGGCATGCCGGTAGGGCTACGCCGAAGGTCAATGTCCACACCGATCATGTCCGGTTCATTTAGGGGCAATGAAACCAGCCGAGATAGTCACTTTTCAATCAGCCGCCAGCTTGTCCCGAACGTCCCGTGCTGTTTGAACGGGGCACATCGGCATAACGTATGGATGCTCGCACCCGTTTCGGGTGAAATAAATGTCGGGCGGTTTACCGATGCGTAATGTGCGCATTCGGTGTACCTTAGGGACATACCCCGGTTACCAAAGAAATGCGCCCACTGACTAATGTCCATGATCCCTGCTGCTAATTGGCCACGGAGGTACTTTTCGTAGCCTCGCCAACACGAGGCCGTAAGTTGGATCGGCGCATCAAGCTCCGCACTCTTCCAACAGAGGTCGCTTTAATTGATCCTCACATCAGGTTTCGTTACATAATGGAAACTGATTTAGATATTCCGTTCCGGTGTCCCTGTGAAATGTTATCGTCACAAGATAAATCGTCAAATTTCAAAAATATAGTTCAAAAACAATATGGCCGGAATTTTAAAAAAGTGTTCTCCGTTACGATGTTAGTACGTCAGGGAATGTCATAAGTGATGCACCTGACATCAAATTACGACCATTCATTCGGCGCTTAATCTTGGCGTGTGAAGGATAGTTCTGATAGTTAAGTTAGTCGAACATCTATGCTTGGAAATGAAATACAATTGACGCCTTAGGCCATGTTTGGCGCATGAAGTTTAATTTGAGCCAAGCAGCCTCCCGGAACAACAACATGACATGTGGTGGGGTAAAATAAACTTGCCTTAGATACAGATGCCAGGGCGCGAACTCCTGACCTGTTGATCTGCAGTTCACTTAGTGACCGGCTGGCCAACGGATAACCCCCTCTGTTTGGAGATTGCAACCAGTTATGTGACATCGTGTCTTCCCCAGGAGTGATCGTCTTTGGCTCGGATCAAGAGGTCGGAGAGCTGATGAAGGCCATCGACAGGGCAAACGCATCCGGGTTCTTCACCTGGATCGGCAGCGACGGTTGGGGAGGACGGACGCTCGTCTCCGATGGCAACGAACTCCAGGTGGGTCCGGTATCTATGGATCCGCATGATAGAGGAATTATGTCCAGTATGACCTTCCGCTAAGGTGGTCGTTGTTAAGACAAGTAACTGTGTTCTTGTGTTGCTTTATTCACGGTATTGTTATTTTCCAATATTTGGTATATATTCAGGTTGATGCGCGTGTTATGCACAGGAAACATCAAGCAAGTACTAAGTGGCTTATGGCTGAGTTATGGCTGGGGGGCGGGGGGGGGGGAGGGATCAAGGGTATTTCCGTTCCTCGGGTGTGGGCTTTACATTTCACCGTGAACTGGGAATGAGTAGAATAATTCTTCGTGAAGTGGGAATGGGATATTAGCCGACCGCCGTGATCGCGGACTTTCATTAATCGTGAATTGGGAATTTTAATATTAAACAACCGTGAATTGGGAAATGGCCATTTTATATCATGTATCCGCCTATTCCATTGTATACGGGGACTTCTCCTTTTAATTCTTCGTGACTTGAGAACACGACCCCACCCCCCCTCCCCCCCATGGCTGGATGATAGTTTCACATGCACATGAGCCACTATGCGGTAACCTCAAGCAAAATACAACGCAATGGCGAATTTTACATTCCGTAACATTTTCAAAACAAGACACGGCAATACAAAAAACGACTTCAATTACTTCAATTTCACTTTAAATGTAGTAAAGCAGCACAAATGTCAAGTACATGTGCACTAGACGTGGTGTAGAAACACACGCCGGCCTGGCGCCCCTGACATCTACCTAAAGGCAAAGACACCTCGCGACGCAGATAAATGGAACGCACCCAGGCGGCTTACAGGGCTTAAGGAAAAAAGATAAATGCTTAAGGAAATTGAAGCAATTAAGGCCATAGAATGGAGAGTGCCTTTGGGAATCTGCCCCAAAAACACGTAAAAAGGAGTCTAAATGCCCGTGACGTAAACATCACCGTCCCCAGTCTACGTCTCTCATGGGAAAGGATTCCATTTCAGTGAAACCTTTCAATGCCTAAAACATGGCGTTTATAAGAATCATGCAGTTATTTGGAACAAATGTATTTTAAACACGAGTCTTGCACTTACAATCGCAACCTGACACTCATAAATAAAATAACCCCGGTCGTAAAGCTTACAGCCTACGTAATCAGAAGCATTTGCAAAAAAAATCAACGAGGGCTTACTGGATGGAGAGGGAGCTTCCCTCGTGTATTGTCTCTCTTATGTAGTTTATTACCCATGTATTTTATCTCTTGTGTCCACATACACGGCTTAAAAAGCCAAATAGTTTGCTTGTTTGGTGAACGCGAACGCTAGGAAAGGATCTGCACGGACTTAAACCAGAGTTAGATAAGAATCCAATAAGCTGCCTTGTTAATAGGGGAAATAACGGTACTTTATAGAGGGGAGGGAATACCTTTTCCGATCTCCGCGATTGCCATCCAGGAATTTTCGGACATTTGCGATTAGCTGTTGGCAATTTCTGGGGATCCTTATCCGTACAATTCCTGATTCAACTCGAAGACCCTTTGCCTATTTACCGCGATCCGTTAGAGCTGTGAATTCGTCGTTATTCGTCTTGGAGATGCCATATTGCTCTCCCTAATTCTTGGGGACTCGCAATTCATTCGGTATTACCTCGCTTTATATGAATAGTAGTTCCTACCTGGACCATAATCGACATGCCATGCTAATTTACATCCCAGGTGGAAGGTGCCGTCACGGTGCAGCCGTACGCCGAGCCGGTCCTGGGCTTCGAGGAGTACTTCCTCAATCTCCACCCGTCCACCAACACGCTGAACCCCTGGTTCGTGGAGTACTGGGAGGACTACTTCCAGTGTCGGGTTCCCGGCAGCCAAGAGACTCCCTTCAACCAGAACTACACCGCTATCTGTAATGGCACGGAGCGCCTGACCAAGCACAATGGCTACGTGGCCGAGGCACAGCTGCAGTTCGTCAGCGACGCCGTCATGGCCTTCGCCTACGCGCTCAAGGTCAGTCTATTGGTTGGTTGGTTGTAAGGTCACATGGTGATAACGGCAGAGAGGAGCCACGTGTAGGTAACAACCCCGTAATCTTACCGAATAAAAACATGGAATTGCTTTAATTTTTGTTTACAAGAATATCCGACCTTTGCTTGGGTGGGGCTTGATCTAATATTTGTATATGTACATATCTCACGTCCATTGAACTGTACAATGCTTATTTGTTATAATTACTGTTATGTCTGATGTATCTGTAACATCAGTGGCGTAGCTTTCGTTGACGCAATATACGCAGTGCGTCCCCTTTTTTCAAGGGCAATGTATTGACGAGTTCTCATTAAACACATCAAGTAACTGGTTAACCGCTAAATTACCACGGTTATTTTCATGTAAGAATATTATATTTATTTATTTTTATATTATGATGATATTTATGCATATTATATGGTATTATATTATTATCTTTAGTTAAGTTACATATTATTTCATTGTAGTCAACACTTCTTTTTCTCACATAGAACATGCATGAGGACTATTGCGGAGGCCAGGAGAACCCTGGGATCTGTCCGGATATGGATCCGTACAGCGGCGTCCTGCTGAGGCAATACCTACTGAAGGTCAATTTCACAGGTACGTCGCAAGGTCAGGCAGATTCCGGGTGAGTGATATAAAATGTAACAGATGTTATCTTGTCAGAACACTGACCATTGCGGCCAGTTACAATGGCCCTACGGATGCTTCGTTGCGGTAAACATTGTGAACAACGCTCTCTTATCAGAGATTATCACTAAAGCGGTTGTTCTTCCATGTAAGGGCGAACCATTGTTTCAGCATAGCTCACATATCACTCACGCCTAACGTTTACTACAATAATACATTTCATGGGTTCTAACATGAAAGATGAACCACTAAAGCAGTCTTTAGTATGTCATTCCATCGTTTTCTTCTCCAGGTTTGTCCGGCGAAGAGTTCCATTTCCTTCCCAATGGTGACAGCCCAGCACGCTACCGAGTACTGAATTTCAAGCAGAGTGAGCCGGGGAAGTACGAGTGGATCACAGTGGGCGTCTTTGAGAACAAGACTCTCTCGGTTAGCAATAGACCGATCCAAGCTGTCAATTATTTACTGACGTCACGGTTGCTTTTATCCAATCATGTGGTGAAACAAGGTCTTCCACGTGCCTTATGTCGGACAAAAAAGGCGGGAAACAAAGCAGCATGTTTCTTTCTTATCAGTTTCACAGATGAGTACTTCTCACTTTTATCTACCTTTAGCTAAGATTGTCAATTTCCTACTCACGATTAAGGAAAAAGGACAAGCGTGGGCGGGGCTTAGTGTTGAAGCCTGGGTCGGTCTATTTCCTAACTCAAGTGTCATCACAATAGACCGTTCCATACTCCGACACTAAGCTACGCCCACGCTTGAGTCCTTTTTCCTTTTATCGTGAGTATGACATGATTACAAATGATTATTACTTTACGACATGATTGGGCAAAAGCAACAGTGACGTCTGGATCGGTCTATTGACAGGCGAATAGGTAAAAATTAGCGGATAACAAATTTAGAGATAGTTAATATATGAAAATATTCAAAATAATGTCCAATCCTTTATGTCACTGAATGTTAGGATCCTTGTAATGTTGTTGTGTCAGATATCAATTTTGTTTCCACAAAGGTGATTATTTGATTACATGATTATTTGATGTTTCGCAGATGGATATGTCCAGACTTCAGTTTATTTACAACGAAACTAAGCACCCCAAGTCTACATGCAGCGACCCGTGTAGTTACAACGAAGCACAAATGTTCATACAAGGTAAGATATGACGCTTCGCATTGACGTGGTTGCCTTGGACTCGCGTTAACACACTAACTCGTTGCTAGCCAGTACCGCTATGTAGCCAGTCACCTCCCAAATGTCCATGTTGTTACGAATACATGTGTATTGTGAGATATGTAATAAGCTTCCGGTTAGGTAACATTGCATCATACCTTTTTCCACGTAGGTTATGTATATGTGTGACAATAGGCCGCGACAGTGGGTCACATGACAGAATAACGGCTGAATCCTGGTACCGGCATTGCATGTTTTTACATCAATGACTCTCACGGCATAATGATGCATTATAAGTAGATTACTCAGGTAATGAAATTGTGTCACAATACCTTCGACAGGTGATCAGTGCTGTTGGAACTGCGTGCCGTGCAGTAAGTACCAATACCTGCCCACCCTGGAGGAATGCGTCGATTGCCGCAACGGGAGCTTGCCCTCCCCCGACCTCCGCTCATGTAGCCCAATCCCCGAGGAATACCTCAGCTTCGACAGCGGCATCGCCATCGCCGCCATGTCCGTGGCTGCCATGGGAACCATCATCACGCTCTACGTCATCTTCGTCTTCATGAAGTACCGCGAGACGCCGGTCGTCAAGGCGTCGGGGAGGGAACTCAGCTTCGTGCTGCTGTTCGGGATACTGGTGTGCTACGGCATGACCTTCGTCATCATCGCGCCCCCCACGGACATCACGTGCGGGGCGCAGAAGTTCGGCATCGGCCTGTGCTTCTCGCTGTGTTACTCCGCACTGCTGACCAAGACCAACCGCATCGCGCGTATATTCCGCGCCGGCAAAAGAACAATCAAAAGACCCAAGTTCATCAGCCCGCAATCGCAGCTCGTGATATGTTTCACACTCGTAGGAGTACAGATCCTGATAGGGGTAATCTGGCTCCTGTTGAGTCCCCCGAAAGCGGGGCATTATTACCCGAGTCGCTCCAGCAACCAGCTCATCTGTATCTCGGCGGTGGGTCTCTCCTATATGATCGGGTTCAGCTACCCGATCTTCCTCATCGTCGTCTGCACTATCTATGCCATATTGACTCGCAAGATACCCGAAGCCTTCAACGAGTCCAAGTACATCGGCTTCACCATGTACACGACGTGCATCATCTGGCTGGCCTTCGTGCCCATCTACTTCAGTACGGCCAGCAACATCGAGCTGCGCCTGGCGACCATGTGTTTCTCCATCAGTCTCAGCGGTACCGTGTCCCTCGTGTGTCTCTTCACGCCCAAGCTTTACATCATCCTGCTGCACCCAGAGAGGAACATCCGCCAGTCCATGATGGCTTCCAAGCTGCACTCATCCATGAAGCAGTCCACGCCCAACTCTTCCTCGCTGCGGGTCGATTCCGGGACTCAATCCGACGGTAAGCAAGCTGATCCAGTTTAACTCCCCCCCCCCCCACCCTCCCCGCCCCTATAACCACTTCAAAAATGTGCTTTGACTTGGTTTTTTCATATACTGGCGAAGTAATAAGTGTCGAAGTCGCAGTAGGCATTCCCACCCATATTTACTTTTTTATTTGAGTACCGATATATGTAATAAGTAGCGGATCATATACATTGAGGTGTTCGGGGTGTGATATCTCTATTATTAATATATTATTGCTCATATGAAAGACAGCGGAAATTGCCTTTGATAAAGTCAACGATGATTGTGCAACACAGTGGTGTGTCTTATGAACAATATTCTCATCTAATTATAGCACATATATTCTATCAATGTAGCTACAGTGCACTTCGGTTAATTGCAACTTCCGTTTGTCAGCAAAAAAGTTGCAATTAACCGAAGTTGCGATTATCCGAAGTTGGCGATTTTGACGGGTCAGAACGCACTACATGGACATGTATGTACACGTATTGGGTTTATATGCGAATCAGATACATAGGTGCACGCTAAACATTCATTATAAAACACTGATCATCTTTGAAATTTTAATTTTTATTATTAATGTATTTGGATACAGAAGCTGTTTGAGGATTTTTGGACTTAGACGATTACAAAGTCTGTGATCATCTTCTATTTGGTTCTGGCTGCCACTGACTTGTGGATCTCAGCTTCCAACATGCAACACGTTGTACGATGCCAACCACCCGAGCGTAAAGAGAGTAAAAGAATAGCAAGGCATTTGGATTGTGTTTGTTGGTGCAGCCTGTTCATCCGGCGATAACAACAAAGCTAGAAAGGTGTTAAGTGTCAGCTGATAGCGCATTGTCTCTACATGCCCGCCAACAACACCTGGGCTTGACCTCGAATGTTGCAATTATCCAAAGCTCCGGCCCATTTTCAGGTAAATTTGTGTTGCGATTAAGCGGAATTTGAGATTAACCGAAGTTGCGATTAACCGAAGTTGTTAACATGGGGATGTATAGGAAATGGCGTTTGGATTTGAAATTTGTTGCGATTAAGCGGAAGTTGCGATTAACCGAAGTGCGATTAAGTGGCGCACTGTAACACCTTTATTATAGAACTGCATAAAACGACATAAGAAATCTTGTTTACTGCATAATATCTGGACAGGCGTGCCTAATCCCCCTTAATCTCACCCTCCAAGAAGTCTAAATCGTAACCACGCCTGCCCAATGCTTTGTTATTTATACTCTGATGTTTGTGGTCCAGTGTGCCATCTTGATTGAATAGCGCCAAATCTAATCTCCGCTAAATGGTAAAATATAAAGATTTTATGTCAATGCGACACGGCAGGGCGAGATTGATCGTCACAATTTCCTTCGATATGATGGTTAGATATGATTAAATAGTCATGAAGTTACCGTAGGCCGGATACCGTGAAAATGGCTTGAAGACGGTTTCCCCGAGATTTTATCTCTCCACCCTTTGTAGTCATTTACTACCGCAGGCTGCATCCATAAAAATAAATGAAATATGTGTCTGTGTCACAGTACAAATCTTAAATAATATTAATAATGTATATCGATGAAAATCCTTATTTATTACGACAATAAACCTTCATCACGAGGCATTGCTGGTACAGATGAACCACTCTCTGTCTCAAAATTCCTTGTGATAAAGAATTAAACAAATGAACGATGAGCACTTGAAGAAAATCATTTTCAGCATCGTTATCACTTGGATTGTGACCGCGCCGTCTGGTGTGAGATTGCTCTACTCGCCCCGTTCTATTCGTTCTGGTTAAGGGGAAGGATGGGTCGTTTGGCTTGCGCCCCGTTTGTAACAAGAGTGAAATGCACGTGGCGCCCCCACACAAAGGCTGTACGCGAGACACGTTTTATCCATCCCCCAGATCTCCTGTGGGTGTCATTCGTCCTCGAGTAATTTGCGCCCCGATTGGGAAACAAACCCGCCCAAATGACCTTGAACTTGACAGCTCCCATCGGATGTGACGTCGTTGCACTCTGGCGATCAATGGCGAGCTCCATCCCATGATATGAGCAGTGTTTTTCACGCAGCCCTTACACCAACCAATTCGTCTCTGGCGATTTCTGATGATGTCATTATTTGTGCCTCTGTAATGGCTAATGATCAGCATGCCCGGGTTGGAACATGGTCATCATGTGCAACAGAACTTACAATGGGGTCTGTCACGTGACCTCTCGACACACTGATATGACCGGGGCAAGGCCAACGATTGGGTAGTGCGCCTCACGACCCCAACCAATGGGGGTGGCGGGAAAAGCATTGGGCTTATGCATCGTCATGACATTCTAACACTAAGTCGCGAGTCGGCGGATTAAGGCAGTAGCTAATTGAGGGAATTAAAATGCTAGCTGTGTATCGAATCGATCGATGACTTAATAAAGCGGTGGTTTCGTGAGAGAGGGGACAGGGCTTACAGCCCACATCGAACCTAGAGGGGAGGGAATACCTTTTCCGATCTCTGCGATTGTCATAAAAGGAATTCTTGGAGATATCGCGATTAGCTGTTGGCAATTTTGGGGGATCGTTATCCGAACAATTCCTGGTTCAGCGCGAAGACCCTTTCCCTATTTACCGCGATCCATTATATCAGTCTGTGAATTCCTCGATTTTTAGGATATCACTTTTAATGTTTTTTTTGTTTTTTTCGCGCCCGCTCTTGAACAGTTCTCATATTGGAGAATTGATATTGCTCTCCCTAATTCTTGGGGATTCACGATTTAAATGGGGGGTGCCCCCCCCCCCCCCCCACCAGCATTGGTACGATGCCGGTTGCTGTTCTCACTCAGCGATAAGCTAACGTGCAATATGCGTCGAGAAGCAATTGTCTTGGGATCGATTGCGCTTCGCAACTGATCAACGCAACCATAGTGTTATTAAAACGATGGGTCGACTTGCCTTCGAAACTGCTGCTCTAGTTTCTTAACGCTGCATCACCTTATCACCCACCCCACTCTATTACTGGCGTATTAACAATAGAGTTGATACCTATCCCTACCCCCCATTCCTTTCTTCGTTGCTCTGCCGCTCGCAGAGATCCGTCATATTAATGTTGCACTCCCACCCGCACCCACACCCACACCCACACCCACACCCCCCCGCAACACCCCCCCCCCACCCACACCCACACCCACACCCGCACCCGCACCCACACCCACACCCACACCCCCCGCACCAACACCCACCCCCCACCCACACCCACACCCACACCCGCACCCGCACCCACACCCACACCCACACCCCCCCCCCCACACCCCCCACCCACAACCACACCCACACCCGCACCCGCACCCACACCCACACCCACACCCACACCCACACCCACACACCGCACCCGCACCCGCACCCGCACCCGCACCCGCACCCGCACCCGCACCCGCACCCGCACCCCCCGCACCCGCACCCGCACCCGCACCCGCACCCGCACCCGCACCCGCACCCGCACCCGCACCCGCACCCGCACCCGCACCCGCACCCGCACCCGCACCCGCACCCGCACCCGCACCCGCACCCGCACCCGCACCCGCACCCGCACCCGCACCCGCACCCGCACCCGCACCCGCACCCGCACCCGCACCCACACCCACACACCCGCACCCGCACCCGCACCCGCACCCGCACCCGCACCCGCACCCGCACCCGCACCCGCACCCGCACCCGCACCCGCACCCGCACCCGCACCCGCACCCGCACCCGCACCCGCACCCGCACCCGCACCCGCACGCACTCGCACTCGCACTCGCACTCGCACCCGAACCCGCACCCGCACCCGCACCCCGCACCCGCACCCGCACCCGCACCCGCACCCACAAACGCATTATTGCGTTCACCTCAGTCTATTTCTCCCTCTTGTGTCTCATATCTGTCACACACCCCAGCCTTTACCATTCCCGTTCTCATACCGGCCTTACGTTACCCCCACCCCTCTAACTACCCCCCCCCCCCCGCGCTCCCCGCTCCCCCTCCCCCATCTCCCTCCCCCCCTCTCACCCCTCACCCCTACCCCTCATCACCCCTGCCGTGAAGGTGACACTCAAGGAAGTAAATGGCGACCTGGGAACCCTTCCCTCCGCTGGAGGGCGACACCGTCGCATGCAAATGTAGCGACCCGGCGAAATTGAACGGCGCTTTCATTCAGCAAGTGACGAGAATAAATGGCTTACTTTCTCGGCCCATTGAAGAACACTACTCTCGAGTTGCTTGTACCCAACTACATTTAAATGGATCGGCTCATCAGGCCTGTAAACCTCTCCGGCCCCGGACCCACGCAGTTTTCATCACGATTTGCTGCTGATTTCACTGTGGGACCCGCGACAGCACCATTAGACTGACTGTGACACCTTTAACCCTCTTCTTCCCACAGCTATTGGCTCTCCGCTCTGGTAAATCCGAGACTAATGTACCAACCTCGTCGCTTTATTGACCTCCAGGGGGCTTTTTATCTGCGCGTTATGAGGTCTGATGCGACGCCATCAAAATCTTCCAACGCTAAATGAGTAATGCGGGCTCAGCAAAAATCCGAGTGCGGGTGTGATAAGCGATCACTGCTACATGTTATCTTGTACTTTTACTTGCGTTTGTGTCCCGTTTAGGGAGTTGTAGCGGTAATACAGTCAGACGTCGCACGCAGATAGAGGAACCCGCTTTTAATGTTGCTTTATTACAGGGTACGCGACACCGACACACACTAAATTCCCACATTCTCCCGAAGAAAAAAAATAACTCAATTTAAGGGCCAGCACAAGCGTGATTAAGTTCACTCTGATGTCCGGCATTAAATCAGTGTTGTTAAATCAGTGAAGATGCTTAACGACATGTCGTTCATTCAATACCGTGGACCGAAGTCTAGTTTTAATGTGTAACTGAGAATATTATGATTGCCGAAAGCTCTGCATGTCAGATATCGAATCCATCTGCTAGAAGCGAACACGTTGATCAATCCAATGGAGATATTTGACAAAATTTCCATAAAAACGCTGTAAATACACCGCCTGGCAAAGACGGATGGAGAAAAAATATAACATGGAGTGGATAAATACTACTGTGCCAGGGGGTTATTTTTTGTCCTAATTGGGTAGCATGTAAGCCCCAGTTTTGAAAATATGTCCATGGGAGCTGAGGCTGAGATTTGGGATCTCACCCACACCGCTGACCAAACGTTTCGCATTCAGTCGGTTTATTAATTCATTTGTGATTATTTATTTTTCATTTTAGGGGAGATTGAACTTCATCAACGACTGAAGCCGTCTAGTTCACTCAGCAGTGGTTTCAGTCGGTCTACCAGCGCCACGCAAACCTGCAGCAACGGAAACAGTATTAGCACGCAGACTCTGGATAGCATAGGCCAAGGATTCGACGACATGGACGTCCAACTGTGACGTCAACAGGACGCTAGCTGTGATGTCATCATTACATCAGCTGTAGCGTCATCCTTGGGATATATGGACGTTCAATTGTAATCGGCATATACTGATATTAACTATGACGTCATCGTGACACTTAAATTGTTCGTGATCTCTGCATTTCGCATTTGTATGACGTCATGTAGGATGTTATAGTGACGTCACACGGGACGTTTTAGTGACGTCACACGGGACGTTATAGTGACGTCACACGGGAAATTATCGTGACGTCTTACCATACGGAAAGGAAGAACAATTGTATTTGTTTCGTATTTACAAAATGCAGCTGTGATTTTATAACGATCATAGCATGAAACCTAATAGGCTTAATTACTTACGTCAGGTGATGGCGTCTTCCAGCATGGTAACAACAGGAAGTTGTTACTTCCGCTACCATGACGTCCCCAGTATTCTCTCAATGGGGGATTGTCCTCTCGTTGTTCTGCGTTCCTCTCTCTTATTTGTATGCGCTACTAACTTGATCGAATTTCGTGTCACAGTATTCCATGCTCAAATAGCATTTCTCCTCCTATATGATTTTTTGTTTTAAAACAATTAACATATTTGTATCTCTATAGGAGAAAACTTAGAAATAACAGAAAAAATATATCGCATTGCAGCTAATTTGTACCTATATTATGTTGTTGAGTATGATTAACTTTCAATTGAACAATTCTAATATGTTGAGTGGCTTATAGGAGCTGTGTCACTAGCTTTAACTTCCATCAGCTTCTTATAAACTATTCTTCAACCATATTGTGACTATGCTTGCGCTAATACGTGAGCAGAAATTATATACATGATTGTTCAATCGTAAATATGTTTTTATTCACTGTTTCATTAAAACATGTTTCAAAAGCATGGTTTTCGTCCTTTGTGAAAGACGAAAAGTGATTTAATTATGATATATTTAATGTGAAAGTCAAATGCGTATTGTTACCAATGGACCAAATGCCAGTGATTTCTTATTCTAAACTTTATACTTGAAACGAAGCTAAAGAGTTTTCTGCTATGCTATGCCATATTCTGGTAGTTCGCTATCAAATTGATGTAGTTCTTATTCTAGAGATTCTTACATATAACGATTTGAGCCCGTACTGCGTTTGAAGGTATCACAGCGTAGGACTAAACTACAACTATATTATTGTACTCCGATTCTGTATTGTGATATAATATTCTGATTTTGATTGAGATTGTCTGCTGTGTTAGTAGTTACCATACAGTGTACATAGCCCATCACCCACAGTATTCCGACTGCTAAGGCAGGCTTAGGGCTCGCTTCATGTATATAGTGTAGGTTTCAGAGTTTAGCTATGTGTGTATTGGCGTTATATACAAAATAGGTAATAAAATGGACGCTTTTTCTTTATTTGCGAGACCGATACGGATCATGTTTTCTGATGTGGGGTTTGGCTAAACTATAAGGAATACACACAGTTTAACGGGCAGACTTGATCTTTTATGGCTAACTTATCCAACTGTCCTTATTTTTTGTTGTTATGTGAGGCGAACATGTGGGGCTAAACCAAAATTGCTGAACAAATTCACATAGTATCAATTAATATATATAGAAATTTATGTTAACGTATGCGCAATTCAAAGCAAGTATAATGTTCATAACATTGTTTGATCTACAAATACAATCAAGCCTCATATATATTTAAACTACATTCATTCTTTTTATGTTTAACAGTTATTTTGTCGTCAGATGCAACTACAGTTTGCCACATTTTCATACTCATCTTTTTATTTTTGTAAAATGTCTTCGGCATACATAATCACTTTTCTTTCGTCCATACTCTAAATTTGGTTAATGGCGCATGCGCAAAGGAGAGCACCATGTTACTGATGCAAAATTGGTCGAATTGGAGGAAAAGAAGGGTTTTTTAGTTCGCCGAAATACAGTTTTTCGGGCATAAATGGAGTTTTCGGCCAACAGAATCACTGTTCTTTCGTCCATATTCTAAAATTGGTTAATGTGGCATACGCGGAGGAGACCACGGTGTTATTGATGCAACATTTGCCAAAGTGGAGGAGACTAAGGCATTTTAGTTCGCCAAAATACTGCTTTTCGGGCATAAATGGAGTTTTCGGCAAACGTAAACGTAATATATATATATGCCTACACTAAACAACAAAGCTATAGTAAACTATGTTAATACAGGACCGTGAGAGGCAAGTGCGTGATGTGCAACACATAAATATTGCGTCAATTCACGAGGGCGTCCCCAAGTTAAGCGAAAACTCATTTGCGAACCCCCCCCCCCCTCGATCAATTTCGAGAAGTAATTAACTCGCATTTTCGTTTTTCCTTCGATATTTGTATTTGTTCATAAACGACTGTTATAGGGGCTGAGGGCTGGGATTAGGCGTAGGAAGCTAATTAAAAATGGGCAGGACTCTCATGCACTTTGCATATCTCCGAGGGGGGGGGGCATAAGGGAAGGGGGGGGGATGGAGGGCTCCATTTTTCTTCATTACAGAAATGTGTCCCTCTTTTGCAGATGGACTGGTGTCAAAGATGCCCTTTTTATGTACTCGATCGCTCTAGATGTCTTCGCTACAAAAGTGGGCCTACTCGCTCCAAAATACCCCCTTGTTCAGATGTTTTTGCTCCAAAATACCCCCTTTTTCAGATGTAGGCCTACTCTCTCCAAGAGGCACCCTATATCTATCTGCTTGAGTCAGTTCTAACGAAACGTCTTTTTTTTTCGTCTGCGTGAAATTGGTGAGGCATTTGCCGAAAACATCGTAATTTTTAATTTGTTCGCGTTCTGGAGGCCAGTCTGCTGATCCATACGCGACACAGACGCACACAGACATGCTTGTAGGATTTCACTCTCCCACCCGAGGGTGCTGGTTCCCCACATCATCTCGTCCCCAAGGAACAGCCAACTCAACGGGTGACCTCACCATAGTTAGGGTCACGATCGATCGGTGTTCGCGGGTTCTTTATGTTAAACTTTGCATTTTCAATGCTTAACTTTGACAAATGTAGACGTTCAGCGATGAAAAAATTCAAACTAAAGGAGGGGGGGGGGGGGGAGGGTTGTTAAGAAAAAACACGCCTTTGACCTCAAAAACTTAAAAAACTAAGGGATTCAAAACATAGTTCGAAAACAACACGGCTCAGCATGAAATTGCCCGGGGTGCATCCCAGTATGTGGATAGTTGTGGGCGGCCCTCTGTCTCCTCTCCTTGCCCTTTTCCCTCCTAGCCCCCCCTCCCCCAACACACATGTCACCCACGTATATGCTGGCGGGCCCAATTAAATGAGGGTCAAAGCTAGGCTTCAACGTCAAAACATTAAATCGCGTTCCCCAGATTACGAAGAATAAATTTCTTTACTCCACGCATACAAATGAAGGGACATGATATATATTGACGATATCTCGATTCACGGTTATTTGATGTAATAAATTCCCAGTTGAGGATAAAATCCTTGATCACGACGGTCGGCGAATACTCCAGTTCACTAAAAATTAATTTCCTCATTTCCATTTCAGGGTAATACGAAGAGCCTATTCCCGAGGAATGGTTAAAGTGATTGTTGACTTCTTCGTGTGTCAACTTCACAAGTTTGTGTTGGATTAAAACTGCCGAATGACTATAACGTTTTCAGCACCGTACGTAATCCTAGCCATATAACCACAAATATGAACCAATTAATGAAAAGTCGATGTACAATATACTCCACCGTGTATGGTTTTAGGTTTTGCAGATACTCGTTTTTATTTCTTCCCGAACGACCCTCACCTCTCGCTGCCACCATTAGACTTCCCTCTTACCCAGAGTGCATACACACAACATGCACCAACCTGGCAGCAAATGAGTCAGCCATGTAAAACCGACCGGCTAAAATGCCGCACAAACCCCACAAAACAGACCTCAATCGAGAAAAAGAACACCGAACATATACGTAACCACAAGGGAGGGAACTCCCCTTCCTTTGATCCTCGTCTATTCCTCCTTTTAAAATGATGTGCAGGTTAATTGGATCGATGCCCATGCATTCCCCTTCTTCTGATTTCAAAATCCACGTGTAAATTGGATCCTTATTCGACCCACCTTTCAAAATCTTCAACTCCATGAACAATACATCAGCCCACTTCAGGGGGTGAGGGAGGGGGGGGGGGGGAGGGGGCAAGGGGGGTCATGTTCCCAGATCACGAAGAATAAATTTCTTTATTCCCAGATCACGAAGAATAAATTTCTTTATTCCCAGATCACAATGAATTTAAAAAAATAACTCCCCGGATACCATGGAAGGTGAGACACATGATACTACTAAATTGACGATTTCTCGATTCACGGTTATTTAATATGAACATTCTCAGTTGACGAAGAATGACAACCCTTGATCACGGCGGTCGGCTGATACCCCATTCCCAGTTCACGAAGAGAGTTATTTTCCTCATTCCCAGTTCACGGTGTACCCCCCCCCCCCCCCCCCCCCCCACACACACACTCCTATACCTGCCCCCTGCATGGTGCGGTTCGCGGGATCACTCGGAGTCCTCTGAATCTATCATAATGGAACCGTACAAACACATGGAACGGTGAGGTTCTAATTTACCATGTATTTCCGCATGTCACACCCGGTCTATATCACTGTACCAGGTCAGTCATCTAAACCTTTACAGTTACTCGAACAGGAATATTTTACCAAAGAAACTAATTTAGTTGGAAAATAAATTGTTGTAATAGCAACTGTGCTCTTGTTATAGCTAAAACTTGTCTGCACCAGCGTATCGGTATGTATTACTACGCGTATGACTATATCTTTACGTAAGATACAACAAGCTTCCAAAAGTCTTTTTTTGCAATGACAAAATGTAACCTTCAAGTTTTTTTTTAATATTTGCCGTTTATTAAACCATAAAAGGACGAAAAAAGAGGCATTTGTCCCGGATTTACTTTTTCCGCCCAGTGATATCTAGGCCGGAAGTATGCGATCTTGTCAACATTGTTTGAACATGGCGGTGAAAGCTTCAAAGTACCACATGAAAATGCCGATATTTCGCTTCTTCTAGCTTTACAACCGATTAGAATCGGTTACTGTTGATAATATATAATTTTCAGGACCCCTGCCTTGAGTATCAGGTTGCCATGTTTTTCTGATCTCCACGAGATGGCTACTACAATGACGGTAAGTGTGGCCTGCCGGCAGCAGACCCCCCCGTGCCCGTGGCGAGGGTTTGTTATGATCGGATTGAATATCACAACGTGCTTAAACAGGTGCGCGTAAGTAACTTAGGCCGTTGCTTGTTGCAATTATTGTTAGACATTATAGCTGTTTGATCTGTATGAGGTGACAGCACATTGGTTGTTTGATGCATTGTCATGATTGTTGGAGATGCTCTGAGGAATCAACAAAATGAAGGTAGGCCTATAAACTTAGACAATATTGACCCCTATTATTTATGACAGTTTTATTCATGCACATATATCATAATGTTCCTAATTACTGACGTCAGTGACAGGCACTCATATTACTTTAATTCACATGACACTTATGTGGTATATAATTGTAGTTATGATAGAGGTCTGAAAGGGTGGGGGGGGTCCAGTATTGATTTATCAAATTTTTCACTATGGAATGTCAATTTTTCACGACCTTTTCAAATAAGCTTATCTGTATTGTTGCTGCTTTTTCAGATCCTCAGTATCGGAATTTGGGGGTCAATGTCGAATGTTGATTTTTTAAATATATCTGTAGAGCATGTCACCATTTATCCCTTCCAGACCCCTTATATGATATTCTACCAATTGAGATAACTCTTTCACACTGACAGACTGGAATAGCGGCCATCATTGTTAACATCCATTCAATACGGCTAACCGATAAAGCGGCTTTACAATAGTTGCCGAAAGTACAGTCCTTAAGCAGCAACAATCATTTGAATGCCTGAAAGTGGGAAATTCCAGCCAATCATTGATGATAAAATCCCTGCATTCAAAATTGCAGACAGGGACATGGTGGATGATGAATAAAAGAGTGAAATGAAGATAATATTGATGAATTCGATATAGTTAGACTTCTACAGCATCAAAGACAGATTTTAAAGCAACAGTGGAAATATATCGTGGAGGATAGTGATAATGATGAAGACTTTGCTGGCTTCCAACTAATAGTTAAAATACACATTTAATTACCATTAATTATCACTTTAGTTTAAATTTCTACAATTTAATATCTGACGAAGTTCAGCTTCTTAGCTTTTCAATGATACCAAATACTTACCTATATTGTAATTATAGCCTGTGTGAATAAATATTTAAAATGTACATGGACCCATATTTTTATGTAGATCCTCAAAGTTACTCAGTGTTGAATTGAAATTGTCTGGATTAAAAGTTACACAGTGGCAGGGTATTAGCCAGAGACCCGCCTGCCTGCCAGATCAGCAGGCAGTTTCAATTTTGGCGGGTAGATTTTCAGTTTGGCGGGTACACTGGCGCTGTTTACCCACCCAAAAAATGAGCAACCCCCCCTCCCTGTCATAAGTTTCAAATCACAGAGCAAATTCCTAGATCCGTCCCTGAATGACGCTCACAGTTTCATATGAACACTTTCTTCTACCAGCCGCAATGTTGGCTGGCAATAAAAAAAATTCTGGCTAAGACCCTGCACAGTGGTGAAAGAGTTAACTAGGTTTTATGCGATTTAGGTCATATTTGTTAATAGCTACTGGTAATAATAATGTGCCTTCCTCTAAATTTTTGAATTTGTAAAAATATTTCTTGATATGCTAGTGAAATTTGTTGTAATAGTTCCATTAACATTTATTAAGTAACTTAATCATTTATGTATTTTTATTTACTTTCAACGGATATCTGGTAGCTAGATATTCACATGAGGAGATGTTGATCAAGATAAAATGCCACTGCATACTTAAACTTAAAATTTAAATAATGCTCATACTTAGTATTTATTTGATTTTTTGTCTTACAGCGCTCAGCTTTAGCAGATATTGACAAGAAACTGGAGCAAGATGGCCTGGATTCGGGCTGTCTGGATGCAGAGAAGATGTGTTACTTGTGGAAATTATATGTTAAGTCAGAGGTAGGCTGGTCACACATATACCGTAATCTCTGGTGTATAAGTCACACTTTTTTCCTTGCATCTGAGGGGTGTCACTTATACACAGACTGGCTAATCTTTTGACACCCCCCCCCTCCTCCGTACCAGCATGCCCATCCAGGGAACAAATTAAGCCAATTACTCTGGTACCCCATAAAGACATAAGCCATTGTGCCAACTCCCGCTATTTAACACCATTCATCTTTCCATCCCCCATCGCTTCTCTTACCAAACATTTATTGACTGTCTCTTCTGATACTGACTGAATGTTTATGAATCACTGTGCACTGTCATGGCAGACAGTGTGTTTCTTGAATCAGTTGCTTGCAAACAATTACAAATTGTACAGTCTAGGTGTAAGTAATCGCTATAATATTCATGCCACACATTAGATAAATATTTATATAAGAGAACAGATATTTCCAAAAAAGCTTGTCACTTTGCTGGTATGCATGGGGGGCTGTGAGGGGTCATTTTGCACTGCATATGTGCACTTGCTGGTATGACTTAATTTACACTGCTTCCTATGTGTAATGCATGGTCATGTATGTCTAGTACCTATATATATGTCCGAAAACATACGTGAAATACGGTATATATATACTGGTTTGTTGCTTCTTCCGGATTGAGTTGAAATAAGGTAAGGTAAAGGTTACAGGACAGATGATCTATGACATGTTGGAGGTTTATATGTGACTGCCTGTGCTCATGCAGGTGCCTCACGCAGAGGAAGTAGATGACAAGGAATGAAGATAATAAATTGATAGTGTTAGAGGGGTTGGCAGATTGCCTAAGAGCAGCTGACTTTAAATATTTAAAGGATATGGACGAAGTAGAGTGTAGTATCAAAGTGTATGCTGGAAATATCAGTACATTTCTGTGTGATACTTGTATAAGTTAGTTTTAATGATGTTTGAATCATAAAAAAAATAGTTAGGATATATGATGCTATATACTGGGTTTAACATCATGCAACCAATGATACAATACACTGGTATATATGTCCAACTGTTTCTAGATTAGGACTGAAGCAATGAAAGGTGATGGTATGATAAAAGTGATTTTTCTTTATCAGGCTAGCTTGAAAGCCTCACTGGAGAGCATTGAAGTGTTGAGGCAACAACAAAATGAAGAAATGAAAGAATTTGAGAACTACGCTCAACATGTGCGCAACTTGTCCACTGAGCGAGAGGACATGACAGTGGAACTGGCCGCGGAAAATGAGCAGTTGAAGAAAGACATTGAAGACCTCAAACAGGAAGTGGAAAGTAAGTGTGCAGCTTGTATAAATAATTATATTCCACATGGAAAACCTGCTCTGCAGCACAATTACCAGGAACTACGCAAACTGTTTCACATGTGTATATGCCATTCTCCAAGGTTTAGGACTGGTGCTGAGACCACGAGCGCTTAACTTCTTCGTTCGTTATCAGTCACCACGCGGTCATCTGCACTAAGCCCCACCTCTCATAGTCTATATATAGCAATAATATCGTGCCAGAGATGATAAAGGCCATAATAAGATGATAATATTGTTATAAGTTTATAAGACTTATATAAAAAAAAAACTGAGAGGTGGGGCTTAGTGCAGATGACCGCGTGTGGACTAATAATGAACGAAGAATTTAAGCGCTCGTGGCTGAGACCATCACATTCTAGGGTTTGCCAGGTCAAATATCCTGATAAATGACCTAAATTGATCCAGTAAAAGGAAATAGTAGCTGGCTGATCATCGTCGGTGGTTGCCATCATCAGATCCATTATATAGATATACCACTTGTTTCACACATCTCATGTTGTCTTCCATCCCATGACCCAAGGCAGGTTTTGACTGCTTGGCCATCATGACTCACCCACCAAAGGTTATTAATAATGCACAGATCATGAGAGATGCCAAGCTGTATTACCGACTACCAGTATATCTCTGTAAATTCGTATGTTTTTTTTTTGACGTCTTTGCATAAATTAGGCATTTTGTGCGATCATTTTAAATTTGAAAATTCCCAAATTCTGTCTGGGCGAATATCTTTGAATTTGCGCTTGCCAAGGTTGACATACCTGCGTAACGATGTAATAATCTTGTGATAGTGTGGACTAAGACTTTATTGTTTCTAAATGACTCATGATGTTATCTGATCATGTTGCCCCTCATGGTAGCATCATTATATCGTATATATAGAATTATTGGACTTTTTTTTCAAGGTTACAAAAATGACGAGACGCAGGAGATGTTGCTGCAGCAGGGTTTGGAGGACATCGCGGACGGCACGACAGGGGAGCAGATCGCATACCTCCTGGTGGAGCGGGCCCGGCTGATGGATGAGCTGGAGGCCGAGGAGGGGCGGGGCATGGTCGACACCCCCGAGGGACCCCTGTCGGCACAGCAACTGATGGTTATCCTGGAACAGGTGGGTAGGGGCGGGGGGGGGGGGGGGACCACAGAGCGTAAACGGCAATATATATGACTGTGCGAATCATAACCGACCAACATCACAATCGTTCAGTACAGACAGTCTCAGTATTTTCGCACTGTACGTGGTAACGGATGGAGATTTTGAAACACGTCTTCACATTTTATGGTTAGCATTTAGACTGTTCCTGATTGGTGTGATGCACGGGCGCACGACATACAGATACCATCACATAAATGCTGAACCCAGTGACTGACTCCCCGCTTCACGCTTTGCACATTGCAGGAGCGCCGTGAGTTTGAGGAAGAGCTCAAAGTGCAGCAGGAAAGCATACGTGCCATCAGGGAGCAGCTCAAGGTCACGCACGAGGAAGAGGTCACGGCCATGTTGGACGAAAACGAGAAACTACAGGGACTGTTGGACTTGGCACGAACCAAGGTAAAACCCTATATCCTCTAGGGTCGCCGCTCATGGTAACGCTCGGGTACGGTTTCCACCACTGCTTACGGGTATGTAGTCTAGTCGGGCTGGAAATTAACGGCCTTGGCTGAGAGTTAACGTACTCGACTGCCAACCAATCGTTTGCTAATGGGAATTCTTCCTGTGAAGCCGATCCGCGAATCATGTTACTCTTGTTGACAGGGGATAACATATATCGACCACGTTTGTGATAGGGCGAAAATATTTCGCGATATATGTTGCTCCTCTGCCAACAGGAGTAACAGGTGAAATAGTGGCGGATCAGGTGTCCTGTATCTCCAGAGACGGCTTCATGCTGTCATCTCATTGTCTCAGGAGTCTCTTGGCCTGGACTAGCCAATCATATAGAAGAATGGATGATCTCTGAAACTAATCCTATGAGCGTCCAGGTGTTCTCTGTGTCAGTATTCACGAACTTATGCGCCATAGGAATCGATGTTTATAGTTTGCGGCTGGGCCACCATTTCTTGGTTGAGGGCAAAAGCAAAGTCATTTAGAAACTTATTAAGGCCAGTTAGGCCAACCGTATGCTGTGCCAAAGCGAGAGGGGAGAGGGAGGTACTCCCCTAATACGGCTACTGTGGCGGACTTCACGAAGGCAGTTTAGCCGACTACGGGGCTTAGTCAACTAAAGTTACCATGTAAATGATGAGCGATTTTAGCCGACTAAGCCCCGTAGCCGGTTAAACTATGTGCGTGAGATAGGCCCCAAGACCTCAATCCATCCATCCATCCTGCTGTACATACCCTCTGTGACAGGTCTTCCCTTCTGTTATTTACGTTTGCTGCAATCGGTCTAGTCAGGCACATGGCATCCAGGATGGTATTGGGGCCACACGCGGTGTGCGGGAAGTTTACTGTGCCACATGGTATTCCGACAGTAGCTGTGTCATTACTGATGAGTCGTCAACTTTGCAGCTCATTAACCAGGATCGTGTATTAATATATATTTGGGGTATACACATCAGGTTTTAGTTTAAACATATTTTTTATTACGCAATCGGTTTTAATGTTTCTGTGGCAAAATTGAAGCTGCCATAATTTTCTGTCCACAAAAAAAAAAAACACCAGCATTCGTTATATGGCAATTACGGTATGTCTTTGATTCCCGTCTTGTTTATCCGATAGATCAACTATCTGGAGAGCGAACGGTCCAAGTTGAAAGGCGATACTGATGGTAGGGTATTGACCTTGACAACGTAGGTCACGCAACACTATATGGATTAGCAGAAGTGATATCAATGGGTCACTTCAGTGTTATAATATAACAGCCCCGTGGTGTATGGCATGGTCGATACGAGCAGTGGGTCATTGAAACCTGTAGGATTTGACTTCATATATATTTTATGTAGCATAGGCTGACACACCACTGTAAGGAAATCAGCAAACGACACAATGTGGTCACGCTATAAGCAAATCGCGAAGAAAACACGGCTGATCACAGTTGTATAAGAAAAAGTTGCAAACGCGTAATAAATAAAGCAAAAAACACGTGGTCATGGAATGATATTCAACCTTGACTGTTATCGAGAGGTGTAAATTAACCAAACAAAGCACACCCACCAAAGCACATTATTATCGTGTAAACTAATAAATAATCCTGGATCAGTGCTACATGTTCTATTATTGTCCCCCATATTGTCTGCGGTAGGCTCGGCGGCTGGCGACGTCTTGATGGAGACTGTCACAGATCTCCAGCGGCAGCGGGAGGCAGATATCGCTAGATGGCGCCAACAGCTACACACTCTGGAGACTGAAAACCGTGGCGTCAAGGACGAGGTATTCTGCCTCCATGTGACAATGTCATTATACCTATCCGCACATATATAACGAAACAATATATACGCAAAAACTTATTTGTCCCTATATGAGGTACCTTTGTACATGTTCTCCTGATTAAAGTGAGAGTTGAATTGTATATTTTATGCATTTCAAGGCATGGCAATATAATATATATGTAACTATATGTAGAGATGCTGTATTCGTATCTTATATATTATTATTGTATGTTTACATTATAAGGCAATGACAATTTGGGCATCCTACACAAAATGGAAAAAATTCCGTTCTAATGCGGCAATAGATAGTTGGTGATGAACTTCATCACCTTCTCCTGTAAACATTTTTCCGTATATATGTAGGCAATATGTTATACTATGATGATGACCTCTATTTACCACCCATAGTGACTGGTGAAGACGAATTACAGTCGTGGCATTTATGTCTTAATGTGAACTCGGCTCTTTCTGCGGTTTCTACTGCGTATGTCCCTGTACTTTTTGTACTGAAATCAAATCTACCGCATATTTCTATGTATTGATATAAAATTAATGTTGCTATAGGTTAAGATGCTTCAGTCGGAGCTGGAGCGGGAAAGATCTCTGGCGAAGGAGAGAATGGCGGACAAGGAAAGACAGATGGACAGACTGCGGGAGGAGATTGAGAACGAACACTCAGAGAGGAGACAACTCGAGGTAACAACGAATATATACGATATAATATCTTTGGTAGCAACTTCTAAATTCGCGCAGATTCTGGTCATTTCAAATATTATTGTATTGAGGGAAAATATGTTGAGTTTTATAGATATTTAGATCATTACCTATGTGCCGTTATCCTGGCAAGAGATGCCAGGTCATCCTGGCAAGAGATGTTCTTGCCAGGATGACCGACTGTTAATTAACATGCTTCATGCAGGGTTGTTTTATTTCATCTATTTCTTCGCAGATGACTTATATTATACATAACAACTCATACGTATTGTTATATTTTGGGCATGAAAGCATATTTTGACTAGAATAAGACGGAATTGCACAAAGATCTCATTTTGTTATTTACAACTATTAAGTCTTCCACATTTTAGTTTATATTGAAGTATATGTCTATGTATTTAAATTTAGATGTCGACTCACAAGCTGAACTCTGAGAAAAAGGCCATGGATTTAAAGATGGATTTCATGGAGAAGGACATGGACGACTTGAGACAAACCATTAAAGATCTCTCGACTAGAAATGTAAGTTTACTTAGGCCAATAAAGTCAGCTATCGATCTATCATATCCCAAGACGAACAGACAGAAGATAGTCATATATGGACAAAATATATAGTTCCCTGGGATGTGTGCTCTAGTATTTCTGCATTGACAAGATCATTGTCGATATCTAATTTTTGTGAATAAGCAATCAACCGATCTTTCTACCACCTTTACTTTCTTGTTTACCTAGAAATCGTTGCGTCAGATGGATGGTGGTGACATCTCGCCGTCGAACAAAGACATCGAGAAGTTAGCGAGAAGTAAACGAGATGTCGAGCAGGAACTCGAAGACGCCAAGATGGCCTTGCGGAAGGAACAAAGTCACGTCCTTGACCTTGAATTCAAGGTTAAGCGCGGCGAGACGGTTGTGGAGGATCAGAGGCAAGACTTCGAGCGACAAGAGGGGATACTAAAGACCAAGGTGTGTTCATGGCACGCTTGTTCTTCACTTGCCTGCATGTGTGTAGAATTCAAGCTTGTATAATACATTTGTTTGGGCGTTCATACGCAGAAGAGTGTCATGGCGGGGTCACTGGCAGGCCACGTGGGCAGCGTGTAGATCTTACTTCATATGTAGATAAAAAACACTTTTTCTGACCGTCTATTATTCCTGAAAAAATGTGGCTTCTTTCTCAACTTATATCCGTGCGTATGTTACTAACGAAGAAGTAACTTAACACCTGTTGAATTTGGTTGACGCCTTTATCATCTCTGGCACGATAGATCTCACTTCATATGTAAATAAAAAGATCTGTTTTACTGACCATCTACTATTTCTGAACACGTTGGTTTCAACGTTCACTACTGTTTTGTTGACTTAATTGTTTGCATTGTCATTGAACTGGGTCGGTCATAATTTACCATACCGGTATGCGGTAAACTTATGTTGACATGTATACTGTGTATTACTTTCCGTTACTGATTTCAATTAATTGACTGATTTAACATATGCCACTTTTGCCATGAAGTAATGGAAAATATAAATGCGGTTAACACTACTACAATATGTCCTATTTAGTATTAACATATTTCAGATCTCCTATTGAGATATGATATCATGTACAATGGATATTATCGCGATAAACTAATATTTACAATTGTTATATATATAAATATTAAATGTATATATATACAACATCGTTTGTGACTAGCTTGATGAAACCCATGAAATATTCACGTCGTTATTTCTTTGGAATTCTCAGTTTGTATCTGACATTTTTCAGATCAAGTCACTGCAGACCCAACTTGAGAACGTGGAGGAGGAACTCGTTGTGGCTCAGAAAGGGTGCTGGGATGCCAGAAGGGAAACCCAAAAGGTATGGAGCAATTGTTCTGCATGTTGGTCTTAGAGTATTCTCCATATCCTTACACTTAGCATATAATTCCACCTTTCGGCAGAGACCCTCTCTGTTGATCTGTATGGCGTATCATTTTGTCACCGTCCTGGTAACCTTGTACCATCTTATCAACATAATTATGCCATCATATGAGAATAATTATTATAATTACGTAATCGTATCCTAGAATGATCGTGTCATCATTTGCTAGGATATATCATGTCATCGTTTGCTAGGATAATCATGTCATTGTTTCATATGATAATTATGTCCTCATTTGCTAGGATAATCATGTCGTTGTTTTATATGATGATCATGTCATTGTTTTATATGATGATCATGTCATTGTTTGCTAGGATAATCATGTCGTCGTTGAACAACTGGAGGAAGAGTTAACTACAACAAAGGCCAAGTTAAGGTCATCCACCCAAGACGCTAGAGAAGCACGTGACCTGTACGAAGAAGAACAAAGCAGAACGGCTTCTCTGAGGAAAGACATACAGAGACTGACTGAGAGCGTCGAGTCATTAGAACAAGGAAAGCAGCAGCTTCAAAACGAACGAGATCGTGTGGAAAAGAAGGTATCATATCCAGCAGCCATCATCATATCCGTTAAACCGCCAGACGTAGACTGCCGTTGAACCGCCGTTGCGGTTTAACGGATATATTATTAAGATGATCAGATCTAGCTCTGTAATGAAGCGGCAATCTGGTTTTCGTGATTTAACCATGAGAACGTTGAACAACTACTTTTAGCAATGAATGTATTTTACTGTAAATTGATTGTTTTCTGCCAATTAATTTGTCCTGTCTTTTCTCTCATTTAATGTGTTTTGTCTTTTCTCCATTTAGCTGTTTGGTGCTGCAAGGGAATCCGGAAATAATAACCATGATACCACGGACGGTACGCTTACAATGAATCCATGTCCAGTTTACCTCATTGTCATCACTTATGATGAAGAAACGAAGTTAAACCCTCTGATGGTGGCATACACTTTTTATCATAGCGACATGACGTTCATTGTTATGATATCCATAAAATATACTACATTCTTGTTTTGAACAAATACCCGCATTCTCATCCATTCTCCGTACATTTTGCGATGGCCGTACTGCAGCTATTACGGACGAAGGCGTATGAATATTAATGTCCAGCTGGTTAAACTGTCGATGTGTCGTGCGTACCACTTGCAGGTGCCATCGAGGTTTCTGCTTCTGTGCTCAGATCTCAATTAGAAGTGAAGGAACATGAGCTTCAGACAGCAAAGACGGACCTCAAGGCAGGAAAGGTATGACAGACACATTCTTTACGCTGCTTCAGTTTGTGGTGGATTGCTATTTTAGTGCTTAGTTTCCACGTTTTAATATAGCAGTTCTGATTGCGTTTATGCGTGCTTCATACTTGCTGACGTCAGCTGTGGTAGAGGTGGATACGCTGTGGTAGAGGTGGATACGCTGTGATAGAGGTAGACACGCTGTGGTGGAGGTGGATACACTGTGGTAGAGGTGGATACACTGTGGTAGAGGTGGATACGCTGTGATAGAGGTCGATACGCTGTCGTAGACGTGGATACACTGTGGTAGAGGTGGATACACTGTGGTAGAGGTGGATACGCTGTGGTAGAGGTCGATACGCTGTCGTAGACGTGGATACGCTGTCGTAGAGATGGATACGCTGTGGTAGAGGTTGATACGTTGTTTTAGAGGTGGATACGCTGTGATAGAGGTAGATACGCTGTGGTGGAGGTGGATACACTGTGGTAGAGGTGGATACACTGTGGTAGAGGTGGATACGCTGTGATAGAGGTCGATACGCTGTCGTAGACGTGGATACGCTGTCGTAGAGATGGATACGCTGTGGTAGAGGTTGATACGTTGTTTTAGAGGTGGATACGCTGTGGTAGAGGTGGATACGCTGTGGTAGAGGTGGATACGCTGTGGTCGAGGTGGATACGCTGTGGTCGAGGTGGATACGCTGTGGTAGAGGTCGATAAGATAATCGATACGGTGCCACTTATTCAGTGACCCAATATTGTGTACACTAGTGGCCTCAAACACAGCTCCTCCATTATAACGCTATCCCTAGAGAACCCGAGGTATGGCCGTGTCTTGTTATTATGAAGCCGCACACTGATTTACATGTAACGGCGGGGCCGGCCTGGCGACGAGAGTGTGGTTGGTTGGCTGCTCATTCAGGACGCTTTAACCACGTTTGGTCATATCACATCAATGGGAGAAGGTTGGGAAGGTAACAGCGGAGCCATGTCCCCCGGGGTAACTCCCTACTCTTGACATGAGACATGATTTTCCCTGCGACCACAGAGATAGGGCCACAGCAGGGTTCGAACCACTGATCCACGTGCTGTTAGGCTCTCAGGTGGCCAGAGTGTGCGCTGTAACCCACTGAGCTATCGAGGCGGCCCCACGAGAGTTTGACGGCGAGAGCCCAACTGACTATCTTCCGATCGCGAGTCAGCCCCCTTGCCTATTGAACTGTATAATGGCAAGCATTTATGAGAATACTTTCATATCTGACACCCCGTGATCTAGTTGCGAACCAAGCGAGACTGATGTTCGCGCACTAGAGATCTGTGGGATTGCCGCGAAGAGAGACTGTACTAGGCGAGTGGTGAGAAGCTGTTGGCACTCGAGCACGTGTCGTTTTGTTTACATATTCTACCACTTGACAGGCGAGGGGGAGGGGGGGGGGAAGCCCTCCTGACATGTGTCCATTAGTCCTCCGCCCTATCAGTGTACTGAGTGGGGTATCAGTATGTGTCGCCGGTGCCCTCTGATGAAGTGGCATGTTTACGTTACACCTCGCCCTCCTGTAGAGTGAGCTTTATCGAAATCAGCGAATCCCGATGCTCAGTGCGTGTAATTTATGTTATACGCCCCCCCCCTCCCTACCCGTTGTGACCTACTGGTACAGGAGCATTCCTGAGAAGTACTGTGTCTTTGAAGGATGCGGTGTCACCGGGGGTGATAGGATTAATACAGGATCATGGTAATGTTCTGCTTATACATACCTAAACATTATGCCATGGTTTGCCCATATTATGCGCCGTTTCTCCAAGGAGCCTTTCCATCAAGATATAAACTGATGTAAATACTTAGTTGAAGTACGTTAGCGGAGGTATCAAGGTGTTATGCTTTAGTTGAGGTGCAATCTCCAGGACTGTTGTTTTCTAGATATAATTTGTTAAGACTTTAGTATTATATATATCACAGCTTGGTACGCGCCCTTATTTAAACCACAGAAAAAAAGAGCGAACGAGCAACTTGTGTCGATTATATTTGTTCAATATGAAATCAATTATTGGTTTTTATGTTATTGTTATGGACCGGTATCGACAGTTTTATTTATAGGCTGCATAGAAATCGAACACTGCCTTGTGAGCTAATTACTCAGTCGGTCGTTAATATAATGTGTTTGACTTCGTTACGCGAGACACACTTCCTTCCATAACAACCACGTGGTTACCCGATTAGATTGTTTACTTGACGTTAAGCAATCCCCGCAACCAAACACTTTAACTCCAGGCGGAGCTGGAGAGCCTTGTGACGACCCTGAGGGGGGAGGTGTCCCGGATGAAGGTGGAGTCACGTGACCAGTCCGGCACTGAGGCCGCCCAGCTGGACCAGGCGCTGGCTGCCAATCTCGACCTGCAGAGGGCGCTCAGCGACAGGCAGGCGGTAAGAATTAACCATTAACCATTCAGAGGTAACCATTTATAGGTGTAAACAATGTTACAAACCTCAGAAAATAAATTAACTGTTTCAGCGTGAACCTTATTTAGTATGTGGCGCATGTGGCAAACCTTTGTTAAAGGAAACCGCCAGTCTGGCCTCTAACGTTGCTTTATCGATTCATATATTACCCAATTGTCTATCCTCCAAATTACAGAATTTTTCGTCCTGTCTATAGCTCACAATAAAATTTAGAAGTGACCGCCGGGCACGATTATGCCGCCTACCCAGGCGGCAGCCCTTTTTGGGGGTGTGTCCGGGATTGACCAATCAGGAGGCGATACTCTAATTTATTCAAACCGGAAATTACGCCTATTGTGTGAGCAAAACAAGAGCGCGTGATCATCGCTAATAAAAATAGCTGCTATTCTAACTTCAATCATGGCAAAGTTGCGGAGTCAATCGTCGCAAGACGTATATCAATTTGTTTGGATGGTACTTTTCCATGAAACACTAAGATCACGGTCTACTGCGCGGCTTGGAACTGCCGCTGTTCATCTGTAAATCGCGGCCCTGATCTCTCTGTCCGCGAGTGATAACATAAGGCGGTGCCACATGAATAGTCACAATGCGCGTCACTGCTCCCGACAAAATGGCGCTCTGCTTGACATTGCTGGGGGCGGGATGCCTTAATTTTTTTCTCCTTACCAGTGGGCCGAAACGAAGCGTTAGCACTCGCCAATTTAATTTTATGATGTGAGCTTTCGGTGCAGATCGCAATTAAATATGGATGGATACCCGCTTTAACCAATTTATGATTGATAAATTATTTTATGCAATAGACTGCAATCGCTCATCTGACACACAATTCTGTAAAGGGCCGACCGATGGCTCAGTGGGTTAATGCGCTCGGATTGAACGCTCTGGCCACCTGAGAAATAAAGAAATAAAGATTCCATGATTATTTCGATGTATTGTCCTATCATGATATTGAAAACTGACTCGCACGACTGATGTAGCGCCTTGCAAAGAACAAGAAGAAAAAAAAAATCCCATGTCCTTCTTCGCCAAGAGTAGATGGTTACCCCTTCCTTCTCCCATTGACGCGATATGACGAGAGTTGGTTAAAGCGTCCCGAACAGACAACCATCATTTCTGTAAATTCATTTTTGAGTAAAGAACGAAAGTGTGTTGATAGAAGAGCGTTTCTACTTTGCCCCTCCCCTCCGCCAGGAGTTGACGGAGCTGAGAACCAGCAGCGAGAGGTTGCGAGAGGAGACCAATCTCCTCCAGAGTCAGGCCAACGCCCAGACTCACCAGAGGGCGCTGGGGGCACGAGACGCCGCCGACAATGCCAAGGTCAGTGCAATACTCGCGAATACTTGTCAGTACAGAGTGCGCTCAAAATATGCATTCAGGTAAACTTTTGGTAATCTGAATTCATATTTGGCCACTCGAATATAATTTTAATATTTCTATAAAAATTGCCTTTTATGTCCGGATGAATTATTTGTATAAATATGTTCCTCTTTGTCTCCTTTTCAACGCCAGTTCCATGAGGAGCTATTATTGAATAAGTTCGTATTTGTTAATAATCCAGTGAGTGGTACATTCGGTAACTATTGCTTTCTTTCAGGCTTGGGATAGACTGAAGGAACTTCTGGAGAAGATTGCCTCTTTGGAGTCTTCCAACGATAAACTAAACTCAGAGTTAGAAAAGGTCAGTTTATTTTGTAGTTTAGTTAAGTTCGTCGAATCGTTAATGGTATTGTGTTTTAAGGTGCGTTGCTAGCGGATAACCACCTACCTTCTGCATTGTATACGCACTATGGCCGGTGGCCTTTGCAAAATATATCGATCCATCCATCTACCTTCTACGTGGCTTTCGACTGTGCATTAAGTGTAGGCATTTCCATTATCTTTGGTAACTTGAAATTCTGTTTTGTATATCTTCAGAAAGCTCAGTCTTCCGTAGAGCTGGAGTTAAAATACTCACAACAAGCGGTCGAGAACAAGGCTCAAGTGAAGATTGCTCAAAATAAAGCAGAGATTGCTGAGAGACAGGTGAGTTGGCTTATCGACTTGCATGCCGCAAGCGATGCCGAAACGAAGCAATTTGGTGCATAAACTATCAGCAGACAATGGGATTTCAAGTAAAATGTAACCTGTAATATAATGTAGGACATAAACTTACGTTGTGTTACTTCTAGAGAAATAACTGTTGGGAAGCGCGACCTGTGTGCCTGAATATGACTGCGCTGGTGTGTCTACTAGACAATTGTTCTTCACAACTAACACAGTTTGCAATAGATTTGTTTTACATCAAGTAACAACTACAGAGTAAAAGAACGTTTTAAAGTTACGCATTTATGTACGCATTTATGTAACACTATTTAACCAGAAAATATGGTCATTTTTGTGTATACCATACATGTATGTAGTGTGATGTAGGAAGCCTCCATTTTATAGAAACTATGAGTAATATTCGTGGCACACACTATCGAACATGAATTCTCAATAGCAATAAGCTCACAAGCAGCCTTAGCGAATGGTTAGAGCATAGAATATAGTTCGGACACGTCGGTCATTGTCTTATCTTATATGTGTGATTCCATGCCACTTAGGACTGTTATGAGGTAAGAATTTTCTCACATTTCTCTCACAATAAATGTTTCAACAGAGCAGATTTTAGTGTTTTATAGCTAGAGGAAATATATGTCCTTGTCAAACCCAACCAAACCCTACCCTTCTGTCCTCATTGAGCCCCTCGCCCCACATTGGAAATTCCATTTTACGAATCAATGATTTAGAAATTCCAATTCGACGAATTCCATTTTACAAATTTAAAAATTTACGAATTCCAATTTTCGAATTTCCATTTACGAATTCCAATTTACGATTTACGATGTTTTGGTATGTATTTTATTAGGTGGCGTGATATTATGCGTTCTTTTATTTTTCACATGAAAATCTGCATGATGTCCAAGTACATGTTTTTATGCTACTCACCAAGCCGACTCCCCCGCCCACAACAGCAGCAACAACATTACAACACCATACTTATCTATATCAAGACAGCTACATGTTACACACTAGGTTTATGCATGAACGCAGTCTTGTTCCAACTGTATAATTGTAGTCGCTTAGTCTGTTAGCACTGTTACATCGCAACAGTTTCAGTGTTTAGGCTGAATAATTCGAAGCTAATGATCAGTTGGATTCTTCTACACACCCTCATTTTCTCATGTTCACTTATTTGTTCTTGCTGCCCAGTGCCGAGCCGACTTAATGTCTATATTTCTCTATTTGACAGGGGAATTGGAGATTAGATGTGAGTAGTTTCTGACCTCCATGCCTAATGATAGCTTTCACCCCACTCAGCTTGCCACGCTGCAGGATGACCTTGACCTTGCGTTGAAGCGACTACGAAATGCTGAAGATAATTTGAGAGATCATGGTCACGTGACATCGAGTTTGGATCACAAAAACGAGGAGCTGAGTCAACTACGCACCCAGCTACAGGAGGAAAAACTTCAAAGGTTAATGTTTTGACATAGTGTATGTTCAATCTGTTTTTTATTGGGGCCGACCCGGTAGCTCAGCGGGTTAGAGTGCTCTGGCCACCTGAGAGCCTAACAGCACGTGGATCGATGTTTCGAGCCCCGCTGTTGCCATGCCTGTATGGTGGCAGGATAAAGATCCCATGTCTTTCTTCGCAAAGAGTAGGGGGTTACCCCCGGGGACATGGCTTCACTCTCCCTTCCTTCTACCATTGACGCGATATCACCAAAATTGGTTAAAGCGTTCTGAATATACAACCAAGCAATCAATCGGTTTTATTAAATTAATTTTGATATAATGATGCACAGAGGTTTTTATCTCGTGTTATATCTTGCCTCTGTTGACTGTGGGACATGGCAATAATTCAGACATATTCTGTAGCATTCTCTGGGCGATAAGTGACATTCATTTGCAACATATGCAATGCGGCCAAATTTTATTTTACTTTAATCAGTGCAAGTACTTTAGATCCTGCAGGAGTTGATGTCCCTGTTATCTTTGTTGTTGGCCCTCACAGAGCCCTGGAAGAGCCTGGGTCTGGGCCATGACTCCATGGTATCTAATCAAATCGCGGTTTAAATTCTAGGCGATGAATAGGCAGTTACGCCACCCTTGTTATTGGCGCCTTGTTACTTTATCACAGAGCCCTGGAGGGACAGAGGCTGACTCAAGCGATGACTGAACTATCAGCTGCGCGAGACCTGGAACGAGACTTGCAGATACAAATCAACAACCTTCAACACAAGCTGTTAGATAGCGAAGCGAAACTTGGAGCGGTGCGAAATGAAAGCAAGATTACTGTTGAATCGGTAGGTCCAACCTCATGGTACACCAAGAGTGTCACACTTTTTAGGTTACTGTATGTATGAAGATATTGAATGTATCTTTACAACTTTAAGATATACCCATCTGTAACAAGTGTAACAATGGGTGTCCTACTGGATCCAACAGTGAAAGTCAATGTCTCCGTGAAAGTTTAATTTACTGGTAATATTTTTTAACGTTCTTGTATAGTCTTGTATACATGTAATAACCTGACTCCGTGCAACAACAACATTATTCTCATTATTGCGCTTGACCACGGTACATGAGTCCTAAATAAGGAGACATACATTATACATTCTAAGGCAGTATATAATATAACCTTTAAACGACGAAAGTATGAACCTTGTGTCTTATACAACCTGGTTACCGTATGGTGTATGGTATCGGTGTAAATGTACCGTAAGTGGAAGCCACCATATAAGGGAAATAAGATTATCGTAGGTAATAATGTGATGAGATCATAATAGTTGGTCAGGGCGTTAATTAGGCATGTGGCCCAACAGGAATCTGTAACAGCTCGCCAGTTAAGGTTGTCCGGAGACGGAAAATGAAAGACAAGAGCTGCTACAGATTGACGAAGGCAAAGTAGTATGCCAAATGGTTTCCCAACTCGCGCTATTATTATTACTGCAAGGAAAGTTGTACAGTATTGAGGACCTCTAAATTCGCCCGCATTGGACAGCGAGTCGTTCTGAGCAATCAGCGCGAGAGGCGTGTCTGAGGTCTGAGTATTATTTATGTTTTGTTAACTTCAGCGTCATGTGGCGGAGGGCAACAAACGAAACCATGACGACCAGATGACGTCACGGCAAGCCGAGCTGGACGCTGTGCGGCTGCAACTTACAAAGGTCACCGCAAAATATGACCTTCAACTGAAAAAATATACGGAGCGCAAAACCCGAACCGTGACTAAGTTACAGAGAGCTCGGTAAGATATCTTGTTTATTCAGGGTGAGGATATAATTATCGTTAACTGAAGGCCAGAATAAAAGTATGTATACGGTTCACTGTCTGCGCAATTTTAGGTAAATAGTACTGGTGCATTTCATTCTAGATTCTTATATAGCCCCATATCATTATAAGAGCAATATGCATTACTACTTGGCCTGCTTCTTCGGTATATGTATCGTATCTGACGGCATAAGTCAAAATGAAGAATACTTTTCCGAACCATATAAAGGAAATGCAAATGTGACTGCATGTCAGTCCGCCACCGTTTCTTCACTCACTGACCACAATTACTATTATCGTTATAAATATTATTAATTTGCAGTGAGAAAGTAGTTAATATTAATTTGCAGTGAGAAAGTAATTATTAATAATTGCAAGGAGAGAGTAATTCTTATTAATTTTCAGTGAGGTATACGGTGCCGAGCGCCTCAAGCTCTGCCAGGAGATAGAGCGGCTCCAGAACGACTTGTTGCTAGCGAGGACGACGTTAGGGAAGGAGTTGGAATGGAAAGACGAGCTGCAGCGGAACCATCACAAGACTCTGCTGGAGAAACGTGACCTCCTCACACAGTAAGTGACCTCTGCTGGAGAAACGTGACCTCCTCACACAGTAAGTGGCCTCTGCTGGAGAACCGTGAATTCCTCAAAAAGTAAGTGACCTCTGCTGGAGAACCGTGACCTCCTCACACAGTAAGTGACCTCTGCTGGAGAAACGTGACCTCCTCACGCAGTAAGTGACCTCTGCTGGAAAACCGTGACTTCCTCACACAGTAAGTGACCTCTGCTGGAGACACGTGACCTCCTCACACAGTAAGTGACCTTCTGGAGAACCGTGACCTCCTCACACAGTAAGTGACCTCTGCTGGAGAAACGTGACCTCCTTACACAGTAAGTGACCTCTGCTAGAGAACCTTGACTTCCTCACACAGTAAGTGACCTCTGGTGGAGAAACGTGACTTACTCACACAGTAAGTGACCTGCTGGAGAAACGTGACTTCCTCACACAGTAAGTGAACTCTGCTGGAGAAACGTGACCTCCTCATAGTAAGTGACCTCTGCTGGAAAACCGTGACCTCCTCACACAGTAATTGACCTCTGCTGGAGAAACGTGACCTCCTCACACAGTAAGTGACCTCTGCTGGAGAACCGTGCCTTCCTCACACAGTAAGTGACCTCTGCTGGAGAAACGTGACCTCCTCACGCAGTAAGTGACCTCTGCTAGAGAACCTTGACTTCCTCACACAGTAAGTGACCTCTGCTGGAGAAACGTGACCTCACACAGTAAGTGACCTCTGCTGGAGAAACGTGACCTCCGCACACAGTAAGTGACCTCTGCTGGAGAAACGTGACCTCCTCACACAGTAAGTGACCTCTGCTGAAGAACCGTGACTTTCTCACAAAGTAAGTAACCTCTGCTGGAGAACCGTGACCTCCTCACACAGTAAGTGACCTCTGCTGGAGAAACGTGACCTCCTCACGCAGTAAGTGACCTCTGCTGGAAAACCGTGACTTCCTCACACAGTAAGTGACCTCTGCTGGAGACACGTGACCTCCTCACACAGTAAGTGACCTGCTGGAGAACCGTGACCTCCTCACACAGTAAGTGACCTCTGCTGGAGAAACGTGACCTCCTCACACAGTAAGTGACCTCTGCTAGAGAACCTTGATTTCCTCACACACTAAGTGACCTCTGCTGGAGAAACGTGACTTACTCACACAGTAAGTGACCTGCTGGAGAAACGTGACCTCCTCATAGTAAGTGACTTCTGCTGGAAAACCGTGACCTCCTCACAGTAAATGACCTCTGCTGAAGAAACGTGACCTCCTCACACAGTAAGTGACCTCTGCTGGAGAACCGTGCCTTCCTCACACAGTAAGTGACCTCTGCTGGAGAAACGTGACCTCCTCACGCAGTAAGTGGCGTCTGCTAGAGAACCTTGACTTCCTCACACAGTAAGTGACCTCTGCTGGAGAAACGTAGCGTCCTCACACAGTAATTGACCTCTGCTGGAGAAACGTAACCTCCTCACACATTAAGTGGCCTCTGCTGGAGAACCGTGACTTCCTCACACAGTAGGTGACCTCTGCTGGAGAAACGTGACTTCCTCACACAGTAAGTGACCTCTGCTGGAGAAACGTGACCTCCTCACACAGTAAGTGACCTCTGCTGGAGAACAGTGACCTCCTCACACAGTAAATGTCCTCTGCTGGAGAAACGTCACCTCCTCACACAGTAAGTGACCTCTGCTGGAGAACCGTGACCTCCTCACACAGTAAATGACATCTGGTGGAGAAACGTGACCTCACCCAGTAAGTGATCTCTGCTGAAGAACCGTGACCTCCTCACCCAGTAAATGACATCTGGTGGAGAAACGTGACCTCACCCAGTAAGTGACCTCTGCTGGAAAACCGTGACTTCCTCACACATTAAGTGACCTCTGCTGGAGAAACGTGACCTCCTCACACAGTAAGCTAGCTCACTGCTGGAGAAACGTGACCTCCTCACACTGTAATTGACCTCACTGCGTTATAACTTTATAAACGTGGCCTCCCCACACAGTAAGTGACTTCTGCTGGAGAAACAGAACCTCCTCACACAGTAAGTGACCTCTGCTGGAGAAACGTGACTTCCTCACACAGTAAGAGACCGCTGCTGGAGAAACGTGACCTCCTCACACAGTAAGTGACATCTGGTGGAGAACCGTGACTTCCTCACACAGTAAGTGACCTCTGCTGGAGAAACGTGACTTACTTACACAGTAAGTGACTTCTGCTGGAGAAACGTGACTTCCTCACACAGTAAGTGACCTCTGCTGGAGAACCGTGACCTCCTCACACAGTAAATGTCCTCTGCTGGAGAAACGTCACCTCGTCACACAGTAAGTGACCTCTGCTGGAGAACCGTGACCTCCTCACAAAGTAAATGACCTCTGGTGGAGAAACGTGACCTCACCCAGTAAGTGGCCTCTGCTGGAAAACCGTGACTTCCTCACACATTAAATGACCTCTGCTGGAGAAACGTGACCTCCTCACACAGTAAGCTAGCTCACTGCTGGAGAAACGTGACCTCCTCACACTGTAATTGACCTCACTGCTTTATAACTTTATAAACGTGGCCTCCCCACACAGTAAGTGACCTCTGCTGGAGAAACAGAACTTCCTCACACAGTAAGTGACCTCTGCTGGAGAAACGGGACCTCCTCACACAGTAAGCTACCTCACACAGTAAGTGACCTCTGCTGGAGAAACGTGGCTTTAGTTACTCAGTAAATGACGTCACTGTTGGAGAAACACTGTTTTGTCTCAACAACTTGAATGCAGATAATTATGTCCCTTGGAGGCCTTGCGCCCTAGTATGGTCGAAGGTCTAATAACAAAGTGCTAGCTGTAGAGAGTAAGTAACTTGTTTAATAAGTACGAAGTTAAACATTCTCTGGGACCGTCATATAATCCAAGTGAATCCTTAAATAATTTCTCTACAATAAATGTCTTCACTACGTTATAGGCTCTCCGAGCAAGAGGAAGAGGTGCGCGAGCAGGTCCGGAAGCTGTCCGTATTGCAGGTCCGCACCAAATTCCTGGAGGACGAGAACTGCACGATGCAGCAGAGACTCGAGTCCGTGGTGCGCCAGAAACAGGTTCTGGATCGGATCCTGAAGGAATATCAGATCGAGAAACACAAGGAGGTGTGTACACCGTCTTTATATCACATTGACAGGAGATTGGTCGTCTTTGCTTTGTTGATTTTATACCTGTTAATTCAGTTACCCCCTCGGTATGATCCATCTGGTATGGTTTAGTTACCTGAAGAGTTTAGTTGCATGCATAATGGGATCTATTTATATGGCGTCTCCTTCTTATAATTTCTACATGTATGCGAGTGTGTTATCACGGAAAATTCATGCTGTTCAGTTGTGTGACGTGATGGACGTTACCACTGAGTTGTCACTGTTGATTTAGTCGCCTCCGTTATAATGTTGTTGTTTATTACGAGGCTATTAGCATATCCATCCACACAGATCTGATCTTTGAAGCAATTCATGAATAGCCAAACCAGTGAAACCAATATTCTCTATTTTTCGAACCAGTAGTCGCTCCCACATCATTGCTAAATATTGCTAATGATATTTTGGGTTAACTACTTTTATAAATGTGATTTTTTATCTATGTTTTGGTGTGAAAAAGTTTACGAACTACGGTCCATTTCGTCTTCAGAGACGCATTACTTAGTGGAATAATACTTGTGATGAATATGTTCGCAAATTTGCTGCGATAAGATTGTAATACTAAGAACTCAGATAGGCAATACTACATAGAAATTGCAGGTTGTTTTGCTTGGTATTTATGGTAAATAAGATAACAGTAAATAATGATACCAATACTGGTAATGTACACACTATACGTGTATGTATTTGTTTTCTGGTTTATTTAATTTAATATATATATATTTATTTATTTATATCCACCACTCAATACAGGCGATTCTTGCCTCCCATGAAACTTAATAGACACCAGATTATATGGAACCTTCGATTGAATGGTAAACCGTTAACTGTGTAAACCGTCTTACAATGTAGAACTGCCGTAGTGCACATTTCCTTTTTGCTATAGCTTTTACATCTCCATTAAAGTTTCTCAAAAATATTACTGGTATTTTGTAGGAGAATTTTACGAAGAAAAAAATCTCAATGGATTTCACGTGCTGCAGTCACACCATCGCCAATATTCCTTTATTCCTTATCAAAATGACTACTGGTTTGATGGAGTCTATGTACATTCTTACCGAAATACTAAATTTCTTACCCAACCGACACGCACAACTCCTTTCTACAGAGTAATTCTAAATAAGTTTTATCTTCATATAGCTTCGGTAGCTACCCCGGTGTTGCACGAAAGAACACATGCTTAATGATATGTATCTTGCCATTATATCGGCGTGAAGGTGTATGTGCGGTACTTCCATTTAGATGTGGACCCCAGTTCTTCTGGATGCTATGAATACTTTAGTATCTCTTGCTTAGACTAACTTTCATTCAAGCTTATTTCTCGTCTCGGTCCAGTTGAGTTATTTGTTCTCAGACGTATTGCTCAACAATAAACACAAGGAGCAAATGTTAAGTTTTCCGTAATTCCACCTTGTGATGACTGTTCTGGGATGTCTGCCTGGCAAACTTAATCAGGTTTTATTGACACTAATGTATTAAATTGTTGACGTGGGAAGTTTGTTTAGTACCACGTATATCGTGTTATACTGAACTGATTCAAATTAAATGGAAATGTAGCTTATAATATGAACAAGTCTTCAATTGTTAATTTAGATGTTTATTGGTCGTCGTATAAGCGAGAAGTGGTTTACCATACCTATATCGTGTACCCGTTTGCGTGTATAACAGTCTTTCAGAAAGTAAATTGTCCCAATATAGTACAATAACAACAAGTATATTTATTGTGAAGCCCATTATTGTTAAATGACCATTCTTAGTTTCTTTGATAGTCTGACCAATCATTGAGAACGTATTATTGCGTTCCGAGTACATGACCTATGATATAGCCGCAGACATGCGTGATGCACTGTTACTGTCAACCAAGCCTAATGGATCTGTGCTCTTGGCGTTTGCAGCACGTGCGTAGAGTTCATCCTTACACTGACCACCCTCACTGACCCTTGACCTCTCTCACTGCAAGTCACGTGACACCTGCCCTCGATCTCGCGTTGTGTAAGCCATTGGTTATAGGTACACGGTGGTCTTTCCGTGGTCGATATCTCACAGGATCTCGTGTGTACTTAACCGTTGGTCGCAATGTCCCTATGGTCGAGAACTGAATCTCTATCTGTCGAAATATGACAGCTTAAATAGTAGTAATTACTCGTTCACGAAAGCAAATTTTTTTTTCGGTCCCAAACCGAATTATAGTTTGGGCATCTTCCAAAAACTGAAAGCAATCCGTAACATTCGGCAAAGTTAACAGGTTATTCGCCTATGTAACCGCGAAGTTTGTTTCGCTGTAGTGTGAAATAAAAGGTCTTTCCTGTGTGGCTCCGAACGCAGAAGATTGACGGGGCCGGCGCGAGAGCTCAGTGGGTTAGAATGCTCGCATTGAGTGGTGAAAGCGTCCTGAATAACCAACCAACCTACCAGAAGATTGACCCTTTACCAAAAGTCCATAATCAAAGATAAGCCTAACAGCGGTTCAGTGTATGCGATTCCTGACACGTTGAGCAGTGATTTGGCATCCTCTCGCCGATATCATTATACTATGGCTGTGGCTGCATATCTATTGCAATGTGAGCTACACTTAGACCACTGCATGGCTAGTAATCTAAATGTCTTTGGTGGTATTGGCTTTTAGGCTACATCCGTCTAATCTCGTGGGAGACCTGCCGTATATGGAATGCATGTATCTTTCAGTGGAATGACGTGCCTGATGCCAGTTCCTGTGTATTCTGATTGACTTGTGGGGTACTGCACTTAGCGTACACGTTATACACGCACTGAAAGTGATTTTTCTCATTTGGCGACCGATTACTCGGTTTTTTTTTCGTTCGTGTTTAATATTTCTTGAGTATGTTATTTTGCAATCGTAGACTTTTCATGTTTAGAAATTTGATTTCCTATTATTGTAAAACATTTGTGGGATTGACTCCTTTTCTTGCGGTTTTGTTTAGCTCTTCCATCAAGTAATTTGCAGATGCGTGTTATGTACACTGATTTCCCCTCCCTGTACAGAGTTATTGTATAGATCGTTGTTACAATTGCAATTGTATTTGGCTCGATATATCCTTGAAAGTGCCGATAATCCGCTACCAAATAAAATCCATGTAACTGTATAAATAGTGCACGACATCAGAATGTTATTATTATCATTGGCAATAAGTGTATATAATAGGTGAGATTTTTCGCACATATATATACATATATATCGACCCTGCTTACAAATAGTACTACATGTATTTGTTTTGTAACCGCAACTTGTAAAGGTGATTGCTAGACGTCACAGTGCGTTTGTTTCGGCAATATTTGAACAGATACTTGTAAATATATGTGTTCTGTTACACATTTGGCGTAAGACCTTTTTTGCTTTTTTTTTTACTGCCGGTGACAAAATGAATAATTGTTCCTCAAGTTTTTACAATTTAGTTTTTATCCCCACCAGGAGTTACGTCGCTCCATGTCCAAGAACGCCGTCGCCCTCGTCTCCCCTCGACCTAATGGCGACTCCCGCGCCGCCCTCTCCGACCTCACCAGGCAACTACAGCGCGCATGCGCACGCAGTCCCAATGATTTCGCCTTCTCCGCCCCACTCAACCACAACCGACAGCTTGAAGCCATCATCAGTCCCCGGATCCACTCTCCCGTGATGGAGGTAGAAAACGACAGACTGTCCCAGACGTTGCCAAATATGGATCTAGATAATGACGATGATGATGACGTCATGAGGGACGAACACTCGCTCGTCCAATCATATAAGATGGCGTCTAATTTCGATATGCGATATAAAGATGAGACCGGTGATCTGTAGCTGACTGACATTCGTAAGGCCCGAGAGGACGACGTGAGAACAGCAGCTCTGCCCCTTCAGAAGTTACGTTGGGGCCGGCTCGATAGCTCAGTGGGTTAGAGCGCTCGCCTTGAATGCTCTGGCCACCTGAGAGCCTAATGGCACGTGGATCGGTGGTTCGAGCCCCGCTGTGGCCATGTCTGTGTCGTCGCAGGATAAAGATTCCATGTCTTTCTTCACAAAGAGTAGGGGTTTACCCCGGAGGACATGTTTTGTCCCTTCCTTCTTCTATCGACGTGATATGACCAAAATTGATTAAAGCGTCCTGAATATACAACCAACCAATCAGAAGTTACATTGTATTATTTCTGGTCATGTCCAGAAAATCCGCCATTTTCACACGAGGCGTATCTTGTCGAGTATGGACTTTCTCCATAAAGACGCTATAAAGAAAATATGTATATTTTCGGGTGGCAGTGATGAAGGTATTTTTATTGTATATTTGCAAATATGTTGCTGTAGTCCAGTGTCTTGTTTCACATTAGATCCGGTTCCAATGGGAATCAATCATAAACGGTTTACATTATACATCGGTATATTTATTGCAACGCACGAATCAGCACTTTAAGGTCGCTTACTGCACGCGGAGAAAGGTTGAAGTACCGTTAACTGCCTATTAGAAGCCGCAGGGTGGAGGGCGGGCCGGTGGGGGATGGGGGGTCGGAAGGCCAAAGTCGGGGTGCGGCTTATAATATGTAGTTTTCCGGAAATGGTTCTGGGCGCCGGCCAACCCGGTTTTTAGGCCAAAGTTGGGGTGCGGCTTCTAATAGGCAGTTTACGGTAGTCGTGGTAGTTTAAAAAAAAAGGTGCTTTAAGAATAGAAACCGTCCAAACGCCATTTAGTTGTTTGTGCCTGTAGTAAACAAAACGCTATTTTTGTATGATATGTCTTAAACGAATCTCCGGTGGATTTGTGTGAATTGTGTCCCAAGTCGTTATTAATGTGATGTCGCGATATGGACAGAATATAACTTTTATATCTATAGAGATATGGATTAATTAAATCATGTGATCAATGTCAGAGATCCGCTGTATTTATTATCCCGTTCATTGCACAATGAATATATTTGTACACATTTTGCATCAATGAAGCATAATTATATTACTCTTGACATTTAGTATCATGTTAAGTTTGCTTTCCTCATTCAAAGAGTACGGTTTTTGGGCGCAGTAGCGAATCACTAATACATCAGTTCGATAATTCGAATGTAACTTTGTGGCGCTTTTGTCCGTCAGCTTTACAAGTGTGGCTTGTACTGGTTTCAAAGGATGTTATTGGGAAGGTTTCATTCGTTTATGCATTTAAACATATCTACCCCACTGAATGTTTTGGACACTGTGCCTTTTAAGATTTCCTGATGAAGACTTACCATGGCATCTTATTCCGTCACAGTTATAAACTTGTAGGGCCGTACAAATTTACTAAAATGTTACAAAAGAAATCAAATTTGCAGGTAATTTATCCCTCTGCCTCAAATTAACTCTCAAAGGGTAATGGACTGGCTTCGTGGGGTGAAAAATAATTAATACACACATATGCCTAGCGTGGACAGTCCCATCGAGATATTTACGTATGAAGATTACTGGAAATTAAACTGGTTTTTGTAAGATAAATAAAATGGGTAATGGGAATGAAGTAAATTAGTTGCCGTCTGTCCGTGTGACCACTGAATGCTCGTAGATCACGATGTATGATGTATTTTATGAAATGGATTGAAATAAAAGCAGAAGGCACTGCATTTGAGTCGCTTTGTAAATTAGTGTTGTATGCCACACTTGTGTAACTGTTTCACATGTGACATGCGTTTACGTATTTAGTTAATCCTGCCTTTAGCCATTAAAGTACATGGTTTGATTATGATACCAAACATGTGGAAGCTTCGTGAATACTCTTAACTATCGTCCTAATTATTAGAGTAAAAGCTAGGAAATAAAACACAAAAGGGTAATAATTAAATTTAATTATTAATAAACTTTATTGATAAATACCAAAAAAACACATGTCCCTGAACTAATAATGCTGCAAGTTATTCCACTGCCGGCACGGGGTCCACAGTCAGTAACATCAGGGCCGCGTCCTCGCCCTCCTGTTGGATCGTCCTCTGTATGTAGACCACCCCGGCCGCGTGGTCCTCACCCCCCTGGCTGTCCACCACCACCTCCCTGATCTCCCCAGTGCTCTGGTCGACGTACAACACCCGCTCCCCGACCCCAGCCCCCACCCCCACCCCAGCGTCCTCGTCAATTTGCCGCAACATCTCCTGGGTCACTAGGAAGGTCGACTGGGGCTCCGTCGTGACGTCACCGCCCGGGTCGTGGGTTCCATTCCCCGCGGATCCGGATGGAGGCTGAGGATCCCCGCCGCTGTCGACCTGCCAGGGGAGAAACAGAGCTGGATGTAAAATAACGGAAAATCAATAGGATCTCTTTAAATGTCCGTGAAGTGGATATTCGTATGGAAATTTCTTTTGACAGCGATGGTCAAATTGGTGTGTTCAGCACACCCTCAGGACAAAAGTAGGAATGAAAATATATACAGAAGAACTAGGACAAAGGTAGGAAACTTAAAGCAAAAATTATGATTCGAACAACATATGTAGCAAAATTATTCATGTTCATACCGGATCAATAAATGACAAAAACTTATATTATTGACAAAATACTTTTTAGCACATTTTTTATACAGTGCTCAGCTGTAAATGTATCGTTATAAGAATTTGACAGTGTTCATTTTAAAGATTTAAAAAAATTCACGACATTTGAAATTGCACCCCCAACAAAGCAAATACCAATCAATCATTTTTTAATCGCAGAAATGAATTCCACCCCACCTATAAACCCGACAACAGTTTGACCCCTGACCTGCAGCTGCTGAAGCAGCCCCTCCATGGCGTCCGGATCCCTAGCCCCGACCGTCACGATGGAGCTGAGGTACTCCTGCATCCGACGCTCCCGGTCGCGCTTGACGAGCCAGCGCTTGGACCACGGACAGCCCAGCGTATCCCGACTCCGCTTCGGCAGCTGCACGGCGTGCTGCTTCAGGCAGTGGTTCACCAGGATCCAGCGCGCGTTCGTCCGGTACGGGCAGTGCTCGCACTCATACTTCTTGATCCCTAGGTGGCGTTGCTGATGTCGCCGCAAGTCCGACTTCTCGCTGGTTCGGTACGAGCAGCGGTCGCAGCTGTAGGGTAGGACTCCCTGGTGGACGGCCAGCTGGTGGTTGCGCAATCTCTCCCCGCTAGGTGTCGTGTAGCCGCACTGCTCGCAGACGTTGAGGCGAGGGATCTTGCGCTGGCCCGGCTTGGACTTTCGCTTCGTGCCCTCGTGCACCTGCCGGACGTGGTTGCGCCGCTGGCAGTTGTTGCGGAATAAGCGGCCGCACACGTGGCAGGGCACCGGCTGGAGCTTGTCGGTGGAGTGCTGCCGGGCGCAGTGCGCCGCGAGCCGCTGCGCCGTGGCGAACTGCTTGTAGCAGTGCGGGCAGCGGCCAGACCTCTCCCCCCGACCACTCCCTCTCTCCTCCTCATTCTCTTCATCTTCCGCGCTGGCCTCATCTTCATCCTCGAGGCGACCCATGTCAACATCAATGCCCTCCCCCACCATCTCCCCCTCCTGTTTATCAACATCCATAGCATTCAAACCATTACCATTCTCAGCCACACCAGTTGCCTCGCTTCCACCCCCACCCGCACCTGAACCAATCCCAGGAAGCCCAGATCTCTTCGTTTTGGACGTCGATCCGGATGGACTCCCAGGTACCGGATCAGTCAGGACGACATAATCGGTAAATTGCCTCTTCTTCTGAGCGCCTCTGCTATGCTGCTCGGCGTAATGTGTCTGTAACTCGGCGTCACTCTCGAACTCGACCCCGTGGCGCGGACACGAATACAGAGCGCGATGGGCCACGGACGCGACGCTACACAGTGATAACAGCGGAGACGGCTTCGGCGTCGCCCCATCCCCAGCTGTTGCCAAGGAAACCGTGGGGTTCGGCTGTTTCCGGGGTCGACCCCGACGGCGTTTCACGGGTTTAACATCCGCTTCCGGGTCAGCGGCGTTTCGCTCAGTTAATGGCGCCACATCTGTGCCCTCAATGTGAGGTTCTTCCGTTTTCAGCATAGCAGCTGATAGCTCGGTATCCCCAGGATGTGGGTCATTGTCGTCCGCAGCCTCGACTTTAATGGGTATACAAGCCGGGTCGGCATCTGTCGGGGTATCCTGCGCAGATTCCCGCTCCCTACCACTGCCAGAGTCACACACCTCGTCCGGCGTATTCGCTTTCACACACAACGTCTCACGCGTTTGTTGTTCACACGACGCACGAGCTGCATCCTCGCATAGACTGACCTCCATGGCGGGGTCAGCCTCAAGGCTGCATCCTCGTTCTCGACATTGACCCTCCTCCTCGCCAACAGGTGGAGCCACCAAGCGGTCGGCATCTGAACTGGAGTCTATTGGTGACCTTGCGACCTCATCTGCGTTTCGATCCATGTCTCCGCTGTCGTCATCACGATCTGACACAACTGCAGTTCCCTGACCTTTGACCTTGGCAGCTCCGCACTCCCTGATATGCTGCCTGTACGGCTCCCGACCCTGGAATGTTTTCCTACACGCGGTGCAGGTGTGCTGACCGGCTTCCCCGTGAGCGTGCTTCAGGGACAAATGCTGCTGCATCTTCGGCCAACTACGGGCGTCCTTCTGATAACGATACCCGCATTTGTAACATCTAAACCTGCCGAGGTCTTCCGTACAATGACACCGCGTGTGAATTTCAAGGTCTTTCTCGGAATGCGTCGCGAATTTGCAGAAGGAATACTGGCACTTTTCCCAGTGCGACGAGCGGTGTTTGTTGAAGTCGGCGTGGCCGCCAAACTTGGCATCACATCTGTCGCAACGTAACCGGAAGTCAATCTGGTGGATTTGGTGCAAGTGACTCCGCAGCCGTTGCCAGTCGCTGAAGGGTTCCAGAGAATCCGTCGCGCGACCCAGTGTCTTGCAGGCGGACTCACAGATGTAGCACACCATGAGGGCGTCGTCGCCGGGCTCCCGGTGACAGGTCACGTGATACTCCAGCTCCACCGCGCTCTGTATGTCGGCGCATTGACACCTCGGACACGTGTACCGCGCGCCAGGGACCGATTCACCGCCCTCTTTCACCGCGGATGGCTCCGCCGCCGCGCTATCCGTGTTACCCACGCTGTGGAGTACCCTGCCAGTTATCCTCTCACCTCCGATGTCGCAGTTGTACAGCCGTCCTAACTGCTGCAGGGCCGTCTCTTTTAGGTGTCGCTCGATCGTTTCCGGCGGCGCTGGCGTGTCACTCAGGCAACTGCGGTTCACGTTCACGTGACTCATGACGTCGCCAACCGTTGTGGAGTGAAAGACGCACCGCTTGCAGTAAAACAAGACGAATTTGCCGATGACGCCGTCTCCGCTCTCTTGCAGAATGGCCTCCTGCTGGTCAATAGTGGACAGGGTGTCGATGTACTGAGGCTGGGGTACGAAACCAGCGGTATCTGCCACTCCGCCGTAACCCATTAACGCCTGGATGGCATCTGCAGCCAGATGGTTGTGCACCACCAAGTCGGTTTGGTTACCGGATGGCAGTTCTCCAGACACTGTAATTCCGTCCTGCGGGGAGGGAATTAATTCATTCTCGCCGAAGCCAACGTGGTAGTTGATGTCTTTTATCGTCGGCACGTTATAGAGATCCTCTTGTGGCTGAGCTTGCCGCGCAGCACTCTCATCACACTGTTCGATCGCCCGGCCATTCGAGCTCACAACGCCCGTCGCGCCTGACTGAGTCAGCAACATCTCGTGATTCGGCATATGCGCCTCATTGGTTTCCATGGAGACGCTGTCTGGGTCCCACGTCATGCCTGACGTCACAGAAGCCTGCTGTAGAGAGGCAGCGATGGCGTCCAACTCTTCCTGGCTTCGACCTTGTAATATGATGGTATGTGAGCCCCCATCGACAATGGCGTATGGCTGGAAGTATAAATGAGTGATTAGATGTGTACAGGAGTAACTAAATAAGGTAAATAAGACACGTACGAAATCAACCATTATTAATTAGCAGGAACGTAGCTGCTTAACGACAATTTCCTTTATCGTTAAGCCACTGCAGAGTCCATAATTAATTTTGAACTAAGTGATGTATCTACTTGAAGAAGTATTCATATACTATTGTAACCGGATCCCAGCAGCACGTTCCTTATTGGGGGCTAAACTACATTGGTTGCTCGTTTCCCAGTGTGTGGACTGTCAACCTCTCTTAATATATGAACGGCTACTCTGGATAAATCGACATAACTCGCATTGATAAACCAGGCTAGCAGTGTCTTAATAATGTTATTCATATTATAAGGCCAGAAGAATACCATCTGCATTTAAAATCACAAGCATGTGCCTAAATGTGATAAGAATAGCCTCAACTTTAGACTGATTACTGGCACACATAAAGAAATAAACCGATAAACATTTAATTTTAAACGAATTTATACTCACTACAGTTGGTTGGCTGCCATCGTTGTAAAAGTCTGTGGCTGGAAGGGAGCCAACCTGCAGGGACCCAGCCTGTAGAGAGTCAACCTGCAGAGAGCTAGCCTCAAGGGACCCAGTCCGCGGGGAACCAGCGGGCACCGCAACAAGACCCTCACGAGTCTCATTGGTCATACAGGCTGCAGCCTCACCTGTTATGCCTGGGACTGTATGGTCCAGAGTCGCCATCTAAGAACAAGTCATAAATAATGATTAACAAACAAGATTACTTTGTCAAAATACAGACACTTCAATGCTCAGAAGAGAAATATTATAGCAACCAGGTAACCATGAATTAAAAATTGGAACTTATTTCCAAAATATTGCAAAATTGCCTGGCTTTTATATATTGTTCACTACTGTAAGTTGAATATTATTTTCTTTTGCACTATTTATTTGCCACTATACATTTGGTATTACTTAGTTAATATATTTTAAATTGTCTTCACACACATATACTTATTCCTAAACAGGGTGATCAAGCTAGTGGGCTTACTTAAGAAAGTAATAAGAATTAACTCGCCAAAATGTACTGATTGGACCCAGAAGTAACATGCCCATATTTTATACCTCTGATACTAACTTTTTTTTCTAATCACAATAGAATGTTTTACCTCATATATAATCTTTTAGAGAATTTGAATTCATGTCAGAGTTGAAATATTTTTATTTCCTCCTCTCATGCACCCCTCCCCCCAGCACACAAACAGGTGACACACCAACATGACGAAAGGTCACAGTTCATAGCAGCTAAGCTGTATCATGATTATTGCTTGACAAGTAACTTTTTGGTATTGTCCTCCACTAATAACAACTAAGGAAATTGTGAGTTTAATTTTATAGACTTTGCCTACTTCTACCACAAAACCTTATGCCAAAAAAACTGGGTATATTAATTAAGTTAATTATGTTACAATCTAGGAGAACAGGGGCTTTAGCTGTAATGGCCGATGGGGAAGCTGGTATAGCCATAAGATATGGGAAGCTGGTATAGCCATAAGATATGGGAAGCTGGTATAGCCATATGGTATGGGAAGCTGGTATAGCCATATGGTATGGGAAGCTGGGGTGGGGTAATTGTATAGATTTCAACATCGTTATTATTGCCTATATGAAATAGAATAATATGCTTGATCCTTGATGGTTTCACTGCAGATAGGGATGATGTTTTCCCTGTCACAAAAATAGACAATGACATGGCGTGGTATTGCATGGAAGTATAAAGTTCTTGTCACATAATATTGACTAAATTTACATATAAACTAGGTAGGTATAGGACTTGACATTAACGCTTGCAAACTTAAATGTTCAGGACAAGCCATTTCGCCTGTTGGATAAGTAATCACTTCCCAGACAGGAGAAATGCTTACCGGACTTTCATAACCTTGTTTTTATTGGCTTTCGCTGGTTCATTTTTAACTAATATTTCTCTAGCCCTGCCTTGTTATATTGTAGCCCCAAACTTGTGGCATTGTTGCTGAGAATAAAACTATTGTATTATCAGGCAGGAGGGAAGTATCACAAGATGCCAGGCTGTTAAAACTGGCATATTGACAATGTGTTTTTTGTATGGGACTGTGATATCCAGACAAGGGGGGAGTTAATAACTAATGTTTGAATACGCTGAGAACAGCTCCCTCACGGGAAAAAGTGTGGGACAACATTCAAGAGGAAGGGAAAAACTGGCAGTTAGCGAGGAGCAGCCATTTAGTGAGGGTGGAGCTGGCAGAACAGTTCACTAACTGCTGCCAGGTAAGTTGCATACTGAATGACAGAGATGTAACTTATTATGCAGTTCTTATAAGTTTTATTATATTAAGTCTTAAGGTATCAATAAACCATCAAAACTTTGTCGCAGAGTTCACCTCCATTGACATTGCCTTGCGCCATCCACTGAGTTAAGCAAAGACTTTAATTGTTGAAACAAACACCCAATTTTAGGGTTTAAATTAAGTTTTATAGATATTAAAATATACAATAAGAAGTAAATTAAAGTTAGAAGAGACCATCATAAGAAATATCTCAGGACAAGTAAATATCTGGTGGAAGTAATTATCAGTAAAAATGTGTAGCAGTGAGTCAAACCATTCCTACTAGCCTCGGCTAGAGGGATCACCCCTTTAGCCGAAGAGGTAGAGTGGTTGACTTGAGATCGGGAGATCGGGAGTTCGACTCCCGCTGGGGACCAAACCACCCCCCCCGCCCGTAACAATAGAGCCTGACGTGGGGCAGAACCCACAGGGGTTCTGACACTGAGTAGTCCTGGTCTAAAGACAGCGGTCTGAGGACAGCCCTCTCAGAAAGAGGGGGGAATGTGTAGCAATGAGTCAAACCGTTCCTACTAGCCTCGGCTAGAGGGATCACCCCTTTAGCCGAAGAGGTAGAGTGGTTGACTTGAGATCGGGAGATCGTGAGTTCGACTCCCGCTGGGGACCAAACAGGCCCCCGCCATTACAAATGTAAACACTTGTCCAGCAAGTAAATGAGTTAGCATAAAGCCCTGATGAGTGATGGGACTTAGTGGAAATGACCAATTCAAAGCCTATATGATGAATCATTCGTTATTTAAACTGATTAAACACACTCAGACCAGCTGATATGATGCCATACGTAAATAAAATCTAGAGTGTGTGGTAGGCAGGCGTCGTAACAACTGATCTGAGTGGTAGCCCATGAAACCAAGTAAAAGATCGATAGACCTGCCTAGCTTGATACTGTGATAGTGATAGCAGGCAGCTGACAGTGACATGGCCATGGACATGGGAGATTGCCAAAATGTCCTATATGAGACAGTTGTTGCTCTGCACAACGTCACATGGACGATAGACCTGCCTAGCCTGATAGTGTGATAGTGACATGGCCATGGCATGGGCTTGGCGCAAGTGCCCCCAGGCAAGCCCGCTTTCTAGGCTAGAAGCGGGCTTGCCTGGGGGCACTTGCGCCAAGGCATGGGCATGTCACTATCACAGAATGTCTTGCTCCGCACAACGTCACACGACATGGACATGGTCCTATAGCCTACCCTGCAGAACCTGGTCGGGTTTCGGCACAAAATTACAATTTTCAAGGCTTGTTTGCACCTTTTATAGAACTGCTGCAACAACAAACGTGGCACACGCAAATGAAGACGCGACAAACAAACTTTCTTCGACGCTTTTGCCTACGAGTGTTTGCCAACCGGAAACGACAATATCCAGCCGGAGCGCCACCTAGCGAAAGCTTGTGAAACGCTCGGTTTTATCCGCGTTAGCCGAACAAATTCATCACTTATCAATTGGCGAATTTTGTGTCGCAATGAAATCTTGAGGTCTTCTCGCATATATATAGCTACGTACGTAGATCTAAACATACCTTCATTATTTTTGCTCTGACGGGATCACAGATAAACACCAAATGACTATTTCCTGACATGCTGCAGTTGTGGCCAGCGGGTTTGGTTTACAGGGAGTACGTAGCCTCGTTTCGCGTCTCTCGCTCAGTACTTGAGCAGCTCAGGAATAAACTCGTGTCGTATAATCACTTTTTCAGACTTCTGCTCGGTGGCTATAGTATATATTATAATGTGTTCCATTATATGCTCAGACCAGTTTACAACATTTAAAATATATCTAGACATTACTAGTTCAGTAGCTATAATAATCAACTTTCTACTTTCTGTGACAAACATTATTCATGATATTGGCAAATTCACCAATTTTCTTTAAATGTTCTAGAGTTTTATTCAATCTGTGAACTTGTTCATTCAAATAAAGCCAAATGAAGTCATTGATTAATATAGCATTGATTTGATTCAGTTGATGGTTTTAGCAGTGATGAACTGGACCAAATAGGTTATGCAATTAAGTTAACAATTCCCGCCTTTTAGTGCCCATCGGCAAATATTCACTGCCCATCGGCACCCACCAGCGCCTTTCGGCACAAACCCCGCCCACCGGCGCCCATCAGTCTTTAGACGTACCGATCAGGAATGGTGTTTTGCACGACCGCATTATGACGGCTTTTGATTTATGTGGCGCTCGCTGGCTGGCGTTTGTTTGCGGAAATGGGTTAATTTCTGCATTGGAATTTGTAGACCCTTTTGCTGTCTTGGGCAGATTGTCTTGGGCGGAAAGGTTGAGCCGTAACTTGGATTTTAACAGATGGACTGCAAGGAAGTTACCTTCGGATACCTTAGGACTATCTGGTCGCAGCTAGGCTGGACGCCTCTTTGACTAGATCGTACACGGATTAAATATTTATGCTTAGCTTACAGGTTTATTGTACTTGCGCGTAGTGAGCTAGGATATCATCCGGGATGTCCCATTCGAATTTCAGTAGATTATTTTTCCAAAAGTGATGTAGTCTGGATTTGAATGAAGTTATAATTAAGGGATTTGTGATTATATGTCTTCTGTGAGGGAATTCCAAGAATACATTTTTTTATTGCCAGATCACGAAGAATTAAAAGGAGAACTCCCCGTATACAAAGGAAGGGCGGATACATGATACCTAAATTGCCGATGTCCCGATTCACGGTTATTTAATATTAAAATTCCCAGTTCACGATTAATAAAAATCCTTGATCACAGGTGTTCGGCTAATATCCTATTCCCAGTTCACGCTGAATTATTTTTCTCACTCCCAGTTCACAGTGGAATGAAAGGCCCATTCCCGAGGAACGGAAATGGAAATACCCCCTTGCCCCCCCCCCCCCCCCCTCCCTTAATTGTAAGCCTCTATCATGTCGCCTCTGATCCTGCTGTATAACGCAGAATGGGGAGACCAAGTCTCTGCATGTATACGTGTGTTATGACCCAAAACATCATAGTGACGAAAACGTCATACCACACGAACTGTGTCATCTGAGAGCAAATGTATAGTTTCAAACATTTCTCACAATTTAGACATCCAAATCTCCAAAGGTAACTTTTTTCATTAAGTACTTTGAGGCTCAGCTATATACAAGTCGGATCCAGATATGCTGGATAAGGTTGGGGGGGGGGGGGGCGGTTTCGAGAGATGGCCTAGCTTTAAGTTTTCATATGTTAAATGGTAAATAAATTTCGGGACTATAAAACGGCGGGGGGGCGAAGTCGGGTGCCCCCCCCCCCCAGGTTGATCGGATGACGTTCATGAAGAAGTTGTTGGCGGACCATGGCTGCACACAGAGTCCATGTAGCTTTTGTAGCTAGCTGTACATCGTGCTAGATGCACTCGCCGGACGGCATCCGCGCCCTGTTCCCCTGTATATCTGAAAGAAACATCAATTGATCTACTTTAATTACTAATTGTGGTGCTTTGATAATATTCATTAAATGTTGCCAGCGTACTATATTCTTGCATTTAGTACTTGCTTTTGTTTCTATAGAACTATTATTTTCTCCTTAAATCGATTTAATTTATTTGCATTAAACATGCGTGTATGCTACCATTGAGCTATATTCGTCATTTCAATAGACCGTTTTGAAAATATATTGTCATACATGTTGCATGTGCAAATACATGATGATATGAAAGATAGCTAGTGTCAATTGAGCAGCATTTATATCTACCAAGGAATGACTGAGCCCGCTGTCAAATCTGAGTCCCATCAATTCGTGTAATATCTTCTGGAATCCATCGATGTGCTGCAGATATCATCAAAAGAGCGCACACGATTGGTTAGTGCCCTGTCTTATCGTTGCCTTGTTTATCGCTCACCCCTACATCCCCTGCTACGACGATACAGTTTTCCTTATATGGGTCTGGCAGGGGAGGTCCAGTGTCCAGTGTCGAATTCGAGTGTCAAAATTATTGGTGTTGAAAGTCAAATTTGCAAGATGTTCCGTGCCACTTTTTGGCTAAGTTCAGTACGTGTCGTTTTGTTTTTTTAATGCCACTATACATCTGTGTCGATGTCGCTATTTCAGGTCCTCAGTTTCAGAATTTGGGGATGAATATCGAATGTTGATTTTTTAAATATGCCTGTGTCGCGTGTCGCCATTTACCCCTTCCAGACCCCTCCCTATACGTTGTCGTTTATCACAAAATTAAAAAGGCGTTAATAATAAATGTCCTTAAGATCACGTACGTAGCCATTATAAACTGATCTTAAGTTAAACTATAATCACGAAGAGCGGCCGTACAACGGCGGCCGCTCACCTGACAAGAGCCGTCTTGGAGAGTGGCCTGCCCTGGGACCGCCCTGTGACCTGGCCTCACAATGACATTGGTGGGCACTTGAGAAACTTGGGCCATTTGTATGAGAATGTTGAGGCACGGATCACACACTAAGGTGTCCGTCGGCAGAGCAGGAAGACCGCTAGCTGTCAGCGAGAATATATACATTACAACCATATGGATGACATCTATTGTTAACCATTATATCCCATATGAACAAATAATGTTAAAATATATATTTCCATACCATATCATAGTAAAGTATAATTCCGGTCAATATTGTATTGTACTTATAAATGAAGTAGATTACATATAGATGGCACACATATTTGTTCTGATGCGTGGTACGTCAAACAATTTCAAATGGCTGGATCTAACGAACGTGTTGTCAAAGGTATTGTCAATGAGTTCATATAAAATATACAATACTCATGGTACTTGTAGAAATCACAAAAAAATGTATTATCAACAAATTACACAATATATGCTCATTCGAGCCAGATCAGTTAAAGCAGTGAGAACCATTTCCAATGGGTGCATGCGTGCAAGGCTGTGTAACGTTCATGTCTGATCAGTGCATCGTATATATAGACCCACACAGTCATATTCTTACATGTGAGAACCACACCAGTGCATATATTACATAGATATCCATACACGCTCGCCAGATGAACAAGTGAACTAGCGATATGTTTCCGAGTCAGTGCAACATTGAACATTATTAGTTTTGTTACATTTTCCCATATCTATATATATTATATATATATATATGGTGTGCAAAGAAAATCGCAACAAACCCTGCATACAAATAAATGGCAAGGTGCTTATATAGTATGTTATGTGCAGAAGGAAAAATGTCGTGCCAGCATAATATATATAGGTTATATATATTGCCAGTATACATATTAAGATGGTACTCTTACACATGCCTACTTCATCTAAAACCACCGAATCCGCATTCTGGAAAATAACCCCAGTTATAGCATTTATATACATATACTCGATCGGCCCTAAGTTAAGTGACCATCGGATAGGTATTACACTATTACTCAAATGAATAAATAAAACTGGGAAATAATTGTGAATTGTGAATTAACGTTTGATTCATATTTCCAGTGAAATTTATTTCTCCGGGATAATTTATTTTATTAATAATTACATCGTTATATATTTCATTCCCGTTTCATCGCTTATTATTGATTATTGCAATCTCATTATTATTTAATTTATTATTATTTATTTGTTTGTTCGTTATTATAATCCTTTCCTTCTTGAATAATTTGGAACATCGTCATCAAATTAATGAAGCTACTTAATAGCCTAATGAGCTTCCGGAATACGAGCTGTGGTGATCTACGATTCACTGATACATTAAGGTTAACATCTTTGCATGCGATCTTGTATGTTAATAGTAATAGTGTACGTAACACTCACCCGGAGCAACATGAAGACAGTTCTCGTACATGTCGTTCAAACGACCTTGTAAGAGGTCAAGACGTATGACGCTGAGTACTGTCAATCTCTCAATTTGGCTGTTAAAAGCCAAGAAGGAGAAATTTGAATAGGAGATAATGTCAATTTAATCTCAAAGGCTATACACATAACACCACAACACAACATTGAAAACTTATAAAATTTTAAATTAAAATTTAGAATTAAAATTAGAATTGATTAACAACTTGACCTAAGGTAAATACAACACAGTAGGGTGCGAGGCATAGAAGTCGATGTTGCGCAAGACCTTCTGCGCCATGTATTAGTGTGTATCACATAATCATCCCCACCATATATAGCTTATAGGCATTATGCGGCAAAAATATTTCCCAGTAATTTACCTTTGCTGGCACAAATCCAAAATACCGCTGACGATCACGTGACATTCGTTCTTAGGTAGCTTTGTGTTGATGACGATCAAAGAGAACTGCATGGCGTAAACAATGACGAAGAAGGCTAATGGCAAGCAATGGTTAATGATCATAAAACGGACACAATTATGAAAATCAGCTAGTCCAGCTATAGGCTATAGATGTCTTTAGCAGGACCGTAAATGACGTTATTTACGTCATCTTGATTACATCATAACAACCAGTGGCGAGATCCTGTGCTCGCAGGATGGCAAGCATGACACGCATTAAACATAGGTCTATGGCTATAGGGTGGGATCGGACATGACGGTCCTTGTCCAGGCAGAAGGACATTCTCTGGGCTTTTGAAACCATGACGAACCTCTTCGTATTTGCAGTTGAGTACCATTAACGGTCCGAAGTCGTTTTGTTTTGGGTCCGGTGCGAAGTGTCGCACGCATGCGGTGTGGGGGCGTTTCCAAGGCAACGCCAGGGAGGGCAGGAGAGCCGACAACTCCAGGTATTCCACTCTATTCTCGACGCCCAGTAGCGCCCGACTGCAGGACAAATACAGCGCATGAATGAAAAAAAGTGGCAAAAAAATGCCCATAACCCATACCTTCTTCATTCAGCTCAAGGCTCAAATTATACAATACCAAAGCACCTCAAACTGGTTTGTAGCAGTTAAATCGTATAGTTTTGTCATGAATGCACGAACAACACGTTAGGCAGGGGATGCCATTAAAATCAGGATATATGATGCATTTAGTTTATTAAATTTGTTTTTCGAAAAAAATTCGTCAGCCATCTAATATATTGAGAAGTTCCTGCGTGCCGTTGCTCTTCGCCGCAGCGAAATGTCCAATATTCTGATGAAGTAACATGCTGATGCCCCATAAATGTGTAACCCGTATATATATTTGAGTAATTTTCTCACTTGTTCCTGTTTACTTTTTGTTGTCATTGGAGCCAATTAAAGTTAGTGGCTTCCAGGATATATAAATTATGATGGAATCGTGGCCTTTCGTCGCTTTACATTTTAACATTAGATTTCTAATTAGAGTGGCGTGGATCGTTAATCACACGCCCCTGGTCTCCCACAGCTCCCGACTTCGGTATGATGGGCAGCGGCCGGACAATGATGCCTGCATGCGTCTTAATTTCTTATTTAAGTGACACGAGAATAGTGACCATCTCGGCGATTTGAATTGCATTTTAACGACGTGTCATTATGTGTGTTGTAACTCGTTAATGACACGCTTCCTGCTTCTCTTCAGCATGAAGGACCAGGCGGACAGCCAGGGATGAGAGCATGATGGGACTTCTGGTGATTCCACAAAGGGGCCCTATAAAATCCAAAGAGGGCCTGAAGGGATGCCTGCGAGACTACTTCTGGCTGTAACCACCCGAATGGTAACTATAACACATGACGACAGATCGAGACGCTGGCTGTCACCATCACCATGCATGCTTAAGGGCTGGCTACAAAAAGCGGAATAACGCATCAACAGGGGCACCGTGCAGACTGGTGTGCCTATTGCTTACGACAGGCACATCAGATATTACATCAGAATTGCATGCATGTGGAAGTACATCAGAGCGACTTAATTACCTCCCAGCTGCATTGATGTCAGTATACCCAAGGATGACATTCCTCTTCAGCAGTGTAGCCTCACCAGCTGGTGCGATCACATCGTGTCTCCAAGGCATTGTTGTCTTATATACTTACCCTGGAGACCGGGTAGGCTTTGTGTAATCCACCTGTCGACGCGTGCGTCTTGTAAGGTTGCGAACATATAATATTCATATTAATAATAAATAGTAACTACTAATACTAAACTAATAATATTTATATACTTTGGGCCTATTTCAGACTGCCGAATATAGATATATCAGGGGCGCGTGCAGGAATGCTTGAAAGGGGGCGCCCCAATAAATTGTTTCATAAAAATATGAACAAAATGAGTGTAAACGCCTGAGACGTAAGTGACCGTCTGGTGCATCTTACGCACAATTTTTGCACTATAATTGTTGGTAATATAAAGAAAGAAAACTACTACTGAGCTAGATGCATCGTAATATAGAAGGAGATGCCAGGGGGAACACTATTTGAAAGAGGGGGGAGCAGATATAGTTTAGAGTCTGAAGGGGGGAGGGGGGGTGGGGGGGGGGGGGCACGTGCCCCATGTGCCCCCTGGTCACACCCATGTATATGTATACTTTCAGGGAGTGGGGGATACACGTAGATTGCCGGAATAAACCACTTGGTACCCGTTCCTAAAATAAACACTTCAGAAGGCGGATTTCTCTAAAATAAATCTAGATAAAAGTGCTTTCACCCATATTCGGCAACCCCGCTAGTGCGCGACCGCTACTCTATATTGTTGGGATACAGGGACGATACCAGGGCCGGAGGAGAAGACTGATAGCTGATGACCTCTATTCACGGCGGTGAACAGGGGACAAGTGACCATCATTAGAGCCGGTATTGTATTAGCATATCAAAGACACAATTGGTGGCGCTGTCGTATGATAAAGCATGTTAGTTATCCGCCTTGGAAGACTAATCGGGGGCCTCATTGGTGCCGTTGTTAGCGTACTACACCGCAGATCTACAAGACTGGTCCGGAGTTCGATTCTGGGTCTGGACACCTAATCTGGGGCATGTTTCATCCATGCATCCTTTATCGTCCCATGATATTATGTGGCCCTATTTATCCCTTGTGTACACAAAAGCGGTCTAAAACACCAATTCAAGTTGGTCCTAATACGACACATAATACTCTCGTCGCGGGGTCAAACTCAAAAGATTTACGAAGATTGTTTTTTGTATTTTTAGTTTGGATGAAGACACTGAAAAATATATACACCTCGGGTTAAAGGAGATATTCACATTTATAGATCTCGATCGGTCCAATTAAGACAAAAGCCCGACATTTATATGGCCTCAAAATTAATCAACGGCAAAAGCTGCATATAAATCAGTTAGTTACGAGTGAAGGTTATAAGCGATGCATTTGATCCCAAACTATCAACGTTTATTTGCCGGATTTGAGTATTTAGAATACAATAGACCGATCCAGACTGCCAGTCATTGTCAATTGTCAATTTCATACTCACGATAAACGAAAAAGGACTCTAGCGTGACGTGGGCGAGGCTTAGCTCGTAGTGTGGGAGCTTCGGGGTCTGACACCAATTAATTTCATCGCCACAATTGTAACACTGGAAGACGCTATATCACTATTTTTACTTGTCTGATTCAGAAAAATGGAAGCCATGTCTCACTCTGCATCCCAGATTCTAAACACCGAAATGTGTCCAACAGCAATTAGAAAGTCGATCTCCCGGCAGATCGACGGAGATCTTTCCTCACATCACAATTTTCCCTAGGACTATGGCGTAAGCGTAACGCCCTCTGCCGGGAGATCGACGAGAACTGTGACGTAACAGCAACATGGCCGCGAGGAGAAGTAGTAAAAAATAGTTGTTGGAAATTTTTGCAAGTAGGAAAAGTGATCACATTTGTGTGTATTCAATCACTTTGCCGAACGAACTATAAAGGTATGAAAAACAACTTGACACATCGATAAGGACCGTTTATTTGTCTACCTTTCTGTAATCGCCGCCCGAAGAGCGCACATTTTTTAATCAATGCTTAATTTGAATATTTACTTTATGGCCCTCCAGCCCACTCCCCAGAGCGTATCGATAAGCCAGGGAGGGGCATGCAACAGGGCTAACAATGGGTCATCCACATCTAACCCATGGAGTACAGTTTGCACTGAAGCGGGCTTTCGAGCTCAAGAGAAGAGATGCATGGAACTGTGCACTTAATTCACCGGCTGCAATTAACAAGTAGCTGGTTTCATACTAGCCCCATGTGACGTTGTTGGGAAACAACGCCACATGTCCGGTCTTTCAAATCCTGTACGGCATTTTACAAACACGCGTGGCGAGAAGCGGTGCTGATGGCGAGTACTTTTTAGGGTATGGCGATAGTTTCTAAAAGTATATGCATCTTACAACTTATCTTGTTATTTTGGTTGAAGTCTCCGTGATTACGACGATATCGTCTGTTGATTTTTCGAAGCAGCAGACAACTCAGTTCTGTCCGCCACCTTGCCCACCCAGTGGAGAAACTGCGCATGCGTGCATGTCGTTAAAATCACATCATTCGCTTGGTGGCGCTTCATACACCCACCCATTGACACGCAATAAGCGAAACGCTACCTGACGAAAGCCGCTGGTGAAGAATTACTAAATACGAAAGGGTGCGATAAACAACAAGAAAGTCTCATTTCAACCGACTTGATAGTAGTGCGATACTTTGTTAGTTCATATGCATGTGGGTTTTGTGGTAAATATGAAGTTTAGGTATCAGAGTACAAAATGACAAGGGTTTGATGGATCGTGCGGTTAACAACACTTAGTCGCCTACAAAAACAAATCTTACACCCTCATTTTCTACATGCGGACATAGGACTGTTGTGCGGAGCAACAACAGTCTCATATGGGACTAGTTTCGTACATACAAACTTTATTCATTTAAGGTTCTCCACAGCGAATTCACATTCAGATAAGTAACTGTCATACAATAGGAACTCACTTAGCATCTGTAGAACTTTTCTTAAAATATAGTTTTGTCGTTTATTCCATCGCAGCCCTACCTATCAACACTTGAGACTCCACAATTGTTGGCTCTGCATGGCGAGGACGGTCAGGACACGGAGTGTTTGTTTACCTGAGCGATAAATAGGTAAATATTGGGCTACGGACGCACTGTGAAGTTGGTTAGTAGACTTGCACAGACGTGCGTGCGTGCTTTACGTTGGGTGACCGGTGAGCCGGGTCGATCGAGTTTCTTATGAGGAACACACGCTGAGAGGACTTGTTGCGGCGAACAATTGGAGACACAGAACGATTTCTACAAGGTGCATGATTTTCTGCATTAATGACGTCTTGCGGATGGTTTCCCATAGAAAAAAAATATATATTCTGCTAGCTGTCGATAAGATAACATAAAATAAGATAAAGTTTTATTTAACGTCGGTGTATAAAAGTCAACGATAAACAGTAGCACAAGTGCTATTGTTTACTGTCATCAAAACACTAGTAAGATAATTGGTTATAAGAATACCACGCCTTCCTAATTAGCGATAATGCGATGCAGACTACTAGTTTTCGCTGTTTAGCACAGTGTTTTTTTAACAGCACGCTATGCCCCTCTTCTACCTGTATGCAACTGTGTGCAGATTTGCACAATTAGCCAGCGATCGGTCGTAATAGGGAACACTCAGGTATGCTCTCATGTTTGATTTTTAAGTAACGAATAACATTGGGAACCAGTAGCTCATTTTCATTGAGTTTTTCCTCCTATGTATAAAAGTCGAAACAAAGCCAGATTATTTGCCAGTTAATAGTTCATGTTATGTAACCCTCATATAAAGACTTGTACGTCGAAGTGCGGCATAATGTCTGGTTACAATCAAAGCCTGAACTGTCTATTTCGGCCACTGTTGCGCCACATTTTGGCCCTCCTTACACAGTTCATCTCATACCAAAACAACTTTACAAAAAAAAACTTTATCCGATAGTAAAGATGCTTTTAAATTAAAAGGTGAACATTGTGTCACACATAGAGGCTGCATGCATGAATTTTTCCGATTAGTCGTAGAACCTTAAGATCAAGGATGTAAATTACTTGTCGACATTCGTCAATCATATCGCCAACATAACAGAGGAAGCTTCACGTAGATTTCCGCGTTAACTGATTGTAGCGCGGAAAGTGACTCTCCCTGCTCATGGAGTTGAGCTCAAGGAAAATAACTGAACCTTGAAAATCGTACGTTCCACTGTAGACGATTACAAAATTCTCAACCGTGACGTCACACCCTGGTCTACACGGTAACTCGTGACGTCACACCCCGGATTACACTGTCACTCGTGACGTGATATCAGATCCCGCACTGTTTCTCGTTACGTCACACTCAGGCTATATGGATATCTAAAAATCAAGGCAGTTTATTTGTTGCACATATGACCTTAATTACCAGGCTTCTGTACTGCTCTGGGTATCATGGCATCACATTTATAAGATCAACGTTTCGGTCACCCGAAGATTTTCGGCATTCATCTTCAGTGCATAAGCTTCTCAAATTTATCATCCTCGATTCCGAATAATAATGCTGAATTGACGGTCTTGGCACTCTTATCCTATGGTTTTAAGACTCCTGGCCAGCACGCTACTATACTGCAACGACAGCCGTCTCCGGCCCTGATTCGTCCAGCGATTTGTGACTCGACTCATCTGGCATCTCGGTGACCGTCTCTTCCAGCGCACTGCCCGTCTGTAAGTCACCAGTGTGTGCGTCGCGTATATTCCTCATGGCCTCTTCCTCCTGGTCGTCAAACAGCTCGTACTTCTTCTCTTCGTACCTTTGTTTCGTGACGCCGAGAACGATTATGACCAGTAGGATGACACCCATCGTGGAGCACACGACGTAGAAGGCGACGTGATGTCCCCAAGCCAAGGTGTCCTGCGTCTCTATCGCGATACAGTCCTCAAACGCGACGGCTACGCGGGAAATAGAATTGTCGTCGCTAATGTTTTGAGCGAGGTTCGAGTCCATAATGCAGACGACGTATTTGATCATACCGGACGCAAGCCCGGTGAGAACAGCGGTTCTGTTGTCCGGCATGTTAAGGGGGTATGTGATGATTAGCCCCGCCCCCACCAGGGGCAGATCGTACTCTTCCCGGTAGACGAAATAATACTCGCCCGCCAGGTTCAAGGGCAGAGGCCACGTGATGTGAAGCGAACTAGTCGACGTACTGAAGGTAGCGATTGTGAGGTTAAGTCTGTCACATGTCATGCCATAGTATACGTCATATCCGTCTTGGGTACAGTTGCACTTTCCGCAGCTGGATAAGTTTGCCATCGGGCCATTGACACAGTGATATTCCTCTGCGGCGCACCGGGTCCTCATGACGTCATCCATCATCATCGTCGTCGCCGTCGCGTCACTGATGGTTCGAATGACGTCAGAACGGTTTAGGGTGGATTCCGATGCCGCTGCGACTGTCTGCGACAGTAACGTGGGCAATAGGGCAAGAAGGCCACCGGAAATCCATACCCTCCAAATTAAACTCCTGCGCATTGTCGTGCTATCCTCGCTGATGCCTTCCATTTGTGTCTCGAGATTCAAGCGGTCCTTTTTTATTCTGCAGCATAAGAGACAATGTAGGTAATGAACAATATTAGGAACAAGGTAAAATGCAAACGTAGATACAAAGTCCTTCTGGTGTATTTCGTATTCGGCTACAAAGGAATAAAGGTGATCAGAGCTTTCCAAAAAACTCAAGTCTTCCAGCTGTATGAATTAGTACTCACCTGTTTTACGAGTGGGTAGACCTGATCAAGGAAACATAAAAAGATCTTTTCACATTGAACTTCAAAAGAATGGTTCAGCTAGGGAGGGGCAGAAGTATGGTTGGTCAGGAAACATATTGGCTTTGTTCTTGTGTTCTTATGCATTTCCCCTCACTTACTTTTGCAGAACAAATATCAATTAAATAATTATCGCCCTCCTAGCAAAGAATCAAAGTCAGCTATCCCGGGCAAGAACGCTTCTCGAATTCGGCTGTTTTGTCAGTTAAAGAGCACATCTTATTTCTTCCCGCTATCCACTACTGCGTGCATGCAATCTCTTCAGGCGACTGTTCTTTCCATATGCTTCACTTCCCTAATATCCACGGTCGGCCTTGTTGATCTGGCTGCGGAACAATTGTCAAGGTCACGGCAGACTTCCCACCCACGGTGTTGTCGCCTCGCCATGCAGGCAAGCAAGACTGACGTACGACGAGTGCTGCACCCACCCACTGGATGTCTTTAAACACGCCTCGTCAACCAGAAAATCGACCGAATCAAGCAATTTTCCACTGCGATGCGTAATTCGCAGAATATAGCGCAGTGATTCTGGGTTTGACTGTCACTTGCGCATGAAAACATCTTTCCACCGCATGAAATTTCTCGTTTGTCGCCGACCAGGCGTTAGGACGATGTGTCTGCTAGCTCTGTGCGGTTATGGCAATTGTTGCGAACGCGACCATTCCTATGTTAATGTTGAGGTACACTGGTACGTGGCTAGCATATAAGACATTGTATTTAGCTGTCCATTCTTCTAGGGAATGGCGGGGTACGTTGTACAAAAAAGTAGGTCATCTAATGGAAAAGAACATAAGAGGTTTCATGATGGGAACGGCATCACCTGGAGAAAGAGTAATACCTGTAGATCTGAAGAGCAAATGCGCGATAGGAAAGTGATCTAGTGATGATACACGGTCAGTTACAGGTAAATACACATATGTGTACCTGGCGATGATTCTGCCACACTGCAGTTAATCGGAAGTTCAATAATGATGCTTTGACAAAATCGTTGATTTAGCCCCCCAAAAATTACATTCTCGTCACATGGATAGTCTTCCTAGTTGTATTTCTACCCTGTGGCTCACCTGAGTCTCCCTCCCGGCCTCACGCCTACATGTCCGTCAATCTATTACTTTAATTCACATCCTTTCTGGTCAACATGTACTTTTTTCCCTCAGCCCCCCCCCCCCTCCCCCCACCTCCTCCCCACGCTACCCCCGTACGCGGCCTCCTTTCCGCCCTACCTTCCACTCTGCCGATTCTTCCATGAGGGAAAGTAAACCTTTCAAGCGCCAATCGATCAAGCCCTTTAGGAATAGCTAGGAGCAGCCCCCTTGAGCCTTAGGTCGGCTATTCCCATGGCCTCGCGCGGCCGACCCACAGGTAACGACAGGGCTGACCAGGTACGGCGACCACACACATGAATATGACCTCCATCCTTTCCCAGCCAGGTATGCACTCCCCGGCCTCTGCACCTGGCGCGCCCTGGTCCATTATCTCCGCTATTAGTTCCTTTTGCGCATATCATCCCACGCCGCAACAATCGCGTGTGCGTCATTCGCGCTTCACACGAGACAAAAAAAAAAACACTGAGCGCGGGAAAAACATGAAACACGTGCTTGAAATTAACATTATTATGCCCGCTGTGCCAACGGTCCAGAATCAAATCAAAGAAAATAATCTGAATGGCCAGCATTGCGTGGATCTCAAAATAACCATGACTTCTTTTGTTGCACTGAACACTGTTACTCACAAGTATGACAAGTTGTCCCACTTTCACAAAAATTGCACGCAATTCGAATTTAAAGAATTGAGTAAATTTCGATATGGTAACTGTAACAAGTGTTTTTCGCCAAAATAGATGAAAGGGAATGTTAATTAACCGACCGACTACAAAGTGTCGTTTCAGAGGAGAAATCATATGCATATTTAAGTTATATATATATAGGGGTCTGGAAGGAGGGGGGGGGGGTCTAGTGTCCGTGGTCGATTTTTCAAAATTCTCAGAGTCGAATGTCTAGTTTTCACGTTCCCTGTCCCTTTTTGTTAAATTCAGTGTCTTTTTTTGTAAACATGTGTGTCCATGTCGTTTTTTCAGATCTTCAGCGTCGGAATTTGGGGGTCAATATCGAATATCGATTTTGTCAAATATGTCTGTGTCGCCATTTACCCTTTTCATGCCCCTATACATCCGTGGTGATGCCTAATGAACGTGGTTACTATGTGACCTGGGGACTATGGCATATCCGGTTCTATGATACTTCATACGGCGCTCTTGCAATTACCATAAATCAATCATAAGCCATGGTGTTGCGTCGCATACATATGATATGAACGCTAACGAAGGTCAGTCTACCCCTGACACACTATGATAACAAAGGCAGGGAGGCCAGCGTGCTGGTGATTTATTGTGCCTTCACAATAATTAAGGCCGGAGGTTACGTCGCAGCGGCCAGCTGATTAAAGATTCAGGGTGTGTCTGCCTGCGGCTTCCGCAGACCGACTTCCTTTGTCCGGCCCCGTGACGCCGTCTATCGGCTAAAGGACCCCTTCTCCAAGCAGTCACGCGCGGAGAAAAGTATTGTCCTGTTGAGCAACGTGATGTTTTGATTGCCAAGTGTCGTCATATGTGGTCAAATGTCATGTGTTATGGGTTGCTATGTGTTGTCATGTATCGTCATGTATCGTCATTTGTCGTCATGTGTTGTCATATATCGTCATGTGCTGTCCTGTATCGTCATATGTCATGTGTTGTTATGTTTCATGGGTTGCTATGTGTCGTCATGTGTTGTCATGTATCGTCATAAATCGTCATGTTTTGTCCTGTTTTATCATGTATCGTATTTTTTTTCATGCTGGCGATATCACATGGAATGAGTGCCTCATTCCGAGTCAGATAATGTCACCATGACGGAGTTCGTATGTCATCCAGAGTCAGTGTCCAGAATGCATAGTGACACATAACGTACGTGACAAAATGACCATGAGTGTCACCTGATGTCTCTCAGTATCTCACACTGTCACGTAACCTGACAAGATGACATTCAGTGTCACGTGTCGACTGTCAGTGTCACGTAATGTTACATAACGTGCCAAGTTGACCCTCAGTGTCGCATGTAGACTGTCAGTGTCACGTAGTCTCACATAATGTGACAGGATGACCCTCAGAGTCACGTGATGGCTGTCAGTGTCACGCAGTGTCACATGTTACATGACGACCCTCAGTGTCACAATGTTAGTGTCAGACACCCTGATATGATGACCCTCATTGTTAACCAATGTCACACGATTCCCGTCATCGTCATAAATACGCATATCACAGCGACAGGCAACATTAATACCTGTTTCATCACCTCGTCCCTAGCCTAGTTCTCCCGAGTTGTCTTCGTGTCTTTAAAAATTGACTTATATATTTAAAAATATACCTTTTTAGTTTATCAGGTTTCATATTGTGATAACATTATCCAATCTTACCTTGCTTGTTGTGCCTCTCTAGCTCTGTCTTTTCGGATTATCGCTACCCCTTTGCGTCTTTGCTCCACTCCTCTGTCTTGTGTTGTCAATATCTATGTGAGCCCGTTTGTTGCTCGTGGCCCGTGTCAGCCTGGCCCTCATAAAACACATCTACCTGCCGCGGCATCTGGGCGAAGGTTAACAGTAAGTGCCATCGCTCTCTGCCGCGGGCATCAATGTTGCCTTCTATAATTACATGTAGCGCGAGTCTCTCAAACGGGACAAGGCAAATCTGGAAAGAGGGAGGCAAGGGGGCCTCAAGTGAGGAGGGTGGAATGGGGAGTGGGTGGACGCTAAGGGAAGCTGCGGCCATTCACGACCAATACAATGCCGCGAGCCGTGGGCCTGTCGCGGCAGCTAGTGAGCTGGCCAGTCAGCAAGCCAGCCAGTCAGCTAGCCAGCAAACCAGCCAGCGAGGCCACTTCCGGCGGCGACGAAGCAATCCTACGGCGACCACATATTTCCTCGGCGTCGCTGCCTGTTATTCATGCCGGTGGCCAGGTTACGGGTGCGGGGGTGGGGCGGGGTAGGGGGGTGGGGTGGGGGCCGTCTTTCTTGTTCAGAAGACTAATCAGCTGGGATAGCTCGACGGCCGCGGCGTTCTTTTCTCCTTCCAGCTGTGTAAGGGGCAAGATGCGGGGGGGGGGGGGGGGGGGGTGGGGGGGGACCATGCCGACCGTCCCCGTGGCAATAACGCCGCCTGAGGGGCGGTTGGTGGGTTGATTTTGCGCTCGACCGTGGGATGTTCTGGCGGACGTGCGGGTCACAGTTGTGTGTGCGTGCGGTGTTAGCGGATGCGGGGATGGGAAGGGGATGGGGATGGGGACCTCAACTGTCGCTCTTGCACAGGGTTATGAATACGGGTGAATTGTGCTCTATACAGTTATCCGCTACATCATGTCGGATATAAGATATCGACATAAATAAAAATGTAATACTCTAGGTCATAATTCATCTGTAATTATAATATATAATATATATATATATATTGTACCCGCTACGTGCGTCATTGTTAGTACATATTGATACGTAGATATTGCTGAACCTGTCAGCATCACCATTGTGACCAGGTGATGAACAAAATGTCACCTGTTTCCAACAGATTCGGGTGCAGGCTGCAGAACTGGGAGCCAAAGACTAAAACGTCTTGAAAACTGTGCCAGTCATTTAAACAATGTTGACAAATTCGCGTAGCTATAACCCACAGCCGTTTACCCTAAGCGCGGTCGATGCGCAGTATAGCCGATGGGAAGAGATCTAAGGCTGTTCTGACGAATGGTGGATTAAAATGTACTACGTGTGATTTTTTTACGGCACTTACGGAAGTGTTAGTGGACGTACATGGCGCAGGTTTATAGTTTTGCGGTGATTAGGGAATGTGTCCGGTGGAGGGCCCTGGCTGTAGACGTGAAGCCCCCAGTGATGGGAGGCCCCGCGGGGATTAGAACAACCGTAACGTGTGAAGAGTTCAACAACCGTAACACGTGGATAGTTTGTCAGCCGTTACAACATGTAGATAGTTCAACAACCGTTACAACGTGCGGCGAGTTCAACAACCGTTACAACGTGTGGAGAGTTCAACAACCGTAACACCGTGTGGAGAGTTCAGCAACCGTTACAACGTTTGGAGCGTTAAACAACCATTACGCACTCGGGCTGTTTTATGGGGGCATGACGCAAATTTTAGTCGATTTCCAAGAACCCTTGAGCGGGATTGTCACCAAGAACAAAAACAAATTGGACCACACCGAATATTGCGGTGCTGGATACTGGCGGTTTGCGGCGCATCGTTGGATGCTTCTTTTGAAGGCATTCCCGTCGTTCACAATATGGTGGAATGAAAACACGTATAATAACAATGGGGCGGCGAGATGCGCCCGCCTGGGAGCCACGGGAGGATCTGTCGCCTGGGAGCCACGGGTGGATCTGTCGTCTGGGAGACACGAGAGGATCTGTCGTCTGGGAGACACGAGAGGATCTGTCGCCTGGGAGGCACGAGAGGATCTGTCGCCTGGGAGACACGAGAGGATATGTTGCCTGGGAGACACGAGAGGATCTGTCGCCTGGGAGACACGAGAGGATCTGTTGCCTGGGAGCAACGGGAGGATCTGTCGCCTGGGAGACATGAGAGGATCTGTCGCCTGGGAGACATGCGAGATTAATCGCCTGGGAGAAATGGGAGGATCTGTCGCACATGGGAGGGTCTGACGCCTGGGCAAAATGGGAGGATCTGTCGCCTGGGAGACACGGGGGGATCTGTCGTCTGGGAGACACGAGAGGATCTGTCGCCTGGGAGGCACGAGAGGATCTGTCGCCTGGGAGACACGAGAGGATATGTTGCCTGGGAGACACGAGAGGATCTGTCGCCTGGGAGACACGAGAGGATCTGTTGCCTGGGAGCAACGGGAGGATCTGTCGCCTGGGAGACATGAGAGGATCTGTCGCCTGGGAGACATGCGAGATTAATCGCCTGGGAGAAATGGGAGGATCTGTCGCACATGGGAGGGTCTGACGCCTGGGCAAAATGGGAGGATCTGTCGCCTGGGCGACACGAGCGGATCTGTCGCCTGGGCGACATGGAGGATCTGTCGCCTAGGTGATATGGGAGGATCTGTCGCCTGGGCGACATGGCAGGATCTGTCGCCTGGGCGACATGGAGGATCTGTCGCCTAGGTGATATGGGAGGATCTGTCGCCTGGGCGACATGGCAGGATCTGTCGCCTGGGCGACATGGTGGATCTGTCGCCTAGGTGACATGGGATGATCTGTAACCTGGGTGATATAGGAGGAGCTGTTGCCTAGTTGACATTGGAGGATCTGTCGCCTGGGTGATATGGTAGGAGCTGTTGCCTAGGTGACATGGGAAGATCTATCGCCTGGCAGACACAAGAGGATCTGTCGCCTGGGAGACATTAGGAGATCTGTCGCCTCGGAGACATGGGATGATCCGACGCCTGGGAGACACAGTAAGATCTATCGCACGTGGAAGGATCTGACGCCTTGGCGACATGGTAGGATCTGTCACCTGGGCGACATGACAGGATCTGTCGCCTTGGCGACATGGAGGATCTGTCGCCTTGGCGACATGGAGGATCTGTCGGCTGGTTGATATGGGAGGAGCTGTCGCCTAGGTGACATAGAAGGATCTGTAGCCTGGGTGATATAGGAGGAGCTGTCGCCTAGGTGACATGGGAGGATCTGTCGCCGGGGTGATATGGTAGGAGCTGTCGCCTAGGTGACATTGGAGGATCTGTAGCCTGGATGACACGAGAGGATCTGTCGCCTGGGTGACATGGGAAGATCTGTCGCCTGGAAGATATGGGATAATCTGAAACCTGGGAGACATGAAAGGATCTGTTGCCTAGGTAACATGGGAGGATCAGCGCCTGGGCGACATGGAGGATCGATTGCCTAGGCGACATGTGAAGATCTGTCCCCTACGTGACACGGAAAGATCTGTCGCCTAGGCGACATGGGAGGATCTGTTACTTGGGCGACATGGAGGATCTGTCACCTAGGCGACACGGATGATCTGTCGCCTGGACGACATGGCAGGATCTCTCACCTGGTTGGCGTGGGAGGCTATGTCGCCTGGGCGACATGGGAGGGTGTGTCGCCTGAGCGACATGGGAGGGTGTGTCGCCTGGGTGACATTGGAGGGTGTGTCGCCTGAGCGACATGGGATGGTGTGTCGCCTGGGTGACATGGAAAGGTGTGTCGCCTGGGCGGCATGGAAGGGTGTGTCGCCTGAGCGACATGGGAGGGTGTGTCGCCTGGGCGACATGGAAGGGTGTGTCGCCTGGGTGACATGGGAGGGTGTGTCGCCTGAGCGACATGGGATGGTGTGTCGCCTGGGCGACATGGAAGGGTGTGTCGCCTGGGTGACATGGGAGGGTGTGTCGCCTGAGCGACATGGGATGGTGTGTCGCCTGAGCGACATGGGAGGGTGTGTCGCCTGGGTGACATGGGAGGGTGTGTCGCCTGAGCGACATGGGAGGGTGTGTCGCCTGGGTGACATGGGAGGGTGTGTCGCCTGAGCGACATTGGAGGGTGTGTCGCCTGAGCGACATGGGAGGGTGTGTCGCCTGGGTGACATGGGAGGGTGTATCGCCTGAGTGACATGGGAGGGTGTGTCGCCTGAGCGACATGGGAGGGTGTGTCGCCTGGGCGACATGGAAGGGTGTGTCGCCTGAGCGACATGGAAGGGTGTGTCGCCTGAGCGACATGGGAGGGTGTGTCGCCTGGGTGACATGGGAGGGTGTGTCGCCTGAGCGACATTGGAGGGTGTGTCGCCTGAGCGACATGGGAGGGTGTGTCGCCTGGGTGACATTGGAGGGTGTGTCGCCTGAGCGACATGGGATGGTGTGTCGCCTGGGTGACATGGAAAGGTGTGTCGCCTGGGCGGCATGGAAGGGTGTGTCGCCTGAGCGACATGGGAGGATCAGCGCCTGGGCGACATGGAGGATCGATTGCCTAGGCGACATGTGAAGATCTGTCCCCTACGTGACACGGAAAGATCTGTCGCCTAGGCGACATGGGAGGATCTGTTACTTGGGCGACATGGAGGATCTGTCACCTAGGCGACACGGATGATCTGTCGCCTGGACGACATGGCAGGATCTCTCACCTGGTTGGCGTGGGAGGCTATGTCGCCTGGGCGACATGGGAGGGTGTGTCGCCTGAGCGACATGGGAGGGTGTGTCGCCTGGGTGACATTGGAGGGTGTGTCGCCTGAGCGACATGGGATGGTGTGTCGCCTGGGTGACATGGAAAGGTGTGTCGCCTGGGCGGCATGGAAGGGTGTGTCGCCTGAGCGACATGGGAGGGTGTGTCGCCTGGGCGACATGGGATGGTGTGTCGCCTGGGTGACATGGGAGGGTGTGTCGCCTGAGCGACATGGGATGGTGTGTCGCCTGGGCGACATGGAAGGGTGTGTCGCCTGGGTGACATGGGAGGGTGTGTCGCCTGAGCGACATGGGATGGTGTGTCGCCTGAGCGACATGGGAGGGTGTGTCGCCTGGGTGACATGGGAGGGTGTGTCGCCTGAGCGACATGGGAGGGTGTGTCGCCTGGGTGACATGGGAGGGTGTGTCGCCTGAGCGACATTGGAGGGTGTGTCGCCTGAGCGACATGGGAGGGTGTGTCGCCTGGGTGACATGGGAGGGTGTATCGCCTGAGTGACATGGGAGGGTGTGTCGCCTGAGCGACATGGGAGGGTGTGTCGCCTGGGCGACATGGAAGGGTGTGTCGCCTGAGCGACATGGAAGGGTGTGTCGCCTGAGCGACATGGGAGGGTGTGTCGCCTGGGTGACATGGGAGGGTGTGTCGCCTGAGCGACATTGGAGGGTGTGTCGCCTGAGCGACATGGGAGGGTGTGTCGCCTGGGTGACATGGGAGGGTGTGTCGCCTGAGCGACATGGGAGGGTGTGTCGCCTGGGTGACATGGGATGGTGTGTCGCCTGGGTGACATGGGAGGGTGTGTCGCCTGGGTGACATGGGAGGGTGTGTCGCCTGGGTGACATGGGAGGGTGTGTCGCCTGAGCGACATGGGAGGGTGTGTCGCCTGGGCGACATGGGAGGGTGTGTCGCCTGAGCGACATGGGAGGGTGTGTCGCCTGAGCGACATTGGAGGGTGTGTCGCCTGAGCGACATGGGAGGGTGTGTCGCCTGGGTGACATGGGAGGGTGTGTCGCCTGAGCGACATGGGAGGGTGTGTCGCCTGGGTGACATGGGATGGTGTGTCGCCTGGGTGACATGGGAGGGTGTGTCGCCTGGGCGACATGGGATGGTGTGTCGCCTGGGCGACATGGAAGGGTGTGTCGCCTGAGCGACATGGGAGGGTGTGTCGCCTGGGTGACATGGGAGGGTGTGTCGCCTGAGCGACATGGGATGGTGTGTCGCCTGGGTGACATGGGAGGGTGTGTCGCCTGAGCGACATGGGATGGTGTGTCGCCTGGGTGACATGGGAGGGTGTGTCGCCTGAGCGACATGGGAGGGTGTGTCGCCTGAGCGACATGGGAGGGTGTCGCCTGAGTGACATGGGATGGTGTGTCGCCTGGGTGACATGGGAGGGTGTGTCGCCTGAGCGACATGGGAGGGTGTGTCGCCTGGGCGACATGGGAGGGTGTGTCGCCTGGGCGACATGGGAGGGTGTGTCGCCTGAGCGACATGGGATGGTGTGTCGCCTGGGCGACAAGGGAGGGTGTGTCGCCTGAGCGACATGGGATGGTGTGTCGCCTGGGTGACATGGGAGGGTGTGTCGCCTTAGCGACATGGGATGGTGTGTCGCCTGGGTGACATGGGAGGGTGTGTCGCCTGAGCGACATGGGAGGGTGTGTCGCCTGAGCGACATGGGAGGGTGTGTCGCCTGGGCGACATGGGAGGGTGTGTCGCCTGAGCGACATGGAAGGGTGTGTCGCCTGGGTGACCTGAGAGGGTGTGTCGCCTGGGTGACATAGGAGGGTGTGTCGCCTGAGCGACATGGGATGGTGTGTCGCCTGGGCGACATGGGAGGGTGTGTCGCCTGAGCGACATGGGATGGTGTGTCGCCTGAGCGACATGGGAGGGTGTGTCGCCTGGGTGACATGGGAGGGTGTGTCGCCTGAGCGACATGGGAGGGTGTGTCGCCTGAGTGACATGGGAGGGTGTGTCGCCTGGGTGACATGGGAGGGTGTGTCACCTGGGTGACATGGGAGAGTGTGTCGCCTGAGCGACATGGGATGGTGTGTCGCCTGGGTGTCATGGAAGGGTGTGTCGCCTGAGCGACATGGGATGGTGTGTCGCCTGGGTGACATGGGAGGGTGTGTCGCCTGGGTGACATGGGAGGGTGTGTCGCCTGGGTGACATGGAATGGTGTGTCGCCTGGGTGACATGGGAGGGTGTGTCGCCTGAGCGACATGGGAGAGTGTGTCGCCTGGGTGACATGGAAGGGTGTGTCGCCTGAGTGACATGGGATGGTGTGTCGCCTGGGTGACATGGAAGGGTGTGTCGCCTGGGTGACATGGGAGGGTGTTTCGCCTGGGTGACATGGGAGGGTGTGTCGCCTGGGTGACATGGGATGGTGTGTCGCCTGAGCGACATGGGATGGTGTGTCGCCTGGGTGACATGGGAGGGTGTGTCGCCTGGGTGACATGGGAGGGTGTGTCGCCTGGGTGACATGGGAGGGTGTGTCGCCTGGGTGACATGGCAGGGTGTGTCGCCTGAGCGTCATGGGATGGTGTGTCGCCTGGGTGACATGGAAGGGTGTGTCGCCTGGGTGACATGGGAGGGTGTGTCGCATAGCGCACATCTCTGGTTTCGCCACTGATACCAGTTGGAATACATAACTCCATAACGCCCCATCCCACTCTCTACCCCCAAACAAATTGGCTGGCTTTACATTCTTACATATTGACTGTGTTGCCACGTAGGGTCACATATATGCTCAATTATAGCCTTGAGAACACAAACCTATACAGACCAATGTATCAGAATATGCAGAGCTACAGTTAACATTAGGCCTACTTACTGTGCAGGGTAGTTATCCCATCATGCAAGCTTCCGTGACTATCGAAGAGTGCGCCTTCGTGTTTGTTGTTGCGGCTTGAAAATGCCGCAATTCTTCTGTAAATCGCGACCCTGATCGCTCGTTTCACGCGTTTTCCCTAGCTGAAGGGTACCTCCACTTTGAAGAGTACTTCCACTGTGAAGAGTACCTCCACTGTGAAGAGTTCGATCTGCGAGATAACTTGCGGTTATAACGTAAGGCGGCGCCACATGAAGGGTCACAGCAGTCACCTGCTCCTGGCGCGCTGCTCCATATGGATGGGGGCGGGTTGCCTTAATTTTCAGTAGGCCGAAACGAAGCGTTAGCACTCGCCAAGTTAATTTTAATACGTAAACTTTCGGTGCAGATTAGATTAGGTTGGACACCCGCTTTAAGAATGCAACGTCGCGGAATATGAAGGGTATATGTGTATCTTATCCATTGAATATGCACAAATATTACGTTAGCTCAGTTCCCCTTAATGAATTACCATTGGACGGAGAGGTACAGCAATCAGACACAGGTGCGGATTTCAGCTAGGATTGGGGATATTCTTGAAACTGCGTGCAAACGGCGCCCCGTCGTTGAACTTGAAGCTCTTGCTTCGACCCATTGATAGATTTATGGTCCCAGATAATAGTAGCAGGGCGGTGATTCTTGAAGTGCGAGTGAAAGATAAGCGCCCAAAGTGTACATTAACAGTGCACGATCGTCTGGCTGATCGTAAGGTGCTGTCTACTTGTAAAGGGTATAGTACAACATGATATAAGCAAAGAAGAGGTGACTGCTTAAACATAATTGTACACATATAGTATACCAAACCACTCCTAATCCATCACCATGCACGCCATTCATCAGCTTCATCACCATGCATTCGTTTTACCCATCATACTATTTTATAATCACAGCAAACACGCAACGTTTGCACAACGTTGGCTTTGGGTTATAATCACGTCATATCAACCAGAACCACGTTTGTCGCAAACATTGGACTAATATTGTTTAGCCTATATTCCATAAAAATAACCTTTGCCGTGTGTAGTGACTAATAATAATTGGTTGCGTATAGCAGTTTCATAAATCAATGCAGCAATGTGTTCCCATATGTCACATCACCCAGCTTGATTTCCATGATTAACTCAGACTTTACGACCCGCTGATAATAAAGGCGCCAATAGTGCAAGTGGCAAATGTGTAAACCTCTATCTGTGTATTTGCACATCGTTTTACGACACAGGTTCTTCTTTCAGATTGCGATGCTATATCGAGCAGCCCTCACTGCTACATAAATGCAAAATGGTGAGAAGTCGGGTGTGGGCGTTTTCACAACGTTAGGACAACGTTACCTAAAATATCAGACATCAGGAAAGCAATATGTAATCAATTGTTTATAATTGACATGCAGTCATGATTCTAATTAATTTGTCATACACGCATTTGTTTCTCACAGAAGACACGATTTTAATACTGGACAATGTCTGACAACGTTATCTGAAGAAGGGAGGGCAACGTAAAAAAAGCCATACATTTTCACGTGGTCCTAACGCTATCGCAACCAAAAATAACGTTTTGTCTACCTTGTCATGACGTTAACCTGCTTCCTGGGATGTGCATCATTACCATTCATCAAGTCCATCATCATGCGTAAAATCCTTCACCATAGGGCTATACAGTTCTCGCGGTCAGGCCGCGAGACTTCAGTTTTGGGGACAAACGAACACACGTGCCCCATGTTGAAGTATAGGCAGCTATTAGTCAATTTCTTTTAAGGTTTATTCTAAAGACTATGAGTAACATTTCACTAAACATGGCTAAGGGGGGATATGTTAAAATATTTGGAGGCGATGAAGCGCAGAACTTTGGGAATATACAAGGAAAAATCCGTCTTCAAAACACTCGAAAGCTTAGAATTTAGAAATAACGTTCTAAATTTAGCTCTGCACCCGGGCTTTCGCAAGTTCACCAAACAGCGAGTGACGTTATAGAGTTTCGCGTGCCTCCGCGGTAACAAAAATGGCGAGAGCAAGTGATCGACTTAACCATTCTGCTGTCAAAATGTGCAGTGCATGGAGTAACAACACACGGGGGGCGTCATTAATACACATGTTAAAGATAAAATAAGACCAGATGGATGTTTTCGTATCACTTTTGGATCACGAAAAGACTAGTTTCTTCATTTTTGTAAGTTTTCTGTTTGAAGCGTTTCTCCAACGTTGTCACCGGGGAGAATCCGTGCGACGTCATAATGTCTCGTTTTCGTAGGAAATGCCAAAAAAACGTTAGCTTCTCAGTCGTATTGTCCCGTCGTAAATAAATATTCGTCATTGTGATGGCGCAAACGAATAAAAAATATGTCATCTATCCGTTTTGTGAAGCTATATTTCTTAAATATTCTTAATCATAGCGCTAGGCTATCCGCAATGGACCCACCCCTCGGCGCCTGGCTTTTGCGCTGATAGTCTGGTTCCCAGTCTCTCTCTCTGTGTAACATGCACGTCACCCCTACGTCACAGATAGTCAGGATACCAGTGTGCGCAGAGATTTTAATCTCGTTCCGAACACGTGCTTCGTTTGTTTGTCCCCAAAATGAGTAAACCGGAATTCTAAGCAAACAAAACTTTATAGCCCTATAGGGCTGTACAGTCACTACGGGATCATATCGAGACAGGGATACTCATGTTCTACGCCAATGCCTAGCATCAACGGCCTGTACGTCCTGCCTACCTTCCGGTTGTTTGCCTTCACTCGCTTCACACGCAAGTTCGGCTAGAGCTGTCCTTGGATGCACAACTAACCACTGAAGTTCTGTGCATATCAAAATTATAAGCATCTGAGTAGATTTATGTAATACATGAGCGGTTAGACAGTTGATAAACCAGAATGCGGTTGTCTCACGAGTGACTGTCGGAGTCAGTCGATCTAATGTGCTGCGCGGGTTTTTTTTCATGTCGTATGACGTAACAATCATCACGATTCGAATGTAACAACGCTCCTTATATGGACTGACCAGGAGGGGACAATGGTATTCCGTTTGTCGCCGAAATGTAAACATCGATGATTTGCTTCAAAATACAACGCTTCTAACAGTCTCATTGAACGGGCCACATGCCTTATGAAGAGATTAAATGCGTTATTTTAAACTATATTATGATGTTATAGTTAGCCATGTCTGGAAGAAAGCAAACAGAAAATAGATTCACACCCATTCGATTCTTCACGCACAAACCGTGCAGCCGGTCGGTTCCCAACACTCAAAGCAAGGCACCAGCGTAATGCGCACTCGTTCTAAGAGCACGTGTTTTTTTGTTGGTCCCCAAAAGACCTAACCCGGAAAAAGAACCCGAGAGAATCTTTATTCATCAAATCCATCACCATTCATTCTGCCCATCATCCTTTTCCACAATGTCTATAATTACCATTACTCATGTCCATAATTACTAATATTGAAAGGTGCTACCTAAAATGCGTGCATATATTATTTATTAAGTCAGCTATTCCGTGGGGATACATCTAAATCAATATTCGTAATAAATCCGACATCGGCTTGCCATAATGCGTTGGCAGAATCTTTGGCGGGATGATGTACACCGTGCACGTGCTTGTGGTATACCATTCGGTTGCTTAGGAACTCCCATTGTGACGTCATTTTTATAACATTTTGACGTCACAACTGCTCAGTAGCCACGACAATAAATAATAAAACATAAAACGAAAGGTGATTATTTTTTAATTGGCAAGTCTCGTTGACCAAGCGACAGAATGTAAAATTGCCTTCAAATGTAACAACAAAAAAAGGGAAAAAGTTTTACAATTGCTGTTGACGTTTTATTACATTTAAGGGATCTATTTTGGGACATTTGAAGGCGGTTTTACATTTGTGGGAAAAAGATGCTACATTTGAGGGTTTCATAACATTTGAGGGAAAAAAAGTTGCTTGATTTGTTGGTCTTTACATTAGAAGGGAAATTGTTACATTTGAAAAGCCCGACACACCCTGCTCCCGTATTGTATATTTATATAAAAAAGTCGCGTGATTGTCACTGTATGTTTTCCTGACTTGCGCGCACGCTGCTATTGGCCCCATGTTTTGTCACCACCGTCAGCACAGCCTCAAATGATACGCTCGAAATTTTCGAAAACGCCTATTAAAGCTGGCCATACAATCACAACCGTCACACACATAAATCTAGGATATCACCGAAAATAGTCAATAAAGCTGGTCATAAAACAATAGGACATAGCTAGGATAAACGGTCGTACACCAGTTTCACATCAAACGGGGATCAGCAGTATCAGCAGTATCCAATTTGGTAATATTCGGTGTGGAAAGTAGTAATGATTCTGTGTTGCGGAACCAAGGGGGTCTATTCTCATGGATCTTTTTTTTCGCCAACCCGTGGCGAAAAGCAAACGTTTTTACTTCATCTAATATCATTAGGAGTAAACAGCTGTACAATCATACGAGGCGTAGTTTACATCAACATTTTCTGTCGAGAGACGGGGCCAACACGGGGCCGGGGCAATAAATACGTTGCTGGTTTGGGGGGGTTCGGCGGAAAACCGCCTGGCCCCCTTTTGCGTTATACATTGCCCCGAAAACCAGTTGTACGGCCTCTGTTGCATCCCCCAGGGTAACACAATAACTTACTATAGTTGTCCTCTACAAATTTAATGTTTCACATTACGTCATGTGATCTTTATTCCCCAGTTTTTCGGCTATAGGACGGGCAAAAAGCTGACAGGGCCCGACTGGGGCTAGTGAAATATGAGCTTTGTCTATCCCATTTTTACCAAAACAATTTAGTTATGTATGTTTTCTTCGTAAACAAATCTTGCATAGTTTTGTTTCATATCGTTCGCATTATTAAGACTGATGCAACATCGGCGAGCCACTTTTGCGTAGCTGCATGCTCGCCTACAATCTAAATATCCCAACCCCGTACGTATATCGCTATAAAAGTGTCTGATGTCACTTGATCAGTGTGTTTTAATGTTCCGTGCTAGGAATTAGGGTAAACGTTTTCACCATTCGCCACGATTGATTGATATTAAATCGTAATGGACCCATGAAAAAGCCTCGTACTCATATTTTTGTCACTTTGCATCACAACGTTCCCATAAAAGGCGTTCCGAATAGCCCTATAGTTTAAACCAATGAATTTGTCTATTAAGTCTGCAGCGATTTGTTTTCCAGCTTTCTGCTCAAACGATGAGAAATATGATGGTTTTAGTTACTTTAGATGTTACCGATGCATCGAACCATGATTATGATTTGAGCCATATTAATTTTTGACCAGTACCAAAATAAGTACTTAGGCCTACTTACTAAATACACAATTCTCAGTTTTATTGTATAAAAAGGTCAGGGAAAATGTTAGTGTTTTGCTGGTGACAGCGATGCTTTCATTCTAAATAACTATACGGAGAAACATTCAAGACAAAGCAATACTTGGCAACTTTATTTCATTAATCGTATCTAGTGAAACGAAATGAGTTTTACTCGTTTGTTTACTCGCTGAATAAATTATGACACTTTTGCTTGGTAACGAGCCCAGCAGCACCCGATCTGACCCCGATGCACTGACACCGACTACTACTCGATTTGACCTACAACAGATGACCCATTCCTGGGGTTAGTTGGGGTAAAGTTAGTGGCAAACTTGGGGTCTGATTCTTTTATTCTCCATACGTTTAGGCGGTCTATAACAGACGAGACATTCCTGGGATCGTGTTTAAACTAGAGAACTCCTTTTATAAATTATTTATTATCACAGCGAGGAACAAGACTGAAGTTATCATTTAAATACTATATTTATGCAGCTTTTATCTACAACAGATGCTACATTCCTGGGATACAGGCCTAGGACAAGCTTAGCTATTTGAAAAGTGCTACACAGTATATATGAGGGTATAGGCACATGTTTGAAGTTAGTGGATTTAGACAATTTTAGCGTTTTGCTCTTACCATGCCTGGTTATAGCTTGAGTTGAAGAGTCCATGTTTATATGTACACTAGTCAGTATTGGGGATAACTAAGGTAGTAATCAGGTTTGGGTTATTACCAGCTAAGTACAGGCCAGTGTCAATGTGTGCATGCGTGATCCAGGTATCCATGGTGAGTCCATGCAAAGCTGAGGCGGGATTGTTCGAAGCAAGGGGTAGAATCCTCCAGCTTTGGGGTTGTAGGAAATTCCAGTAGAAATGTGGGATCTCCACTACAAGCTGGTGAACAGACCTCGAGCCTGGGGACCTGACATCCCAAAATATTTATGTAACCGATGTGTGTGTATACATGAAGAAATATAAAAACTGTACATTCGCCATCTCGAGTTATTTTGTGCTCACCCACCCACGCGATCCGTTACAATAGTAATGCGATATAAGACCAGTATAGCTCCTGCGTATTATCCCATTCGCGTTTTTACAACAGTAAACATTACACCAAAGTACATACTTTAATTGAATAACTGAGGTGCCATTACATGCTGCATTCTTATATATGCTTTCTAATTCATTAAATAATGCGTAAAAGAGGAAAAAATAAGCATACAACTTGCCCCATCTTTTTAAATAGTGAAAGCATTATGACAAAGACACCTTGAGCAGTTTGGATACAATTAACATTTCAACTCCATGAACACTTTGGACAAATCAACGAATGCATGTAGCGTAAGGAAAGTACAATATGAGTAGACTATACTCATAACCAGTCTTGGCCATGGATCATAAACGCCAACCAACTATATGTGATAGTCACACATGTATCACACATACCAAATGCAGTAACTGGACCAGTTTGCAGTCAAGGTGACGATCAGTGTCAGTCAAAGCTAACGAGTTGACCCCCCCCCTCCCCCACCCCACCAACAAAAACAGCCACAAAAGAAACAACCACCTACACTACTAACGTGTTAATTAAGTCTAATCTGCACTAAAATAAGTAATAAACGAAACAACGCCTATCAGTAGAATCAGTGAAAAGAAAGCTCGAACCCATACAACTTAAAAAGGTAAACAAAAAACCGCCGGCGTCTTGCTACACAGACCCTCCACCCTCCTCCCAATGCACCTACTACTCCCCGATCACGTGACTCCGCGATCACGTGACCTGTGTGACGTCACAGAGCTTACGGCAGACCTCCGTGTGACAGTCATACAGGGAGGGGTTGGGAAGCAAGCGCCAGACAGGATTCCATGATCGCGGCTTGGCACTGCGCTCTGGGTCACTTGTATGCAGCATCGTTCCCACCGCTGACCGTGGATTGACGCCCCACTTCCAATCACCACTGAGCAGAGGGTGGGGTACCTGCTTCCCCTCCTCTAAGTGAGTCGCCAAGCCTCTCATGTACAATTCCACCTCTCCCCGCGCTACCCTCGCACGCCCACCCGCCCCGGCACCCACCAAGTCACCCAGGACGAGGTACTTGAAGACGACGGAGGGGACCGCAAGTTGGGAAGAGGGTGGCATCCCCACGGCCTCCCCCACGGCGGGGTGGAGGAAGAAGGCAGCGGGCTGTAGCTTCCGGACTTTATGGGTCAGGTCCTCACACAGGCCACACTCACCCTGACACCCCCCAGCCCCCCGCCCCACCCTGTGCGCTGTGTCGATGGCGGACACCACCAGCGCCACCCTGCTGACGTAAACCCCCGCCCCAGGCCCCAACTCCCCCTCCCTCCTCTTAGGTAGCTTCACCCTCCCGGTCACCAGCGACTCCCGAACACAATCAGAGAGCCCCTCGACGTCCACCAATCCGCCAATAAGCCCTAGGGAACCCCCAGTCCCATCCCCCAGGGCTGTCAGGGTGTCCCTGGCCTCTCTCACTTCACTCGCCATCTCATCCAGGGGGCGCCACTGCAGGTAGCGCCGCGCCAGGAGCTTGAGGCCCCGGATGATTGTGACGGGGGGTGAGCGGGGGCCGAGGGCGACCAGCGCGTGGGTCTCCAGGACACAAGTTGTCGGTAACCATGAAGACCCGGTCCCCGGGATCAACAACGCATCCCCCTTCGGTACCAGGTGGGCGGGGTGTGAGGACCGTTCCAGCCCTGCCACCCTCTCCAGGCGACACATCGCCTCCTGGGTGACACCCTTCAGGGCGGCCCGTGGGACAGGGATGCCGGGGGTGAGGTCGACGGTCAGCCGGGTCTCCCCCCGCCACACCAGAGACAGGGTGACAGTTGTCGCGCTGACTTTCACCCCGGCGAACCTGGGGGAGAAAGGGCCGCCGTGGGACAGACCCTCGGGGAGCGTGACGGTGGGCCCGATGGCCTCCAGCCCGTCCGCCCAGCGCTGGCGTAAGGTCTGAGAGTTCACATAAAACTCCTCCACCCCGTCCACGACACGCGAATTACCTGTCAGGACTGTCCTCCTGCCCCTCTCCTCCCGGCAGGCGGCCAGGGCCTCACCTAGTACCCACACAGTCCACTCTATTTCCTCTGCCCTCACCTCCTTCCCCACCACCCTCACGCCCTCCCACGTCACACTAATTAAAATATCAAACTCGTTAGCCGTTCGTCTGACATCTGTCCTGTCACCATGACTGCCGACCAGCGTGTCCTGGATTCTGGCGAACAGGGGATCCCATCTCCCCACCGCTTCAACCAGGTCACGTACAAACCTCCGGACGGCTTCTCGCCGGGCCACCGTGTCCGGATTACCCCAGTTAAAAGTCTCCCCCTCCAGCCTGGCCGCCTCCTCTGCCAGGGTGACGGGGGGTCGGCCCTCCACCCGTGACCGGGCGGTGCAGACACTGGCGTCCTGGGGGGAGTACGCTCCTGGCAGCTCCACCTCCCAAGTGATGGTCTGGGAGGAGGTTGTGCCTGGGCTGAGGTCCTGGCGGGTGGTTGTGCATGAGGTGGTTGTTAGGTCGGCGCCTGAAGGTGATGTTAACCTGAAACAGCAAACAATACAGTTTTAAGATATTTGCCGTTGTACAATGTTTACATAACAGTTTATTGGCAATGATCCAATCTAAGAGTCTAAGCTTAGCTTTATCAAAAAAAATATTAACCACTAAGCAAATTTTATTCACAATTAAGCTTATAGTTCTATATAAACAGGCTGATGTTATGATTGATTATAACTTAGTTGTTTTATCCAGAATTGCAAAATCTATTCCAACATAGATATTATTTTACATAAATCCATTTACTAGATCTAATAAGCCTTAGCACCATAGTCGATAAACTAACTAAAGACGATAAGTTTACATCATAATGATCCTTCAATGTCAGTGACAATACATAATGATTACTCCAGGAGCCACATCGTCTCACTCCGGAGAGTGAGAGGGAATGGCAAATAATTTGACCAAGCGTAACACTTCAATTTGGAGTAAGAATGTGGACAGAAACGGGTCGGGGAAAACCTATTTCAATATCAATTAGAATATTTTCTATATACTGTGAGATACGCTTAGTTTAAGCCAAAAGGTGACATCGTTTCCGTCCTGGGACGGTATGGCTTAAACGATCAACTGGTCAGCCCCAGACGACTACGAGAAAACTAAATCCGATATGGATAGTGACCGGCGCGTGGGAAATTCTAACGTTTTGTAGAACAATGCGTGGGGGTCACTCCAGTAACGGACAGACAGATTTACGTTCAAAACATGGGTTTAATAATAGGTTTGTTCCGTTATGAATGCACACATATATTGTCATTTTCGAATTGTATTTTGTCTTAAATAAATTAAACGATGGTTAGCAGTATTTACCAGACATATATGGGCAATTGTCAATGTAGGTATATGTTATTGATACATTTATACACATATCTACACATGTTAATATAACCAAGTAGATATGTCTATGAACTCTGAAAGCTTTTTGTCATTATCCAGCAAACTGGCGGCTTCCCGTTACCGTTCACCCAGGTAATGTGATTGGAAGGACAGAAAGTACGATTGTCAATGTGTGGCATTAGTAGAAGAAGATGTATAACTTAATAATGAACCATTGTTACACTTTTGTTACACCGAATTGTGCTGCTAAAAATATGTACTGACAAATTGAACGGAAGATAGAGTTGATTAATTTCGTTCGCAAAATTTTCCCCCTTTTCTTATATTGACTCAGTGAATGACGTCATCGTGTCGCACTGATTCTTGCGCCACGCGGTCTTTGGATATGAAGCATGTGCAGCAATGAATATTTTGTTTAGCGATGATTTAATGTTTCTTGCTAATGCAATAACGACGGCCGACAATGTTTGGTTGGCTGTAATGTGAAACATAAAACACATTTATACTAAAAAAATGACCAGACCACGCAGGATATATATTATTTTTTCTTGTCCCGTGCCTTTTAAGAAAATGTCATTAAAATTCAAATATTGGACTGACCTAAGGTGCGCGAGTCTGGTTTTGATCGACTCTGGAGCCTGCTGTCCTCCGGAGGGCTGGTCTCCGGAGAGCTGTTCTCCAGAGGGCTGGTCTCCAGAGGGCTGGTCTCCGGAGGACTGGTCTCCGGAGGGCTGGTCTCCGGGTTGCTGGTCTCCGGGTTGCTGGTCTCCGGAGGGCTGGTCTCCGGAGGGCTGGTCTCCGGGTTGCTGGTCTCCGGGTTGCTGGTCTCCGGAGGACTGGTCGCCGGGTTGCTGGTCTCTGGGTTGCTGGTCTCCGGGTTGCTGGTCTCCGGGTTGCTGGTCTCCGGAGGGCTGGTCTCCGGAGGGCTGGTCTCCCGGTTGCTGGTCTCCGGAGGGCTGGTCTCCGCATGGCTGGTCTCCCGGTTGCTGGTCTCCGGGTTGCTGGTCTCCGGAGGGCTGGTCTCCGGGTTGCTGGTCTCCGGGTTGCTGGTCTCCGGAGGGCTGGTCTCCGCATGGCTGGTCTCCCGGTTGCTGGTCTCCGGAGGGCTGGTCTCCGCATGGCTGGTCTCCGGAGGGCTGGTCTCCCGGTTGCTGGTCTCCGGAGGGCTGGTCTCCGCATGGCTGGTCTCCCGGTTGCTGGTCTCCGGGTTGCTGGTCTCCGGAGGGCTGGTCTCCGGGTTGCTGGTCTCCGGGTTGCTGGTCTCCGGAGGGCTGGTCTCCGGAGGGCTGGTCTCCGGATGGCTGGTCTCCGGAGGACTGGTCTCCGGATGGCTGGTCTCCGGGTTGCTGGTCTCCGGGTTGCTGGTCTCCGGAGGGCTGGTCTCCGGAGGGCTGGTCTTCGGAGGGCTGGTCTCCGGAGGACTGGTCTCCGGAGGACTGGTCTCCGGATGGCTGGTCTCCCGGTTGCTGGTCTCCGGAGTGCTGGTATCCGGAGGGCTGATCTCCGGAGGGCTGGTCTCCGGATGGCTGGTCTCCGGATGGCTGGTCTCCCGGTTGCTGGGTTCCGGAGGGCTGGTCTCTGGATGCCTTGTCGACTATCAGTTGACGAATTGAATCCCTGTTCAACGAGAAAAAACATCCAATCAACGTGTGGTAGAAGACGTAAATAGCGACATTGAAACGAGATTGTCAATCATAGCTTGAGAAAACAAGACGAAAATCGGGGTTTGGGGACTATTTGGACCAAGACCCATCGCCACTCTCTACGATTTGTAGGCTCGCCATTTCGAGTGAATACGTCCAAATCCCGACTTTCTACGTGTGCTTGATCACGCCCTAATACCTGCTGTCCGACTCTTCATTGTTGAATTACGGAGCCCCCTAGCGGCGAAACTAAGCGTGATAGGCTAAAAGCCAAGGCGGATTCCATACCCAAGTCGACGTTTGCCCGTCTTTTGCAACCGGTCCAGACTCTCTAGCGTCGCTATTAAGCGAACGACGGCCATCGCAACCCAAAAGAGTGCCGATCGATATCGCCGCTGACTCATTATGGGAGCGTCAGCAGGGAGCGGTGTTCCTCTTGCGAGCACTCTAGCGGCCACACTAAGCGTCCTACGACAATTCTATAGCCATTTCGTTTTATCAAGTTCACATATTTTGTCAAACCAGGGATCAAATATAATTTGCTATATATTGATTGGCCGATTTCTCGAAAATCTTTTAGTATCCGGGAAGTCTGAGCTAATACGTGACGGCCTCTCCCAAAGAAATACTCTCAAATAAATAGCTAATCTCTAGACCCAATATTAACGGTTTGTCTGACTTGGCCCCTTCATGGAGAAATTGAGGATGCCATTTCCCGCCAAAATGCTCCTCTAGGGTCCCATGCTAAATTTTGGGAATTTTGGGCAGAAAAACTATTTGGGCGATTTGCACAAATGAAAGATGATATAGAAGGGACTTGTGGGCCCAATACGTGAAATACTTTTCAGCGTGATTAAATGAAAACTGCGAACGTTATACCGATTTTTCCGATTTGTTGTCCTATCTTTCAATGGTTAAGTGAATTTCAGAATATTCCTGTGACCGTGACCTTTGATCTACATGGCCCATCTACGAACTTGGTAATGGTAACTGATAATGCGTGACAAGTCAAACAGACAAACCAAACACATGTTAATGTAACGCTCTGACGGTGTTACAAGCTTCATTTTATCTGCAAAACCGTCTCAATCGACCTTAGGAAAGACATGGATTTGAGTCTAAGCAAGCCAATATTCTGCCTGCAAAATGCATTTTGCCTCAGTTGTAGACTAGTCAACTCAAATGTTGTCAAATCGGAATGGGCTTTCGAACACATAGTACGAGTGCGATGCGACCACCACCCCCGTTCTCCCCTTCTCTTGCGGCATCCCAAGTAGAACCCTTCGTTACAGTGGGTAACACTTAATAACGCACTCAATAACAACGATTTTACCGTCGGGTCCGGACTATCAGGCGTCTGTGCTAGCTGTCCGGCACCACCCTCGCCACCTACCCATGTCATTGATGGGTGAACGCGAGTCGGGGCTTTCAAGAGTCGGGGCAAGCTGTATCAGTGTCAATAGCACGGGACAAGGGCAGACTGATCAGTACTGGGAGGGCGCAGACTGACCAGTACTGGGAGGGCGCAGACTGACCAGTACGGGGATAGCGCAGACTGACCAGTAGGGGGCGAGCGTAGCCTGGCCAATACGGGAGGAGGGCTTGCTGGCCAGTAATGGGTTAGTGCAGACTGACCAGTACAGGATGAGTGCAGGCTAACCAGTATAGGGCTGTACAGTTCTCGCGGGTTCTATTTCCGGTTTAGGTCTTTTGGGGACCAACAACAAAACACGTGCTCTTAGAACGAGTGCGCATCACGCTGGTGCCTTACTGCAACTGCGTGACTCGCGCTCATTGTAGTCAACGTTTTAGTGTTGGGAACCGGCCGGCTGCGCGGTTTGTGCGTGAAGAATCGAGTGGGTGTGAAACAATTTTTTGTTTTCTTTGGTCCAGGCATGGGTAACTATAAAATCATTATATAATTAAAGATAAGACATTTATCTCTCCATAATGCATGTGGTCCGTTCGATGAGACCGTCGGAAGCGTTGTATTTTGAGCCAAATCATCGATGTTTACGGTTCTACGACAAACGGAGCACCATTGTCCTCACCTGTCCAGTCCATATAAGGAGCGTTGTTACGTAACCATAGATACCGCGCGCAGACACGCGCGTCATGATGATTATTACGTCATACGACATGGAAAACCCCGCGCAGCACGTTAGATCGCCTGACACTGACAGTCACTCATGAGACAACCGCATTCTGGTTTATCAACTGCCTAACCGCTCATACATTACATAAATCTACTCGGAATGTTATAATTCGGATATGCACATAACTTTAGTGGTTACTTGTGCTTCCAAGGACAGCTTTGGCCGATCTTGTGTGTGAGGCGAGTGAAGGCAAACAACCGGAAGGTAGGCAACATGTACAGGCCGTTGATGCTAGGCATTGACGTAGTGCATAGGTATCCCTGTCTCGTGGGGTCTCGATAAGATCCCGAAGTGACTGTACAGCCCTATTGGGAGAGTGCATGCAGTCTGACCAGGACGGGGCGAGCGTAGCCTGGCCAATACGGGAGGAGGGCTTGCTGGCCAGTACTGGGTATGTACGGAGTGACCAGTACAGGATGAGTGCAGGCTAACCAGTATTGGGAGAGTGCAGACTGACCAGGATGGGGCGAGCGTAGCCTGGCCAATACGGGAGGAGGGCTTGCTGGCCAGTACTGGGTATGTGCGGACTGACGACAGAGCAACAGTAAAGGGCTTAAAGTCGCACGAACCATAGTAACAGGACTACAGTAAAGGGCTCAACGTAACAGGGCCATAGTATCACGGCCACAATAACAAGGCCAGAGCAACTTGCTCATTGCTCCTTCTCCGGTTCTTTGCAAAACATGAACATATTTCGAGCAACTTTTCCAAGGATCACAAACCTGTGCGCACTGGTGATACGTTATGAACCAGATAGATTTGATAGACAGCCTGTCATAGTCCTGTAGCCATAACAATAGGCTAGACACAGAATATGGATACATATAATCCATGGGTTGAAGAATATAAATATTGTTCTAGTTATTCGTATATCTAACATATATGTTGCATCAGGGCGTCAAAAATCGCAGCAAGAATATGAACAGAAATCCCCAAAATAGGTGTCATTTACACAATGCTTGGCGTTCTAGTAGTAGACTTTGTTAAATGGTTTCAGACGAAGGTGGAGGAGACAATAATAAATAAGTGTGTAAATTCAAAGGTAGCAGTTGATGGTCGGTGGATACATATGGTGGACCTAGTGTAACCCAATTCATTTCATCGGAATTTTGCCACAGCGGAATAGGCTTTTGTGGACAGAATACGTGTTCGCATAAAATCGACCTTGATCCAGTTATTTTATTGTGCTTTGGAACTTTGCCCCTTTAGCATGGGGCTTCCTGTTTCGAATTACACCCCACTTTGTTGCAGACCACCCTCCCCCGCCCCCGCCCGCCTGCCTACCTCCCCCAGGTTGCTTTTCAAGCAGCAACACTCGCAACACTCAAATCTCGGATCCTACCGTGCAACAGGTTAAAATTAGCGTTATAAGAATGAGTTTACCTTGTCAATTCAACGGCAGGCTTAAGAAGTAATTGAATATCTGTGTCACTTTGCCATTAAATATATAATAGTGTGTGCAACATTAGGTGTAAAAAACTCATGTCCTTAAAGTGCAAGTTATTTTATTGTACATTCAACCAAGAGTGTAATATAACGTTATTTATTACACTCTTTGATTTAACTGCCTTAATCAGCGTCGTTGCACCCGTTCTGTAATTTCAACACTCATCTATCTAATTGTCGACTCATTGTTTAACCGCTCATGTTTAACTGATGATGGGTATCTAGCCAAATTAGCTTCTACCTGAACACACTCTTAAAATCCGTGACCTTTATGTTGACCTCTATTACCCCTGTAATAGATTGTCACCTTTCTTAACAGTGACGGTGGGCATTTCGTATATAGTTTCCTAGGTGTTCCTAACACAAGGATATTGGTATGGAAGGCAACGCATAGCCGGCTTTACACGGCTTTACTCAAAATTACCTTGTGATTTCTGTATTTCCTGCCGCATCTGGAGTTATCCTGGCAATCCCCGCTTGTCTCATCTCGGTATTCCCGGGCTCCGCCATCTCCGTTATTCGCTTGATGTTTCAGAAGTATTGCGGTACTGTTCTATCGTTGCTGGTTATAACTGGAATGCAAAAACATATCCTTCCAATCCGAAATGTCGGGTATGATCTTTAACTGCACGCTGTCTTCTGAGTCTGATCCACGGTATGACGGACCCCTGATTATATATGGTTGGCATCCGTCTGTCTGCGAAACAAGATGGATTTGTAACTTTGTTTTGATCAAATGAGCACTCTCGATAATGTCACGGTTTTTCGAGCAAACCGGTTTCGGTTCTTCTCATATCGACCAGTCAGTTCGGGAAACCGGTTTAAGTTTCATGTAATTCGAAGGCACCCTTAGCAACAGGATAACAAGTCGGAATAATACATTGTCTCCGGGTATGCCTTCTTGTAAGAAGGATCTACGTGAAGCATAATCAGCATAGCTGTTTGAAAGCTCATGGACCTATTGGTACAACAATGGCGTACAAATTGGCGTTCTCAACATAGCGCGGGCGTCACCCTCAATAAACCCTTCAGATAAGATCAACCCTCTCCACCGCACATCAGTCGGTCCGACCCCAGTCGCCACTCACCACCATCCTACCCATATCCACTACCCACTATCACTCGAACTTGTCTTGTGAAGACACCTTAGCCGATAAGCGCATCTCCAGGTAATCGTAAGTGATAATTTGTCATCCTATCGACCTTGATCGACCTTGAGTGTTTGACTGGAGGCTCTTGATACCAACGCCTAAGTATGTCGACCTTGATCTCTGGGGGTCTCGTATACCGATAAGTATTTTATGGCCGACAACTACTCATCTACTCAAGAAAACGTCAAGTGCCTGACAACGGCACACATAATGTAACAGGTTAGATAAAGGTGGTCTGTGTATGAAGCTGACAGAAGTCGGTCAGTGAGAATAAAGGCGTGGGGGAAGGGCGGAGGGATTGGGGGGGGGGGGGGTAGAGACAGTGGGTGACGAGCACACAGTAACGAGAAGAGAATAAGGTAAGGTGTGTTCTTTTTTGTAGAATCATTTAGATTTCCAGCCTTGTTCCCAGCATTCTCCACCCACCTTGCCGCACATTCGGCTTCTCTCTGTGGGCCACGGCACTAGCTTACTTTAGATAAAGGATAATGTAGGCCACGGTTCACCGAGACCAGCAATGAGTCAGCTCTCTATGGGTTAATACAAGACATATAATATCAATCCACATTAATATTTTCTGAACGATTCAAACCTTTTCTCGACTTTACAGATGTTTTTTCTTGATTTTTTCCGAATTGATCAGGAAGAGCCATTCTCGGGGTAAGACCTTGTGCCTGACGTCACGAATTGGGGATTCCCATGTGAATGACCTAGCGAGTTGGGGATTCCCCTTTCAGTGACACCCGCCGATATTTGCCGATGTTTACTGAGGTCAATATTTACATTGCCGAAGGTTATTTTCCGGTGCTCTATCCATTTAACCTACGTCACCACTTCTTTTTTTGTTATTTATTCGTGCTTTGTTTCAAACTGCGTAAATTCTCAGGGCTACAGCCGGCCGATGATTGCCGATGATTGCCGAGGTCTTTTCGAAATCGCCGATGCTTATTATGGGGTGCCTACCTTAGTCTGTTACTCTTGACGATCCATCGGTTCCTCATCTGCCGCTTCACTGGAGTTTCTGGTGCTATCTGTTGCCCAGGAGGGCTCGAGACTCGCGACTCGAGATTTGGATGAGTTTGTCGATGCAAACACAGGGCGAGCAGCAGCACTGAATCCAGCGGGAGTTCCTTGCGACCTACCATGCGACGAGGCCTGTTCCGCGATAACTTCTTCACGAGCGATGTGATCGGTTGGTTGTTCCATGAATTTACAAAGATGATGACGATGACGACGAAGTATTCATGTTGACGATTATCAATCGGTCGCGTCATCTGTGTTTTCTTTCACTCATTGCGCCCAACGACCGATGGTTTGATCCTGACAACATCCCTCTTCTTCATACGTGGAATCTCTTTAGCTTTTCGATTGAAATATTTAGCAACGGATTGCAGCAAATGCAGTATCAGCGGGAGTAATATGTGAGGGATACGGCGAGGGAATTGGTGAGGCCTGAGTAGGCGCGCCGTGGGAGCGTCGCGGGAACGTCGTGGGAGCATCGGGGCGTTGTGGGAGCATTGAAGCGGCGAGGGAGCGTCGAGGGAGTATCGCATGAGTAGTAATGTCAATCGACGGTATGTGGTGTGTTTTCCAAAAAAAGCGACAATGACATGAAACCATACGGAAAGTCCATTGCCGCCATTTTAGGATGGTAGAAACCGTGGTTAACAATATTTTAATTTACATGCACCGCTTCACTCGTTGGTGCCTATTTGCTTATACCAACAAATTGTGTATTAAGAACTTAAACATATTTCAAATAGCACCAATGATATATTTCAAGGGCTTCGACTAATGGCACCACTATTTTTTGTTAGAAGCTATGGCCAGGTGCAGAAAATGTGTGACATTTTGCTAAAAAATAAACTTAATATAATATAAAATTGATTGTTTATTCTGAATTCTGAATGTTGTTAAATTACATTACATTGCATAAATCAATACATTCAATAGTCAATGTAGACCAGCTTTTCTGAAATTTGATATTTCCTTACTTAAAATACAGCCCAAATGAAAAGATATTGTTCTGTCTGTACATGACTGAATCAAGACAAAACAATATCATTAAGGGTGAATAAGGGATTCAAAACATAAAGTATATCATTATTTTGTATTTCTGCTTGCTAAAATGGAGTATATGTTACCACAAAAAAAAAATTGTGGTAAATTTAGACAATTTTACCAGCAGAATAGTAAATGGTCTATAATGAGAAATAAAAATGTTGTCTGCCATATCTTCCACACAATATATTTTGAATGTGGACATTCATTGCTCAAAATTGTCTATAGATGTAGATTTGCAGGAAATTAGACATAGCAAACTAAAAAAATGCTTAACACTGATGTCATAACATTGTTCCAAAAGTAACGGTAAATGTTCCCTTCGCATAAAAACATGTCTCAACTAAAATAATCAGTAGAAACGGACTATTGATTTTACTCTGAGCACTTTAAGCCTATATGCATCAAAGTGAACCATAATTTAGGCATCAATGTAAATACACGTCAGACATTTGAAGTACTGCAATGAGACTTAGTAAACATGTTAAAAAACGTCAATTTAATTCATTATAGAATATTTAATACCTGAAATAGTTAGTATAGTTCATAATCCTTTCTCCATCCACATTAGGATAAGTATTCATCACCGTTACTGTTGGATATTCATCACCGTTACTGTTGGGACAACCCCCTTACTGTCGGGACATTATGTAAACTGGACCCCTGGGACAAACATATCTGTAGAATCAGGAAAAGCCTTAAGGACCAATCTGTATATGGGTCGAGGCTAATAATTACGGAAATACATAATTAAGATCAACTGTGTTGTGCATGCTAGTAAGCCATTAAAGATTAGTATTTACCACCGTTACTGTTGGGACAAAAGAAGCCATGCAAAAGGAGAAACCCTAGATGTGTAATATGCACAGGTAAGGTTAAGAAGCAATAAAATGTGCACAGAGGTTACTAACAAATATTATGATACTGTTTACTAATAATTTCTGCACAAGTTGAAATACCTGTCTTCTCAAGAACCCAATGCTTATAAAAGTTTTGCTTTTTGTTTTGTTTTGTTTTTGCTTGAAAATAACATTGACCAAAATTACTTTTGGAGTCATTTTTGCTATTCCACAATTCATTTTGTAATAAATGTTTAGCTATTCCCGTATACTACCGTTATATAACCAAGGACGAGTTTGATACTATTTCAGAGTTCCATGTAACCTTATCGTCCTCAAATTAAAGTAAACCATAAAATATGACGCATAATAGGCATAAAAATAGCCTTTTTCAACAAGGTATTTTGTCATCACTCCGCAGTCATACATCGGATTCACTTGAAATGTTCAATGTTACTGCCATGATCATGGACAAGTACCATTAGCATATATATTGTATGCATTTCAAGTAACTGCTTCAATTTTGAGTTTCCTTATATGCACCTGGCCCTATCCGGGATTAATTTACAGCATTTCGCATGTATCGACTGTGTATCATGTATCACTGAGTTATCGTTGTGTGCTGACACCTGGCGTGGCTACGTAGAACTAACGATGATCGCACCTGCAATATTGCAATATGCTTAAGTGATGAGTATTGTTGTCAAAGCTAACTTTCACTATTTCCGAAAGATAATCGACTTCATTGATGTCCGGACACAACCATCAGGATATTCTTCAGCCATAAAGTCGTAGAATTCATCAACCTGGAAAGACGGAAGCAGAATACAGCTTAGATGACATACATCCAATATACATAATATACAAATTCCTGTAGAGGGGGTCCTTGCATTGTCCCCCAACTGAGGAAGATCTGTCACTAAGATATGCCGCTATTCATAGCTACACTTGGGCTTTTGCCCAAATGTCATGAAGGAAATCGTATGAAGATTGTACGCAATCTTCTATCTATATTAAACAGTATCTTGTTAGAAAATGGCCCTCCCGATGCAAGTGCATTCAACCCATCTACATGAATGACGCTAATGTGGTAACACACTATTCATAACAAGGGTGGTTGCCGAATATCAAAGTTGTGCCCCTGCCGCCACCCAGAATAGACTGTGGGCGAGCATATCTTTCAATGGTTAGAGCAATAGACCGAGCCAGGCCGTCAATTATTGACTGGCGTCGCTGTTGGCTTTATCCAACCATGCGGTGAAATAAGGTCTTCCACGTGCGTTTTGTCGGACAAACAAGTCGGACAAAGAAAGCAGCATGTCACTTTCTTGTCACTTTCAGAGATTAGTACTTCTCACTGGTACCTACCATCAGTTATGATTGTCACTTTAATGCTCACGAATAAGGAAAAAGGACTGAAACAGGGGCGGGGCTTAGTGTCGGAGTATTGATCTGTTTATTCTGATAGACCATTTATCGAAATTGACTAGCATCGTGTAGAAACATACTGGGCGTCCGCGGTCATCGGAGAGAAAAAGTTACATTGTAACGGATCGGTCAGCACATGCTTGATCAACCTTGAGCAGCTACAAGAACACTTACCTGTTTCTTGTCGAGGACATTCCCAGCCAAGAAACTCCCCAAGTGAGGGTTCCTTGCTTCGAAACAGAGAGTGTGCACGCCAGCTTCATCTGTAATGTAACAAAGACGCATCCGTCATGTCTTCTGCTTTATTCAGATCGTAATCGCCATTTGCAGCGAAACGCTGCGTGAAATGCCTCCAGGCCTTCTAAACAGAAGGCGAGCTCTTATTGTATGCCATAATTGAGCATTTGTACAATGTGACTCAAGGATGTCATCCAATAATTTTAATTGTACTACATCGTTCAGGCGTGATACCAACTATGGAACAACCTTGTTTTCGAGGTAGTCATTAAGATGTGTATGCGCTGTTGATTACCTCGTTAAACAAATGAAGTTTACACAAAAAGAACATGGAACAGCAATCAACATGACACCAGCGACGAGACAATGTCATACAAGTTTGGTGGTGGTGTGTGTGTGTGTGGGGGGGGGGGGGCGCGGATGCCCATGAATGCCTGGAAGAGCGAACATTGTGATGAAAAAGATACTCTTATGGAGCGGACATTTATGGTGGAAAAGATACCCATATAGAGTGGACTTTTAAGATGAAAAAGACACCCCTATGGAGCGGATATTTTACAACTTGCGACCGGGGGTGAGCGAATCTGAAACGTGGGACGTGGGTGGGGGAAAACGCTGAAGATGTGCATTCACATAGCGGGTTTGCCGTCATCCAAAAAGAGTTAACCGAACGGGTCTGCCGGGTTTTAAATGTATTAAATACCCCCCGCACGACCCCCCCCCCCCCCGGGTTGTCCATTACGGAATGTAGTCCATACCTGATATTGTCGTAAACTTGTCCCGAAGAGCTCCTCTTAGCACATTCAGGTGGTCACGAGTTGCGTCCCGTATATTGTCTGCGGTAATAAAACTAAATGTAGCCCATGTGGCACAATATTACATACATTATATATATATGGGAATTAGTCAAATGTTTGAGCGTGAAAGTTGCCATTATTGTCAGTTGTATTTGTGGAATATACACACAGTGTCACACATGTGTCTAATGGTGCAGGATATCTCCTATATATATATGCCACTTTACAAATCATAGTTCAGATTATTCCACTGTGAGGCGCTACTGCATGTGCAATGCATTCTGGGTATTATTTTGGTCTTAGCGGGATGTCAAGATGGCGTCATCGCATGACAACGTATTTTGTAGACACTTAAACATGCAATATTGTCATCTATGTAACGGAAAATTTACGTAATCTGGATGTAAGTTAGACATACTCATTAATTTTATACATGCATTGCAATACCCTGGAAGTATGGCATTTATCTCCATAGAAAAAAATCAAAGATAACACCAAAATATTTCCCAGAACTCTGTGCGTCAGTCACGTTTTTTCCAAGATGGCGTATAATTGCGAAGTCGTGTAGTACAAAAGACATAACATATGTCGATAATCTATTTTACAATAGAAGCGTTAAATCCATAATATTGCTTTATATGGGTAACTGTTTTGACTTGAACTTTTGTTCTGATTTAGAAAACACGACTTTCAAAAATGTCTACATGCTCCACGCCCCCCCCCCCCCCACTGGGGCTTCACATTGACTGGTGCATCAGTTGATCGGTCGTTCTTTCACCATTTTAAAGCAAACGCGTTATTTCCCTATTTCTCACTCACGTATTAGTCTCGCAGTGCAATTTGTACAATAGTCGATTTATCCAAATTCGATTGTTCTAAACATGAACCACGCCAATCATGAGTAGAACTAATGCCTTGTTATAACAATTTTATAAGTACGTTACAGAACTCGCTGTCGTGCATTCTCAAAATAAAGCACTCGACGTTTCGTGCTTTATTTTGGCGAATGCACTCCAACTTGTTCTTTAACTAGTACATACAAGAACGTACCTTTGATGAGCGGGTTCACAGGTAGACTGCTCGTACAATGAGCCACGGCGACATGACCTCCAGGTTTCATCCAATGACCAAGCTTCACACAGAAATCCCGGACATCTGCATCGCTCAGATAGTACAGACAGTGCTGAACTAGGATCAAGTCAACTGGCTCACTTGGACCGATCTCATTCTGGACGACATTCCGAGTGATTGTAACCTAAAAATAAAAATCTTGAAATCGTATCTACATCGTCAGAGTTTAAAGTGTGGTTCGGCCTGTTCTTTAATAGATCCATAGCATGCAAAGGGGATGTGCCAACTTGGAAGATTAATCAAAGATGGAAGAATCATTTGGTATAATGACAGTGCGACCGGTATACGCCCACATACATTCGTTGTGGAGCGGACCTACCGTGTTTTCGGACTTCAAACCAATGAATTGGGATGCCAAACTTGCTGGGTAGGCAAGCATATGAGCTCGATTGTGTACGTCTGTGATGCAGAAAGATTTGGATTGGTGTTTTGGGCCTCCCTTGTGCACACATGGGCTAAAGCGCGCCAAGCAATCCATGTGACACAATTATATGAAGAAAGGAAAAGGCCTCAGAAATAAAATGTGGACCTGTTGGTCTGCAGTGGAGAAGGATGCGATTCAACAACGTGAACGTCAACAAAAATAACGCGGGAATTCAAACAAAGCCTGAAACCAAATAATATCTCGGGCTCGAAGATGCTTCGGAACGACTTTACCTGTTTTGCACGATGTGTGGTCACTAACGTCTTGGCAGATTAATTCGGAATAGTGAATAACTAATTCGTAAAGACTAATTAATACTGTATTGTGTTTATAATGACGCACTGATAGCACGTTTGCAACGTTCAGGATTTGGTTACCACGTGGGTCAGGTACTTGTCGGGGCATTGGGATACGCTGATGATTTGGTGATACTAGCCCCTAGCAGATCTGCTCTTGGTCGTATGCTAAACATTGCTGGCGAATACGCTAAAGAATATGACATCAAATTCAATCCGCAGAAGAGCCAGTTGTTGATATTCAGTCGGGATGATCTGGCTGAAAGCCAAATCCAGTTCGACAACACCGTACTTAAGGCACAACAAACCGCCATACACTTAGGCAACCTGGTAGGCGGTGCATCAGGGAATAAGGCTATAGTCGGCCACTGCTTAAATGCATTTATCAGAAAGGTGAATGTTTTTCACGCTCAATTTAAACACGTGTCCCTCCAAATTAAATACAATCTTTTCAAGACATTTTGTATGTCTGCCTATGGTAGTCAGCTATGGGACTTCTCAAACGCGGCGTGTCGTTGTTACTACACTGCCTGGCGGAAAACAGTGCGTATGCTGTTCAATCTTCCGTATCGAACTCATTCCCTGCTACTACCTGTTATATGTAATGATCATTCGGTAGAACAACAACTACACTTTAGGCTCATGACGTTTGTTCGTAGTATCTTGACCAGTGAAAATGTGTGTACAAAGACCTGTGCCAGACTCGCTTTTAACGGAAGTAAGTCGAATACCAGTAAAAGTATTAACTACATATGTGATCGATATAAAATCAGTAAATATAACATTAAGACGTTTACCATCTCGGAAATTAAGTCACTCATGATTAATCACACCGCCTCTGTCTCTATTGAATACGAAATGCGCGCTGGTGCGATACTAGACTTCCTGCAATTTAAGATGAATGCCACTGACCCAGTTGAAGCACATAATTTGAACGAGATTATCGAATATTTATTCATAACATAGGCCCCCAATGCAACGTGGACGTTCAATTCAGTTGACTGTCATTTACTCTTATCTCGTTTAATTCCCATTCTTTGTGTTGTATTCAATCTGTGTGTTGATGTATGGTGAACTACGAGTTCGAATAAAGATATATATAATGCTTGGGACTTGCTTGGAAGCTACTCACCTGTAGCTGTGGAAATTCCTCAGCCAAGGCAGTCTCCAGAACGGTGGCCGCTTTGACATCCGGCTCCACGCCGTAGTATCTCCGACATTTAGGCATGAGCTTCAGTATCGGAATGTCGGCATCTCCACACGCTAAAATTACAACATACAGGATGGCTTGTTTGCTACTTCGGCTGTTAAGCCGACAACGGACGTTGTTTGCGGCGGTTGTGCCTATTATAATGTGTTTCATTGACACATTTAAGCATCTGCACAAGTTCTCTGAAAAAAGTCAAGCCCAAATCAAAGCAAATCAAATCAAATCCAACCAAAACTAAATAGAAAAAAGCCAATAAAAACTAATTACTCAAGGTCGAAAACAGAAATCGATGTTTTTTGGCTTCGGTTCTTGGGGGAGTAATACGCCAGCTTGGACATGTCACAATAACATCAGAATATTGGCGAGCACGTGTTGTACCATGACCCTTCACTGCAAAGCAATATGACTGTTAGAGAACGATTTGGTGACAGTCCAGGCACCCTCAAAGGCAGGAATTGAACTTTCTGTTAACTTACCTGGCCCGATGGAAAGGCAGGAGACGACGTTTTCTAAGTCCAAGAGGTGGCGCTTGCCTTCAAAATACGCAGTGCTTTGAGCGCACTTGTCGCTGTTCGCCATGTAGACTTTGTAGCCTTCATGGTGCCACGTGCTTAACTCCAGTCCATCAGGGGTTGGATCTGACGACATGTCGGACTGCAACAATGTTTCTGCATCAGCAATATACATGACATCAGCTTTGCAAACCTGGATGGGTGCCAAAGTTATACTCCGATGTGGTTTATTTACGTTAAATGACGTTAAGTTATATGTGCGTTATATATCACAAACCGAAATTTAACAGGAAATTCTATCAATGCGATCTAGCGCGAGTTAGCGGGGTAGGATTAGTGGGCAATTTTATTGGATTACTTTATTGATATATTTATAAGGGCTGCTACAAATTGATGAAGGGCCGTAAAATGTCTGACGCCATGCAAAAATCGCGCTGTTATTATTTAATGCCACTTAATTTTAAATTCAGGTTATCTGACATAGCTATTAGACGTTGACATATGGCTGTGATAGCTGCCTCCTATACCGCCTAGACGACACTCGGTGTCGTCGCCAAATTATTCTGTCCTTTGCTTAACTTATTCTTTGTCGTGCCCGTCGAATATAACCATTGCATTTCATATAACCATTACCATTTCTATAATTCCAGTGCACGCTTTACAACAACACTGCAATTTCCATATATCACATACCACCTATATAACGTCAGCATTAGCTTAACAATTTCACACACAATATTAACATCGAACTTACACTTCTAATTTCTATAATTCCAGTGCACGCTTATAAACAATGCTGCAATTTGCATATCACCTACCACATATACAACATCAGCATTGGCTGTAAAATATCGTTCATATATCGTCAGCATCAGCTTAACAACTTCACACACAATATTAACATCGGCATTATCGTCAGTCTTAGCTGTAAATCTCCTTTATACGTCAAAATTAACTTTAAACACACTAAGACGCACTATTAACATTATTGACCCTTATGATCCATATATGCTTCATGGATACACAATATTTATGGTGCTTGTCAACTCAAAAAAAATTTAGATACACCGTTATTCTTTTAAGTCTCTTAGCAACCTGACATAACATAACATATAACAATTTTGAATAATTACCCGGATTTTCCACCTGCTTTCCCGTATCGCGCCTTCCGTCCCGTGGGGATATAGCGGTCGCGGTACGCTAGGGGAAAATACCTCACGCCTTGGTTCGGTGCAATGTTTATCTCGTGCAGCGTCAGTACATCAATACAGTACATCTAGACTGGTTACATCACGACTGGTCACACCGGGTCTCCTACATCGATTCTCTCTCTCTCATACAAATACCCGCCGCCAACCATCCACGCGACTCCTTTACTGAAATGCGTGTTATGACGGGGGGACCAGTTTTCGTGGTAAATCTTTTTGTTCAGTCTCGCAACAATTTAAAATTGTATATTATCGTTGAATTTCTCAAATTTAATCAAAGTCTACCTCTCATTCATTTGTTCCTAGCTTTTCACAACCTTTGGATGCAAATTAAGTGACTGAATAGGAACTCGAGCCTGTTGACGTTGAAGTACGTTTTCACTCGCCAGGGGCGCCAGTTTTCGTGGTACCGGAAATATCAAAGTTTGTGTACGGAAGCCTTACAGGTGACATGTTAGTTGAGAGAGTGTACGTCACTCAAGATGTAGCAGTGTGAAAAAGATTGCTCCTTAATCCATAACTCAAGGATATACATGATATAAAAACAATTTATTAGCTCACACAACCAGCCTTTTATGGCTGTATTACCATAAAAAACAAATATTGCAGCAGCAATAACTTTTACAGAGAAGAATATTTTAAAATATTTACGAATAAATAAGCTTAGTCCATAGAATATATTTCTATTCACACATGGAGTTTATGGAACATTCTTAATTTATATGCATAGAAGATTAATCATTTAATCGTGAGCAGCCTGCGGCAGACACTTTAACAATGACATCAACCTCTGTAGAGGGATATTTCCTGTGTGGCCTTTGCAAATATCATGAGACTATTCTTCCATGCGCTTGCACCTCCTCGGAACGCAATGGGGGCACAGGAATTTTTCATCTGCCTGGACAGATTGAATATTGACACAGAATTCGAGGTGAACTCAATGCATACATTGTTCACATTGTGCCCAGTTGACAAAGCGTATGCCAGTTTGACTTTTCAGAGCCGCTGGAGAAAACTTATTACACACACAGCACATTTCATTTTCACTGTCATCATCACCAGGAGAGAGGGAAAGAGACTCGGGGATATTGAAGTGAGAAGGGCCAGGCATTTCCGGCTGGGCGGATCTAAAAGGAGTTTGAAATTTTATTGTTTTTTTAATGGAGGAGAGACCTTTCCGGACTTCTTTTCCCGCCTTAGCTATCCTTTTCCCTTTATTCATCCTGGGTCCTTCCTCCTCCTCTTCAAACAGACTTTTTCTCTTTTTACTTTCTTTTCTTAGTGCATCATATAAGCTATCTTCTGTAATAGCCTTTCCTCCAACAGATACACCATCTTTGGCTCCCTTGCAGGGAAGCACTGATATTGGAAGCTTGGTGTTAAGGTACTCTTCAAGGTTTAAATTTGTTTTGTTAAGGTTCTTAGATTTTGAAAATGTGTGGGATGGGGTAACAAGGTCTTCAGAAATTGCGCTGTAATCAAAAGGACAAATACCAGATTTTCTGAATGCCCCAATCAAGTTCTTTGCAGTCAATGCCAGATGGTGGGCCTCACAAACAAGGGAACACAGGTCGTACCTGGAGATGACCTTTCCAGGATTTTTCCGCATGAATTTGGAGCACAGTTGATAAAATGCATTTTTGAATGGGCCAAAAACCCCGACATCAAGGGGCTGAAGTGCAGGACTGGTGTGAGGTGGCAGTACAAACAGTATAATATTGTGTTGTCTCGCCCATTCAATCAGTGGGACACAAACATGAGACTTGTGACCGTCATACAGGAGTAGAATTTTGGAGCTGTTGTCGGTATTGACAAACTTAACTAAATGATTTTGCATGAAATCCTGGAACAAAGCGCTGTTTGACCAGCCAGTTTTGGACACACGGCCAGTTACCCCTGGAGCTGCACCTTAACAGTTCATTTGTCATCTTCGCTCCTTTGAAAATAATGAATGGTGGTATGGCTTGGCCAACAGCATTTCCGCATGATATGACTGTGGTGAATGTTAATCTGGGAGAGGTGATAGCTTGTGTTGTTTGTCCTCTCACCCCGATAACCCTTGGGGGATTGTGTTCAGGAGATGTTCCTGTTTCATCTGCATTATAGATGGATTCCGGTTTGTTGTGAAGGTCATATTTCTTCAAGATGTCATCTAATTCTACAAAATAATTTTTGACAGTCTCCTCAGTGGTGCATCTGGCCCGACTGATTTGAAGACCTTTCGGCTTGGTAATTTTTAGCTCTGGCCATCTCTTTAGGAATTTCTGGCACCACTTTTTACTTAAGGGTGTTGAGTTTTCTGGTCTCTTGTTTGTAAAATGAGCCATATCAGCTGCAAGGATGCACAAATCCATCTTTGTATATCCCCAGCCTCGCTGCGCCATGGTCTTGATATGGTTGACCAGGTCTCTTTCCTCTGCAACTGTGAACAGTGATTCCGGACCGGAGGTTGACACACTTTCCTGGATCTGGCCCTTCTCCCTGTCCCGCAATGTCTGTTCCGGGACTCCATATTGTTTAGCCGCCTTATATACGCTCCTCCCTTTCCTAACTGCATCAAGGGCACCTCTCATGTTATCCCTTCCATATTGCCTGTAGGACACCTTTTTGGACTTTCCGTTCTTTTGAAAAGAAAAAGAAAAAGCTACGAATAATACCACAGAAAAAACACTTATCGCCTTCCGTAGCAAAAAATCCATTGCGCATTTAATTTGCGCACGACACATAAATTAATTCTATTTTTAGCACAGTTTTTAGCAGACGCTCAGCTGATCAGCGCGATGTCAGTGAGTTTTTTTGTGAACAAACTGGCAGTAGCATTCATATTGACTTGCTATTTTCGTATTTTAAGACATCTTCCAGAATCTACAGCAGCTTATTTATTAAGTGTAGAAGTATTGGGAGTTCTTACCTCTTTTTCCTCATTTTTGTTTGAATTAGGTCAGCTGTCAAAATGTCGCACGTTCCGAATGTTTATTTACTTTGGAAGGAAGCGAGACTTGAGCGCAAAATAACGCGAAATCCCGATTGCACGAAAACTGGAATACCACGAAAACTGGATCCCTTGCTATACGACGTGCCCATCTCTTTATCCCCGCTTCACAACCCCGGTTCGTAATATCACCCGCCAACCAATCAAACGTCTTTCTTGCCACCAGGCGGGTTGCGACGTGCCGATCAATCTACCCCAGCATCACAGGGTTTGGCTGGCTGGGACTTGTCAGGGCACCGTTATTAACTCGTTAAGTTAAGTTTAGCTACCACGGCTCCTAACGCGCTAGGGCACATTTTATGGCCGTGATAGATACACCGTTACACATTATAAGCTAAGCCCCGGGCCCACGCTTGAGTGGGCCGGGCCGGGCCTTAGCATATCTGAATTTGACAAGAAAGTGACATACTGTCTTGTTTGTCACGCTTGTTTGTCGGATATAACGCACATGGAAGACCTTATTTTCGCCACATGATAGGATAAAAGCAACAGTGACGTCACTGAATGAATGACAGCCTAGATGAGTCTATTTAGCGAATGATTCCACAAATCCCAAGCCTTGACACATCTTGTGAGACAGTCGCATTCGTTGCACCATATATCGTGGCCAAGAAACGTGACACTTGTCGGGCCGTTTACACCTATAACCACAATTCTTAGGCGCGTGATGTCATGCCGATCTACGGAATGTCACCTAGCAACGAGCGCCAATTGAAGGGGCCGCAGAGCGGTTTGGGTCTGATTACACGATTTTAGCCGCCTTCTTAACGCTACTGTACTAGCTAACACGATCATCCACTCGTAATAAAGGAACAAAACGACCCGCTCTTGCCATTTAATTGAGAGCAACCTATTTGAGAACAAATATCATAAGACGGGATTCGTACTCGTCCGATCAATTTTTCTAACAGATTGTATTGTCTTGTTCTATGCACAGAACCGTGCTATGGGGATTATTCAGCTCATGGTGACCGACGGGTAAAATGATGTGCGATAAAAGAGATCACGGCTTTTCCCGGGGATCGGTATCTCGTTAGGATGGATGGGAAGAAACACTGGTTTCGATAATAAAACAAGAAATCCACGAAAACCTGCCTGGCCCGGATTTAAGTCCACTTTAACATAACCCTATTCCGAGAATAGTTTTCCAAAGGGTTTGCGTTCTGTGTTGAAACAACTTGAAGGAAAAGTACGGCAATTTAAATTACTGTGTTTCAATTTTCTTGTTCTTTGCCTATGAGCTCAAATCTCCACGCTCAGGTTAGCATGGAAATATGTGTTCCGTTCTGTATTTATAAGTACATTAAATAAGAACAGCTTTTGACAAAGAACTAAAATAAGCTTCCGAAGTATGCTTTCGACAAGCAGATCCTGTAATTTGATCTTAATAAAGACCAAAAGTCGTGTTTGCGCAAAAAAATCGTGTTTGCGCGAATAAATACAAGCATCACATGGGAAATTATGGCTCATAACTGCATTCCTTCAACGCGTTCAGGTTCAGGCTGGCTGATGTTCAAACCGCCAAGGGTGAGCTATGATGATCAAGCGTTTTAACTGACGATAGATACGCCAATGTCATGAACGGTCCTCGAACGCCGCCATTTTGTATTGTACCGGACTGGCAGCTGGTAAAAGAGTGTGCAACTGTTTATGTGGGTTTAGTTTAGTTTTGCGGGTCAGCAGTCATATTATGTTCTCCAAGTTCTGTTTCGTCTTTGTTTGGCCTCTGAAAGTCACTATTGTGCACTGATCTCACAACACTCATACTACACAACTATGGCCAGATATTAAGCATACAGATGTTGGGTTCAACGTTCTCATTGACTCAATTATTGCACCCATGGAATGAGATGCGAGCTATGTACCTTCGCTAGACTTCTTACAACGTGACATAAAGCATGTGTGGACCAAAACAATGTATCAAGAACAAACAGCTTACCCGATCCAGCTGAAACAGCTGTCAAGCCAGAATGGCGGATATAAAATATAACTCATTATGTGTCTACTTACTATTCGATTGTTAGTAGTATTGCTAGTATATACTGATGCCAATGTATGTATGTATAGGCATATTGTTAAAGGTCGCTCTTCCGCGTAAGGGCGAACGATTGTTTCAGCATAGCGCTCGCATTACTCACGTCTAGCTTTACTATAAAGTACGGCTCTAATAAGGAAGTTGGATCTTCTGAAACTAAAACCGGAACATCTAGCTCGTGTAATTTTCTCAGTGGCAGCCCGCATTGGCGGATTATAGAAATGATGACACTCCAATGAACATGACATATACCCTGCCCTCTTGACCAAATTCAGTCATTACGCCCTTAAAAGCCTTAAGATAAGATTAATGTGACTGTTTAAACGCTTAACATTAATTCCCCCGCGGTGTCCAGAGATATGACATATCACGCAATCACAGACTACCAGGGGGTATCAACGTGGTATCAAGACTCCTTTATGCCCTGTTCACACGATGCAATACGTTGCAATGTTCATTGAAACAAATCAACTTTTCAGGCAACTCTATAAGCAATTAGAGGGCCGGTTTTCCATGCATTGTAAGCTTAGCGCATGTTCTAAAGTTTCGATTAACTTAAACATGTGGGAATTGTCAAGAAATCAGCGTCGAAAATTTCAACCAATCAGCGTTGAGATGATCAAGTTGACTTTATTGTTTGCATTATGATATAGTATGTGTGGTTTGTATGCATGACGCTATGACGCGCGATACCCTAATGGTATGTTCGCTAGGTGGCGGTACTGAAACTTGTTGAATCGGTTGGTTTGCGGTTTGACCGTGTGAACTGTTGACCGACCGATACTTCCACCGTTGTTGCGACTATTGAAGGAATTATCGTACCGTGTAAACCCGGCATTAGAACCTACATGTCAAGCAGCGACAGATGTGATCGAAGTAAGGAGTATTTCATCGGCAAGCAGCGGCTCCTGGACTTGGACAACGTGACCTCATGCCTTTCAATCGGTCCCGGTAAGTCACAACACGTGATTATACGCCGATGTCATGCAACTGCACTGGTTCCATGAGAAATTCAATACCAGAATTCGTGAAATGGGATATTTAGCTGGGGCTTTAATCAGAAGCCTTTCACCATAATATTTACGAAAATACAAAGGATAATATATCTCATGATTTACAAACTAGTTTTATGCCAATATGTAGCCAATGGAGATGCATGTCGACATTCCTATGCTGAAGCTCATGCCTAAATGTCGGAGATACTACGGCGTGGAGCCGGATGTCAAAGCGGCCGCCATTTTGGAGGCTGACTTGGCTTCCGAATGTCCAGCGATACAGGTGGGTTACTTTGTGGCCAGTCAAGATAGAACCGATATAGAGCTTATCATCCCAGCGAGAGGTTACAGGGCGTTGTGCTTTACCTTTGGCTGTAGGCCAATCCGAAGCATCCTACCGTATACAGTTTCAATCCTAAGCAGATAATTGATAATGAAGATGAGTGGCTAATCAGATGGTTGGTTGGCTTGTGTAGGAAGCTTCCATAGGCGAGGAATAATGTATGCGGGAGTAATGTCAGATTCTTTTGAAAAGAAAGACAATGAATTATTGTCCTGTACAAACACAGACGTTTGCACAAGAGCGTTTCGAACCATACACCTGCGTTTAACATTTGAAGTATAGACATATCCCACCTACGCCACATTAACTTGATATGTTCTCTTTAAATAATTGAAGATAAATAATATAAGTTAATGACTAATATTATAAAATGATATATTCACCATTCACCATACACCAAAGGTCATGTTATCGTCGCTTGCTGGACAGTTCACACTAATTTGCCAGCGGGGCAATACATTACGTCGATCTAATATAAATTAGTGTCGTCTGAATAATATTTCTATGTTATTTGTTTCCAGTCTGTGATTATCAGACATTTAGTCCAGGCGCAAATTGGCCCAAGTAGACCACTGGATTGGATCCTTGTTCAGAACTGTCTGCTTTATCTGAACGAGGCGGAAGTCCGCAGTTTATCTATGAAGCTCGTATACTGCACATCAATGGGCACGCCGTGATCAAGAGGGAACCGCGGGTGAACCTGGGGTCAGTGGTCAGGAGAGGGTTGGTAATGATAATGGTAATTGTCTTTGTAAAACTATGACGTTATTACGTCATTGTGACGTCATGGAATGACGCACGACACCGTCCAAATAATAAAACGCAAACGTTATGCCCCACAGACCAAGCACGTTGACTGCCACGGCGGTAGGAGCATCAACCCTTCAGAAATGGCTTAACGTAATTAACAAAAAATGCTATACTTCATTATTAGAGAGACGTGAAATACCAGCAGACGCACAAAGGACACTGCGGTGGGCAGAAAGACGGGAAGACCGTTTTTCTTTTACCAGTTATCTGGAGATGTATATTCCCTGCCAGTTCTCAGTTCCGCTTGTTTTTGCCGATTTGTGACGAATTTTCAAATTTAGCCATAATTTGCATATTTTATAATTGGGGAAATGTTCCGTTGCCATGGAAACAGAATTGCGACTTGCCTTTCGCCGTGTGTTTGCGCTAAGTTTCTTATACTTGTCAATAGCTTCCACCATGAAGAAGGAAATTATAATAGCCCTACCGAAAGTGTATCAAATTGAATGAAGATTATCTCCATAAGGTCCCATGTTAAACTTTTTCGACTATATACCAACAAGTAATGGGGCTATGTCACCATGTTTGCAGTTGTTTGCTCCTCACCGTATTATCAATCTACAAGTGTAAGCATAGAGTGATGGCTTACATAGGAAGCCCGTGGGAACCCCTGCTAACAGCAGAAATCCATATCTTTCACCATGGGGCAAATTAAAAACAAATCCTGGGGCGTCATTTTTTGCTCGAATTACATATAAAAAGCATTGTGCCTATTGGGTACCAAGAATAACCAAAGGAAAAATATTGATACTCTTTGACGAAGGCTCTTGCGAAAGACGCGACAAGACATTTTCACTGGGATGAGAGATTGAGGGCCTTAACATTGGAAGCCCGATAGACAATTGCCGTTGCACCTGGAACCGGATGTAAGACATGAATATAGTATTTTTATGATAATTTCGAACATAAGACCCCATTTGCTAAAAGATGATGCCACTGTCGATTTTTTTACGATGTTCATCGTGACGTCATATGATGTGTCTCAGATTTCACAGAAATTATTCTTTTACTAAACACCGGAGTGATATCTTTAACCTAAATTGATCAAACCACAGAAGAACAGTTCAAGGTCATTTGTTTCGTTTTTCGAAAAGCAAAAAACGACAAGCTCATACTCTATAATATATGTAAAATGTTCGACACCTGTTTTTTACAGCTTCTACTCTTAAGTTTGTTGATTTTGTACCCACCCATTCTGTATGAGATGAGCCAATGGAAAATGAAATAATAAAAAAAAAAAAAAAAAAAAGTTTGTTCTTCAAAAAATTACTGTGACCTTGAACTTTTACCTATATATGCCACTATAACCAACCTATCGAAGAACATAGAAATATACGACAGAAGTCTTTAGACTAATTTCAGTACTAAACAAGTAAATAAATAAATTTACAAACCGAACATAGCAGTATACTGACAAAAGTTATCAACTTCTGTCAGTAATAAAGATATATCTTTCGGCACCAACGGGTTTCCGTACAATATACTACACAGGCAGCTTGAGCGAGTGTAGCTTGTTCGGCGAATGCACCCTTCTAATATATCGACAACGCAATCGCATCGATGGCAGCAGGATTGTAAGGGATCTGGAAGAGGGGGGGTGGGGTGGGGGGCGCGGTCTAGTGTCGATTTTTCAAAATTATCTGAGTTGAATGTTGATTTATCACTTAGTGTCGTTTTTTTTATAAAATACTGTGTCGATGTCGCTTTGTCAGATCCTCAGTGTCGGAATTTGGCGCTCGATGTGAAAAGTCGATTTTTCAAATATGCCTGTGTCGTGTGTCGCCATTTACCCCTTCCTGACCACCACTGTATATCTATATCAACCCCCCCCCCCGCAAGCTGCGATATCGCCACCACCGCCATCAAGATAAACAACTTCCAACTAAATCAATGATATGTACAGAATATATAAGTTTGTAACGGTTATCTAGTGAAATATGTTACACACGTGTTTCGCAAATATTCGGATAAAATAGTTTATATGTGTGTATTAAATGCACAACGACGAGCCACGGATGACCTATAACAAGCTGCAACCAAAACAGCCCAAAGGCAGCGCGTCCATGCAATAGCATGAACTAACACATCACCAGCATTGCTATATGAATACAGCGTCCTTCGAGATTTCAATGACCCCCACAGGAGTGCATACACGCCCCGGTAGGCAACGGACAAATGACATTGTGTGAGCTTTTTTCAGCGTCGCGTTGGGATGAACATTAATTTAACTTGTTGTCTAGACAGACTTGTTGTATAGTCAGACTTGTTGTCTAGACAGACGAAATGCCGGCAGCATTTTTGATGCGTTGCTGGTGTACTCGGTGTGCTGCTTTCCCGTGACATATGCGTAGCTCGACGGTTAAAAAAACGATCCCGTGAAAACTCACGGTTCTAAAGCGGTTTTAACGGCCTCGCTTATTTCACACAAGCAAATGTTAAAAATTCAATGCCTTCCTCTCGGAAACGCTCCGCCACTTTCACGCGAGGGGTTGTTGCGAATGCGGGTTTGTTAAATATACATATTATTTTAAGAATATAGAACTTATGGTGACCAACACGACGCAAAGTTAAAATTCCATATCGCGAGGTAGAAAGGCTTTAGCGGAGCAGAGAGCAAACTTTTCTCTGTGCATGCTTTCTGTGTACGTGTTTTTCTGTGTGTTTTTTTACGTTTCCAACGTGCCGTCGTTGTGGTCTTATTATATACTGCCCTGTGGTGAAATATTAGAAACAATAAAAACATATATAAAACCAAAACAAAATCTACTTTTGCCGGTCTTTTCCAACCGGTTCAAACGTTTTAGCGTCAATATTGAGCGAGCGGTGGCAGTAGTAGAAGCTGCGTCAGGATAATTCGTAAATCGCTGGGGGTAACGCCTCTTGGGGGTAACGCTTTTGTCGGCGCGCATACGCTCCGGTCTCCTATGGCCACCTGGCGCGTAAAGGTTTGTACCCCCCCCCCCTCATTCCCCACATGTATCTCCTATACCCCCACCCCTCCCGTAAACTACCCCTCCCCAAGCAAAACTCCCCACCCCCATGACCCCCACCCCTGTTCACGCCCCCCCACTTCCCACTCAACTAGCTAGACCCCTTACTACACCCTCCCAACCATGATAGTGAACGGTATTTCACAATCACGAGTGACGTCATGGATGTGTCATCGCGGGTTAACTGCAAGGACAGTAGTTCATAATTATCTTGTCAAATCAGTCGCCCTCTCTCAGCCCCGATACCCCTTTCTCCCCCTTCCTCCTAGTCCGACCGTTATCCCTACACCTATAGCTTCCACGGAGGAGCGGTTAGAGAAGACAATTAATACCTGACAGCTGGTTGCTTATGTTGTAGAGGTCAACCCATTCACCTTTCTGGTCGACGTATTAATTGCTTGCAGATGAAAAACTACCTGAGGTGGAGAGCATACAGGCGCTCATTAGTATTGAAATAATAGACTGTCTCATCAAACAACTGTCATTACTCTTTTCTCTCACAATAAGAGGGCGCCAACCCCCTGCTCCTCATCCAGCGACCAACTCCCGATATTACTGGCCCCGCCCCTCCCGCCCGAAAGCCGATCCCCTCCTACCCTCACCCAACCATGACGGTGAACGGTATTCACAATCATGTAGTGACGTTAAGCTGTGTCATCGGCAGGTAACTGCAAAGACAGCAGTTATCTTGTAAAATTAGTCGCCCTCCCTCAGCCTCTTTTCCCCCCTCCCTCCTACTCCGACCGTTTTTCCTACATGGTTGCCGCATTCACCGAGTTCATCGAGTCGCGCCCCTATTTAGCATGTCGCCCCTCCGATACTACCACCTATGAGTGAGTAATGTTCTCCCGACCCCCCTCCCCTCCCCTCCCCCGCCCGCACCCCAAGGACACCAATGCATTAATTTGAGAGGCTACCCAGACCGGTGGAGTCACCGAAGCGTGTCGCCAGGAAAAGCCAGTACTAGTCACCACTGAGCGTGTTGAGGCTTGTCACTTGGCTTGAAGGTGAGGGTAGGCGGGTGGATGTAATGGGGGTGTGCGCAGTTCACCCCAGCTGGCTGTTCATCGGATTTCGAGATGAGGGTGAGCAGTAATGTAAAGACAATATTGAATTCAGTTCCCTGTTTTCGATTGAGAACATGAGTTCTGGTGTTTATAGTTTTTTCTCTGGGTAGTTGTTATTTTTAAATGTAAGGCTTCAACAGAAAGTGATAGGCTTGTTTTACTTATAACTAATAGTTTTGTCAGACATAACGTACGTTGGATGTCCTGTTGAGATTACTCCGATAGTTAGTCTAAAGATTACGATGTAGTGGCGTTTCGACAGTTTTGAGTGTTTAATCAGGGCACATTGGTGGTTTTGTCAAAGATTTATGTACCCGTTAGTTTATCCTCGATCCCCTTTTACAAAGCACGCGGGCCGTTCTTAGACTACCATAGTGCGAATGACGGGGTAACCAAAGTTTTTGCACACAGTGAGGGTGCTGTGTGATCAGTATCAGTCAGTATAATTTACTGACGGAACATTTCTACCAAAGACAGCCGAAAAGAGTGAGATCCCCATCACTGGTTTGTTCCGCTCCTTACATTGAGTTGGCTAGAGAGAATTAATTTTCCATGCCTACCTTTACACTTTGGTTAGAAAAACAGGTGGTGAGAGACGCTTGGGGAAAGGTGGAGTGGTTATGCACGCATGCTCTATTTTTAGTGTTGAGGCGATGAGGAGAGGGTGGTTGATGGAGGGGGCGTGGGGGCGCGTATGCACTATTTTTAGCAATGACGTCAATGTTTGGCTAAAGCAGGGTGGGTGGAGCGTTGAGGGGCTTCCCCTTTCGGAGTTTAGATGCTTGCCTTCTCTATTTTTATAAATGATATCAGGGTAGGGAGGAATGAGGTGTTGTTACCTCTGTGCGTGCTAGTGCTATGGTGGTTAAGGTTTAGAAACAGTTATGTGTCACATACTGCAATGATAATAGGACAAAATTAGTTTATGTTTCATTGCATTATGAATTAAATTTTGTGCAGCATTCGCATAACTAGAATAACACAATGATAAAAAATATAACATTATTATATAAGTTTGTGTATTAGATGCTTCATAAGCAATCAAGTTTATGTTCTATGTACCATTCGGGGCAATACTTAGACAATAGTGAAACGACTATGAAATTATTGTGTAAAGTTTATGTCTCAAATGGCATAAAGTACAAGTTATGTGCAACATGTATGTAGCTCACTAGAACATTGTGAAACATATAGGTAGCATTTTACATGTTTAGCATTTCATATAGCATCAAGTTTCTATTTTATGCCGCATTAGGAGACTCAATAGACAACCGTCAAGAGTACTTATGTGTACTATAAATTTCTGTATTTAATGCAAGGAGGCTTACGTTTATTTATTATTTTTTTTGCGAAGTTAGTAGTGTAAATTAAGATTGCGCTGGAAGTTTACCAACGATTAAGAGAATAACGGGCTATAGCTGGCCATGTTATAAACTGTGTTGAAACAAATGTGAAATGAAACGCTATGATCATAGGAATTACGTCTGAATAATCAGTGATGTAGCCATCTCAGAGAGGATGCAGGGGACATACATGCGGTTTCTATTTTTGGAAAATACGTTATGTTAAGAGGTGAGGGGTAGAGAGTTGTGTGGTTAGAGAATAGGTACTATGATAGAGAGATTAGGGGTGTGTGTGCACTATTTCTAGCAATGTCAATGTTAGGGTATGAGGCGGGTGAGTGGAGCATTGAGGGGATTCATCTTTCGGAGTGGAGATGCTTGCGTGCTATATTTTTATAAATGATATCAAGGTAGGGAGGAATGAGGTGTTGTTACCTATATACGTAGTACTGCTATGGTTGAAGATGTTAAGATATATTTGTAACGTTTTATTTCATTTGAAAGATTTATGTGTAATATACGGCAATGATAATAGGAATAAATAAGTTTATGTTTCATTGAATTAAGACTTAAATGTTGTGCAGTATTCGCATAACTAGGATCAGACAATGGTAAAAATATGTAATTATTATATAAGTTTTGTGTATTACATGATTCATATGCAATCAAGTTTATGTTTTATGCATCATTCGGATCAATACTTAGACAATTGTGTAACGAATATGCCAGTATTCTGTAAGTTTTATGTTTCATATGTCATAAAGTCTAAGTTATGTGTAACATTTATGTAGCTTATTAGACAATTGTAACACATAGGTAGCATTCTACGTTTTTGCTATTCATATATCATCAAGCTTATATTTTATGACACATTCGGGTACTTAATAGACAACCGTGAAAGCATACATATGTATACTATAAATATCGGTATTCAATGCAAGGGAGCTCAGCTTTATGTAGTAATAATAATGAAAAATTGTTTCCATGATATTGAAGTTATGTATCATCCTAGGGTGAATTATGAAATAAAGTAATAATTGTGTATGTATTGCGAGTGAATTTTAAATTTAAACCATGTTACACTAAAATGTTTGGTGGAACATAGACATTTTGCAAAGCAAGTGATGTAATTTGGAGTGGGCAGCAGTTTGCCAACGAACAAGAGAATAACAGGCCATAGGTGTCACTGTTATCATGTGGGATGAGACAAATATGAAAAAACAGTATGGTCAGTGTAGTTAGGTCTGAATGATGAGTGATATGTTTAATGAAGCATGTAGTGTTAGGTTTTTTCGATCGAGCATCGCAAGTGGGTTATGATTTATGTAACAATGATATGTTTAGTAAAATAAATATTTTAATTATGTTGAAGTTATTTATCAGAATACAGTGAACGAAAGTAATAACTATTATGTATAGCTAGTGTACCGGTAGAGTCTCTAGCAGTAATGTAATGTGTAATGTTTTAAAGATCAAATGAGAAATACTTAGGCAATAAGATTTAATTAACAAATCGAATACGAAAGTTTTTTGCAAGTTTTATTTTTCATGACATCAAGTATAGGTTATGTGTTACATACGTGCAGCTCATTTGACAATCATGAAACGTATGAATAGCATTCTACATGTTTTAGCTTTTATATGTCATCAAGTTTACGTCACATTCGGGATAGACAACCGTGAAAGGAAAATATAAGTTTATGTATTCAGTGTTTCTTGTGTCATGTTTGCGTATTTATGTAACACTCGTGGAACCCCTAGGCAATGATAGAACGAATACATGTGTATTCTGTACATTTCTTGACTCAATACTGGTAAGCTTGGGTTGATGTAGTCATGATGTAAAAGATTGTTTCAATTATGTTAAAGTTATGTATCAGAGTACAATGAACTATGGAATAACGTAACAACTTTTATGTATGACATTCAAGTATACATTAAATGTAAACCATTCTGCACGTGTGTCACGATTGACGTATGATGTGTCTGGCGGAACATAGATCTTTTGCAAAGCAAGTGGTGTAAATTTAGATTGCACTGAAGTTGCCAATTGTAAGAGAATAACCAGCTGTATAGGTGTCGTGGTTATAATATATGTTGAGACAAATGCGAAAAGAACGGGATGATCAGTGTACGTAGGACGGAAAAATGAGTAACATGTTTAATGTAACATGTAGTCTTATGTTGTTTTTTTCGATCGTACATGGCAAGTAAGCTGTGCTTAATGTAACAATGATAGGTTTATTAAAATAAAAATTCCATTAAGTTGGAGTTCTTGATCAACCTACAACGAACAACCGAAGAAATGGAAAAAATGTGTGTATGAATATTGTATAGTCGCCGAGAAACTAGGTGGAAATGTAATGCGTAATTTGTTTAAGATCCAGTGCGACATAACTTGCGTAGTGCAAGTTGAGAAGCTACACAATAAGTTACATGAAGGAGTTTCTGTTAAATTAAGATATAGTCAGAGTAGTTAGGTATGAATAGCGAGTGATATGTTTAATGAACTCTGTTATATGATTTTGTTTTCAGTTAGCAAAATATTTGTAAGAATAAAGTCTGCTTCCTTTAGTGATGATTGGTTTAGTAAAATAACTGTTTAATTATTTCGAAGATATATATCAACATACAGCGAACGACGGAAGAATGTAATAATTTTTATGTAAAACTTTTGAAGTGAACATTAAATGTGAATCATTTTGTACGTGTTTGATGATTGATGTACGGAATGTTTGGTCCCATTTATCTCTTGTGGAGCAAGGGATGCAACGCGGATTTACACTCTCGTTAACCAAACGAAAACGATTGAGTAAATACTTGTCATAGCTGTCGCTTTTATGAGATGTGTTTAAACAAGTATTGAGAGAAGCATTACACGTATACATTTTGTATCGTTAGAGGACCTAAGTGCATATATAATGTCATTTGTTAAAGAACTAATATGAAATAATATGCGTGACATAAGTTAGGGAATAATATAAAAAATTACGTGATGGGAACATTGCTTAATTGTCATATGATCAGAATAGTTAGGTGACGATAACAAGTGATGTGTGAAATGTAACATGTACTGTGACTTTGCTTTCAGTAAGTCAAATGTTGCGCAATGTAAGTATGAGCCCCGCTTTATGTTGTGATGATAGGTTTAGTACAATAATTGTTTCAAAAATGGTGGAGTTCTATATCAATATACGTTGAACTACAAAACAAAAAATAACTTGTAAGTAAGGCATTTCAAGTGCGCATTAAATGTGCATCGTGTTACACGTCTATCCCCAAATTGTGCGAATGAGTCTCAGGTTGGTTAACATAGAAGACCAATATGCAGGTGTGCATGACGAGTGATTTGTTTAATACAACATGCACTATGACTTTGTTTCAGTGAATGAACTATTGCGCAAGGTAAGTATAAACCCCGCCTTAGATAGGTTGTACAATAAATGCTTCAATCATGGTAGAATTCTAATACCTAACTACAGCGATCGACAGAAGAATGTAATAACTTATATATATAATATACTTCAAGTGAATACTAAATGTAAACCATACATTTACACCTATGTCGGGATTGATGTGTAAAATGTTTCGTCGTGCATAGATCTTTTACAAAGCAAATACTATAAACTGGGTTTGCATCATAATTACACAATCGTAAAGTCTTTAAGTAAATAACACACGACATGTGTTGTTAACATAATCTATGTGTTTAGTCACGGGTGAAAAGAAACGACACGCATATAACTATTGAACAGGTGAACATATGAAATGAGTTATTTGTGAACGAACTAATGGGAAATAACAAATGCAACACAAGTTGATGAATCGAATTATAAATTACGTAGAGGAGTTTTAGTTCAGCTAGCATATGATCAGACCAGTAAGGTGTAAATAACTGGTTCTATTGTTGTAATATAACATGTGGTGTGTCCACGCTAAAAAAAACTGGTTCATGTAGAGATGATAGATTTATTACAGAAAATGTTTCACTTAGGTTGATGGTATCTTTTAACCAACACTGAATGACAAACGAACGCAGACAACGTATATGTGATAGATTCTAAGTGAAGCATAAATTGCGAACCATACCATTACGCTTGGCACGATATATGTGTGAAGTGTTCGGGGCCCATAGCCCTTTTGCAAAGCAGGTGATGTAAATCGGCTCTGCACTCCAGTTAGCAAAAACTAAACTGATTAAGTAACTGACACGCTATACGTCTCCCTATAATGTGTCATTTGCTAAAGCACTAATGTGACACAGTTCCACTAACACAATTTAGTGAATCGAATGATAAGTTACGTCTAGGAGTTTCTGTTTAGATAACGAGCAAATGCTCAGAGAAGGTAAGTGTGAATAATGAGCGATATTGTTAAGGTAACAAACAATGTTCTTCTTTTTCGAATATACAATGTAAGTAAGCTCTGTTTTATCTATTCATGGTGACTTTATTAAAAGAAATCTTTGAATAACCACTGAACTTGGGCTGGATGGATCTACGTCAGTAATCAACAAGGGAATGCGTGGTGCAGATCCGACTTTTATGACACCAATCTTTCTTATGAAATGACGTTTGGGATCTTTCGACGTAACGATCTATGGGGTAGGCATAATTCACGCCACGACTCAGTGAGTTTATGTGGAGTCGAGCAATAACCGAATTGTCACATCATCAACTATCTGTCTGGTGCGAGGTCCTTCGTCATCGAATTTGTCACGATGTATATATAAGATGCACATCCCGCAGCTTCCGCGGTATGGCAGTCTCTGTAGTTTACCGTTACACCACCAAACAGACATACGCGCGGTCTCTGAAAACCAACGAATCGTGTCATCATCTCATTAGTCTCAATGATGGCGGCCCCTCTTCAAAATCTGGCCTTCTTTCTAACCGAGTACGTTTTCTTTCATTGCGCCTTGTGACTGAAGTCTTTATAAACCCGCTGCGTACCATAGAACTTACAAAGTTCATAACGTGAAAACATAAAATGTGAGTGTAAATATTGACCACAATTTTAAGATATGGCAACGAAACAAACGAGTGAGGGATAATTTAACACTTGGCAATTATTTGTAACAAGTTGACTCATATTGAATGAAGTGATGTGCTTCCCTAACGAAAATATTTATGAAACACGTTTTAAGTGAAACATTATTTTAAATACTGAACATCGTTTGATAATGTAAGACTTTCGGAAAAGTACAATAATTTGTCTAAGTGACGAAAATTGCTTTGAACCATGCATACCACCATTACCTAAAAATGGAGTCAGTCTGTAGAGGTTTACTGAAGCAGCAGAAGCAGTAATACGACTCTACGAACAACTGTAACTATAATTATTGTAAAAATAAGTTTGTGCAATCACTTATGTTTCATTTGTAAACCATTCATTATTGATGAAGTCAATTTTATGTAACGCGTGATTCCTTGTGCGTAAGTCAGTCACAGTAGTGATGCATTACATTGGTTCATATGTAACGGATGTCACGTATGTACGCGTTAACAATGAATGATCATATCAAAGGTATCTATTGCAGAACTTAGGCACGCGTTTCGACTCCTTTTGTACAAATATACTTGATGCATTGCATGCATCAAGTATAAAAGAACTCGAAACGCGTGCCTAAGTTCTACAATAGATACCTTTGAAATGAACATTCGTTGATAACGCGTACATAAGTGGACTAAGTGATTGCACAAACTTATTTTTACAATACTTATAGTTACAGTTGTTCGTAGAGTCGTATTTCTGCTTCTGCTGCTTCAGTAAACCTCTACAGACTGACTCCATTTTTAGGTAATGGTGGTATGCATGGTTCAAAGCAATTTTTCGTCACTTAGACAAATTATTGTACTTTTCCGAAAGTCTTA